>CM035431.1:93222407-94449907 GCA_020310875.1 Ceratopteris richardii
GATCTTCAACACCCTCTTTTGTTACGATCTGTCATCCAGAAGATTTTTTTACAAATCCTTTACAAATTTAGCATCTACTTTTGCATGCTCTCCAACATGCCAAGAACTAGATGATTGAGGAGCTAAGGAATGTATTGACTACCATCACATAAATAGACATTTTTCTAACATATGGATGTACCATAATTAATTGGACTAGTGTGGAGAGAGTTTTGATTTTACTTCCCATTTTTTTAGGGTTCGTATTTTTCGAAACATGATACATTCCATACATATAAAAATCAACATAAATAAAATAGCCATGCAATACTTCTTGTGGGAGGTCAATAAGATGTCACAATTGTTTTTATATATAAAATTTACATTTTGGAAGTGTATGAATAGTTAGGATAGGCAGATTTTTATGATGTTGGTTGCAATTTAGAGTGATTGGAAGACGTGTTGCTTATCCTTGATGATGAATCATAATATTGTCATAATAAAATCATTAGAATATAATCATCTTGAGGCTTAAAAACAACATAAATATCAAACATAAAAAATTTATCATAACTAAGAAAAATACTTATAGATTTATGCTTTATTTTTGTTTTCCCTGTTTTAACATCTAATGTAAATGAAATATTTCATATGGAGAAGAGCTTGTAGAGGATAAAAAAGAAAACTACCTTCATCTTCAACCCGATAACTTCTATGTAAAACACCACAAGTATCAGTTATAAACATGGATATGTTTTATCTTTTTCAATCATAAAAATTATATCCTCTTGTCTTTGTAGTGTTGCACCTTTTGTATCTGAACCCAAAATACAATAACTATCTTTAACAAGTTCCAAAGTTGATCATTTTTTTTGTAGGAAAGGGGTTCCTTGTGCTTATGCACTTTGGCTCTCTCCTTTAGTGGACCCAATTGTACACCTATTGTGTGTAGGATAGCTTGAAATCCATGTTCACATAAAAAATCTAACGTAGAAAAAAGTTATAGTTAAAATTTTTTACAAGTTGACACTACAACATGAGTCTCATACCGATGCTAGCCATACAAACGGTCATATCGTGGTGTCAGTATGACCATTGGGAATATTTGGAAAACCTATGCTAGCCATACCGACAGTCAGTTCGGCATAAGTATCACCATTGGAAAATTATAATCCATATGCACATTGGTAAATGTTGTCGTTGGTATGTGTGTTGGTATATTGACCAGTGTGCACATTGGTATAAGTCTCAATATTCTTCTAGGCAATACCGATGCTTATACCGGTACTCATAGCCACTCGTATACCGATGCGCATATTGGCCGCATGTTTAATAACTTGAGAGCCAAAAGTTCACTAGTCCTCTATTTTGAATTATGATTGGTTTTCTTAATCAAATTTGCATGCTAGCATCTCGATCTCACTTGCATTGTGCTCATTGTAGGCTTTTTGTCTCTTGCCTCACACATCCACCCTCCTCTCTTTCCATACACACATACTCACATACCTCTCTCTCCACACATACACATAGATCTATTTGTCTACACACACATCTCTCTCTCTCTCTCTCTCTCTCTCTCTCTCTTGCATCTTGATAAGTGATGCACTCCTTCACCCTCTCTCTTTCTCTATTTGTTTTTCTTTCTTAATTTCTCTTTCATTTTGTTTTGCAAGAACTGTTGGCCTCAGTTTCTTGTTTGACGAGAGGTGACATCGATTATGCTTTGAGGAGCAATCCAAAGGAAATTACATCGACATAATTGATTTATGTACATACATGTATTGTTTTGTTCTTTATTAGAGAGAGAAAGAGAGAGAGAGAGAGATAGAGATAGAGAAAGAGAAATGAAATTAATGTTTGTTAATGTTTAATGTTGGTTTTAGAGCATACACACACATATACACATACACAGACACAGTCACATGCATACATACACACACATGCATACTCATGCATACACATGAATACATACATGCATGCATATGCATACATACAAACAAACATGCATATACACACATATACATACACACACATATGCTTACACATACATACATACACATATTCACACACATACACTCTCACATGCATACATACATACACATAAGAGACACACATATACATACACACATACACTCACATACACACATACAAATTCATACACACACTTTTTCACACATACACACATATATACATAAACACACACACACATGCATACATACACACTCATGCATATTTATGCATATGCATGCATACATACACACATATACATATACACACATACATATACAACATATAAATACACACATGCATATGCATACATACGTACACACATATACATACATGAATGCACACACATTTACACACATACACTTACATGCATATATATATATACACACACACACACAGACACAAAAGAGATAGTGTACACACACATAGACAAACATACACATACACACACATGTACATACACATATATACACATACACACACAACATACATACAAACACATACACATACACACATACATACATACATACACATACACATAGACTCACATAGTCACACATAGTCACATACACATATATAGACACATGCATAAACACATAAACATACACACACATACACATACACACATGTTTTAGAGTTAGGGTTGTAAGGTTAGGGTTTTACATACATACACACATGCATACACACATATACACATATACACACATACACACACACACACACAGACATATATATATATATATATATATATATATATATATATATATATATATATATATATATATATATATATATATATATATATATATATATATATATATATATATACATACACGCACACACACACATACATACATACATACATACATATATATATATACACATACACACATATACATACTTTAGGTTTAGGGTTTAAGCATTTTACATACATACACACATGCACACATATACGTGTTTTAAGATTAGTTTTTTTAGGGTTTTACATACATACACACAAGCATACACACATATACACACGAATTTATATACACATGCATAAACCCACACGCATACACACATCACACATATACATGTTTTAGGGCTAGGGTTTTTGGCTTTTACATATATACACATATGCATACACACATATACACATACACACATATATATACACATGCACATAGACATGCACACACATGTCAAATATACATATACACATACACACATATGCATACACACATATATATACACATTCACATAGACATGCACACACATGTCAAATATACATATACACATACACACATATTCATACACACACTTTTTCACACATACACGCATATATACATACACACATTTACACATACATATACACACACACATGCACACATACATACACACATACATACACACATATACACATACACACATATATACATACATACACATACACATACACACACATAAAGTCACATACACATACACATACACATACACATACACATACACATACACATGCACACACATAAAGTCACATACACATACACACACATGTCACATATATATACACACATATACATGTTTTTGGCTATTGGTTTAGGATTATGGTTTTATGGTTTTACATACATACACATATTAATATGCACATGCACACACATATACATACACACATGCACACATATAAATATTTTAGGGTTTTAATAGAATGCATAGATACATATACACATACGCACACATATACATACATACATACACATACATAAGCACAAACATAAAGACACATACATACACATGCACACACATGTCACATAAACATATACACATCTACACATATACATGTTTTAAGGTTAGGGTTTTAGGGTTTACATACATACACATATGCATACACACATGTCGCATATACATACACACATGCACAAATATACATACACACATGCACACATATACACACACATGCACACATATACATGTTTTGGGATAAGGGTTTTAGTGGTTTACACACATGCATACATACATATACACATACACACATATATACATACAAATACACATACATAAAGTCACATACACACATATAAATGTTTTAGGGTAAGTGTTTTAGGATTAGGGTTTTAGTGTTTACATTCATACACACATGCATACACACATATACACACACATGTCACATATACATACCCATATATACACATATACATACACACATCCACACATATACATGTTTTAGGATTAGGATTTTAGTAGTTTACACACATGCATGCATACATATACACATACACACATATATACATACATACACATACAAATACACAAACATAAAGTCACATACACACACATGTCGCATATACATACACATATACACACATATACATATTCTAGGGTTGGGGTTTTGGGATTATGGTTTTAGGGTTTTACATACATACACACATGCAGCCTACACATGTTTTAGGGTTAGGGTTTTAGGGGTTTACACACATGCATACATACATATATGCATACACACATATACATACATAGACATACACATGCACATATACACATAAAGCCACATACACACACATACACACACATGTCACATATACATACACACATACACACATACACACATATACATGTTTTAGAGTTAGGGTTTTTAGGATTAGGATTTTTAGGATGAGTTTTTTTGCATTTTACATACATACACACATGCACACACATATATACGTACACACAGGCAAACACACATATACATACACACATGCACACATATACATGTTTGAGAGTTAGGGTTTTACGATTAGGGTTTTACACACATGCATACATACATATACACTTACACACATATATACATACATACACATACACACATATGTAACATATACATAGATACATACACACATACATGTTTTAGGATTAGGGTTTTAAGGTTACAATTTTACATTTTTAGGATTAAATTAGTGTTGGAGTTAGATGCCTGCAGAAGCATGCAAACAACACAAGGAAGAAGAAGACGCTTGGAGCACAACACACAATAATGAATGTTTTTAAATAAGTGACATGTTAGGGAAATAGGCATATATACAAGCTGGGGGAAAAAAACCTCCTAAACAAGGAAAAAAGTGCCCCGATGGTCCTAGTGTGTACACACTATTATACATTATGGAATATGTTGAACAATGAATTGTTGGAGTGTTAATTTATTAATGTATTAATGTGTTTTGGTGTTTTTGATATAGGAGTTGAAGGTTTGTGATGGCGTGAAAGCATGAAGGGTAGACATCAATAATCCGACTTTAGGGAGGACATCAATAAACCGGATTTATAATCTAGTCTGTAAATAAATCCGCGTAGAAGGTTCTATTGTTAGAAATAGTTAGAAAAATAGTGGTTAGAATAAGAGTCATTGTAGACCACAATTTTTGATATTGAAAGAAGAGGCTTTCTATGAAAGTCACCAACTTTTAGTTACACGCATGCTTTTCGAAGCCGCTCTCATGTGACCACTCTTTTCGACGTAATCAAAAAATCCTATAAATACATGCACTCTGTGGACTCTCAAAACAGAGTGCATGGGGGGAGATTGCACCCAATACTGCGTTCAGTCTCGTCTCTTGCTGTCTCTATTTTTCTCTATGTTTTTTGCGTTCGTAACCTCTGTGTGCGTGTGACCAAGGTCCTGATAACAGTGGTATCAGAGCCTTGCATGCGTCACTACGGAGGGATCTGTTTCTGTTCATTTTGGTGACTTGATCTTTGTTTCGTTGTTCGTTGTTCGCTGTTCGTTGTTCGTTGTTTGCGATTCCAATTTCGATTCCAATTCCAATTCTGATTCTGATTCCACTTCTTGTTGTCGTTGCCGTTTCCTTTTCCGTTTTCATTGCCATTGCGGTTTCGGTTTCGGTTTCTGTTTTTGTTCCAGAACCAGAACCAGAACCTATGTTTACACCTACGTTTACTCCTTTGGCTTACTCCAAGGCATCGACTAAGGCAAAGAACTTAGGCATTACATTGGCATCATTGGCACCCAAGGTTGCCTTGGCGACCGTTGGCTACACATGAACCAATTTTAATGTATGAGTGGCAATAAGGACTTTTAGATTCACCAAGGTGGGAGGATTTGAACCCACAACCTCACCCACACAAGGGAAGTGTTTTACCACTATACTATCTCTTTGTGTTGTCACTCTACTTCTCTTTTCTTATATTTAGCATAACGTTCATCTCTTTCTTACTTTTTCAATTCCTTTTACATTTTAACTCAAACAAACTCAAAAATTATTTTTACATATCTAACAAGAAGGTTTTGTCTCTACATCCTCATGGACCCTATGAACAACATGGAGGATTTCCGCGAATCACCTCTACTTGAGGTCACACTCGAGCAACAATTGGAGCTCCTATGACACGAATTATGAGGCTCATAACGAGATCCGACAACGCGACGAAATACTCGAAAAGATGCAAATTTATGAAGAAAACCTTACGAGGGTGGTCAAAGCTATTGTCTCTGCCCAATCGGATGGCATGCATTCCAAGATTGCCGTTAAGAATTACCAATTTTTACGGTTTGATGGCCGTAAGGATGGCCTTTTAATCCTTTCATGGCTTTCACAGTTTGATGATTTCTATACTAATGAAACCTATGCTGAAAGTGAAAAAGTCAAACTTGCCACTAACTATTTAGTAGGAAAAGCTCAACTCTGGTGGAATGTCCTGTGGCACAGTATTGAGCATCCAACAACGTGGAAGGCTTTCCAAGAGAAAGTGAAGGATTCTTTTCTTCCTCCTCAATACCATTTGCATGTTCAACATGCATGGACGACCCTGACATGGAAGGAGGGTTATATGGTTACTACCTATACGGAGCGCTTCTGCAAAATTTACTATTGGTTGGAATGCTTGAAGATGTACCGATGGATAGACTACAGCGGATATACGAAGATGGTTTGGAGGTGGGAATCCAAGCTAAGCTTCACACCTTATGACCGACAACCCTCAACAAGGCTATATCTTTCACCTATGATGCAGAGAAAGAATTTGAGTCCATAACCAAGTCACTTCGTCTACAACAACCACGTCAACGACCATTTTTCACTAAACCAAATCTCCCCATGAAACGTACTTTTAATGCCCCATCTTACCCTCATTTTCCTCGTCCACCGCAATCCAATTACTCAACTGCACCTGTTGCTTCATCTCTCCAACCTACCAAACCACCTACCCTACAAACTTCAGTGATGGATGCCTAACAGAAGTGACCACGAATCACTTGCTAGAATTGTGGAAAACCTGGATATACAAAAACGAAATGTCGATTGCGACCTCTTAACATGAAACTAGTTGCATCTCAATTACATAACATGGAGGCCCACAATGAAGAAATTCCTCCTCTTTGGATAGAGGAATCATTGGAGAAGGACTTAAGTACCTTGGGTAACGATATCTCTCTTCATTCTCTACTTTGCATACAGGGTTCTATAAACAACAAACTCGTTAAAATTCTACATGACGATGGTAGTTCACATGACTTCATTTCACACTTATTAGTACAAGAACTTAAATTAAAAACACTTCCTTCTTTGTATAAAGTAAAAGCTGCATTTCAAGCTAATCGTTTATAATGTAACACAAGAAGTACAAGATGTTACGATTAGCATAGGTATGTATGTTGATTTACAAACATTTTTAATTGCACCTTTGCAATCTTACGATGTTATACTAGGTATGCCTTTTCATCATCATTATAACCCACGGATTGACTACCATACACATACCTTTAATTTTGAATTTAAAGGTCAAATCATTACTTTGTTTGCACGTGATTAGTCATACTCAAGTAAAACGTGCATTTAGGAACGGATTCAATTCGTGCATTGTTTTTTTCAATGCCTTCAATGATTATACTCATACACTTCCTGATGCACATAAACCTTTCATGACTACTTATAAGGATTGTTTTATGTCTGAATATCCCTCTGAACTACCACCCTCTCGAGGATCCTTTGACCATAGCATAGACTTAGTCCCTGTTAGTTATCCTCCTCATAAAGCACCTTATAGACATGGTCCACTACACCAAAAGGAAATAGAAAACCAAGTAAAAGACCTACTACAGAAAGGACTTATAAGGCCTAGGTCTTCCCCATTTGGAGCACCAGTTCTCTTAGTAGAGAAGAAGAATAAAACTTATCGAATGTGCATTGATTATAGATCCCTTAACAAGATCACAATAAAGAATAGATACCCCATACCTCGAATCAATGATCTTTTAGATAAACTACGAGGAGCTCATGTCTTTAGTAAAATTGATCTAAAAATCAGGATACCATCAGATTCATATGATGGAAAGTGATATATTTAAGATTGCACTTAGAACTCAAACATGCCATTATGAATTTATGGTAATGCCCTTTGGACTTACTAATGCTCTTGCTACATTTGCACGAATGATGAAGAAAATTTTTCTTGATTACCAAGCTTTCTTTCTTGTATTTTTCGACAATATACTTGTTTATAGTAAGAATGATAGTGAGCATGAGATGCATCTTAAAACAGTTTTTCATTTACTACGAGAAAACACTTTTCTTTACGCTAATCCTGAAAAGAGTTACTTCTTTCAACATAAGCTAGAATATCTAGGACATATTATTTCAAGTGAAGGTGTGCATGTGGATCCAAAAAAGATTAAAGTTATAGTAGAATGGCCTACACCACAATCAATCAATGAAGTTCGTTCTTTTCTTGGGTTGGCTAGTTTCTATAGGAAGTTTGTTTGAAAATTTTCTTATTTAGCATTGCT
Source organism: Ceratopteris richardii (assembly GCA_020310875.1). Taxonomy (NCBI): domain Eukaryota; kingdom Viridiplantae; phylum Streptophyta; class Polypodiopsida; order Polypodiales; family Pteridaceae; genus Ceratopteris; species Ceratopteris richardii. Next base: position 93,231,148 of record CM035431.1, read on the forward strand.
CCTTACCTTGTTATTGAAAAAGAAAATAAAATTTGCATGGGGACTTACCCAACAACAATCCTTTTGAAAAACTCAAACATGCACTTTCACATGCACCTGTTTTACAATTACCTTATTTTTCACAACCCTTTAATGTTGTCACTGATGCTAGTGGTTCAGGGATAGGTGCAGTTTTAATGCAAAATGATCATCCCATTGCATTTGAGAGTAGGAAGCTTAAGCCCTCAGAAAAGAATTATAGTACATATGATAAAGAATTGTTAGCAGTTGTGCATGCTTTGCAAATTTGGAAACACCATCTTATGGGCTCTGAGGTCTTAATCAAAACAGATCAATAGGCTATTAAGCATTTAGTAAATCAGCCCTTAATCTCTGATCGCCATCTTAAATGGGCATCATTCATTCAAAATTTCCAACCCATGATCCAATATCAGCCTGGTAAAGCTAATGATGTAGCTGATGCTCTTAGCCGATTTCCTTTACATTCTGTTGTTTTACATAATATTTCTACCATCCAAATACATTCTTTTCAAGAAATGGTTTCCACTTATGCATCTGATTTGTATTTTTCACGTGCATGGCATGACTTCAACAATGGTGCATCTTTATCTGATGAACATTATACATTCCATAATGGTTTTCTTTATTTTCAACATAGATTATGCTAACCCAAGCCTTTAAAGATTTTTTCATCAAAGAAATGCATGAACCATCTTACATGGGTCATAGAGGCATACAAAGCACCATTTCTGCTTGCAAATATTTCTTCTTTTGGCCACACATAGAAAAAGATATTGCAGATTATGTTTCTCAATGCATTGTATGTCAACGTGTACAACGTCATCATGGTAAACCATTTGGATTGTTAATGCCATTGCCCATTCCTAACGAACCATGGGAACAAATTTCTATGGATTTTATCACAGGTCTTCCCATCACTTCATCACATAATGATATGATTTGGACAATAGTTGACAGGTTTAGTAAATATGCATATTTCATTCCATGTAGCAAAACTTTGTCTGCACCTCAGGCTGCAAAATTATTCATTAAATGCATTTTCCCACATCATGGATTTCCTAAAGTAATTTTATCTGATCGTGACGTTAGATTTTGTGATCATTTTTGGGTTGCCTTATTTCAACATTTTGGTTCTAAAATAGATTTTAGCTCTGCATTTCATCGCAAAAGTAATGGACAAAGTGAGTCCACAAATAGTATTATTCTTGATTTATTACGTTGTTATTCATTAGATAGTCCAACTAATTGGGATGAAAAGTTTCCATTGCTTCAATTTGCTTGCAATAACACCACACACACCACTACTGGTCGTGCACCTTTTGAAATTGTATATGGTAAAAAGCTTCCCACTCCCATGTCATTCACCAAACCGACATTCCGATGTTTGATTCTATTGCTCAAGATCATGTTTCTATACTTCACGATGTTCACGAGCACATTAGGAAAAGTCAAGAGCGATACACACGTAATATCAATACTAAACGATTAGCCAAGGAATTCAAGGAAAATGATCTTGTATGGTTGCATACCATTAGAAGACGTCTCAAAAATATTTTGCAGCATCCTAAAATTAAACTCGCACCATGCTATTATGGACCCTTTCACATTATAGAAAAACTTAATGATAATTCATTTAGATTAGATATCCCATCTCATTGGAATATACATAACTCTTTTCATATTAGTTTACTTAAACCATTTAAAGGTACTTTACCACTCACTCCACTTCTTGATGACCCTCGTTTGATTGAAGAACAATCTGAAATCTTGGTTCCTGAGAAAATAATTGATCATGATGTCACTACTACACGCACAGGTACTCAATATCATCGATATTTGGTTAAGTACAAAAACCAATCTATTGAAGAATGTCAATGGATACATAAAACACAATTAGCACCTCATTATGACCACTTAATTTCTGCATATCATACACAAACACATTAATGTAATTCCTCCATGAACATTTCCATGCATGTTTCTTTTAACATGGAACATGCTTGTTTTCATTCAGTGATGAAACATGTGACTGGCCATCCATGTTTATTTTCTTTTATCAACTGAGGTCAGTTGCTTTCTCAACTGAGGGGCATGTTATACATTATGGAATATGTTGAACAATGCATTGTTGGAGTGTTAATTTATTAATGTATTAATGTGTTTTGGTGATTTTGATATAGCAGTTCAAGGCTCGTGAGGGCATGAAAGCATGAAGGGCAGACATCAATAATCCGACTTTAGGGCGGACATCAATAATCCGACTTTAGGTCGGACATCAATAAATCTGACTTATAATTTAGTTTGTAAATAAATCTGCGTAGAAGGTTCTATTATTAGAAATAGTTAGAAAAATAGTGGTTAGAATAAGAGTCATTATAGACCACAATTTTTGATATTGAAAGAAGAGGCTTTCTATGAAAGTCACCAACTTTTAGTTACACGCATGCTTTTCGAAGCCGCTCTCATGTAACCACTCTTTTCGACGTAATAAAAAATTCCTATAAATACATGCACTCTGTGGATTGTCAAAATAGAGTGCATGGGGGAAGATTGCACTCAATACTACATTCAGTCTCGTCTCTTGCTATCTCTATTTTTCTGTGTGTTTTCTACGTTCGTAACCTCTGTGTGTGTGTGAGCAAGATCCTGATAACACACACACATCACTACCTAAACATATCAACAAATCCCCCCTGGGAGTGATGCCATGAACAAGGAGCTGGCACTCATGTATAAGGAAGTGACAAGCTATGTGGAATCAATTCACAAAAGGAAGTAAGCCCAAATCTTTGTAGAAAGCTTCAAACTTCTCCCTAGGTAGAGCCTTCGTGAAAAGGTATGCAATGTTCTCTGCATGGGCACATATGCCAAGATGATCTCTCTAGCAGAGAACCCGTCCTTGACATAATGATAATGCACCTCAATGTGCTTAGTGAGAGCATGGAACATAGGGATCCTCGCAACTGCCAATGCACACTAACTGTCAGTAAAGATGGTGGTGGCAGAAGACTGACCAACACCCAAATCAGCCACAAGGCATCTCAGCCACACACACTCAATAGTAGCTCTGAAGGCTGATCTATAGTCAGCCTCACAACTAGAAGAGGCCACAGTAGGCCGCTTCTTGCTCAACCAAGATATACATGAGCTACCAAGCATGAAGCAAAAGCCACTAGTGGACACACAAGTGTCATAGCAACCAGCCCAATCAGAGTTAGAAAAAGCATGCAAATATGGCGGTAGTGATCCCCCCTTGAGATAAAACAATCCAAGTAGTTGGGTACCACTCAGTAGCAAAAGATGCGCTTAACTACCTACCAATGCTTGACACCTCGGCAATGCATAAACCTGCTCATCTATGAGACAACAAACTCAATATCTAGCTGAGTAATGAATAAGTAAGTCAAGCATTCAACATCCTATTGATAGGGAACAACATCAAATGCATCTCCAGCATCATGAAGACTCAATCATAAACTTGTCTCCATAGGAGTGGCAATAGGTTTATAGTCTTCAAGGCCAAAACACAACAATAATGTGTCAATATATTTCGTTTGACAAAAAGCCATTCCACCATCAACTTGCATAAATTGAATGCCCAAATAATGATGCAAACGACCCAAATCAGACATCCCAAATGAGGCATGCCAATCAGCCTTAAAATCAGTGATATGCTTGTCATGCGGACCAGTGACCTGCATGTCATCAAAATACACAACAATGATGAGAAGCACATCATTAGCACGCCTTATATATAAGGTGCTTTCAGTTGGATTGTTCTCAAAACCATGTGCAATCAGATAGGCATGTATCTTTTCATACCAAGCATGTGGTACTTGCTTTACACCATATAATGCCTTCTTTAACCTGCACACCTAGTTTTCATGCCCTTTCTGCACAAATCCATGAGGCTGAAAAACATACACTTCTTCATGCAAGTCACCATTCAAAAATGTCCTTTTAATGTCCAACTGGTGTACATTCCAATGATGATGAGGTACAAGTGCATAGATGCTATGAATAGTAGTCATTTGGCATGTAGGAGCAAAGGTCTCATCAAAATCAATGTCTCTTTCCTCTGCATAACCCTTTGTAGAAAGCCTAGCCTTATGCCTATGTACTCTTCCATCAAGCTTACACTTCGGCTTGTATACCCACTTAGTGCCAGTGGCCTTCTTGCTAGGAGGCAAGTCACAAAAAGACGAGGTACCATTCTTCATTATAGCATCATATTCAGATTGCATAGTAGCCATCCAATTTTCAAAATTCTGTGCTTCGTCAAACAAAACATGTTCATTCTCATCATAAAGACTAGAGGCAGCCATACAATAGCAATTTGATGCAAAAGAGGCACAATGAGAGCCTAACCAAGTACAATATGACAGAGGTGCATCTAATTTTCTATCACGCAAAGTCTACACTAGCCACTTTGGCATAGTTTTTGCCTCCTCAATATCAGCTCTCTCATCAAAAAGTGCATCATGTGAATTTGCATCAGAAATGGAATGATCTTCATCATCACATGTGTTGGTGCAAATGTACAAGCCTGCACATTTGGCTTATCATGGAAAACAATGTATGGAAGCACTTGATGATTCATGTGAAACTTAGCTTGTAATTACTTGATCATTTACCATTGTAAAAGGGTTATTCCTTGGAGAATCTTGTAAAGGCTTATATCTCATGGAGTTAGGAAGAATATGAGCAAGGAATCTGAATTGACTTAATAACTCCTAAACTAATGGAGTAACTTTTTAGATGGAGCCAAGTTTGAATTCAAAAATTCAAACTTAGAAGAACAACTTATAAAAAGGCTTGTAAAAAATCACAGCTTAAGGTGCCTCATTGAGAGCTCTCTCCTTCATCATTTGTAGGACTTGAGTAGCTCACACCATAGCCCACTCAATCCATCATCATTGAGCATCATTATTATGCCAATGATATTGTACAATCATGTTTTATAATACATATAGTTTATTGAACATCTCTGTCTACTTCTCTGCTATGACTACTCAAAATAGCAACTTTCGCTGGTCATATCTCAGTGAATACTCAACCATCTTTTATAATCTTTGGCTTGTTGGAACCAGATTAAATTCTACTTTTTGCTTTCCAAATCTCAAAGCATTTGGTTCAGCCCTCTGGAGAAATCATCTTTGAAGCGCTCATTGGTCATCTACTAGTTAGTCCCTAAAAAATCGGGGGTAAGCTTTGGATTGCTAAACTTATTTCTCAGAGCATAGTTTATCATTTTAGCAACAAATTTCAAAACCAAGCCAATCTTGGCTGATGCAGAAACTAATAACATATTTTTCTTGATCCTTGGCACAAATAAAGCATCTGAAAAAGTGAAAGAACTACCATCAGTAGTAGCCAGAATGATCTTACCAACTCCCATAACAAGGTAAGAGGAGTTGTTGGCGCATGTGATAGTATTCCCTATAGGGACAGGCTTGAGTGAAGTGAAGAAACTACGCGGAAATGTAATATGTTTGGTTGCCCCACTATTAAAATGCCAAACATCTGAGTCTACTACAGACGTACACTGCTCATGAGAAGATGGATCGAAATTGCAAATAGTAGAAAATGCCCATTCTTCATTCTACACAAGATTAGCTGACTCTATTTTTAGTGTAGAGGCCTCTACAACAACCATTCTGACCTCTTTCTTCTTTGCATCTTTAGTAGCCACTTTTGGATAGCTCTTAATGACATGATCATTTGCTTTATAGTATTAAAAAAAAAGATTCTACTTTTCTGATTTCTTCTCATCTTTGCCTTCCTTCTTCGAATGTGCAGCATTTGTAGATTTCTGCTTACTAGTAGATGAGCTCCATTTACCTTTGCCCTTCTAACTAGCCAAGGAAATCTTGATAAGCAACATGCATAATAGACATGTTCTTCCTAGACTGATCTACCTGCAGCAGAACAGAAACTAATGCTTCAAATGTTAAGGCATTTGGATTGCCTTTCATCATCAAATGAAGAGTAGAAGAAAAACTCTGATATGAGTTTGGAAGACCATTCAGAATAGTCTGCACAAGTGAACTGTGAGGAAGGACTTCATCAGTAGAAATCAATTGTTCCTTCAAATCCTTGATCTTTGTTAGAAAAGTTTTCATAGAATCACCTTCATTCATATGCTTACTCTCCAACTGTTTTCAGAGGTAAGCAACATGAGCCTCATTCCTAGCCTGGTACAATGTGGCAAGTGCATCCCAAGCATCCTTAGCTGTTCTGCAAGAGTGAATGTGGAGAATAATAGCACCTTTGACAGACAACACTATCAATGCATGTGCTTGAGCATCTCTACCATCCCAATGAATTTGCTCTACAGTAGGTGCAATAGGAACCTCAACACGAATAGGAATGTGCAGAATATCACCATCTTCAATGCCATTAGCATCAGCTTCAGTACCTGTATTTGCAGGTGTAATAGGATTTTTTTCAACACCTTGCACAATATTCCAAAGTCCTTTTGCAACCAATACATGATGCATCATATAATCCCATAATCGGTAATTCATACCATCCAACTTATCATCAACAGCCAACATATGGAATACATCACTACTTTCAGCCATGGCCACTCACTAAAATACCCTAATGCAGAAAATTGATTGTATCTCAAAAAGTAGAACAGAACTACTTCTCGAGTTCTACTAAACTTGTAGCAGACTTCGAGATGCTCGTACTAGTGAACCAAAACCTGTATATATCTTTGGCACAAAAAGACAAAATAGCCTGCACAAGTGCTACGATAGTGCGATCAGAGGTCAAAATGAGTTGAGATCACGATTTCAGCACCACTTGATCTCCTAATCACCTTGAGTATGCACACTAAATTTCATGCGATTCTAAGACTACGACCAGAGGGGTGTCGACGATGCCTTAGATGAAGCCGCGACCTCCTCTGATACCAATTTTTGGAGTTAGACATAAGCACACAAACAACACAAGGAGGAAGAAGAAGCTTGGAGCACAACACACAATAATGAATGTACTACCACTAGAATGTACAAAGATAAGTGACACGTTAGGGCAATAGGCATATATACAAGCCGAGGGAAAAGAAACTCCTAAAGAGGTATATCAACAATTAGTATCTATAATTCAATAAATGAAAAACACCAAGGTTTTAGGATACAATTAGTACAAATAATTAAATATATTAAGAACTAGGATTGTATGATAAATATTAGTATACATAATTAAATATGAAAAGAGATAGGGTTTTTGAATTAAAATAAATATATAAAAAATAGGGTTTTAAGTTCAATATTAAAATATATAATCAAATATATATCAAAACTAGGAAAAACTTAGTATATATAATCAAATGTACTACCAATACTTAAATATATAAGAAATTAGGGTTTTAAGTTTAAAATTAGTATATATAATTAGATATGTAAAGAACTAAGGTTCTATGATAAAATTTAGTATACATAATTAAGTATGAAAAGAGTTAGGGTTTCTGAATTAAAATAAATATATATAATTAAATATATATAAAAAATAGGGATTGAGGGTAATATTAATATATATAATCAAATATATACAAAAATTACAAAACAAAATAGTATATATAATCAAATGTATATGTATAATTAAATATATAAGAAATTAGGGTTTTAAGGTTAAAATTAGCATATATAATAAGACATATAAAGAATTAGGGTTCTATGATAAATATTAGTATACATAATTAAATATGAAAAGAGCTAGTGTTTTTGAATTAATATATATATATATATATATATATATATATATATATATATATATATATATATATATATATATATAATCAGGTTTTAGGTTTAATATTAATATATATAATCAAGTATATATAAAAATTAGGATATCAAGATATATACTATCATATATATATTTAAGTAGGAAAAAATACTATATATAATCAAATGTACAAAATAGTATGGTTTTAGGATTAAAAAATAGTATATTTAGTTTAATATATATATACCTTTGCTCTAGGACTAATACAAATATATATAGAATTAAACATATAAATTTTTAGGGTTTTGGAATTTTTAGTACTATGTATAATTAAATATATATACAAAATTAGGGTTTTAGGATTAAAACTAATATATATATATAATTAGATATATAAAGAACTAGGGTTCTATGATAAATATTAGTATACATAATCAAATGTGAAAAGAGCTAGGGTTTTTGAATTAAATAAATAGATAAAAATAGGGTTTTAGGTTTAATATATATATATATATATATATATATATATATATATATATATATATATATATATATATATATATATATATATATATATATATATATATATATATATATATATATATATATATATATATAATTTTGCTCTAAGATTAATATAAGTATATATAATTAAACATATAAGAAATTAGGATTTCAAGATTAAAATTAGTATATATATAATAAGAGATATAGTGAATTAGGGTTCTATGATAAATATTAGTATACATTATTGAAAATGAAAAGAGGTAGGGCTTTTGAATTAAAATAAATATATATAATTAAATGTATAAAAATAGGGTTTTAGGTTTAATATTAATATATATAATCAAATATATATATGAATTAGGGTTTGAGGATAAATACTATTATATATAACTAAGTAGAAAAAATTACTATATATAATCAAATGTACAGAATAGTGAAATTTTAGAGTTAAAAATAGTATATTTAATTAAATAAATAAATTCTTTTTTTGTAGGATTAATATAAGTATATATAATTAAAAATATATAGATATTCATGGTTTTTGAATTTATAGTGCTTTTTATAATTAAGTATATAAGAAATTAGGGTTCTAAAATTAAAATTAGTATATATAATAAGATATATATAGAACTAGGGTTGTATGATAAATATTAGAATATGTAATTAAATATGAATAGAGCTAGGGTTTTTGAATTAAACTAAATATATAGAAAATACAGTTTTAGGTTCAATATTAATATATATAAAAATTAGGATCAATATAAATACTATTATATATAATTAAGTAGAGAAAGTTAAAAGAAAAAATTGGTATACATAATCAAATGTATAAAATAGTACTTTTTTAGGATTAAAGTATAGTACACTTAATTAAATAAATAAATACCTTTGCTCTAGTATTAATATAAGTATACATAATTAAATATATAAATTTTTAGGTTTTTGGAATTTTAAGTACTATGTATAATCAAATAGATAAGAAATTAGAGTTTTAAGATTAAAATTAGTATATATAATTAGATATATAAAGAAGTAGGGCTCTATGATAAATATTAGTATACATAATTAAATATGAAAAGAGCTAGGGTTTTTAAATTATTAATAAATATATATATTTAAATATATAGAAACTAGGATTTTAGGTTTAATATATATATATATATATATATATATATATATATATATATATATATATATATATATATATATATATATAGATATATATATATATATATATATATAGATATATATATATATATATATATATATATATATATATATATATATATATATATATATATATATATATATATATATATATATATATATATATATATATATATAATCAAATATATATATAAATTAGGATTTCATACTAAATACTAATATATATAATTAAGTAGAAACAATTAGTAGAAAAAATTGGGTTTGAGGATTAAAATTAGTATATATAATGTAATATTATATGAGTATATATATTTTATAATATATTATTAGTATACATTTTAATATATTATTAGTATACATAATTTGATATACAATAGACTAGTGTTTTAAGAAAAACATTAGTATTTGTAATCAAATTCAAAAAAAGGATATTATGATTAAAGTTAGTATATATAATTAAATATATCAGATATTAAATGTCCTAACATCTTTGCATGGTATTAGGTGACATCTTTGGATCTAGAGGAGAGAATGGCATGTCCTTGCACTCACTGCAAGTATCAAATATTTCGTAAACAACACATTTGTACTGCAAAAGTTTGAGAATATGGATCCTTTGATGCAAATTGACTACAAAACCTACACTTCTAGTCACATGGTTTCACTGATGAGCAGATCAACCCACATGACATTGCACCATCTACATACCTTGGCAAAAGAGAATGAAATGGGAGGTAGAAGGAAAAGGTAGTGGCAGCATGATAGAGAATGAACACATCTAAGAAATGTTCAAGGCATTTTAGGACATGGACAAAGATCACATAGGTGGAGAGGATGTCGTGGGTTCCGTGCATATGATAGGATTTCCAGGATTAGAAGCGGACAAAGAACATCAAAAAATGTGAAGACTAGCCCCTTTACCACTGTACAATTGGGCAAATATATCTGTACTATGTGCATCGCTTGCAATCCTCCTTCAATCCATTTATGGATAAGTAGGTAGTAGTGTCTTTGAATTGTTCAGTAAAGTGGATTTGAAGTAAACTTTCATTGTTGTATATAACTAAGTTTATTTACCAATATCCTTTTAATTGCTTATCCTTGCATGCTTTTGAAAGATCATTTTTTGCAAGATGGTAATGACATGCTTCCAAAATGTGGAGATAGAAAGAAGTTTTTACAATCCGTGGGTATGGACTGGACCAAGATTCATGCTTCTCGGAATGATTGTGTTCTCTTTTGCAATGCATATGAGCACCACAAAGGTTCTTCACCACTTTCCTATCATCCCAAGAATTAAGAGCATGTTTAGATCCAAATCCATAGCTCAGTTAATGTCATGGCATGTGAAGGGGAGATCTATAGATGGTGTAATGCAAGTGCACGTTGATTCTTATGCTTGGAGACACATAGATAGTTATTGGCGAGAGTTTGCTAGCGAGGCTCAAAATATATGTCTAGGAATAGCTATGGATGGTGTAAATGTATTTGGTTTACAAAGCTCCTTATGGAGGACATGGCCTATATGTTTGCTCAACTATAACATGCCACCACAAAAAGGGCCATTTATTGTTAGCTCTCATTGTGCCATGTAAGTATAAGGTAAAAAACATGGATGTTTATCTTGCTTTGCTTGTGGAAGAGCTGCACATGTTATGGGATAGGATTAATGTGCAATGATGGCAAGGATGCTAGTTGTGGTGGGCAGAACAAGCAGCTGGGGTTGGATCAGGCCTCGGGCATGTCGCGTTGCTCCTATCCAACATGCGGATTTCACATGTTGGGCACCTTTTCCTAGGGAATGGGAAGATGGGAGGCTCGCCAAGGGGGAAGAAAAACACTTTTTGTGTGTAAATTGTGGAGTAGGAGTGGTTCATCCGAAGAGAAGCACATGATTGTGGATGAAGTCAGTCGGTGGGGTAAGAATGGAGGTGGGTACGGACAAGAGGTATTTGGAAATAAAAGAAACCGTACTGTTGATTGTCAAAATGGAAACCAAAGATAAATAAAAAATCTTGATACTAATGTACTCATCAGCAATGCCATCCATGGGCAGATACAATGTAAGGGGGTAGCGATGGCCTAAATACAAATTGAACAAAAAATATACAATGTGTGTAGGTAGAGCCTAATACAAGCTAAGTAAATGATCCTCAAAAACAGGTGAGGACCGTCTGAAATTTTGCTACACTGTGGATTAGAAACTGTATCTACTTTGCTGCAGTGTGGATTGGAATGTATAACTTTGCTTCGGTCTTCTCGCTTACATTGCGGAAAAAGATCTTTGCTTCTCTTTACTCTTTACTTCAAACTTCGATAATCTGAAAGAAAACTCCATGGGAAAAAAATCAAAATGACAACCAATTTATTTGAAGAGTTATAAAAAAAACATTCGTAGAAGAAAACTATCCCGTTCTTTTGATTTTCTTGTTATGTTGATTTAGTTTTATTTTATTTATTTTAATTCCTAGAGAAGTTTTTGTGTAACTATTTCCTTTTGTTTTTATACTTCATTGTTCGTTTTGTGGCTTCTTAATTAATCTTCCAATTAATAATAGACACTATATATATAGTCTAAAAACCATAAATGCAAAACAAAATCAAATCTATATATTCTCTCTCTCTCTCTCTCTCTCTCTCTCTCTCTCTCTCTCTCTATCCTCCGATTTCTTCTAAGTGTCAAACAATGAGCTACTGTCTACCACTACCTTTTTGTTTTGATTAAGTTGAATGAGATGAACTAAGAACTTGAGCTTAGCATGCATAACCTAATTAGACTACTAAGATTCCCCGTTGTTTTTGGAAGCTTGCGAATAGCATTATTGGTCAAGTCCAACCGTTCATGAGATCTAATTTCATCTGGCAAGTATTCCAGAGATTGAAAAATAGAAAGATTTAAATGCCGCAAACATTAATGTTGCTAGATTGAACATTTCGATGAGAATGTGAGACGTTCTTGATTAACAGAAATGCAATCTTTATCTTGGAAATACAAAATTGGAACCTCACTGGTTTGAAGTTGTATTCTGGTTTCAAGAACAAGAGAGCTTGATTTCATTATCTTGGCTTCTTCTTAAAGAAAACTTTGGAACTTTAACTTGCATGTCTAATCAAACAATTGAGGGTATTAACTCGTCATCCTACAGAGGAAACCCCACTCATACTAGTGGATGACCTCATGATATAACTTATAAAACATACCTTGATGAATGCAAGTATAAGCTTATGGTAGTCCTAAGTGAACCACAGGACTATATAGTTATTAGCTATGCATGGTACCTGACAACTATTATGACATCCTCATTGACATCTCTAATATCCAATACTTAGTATTGAACTAAGAATGAATACATGCTCATACTAAGTCACTGACACATCACACAACACGCACAAGCACACACACACATTGCCGCATTATTATTGCATTGGCGATAATTCCAAGAAGGTAGCGTACAGCCATCCTTATGGGGTGCTTTCTCTTGTAAACTCATTAATAACTCAGCAAAAATTCCTCCAAAAATTGAGGAAATTTGTGACAAAACTTAGATGTCATGTGCTCTTGTTTTGATAATTATCTCTGATTTGTGGTATTTTGGATACCAAGAAAATTGCATGTTCTGAAGCATATAATGTCTTCAGAAACACTAGATCCAAGTTACCAACCCTAAGAACAAGTGCTATGGCACAATAAAGTCTAGATTTGAGCCTTTTGTTGATTCCAAATAGTGAAAAGTAGTACATCAATGCCACTTGAATGATAGATTGGAGGATTAAAATACTAATTCACCATAGGTCGAGAATGCCAACTTGTTGAACATGTAGTATGTATGCCAAAGCAATAGTGAAACCAATGACCTCCAACTCAAAAGAAGGAACGTTAAGCCCTTCAATACTCTCGTTTTTTAGTATTAGATATATGTGGGGAACTTTGCAAACAGTGGAATTCACGATGATACTGTAACCAATAAGCTTCTGGCAAAAGAGATAGCAAGCAATCATTGATTGCAAATCATAATATGGAGGCAAACATGTAAGTAGCCCTATTGTAGTACAAGCCATGCTCCAAATGTCTGAAGTTGCACTTACATCTGACATTACAATCACCTCTAGAGCCATCTAGTATGGAGTTCCCTTGACTTGGACAACACATGATTGATCTAAAACAACCCATTGCTCAAAATCCTGATTCCTTGATGTCTGATCATTGTTTATCTCTATGAACAACAACATGCTGCTGAGACAAGCGTTGATTTCATCTTCTCCCATTGAGCTCAGAAGAGTCTGAATCATGGGGCTCCTTTCCATTATTGTGGATCCAATAATATCTAGTTCTCTCTCTCTCTCTCTCTCTCTCTCTCTCTCTCTCTCTCTCTCTCTCTCTCTCTCTCTCTCTCTCTCTCTCTCTCTCTCTCTCTCTCTCTCCCAATCTTTGCATCTCTGTCGCTCAACCGCCTCCTCTCTCTCTCTATCTCTCTCTCTCTCTCTCCCTCTCTCTCTCTCTCAATTTGTGCATCTCTCTCGCTCAAATGCCTTCTCTCTCTCTCTCTCTCTCTCTCTCTCTCTCTCTCTCTCTCTCTCTCTCTCTCTCTCTCTCTCTCTCTCTCTCTCTCTCTCTCTCTCTCTCTCTCTCTCCTTCTCTCATGTTTTCTCTAATGGTAGCATCATCGCTATGACTTTCTTACCTATCTATTTCTCTCTCCCTCCCTCTCTCTCTCTCCCAGTCCTTCTTCTACACCATCATAGAACCATGAAAGGGTTCTCGCGCCTCCACATTTATCTCTATGTGAGCTCAATACAGTGCTCTCAATTATGCATCTATCTCTAGAGTCAATTGTGTCTTGATGGATGCATAGAGGAGATTATTTTTTATCTCTATCTTGGGTTGCACAAAGAATAGGCAGTATATATCTTTTGTCCCTAATGACATTTAGTGCTTGTGTCCTGACATAATTAGCTACCTATGAACTCCATCCCTCTTCTGTGGTAGAAGTTTCCATGGCTGCGAGCAAGAGAGTCACCGGGTTGTGATCTTTACTATGCAATGGAATCTCTGAGAAGCATAGTCTCTCTCTCTCTCACCAATTAAGCCACACATGTGTCGATTCTTCTTTCTGCCTCTCTGTGCAATACAAAGGTAACGTCAAGGTCTGATCCTTTCCCTCTCTCTATGTAATGGAGCAATAATAGTCGATTCTCTTAGTTGAAAAACACATCGAAATCCATGGTCCAAAGTGTGCAACACACAATCAACAAAGAGAGGATAAAAAATAAGGAATAAAGATTATTGCGACTCTTGCTTATGATACAAGCTTCACTTTTTCTCTCTGTTTGTCAGAGTGGAAAGGTATAGATTTAATTGGAGCAAGAGAAAGTAGAATAGAGAGATGGTGAAATTTTTTTCTGCCTATCTCTGTCTACTCTTCTTGAATTCATGAGGTGGAAGGAAGAGGGTGAAGAGAGATGAGGGACTCTCTCTCTCTCTTCCTTACTCAGAGAAGAACATAAAGAAAAAAAAAATGAAGAGAAGCAAAAGTACCAGAAAGGAAAATCCATGGGGAAAAAGTAATGAGGAATAGGCATGTATATATAGTTTTTCCCAAGGTTTCTCTTCTAGAACTTTAGATCCTTCTAGGTTTTTCGTTTCTATTTTCAAACTATCTTCTTTCTGTTCTTTTGTAATTTTGGAAAATCAAATGTTTCTTTTTATTTTTATTTTTCTCTTTATATTTTTTGTTTTTATTTTTTGTTTTTATTTTTTAGTTTTTTTAATTCACTTCTTTTTCTTTTGATTAAAGTTTTGTTTTCATTTCACACTTATATACAAAGAATTTTATTAAAATTAAGGGTTTGGGTTAGGAAAAAATGATTCGAAACTAGGATTTTTACTCAAAAAACGTAGGGTTTTTTTGCTATGGTAATACACATCAAGTTAATGCTTTATATACATTTTGGGCTTAAAACCCCAAGGTTTCTAAGGGTAAATGTTTAGTTTCCAAGGGTTTGAGCTAGGGTTTCAGGGATTTGGAGCAAGTTTTCAAGGGTTAGTTTGCAGCTTTCTATGGTTTTGAGGTTTCTTTATGTGAACTTTACATGATTTCTCAAGGGATAATATATATGCATGGGTTTTTGGTTCTTCTTTTGGTCATACAAATGGAGTTTTTAATGGGTTTGGAATAAAAATAGAAGTAGGACTAGGGATTTTTAAAGAGTTAATGGACTTATTACAAGAAAGTATACAAATTTCATGGGTCCTCCTAAATTAAAAGCACACATAAAAGTACACATGAAAGCTTTTTGTCACACAATCAATCAAATCAATCGAATACTTTGAACAATGTTTTAACTATTTTCGTCTTCCTACGCTTAAAACATCAGATCATGGTCACAAATGCAAGAAATAACTTTAAAAAACGTGCTTGGTACACAATCCTCATGGAATTTAATCCCTCTGATTTTCACACTAGAAGTGAAATGAACCCAATACCTTGGTCCCTTCATACACCTTTTCTACTATCCTACAACAAAACTCTACTTCACCTGCCTTACACTAATTTAAATCACCTAAGCTCTTAGACACACATAGTATGGTTTATAAGGTTTTCAATTAGCTATAGAACACCACAGAGCGATCTTTTTAGGTCAATCAACAACTTTGTACAAAACAAACAATGCAAAGATGTAGGATATGTAGAAGTTAGGGTTACAAAGTTACACTAATTTCTATGCACATAAAGCTGATTTCAAGAAGCCCTCTTAGAGAAAGTAAGTACATATATAAGCTACATAGTGCACCTTAAATATCTTGAATTGAATATGTACACAGAGCTATCCTCCTTGCTTAACTTGACATTTAAATCTATACGATTTTCTTCTCAGCCATCCCCTAGTGGCTCTAGCAGTCAACCTATGTGTCATTGTTGGACACCATAATGTGATATAGGTGCTCGTCCTTCTATGGGTCTGGAGGAGGAGGTGGATGCTGTGGAGGTGGTGTGACAAACACTATATCATCCACAACTACTCCTAGACCAAGTATCTTAGATGCAAGTATGCCACAGAGTACACCATGTACACCTGGGGGTGCTCATGATCATGATGACTCTAAGGTGTACCATATACATGATGGAACTCTATTGATGAATGTAGTCAAAAGGCCATGCATCAGTGCATATGATAAGTGTGCACAATATAGTTTGGACACTTTGTCATGGTCAAATGGAGTGAATAGGATAAGGATCACAAAAACTATATCACAGAGGTGATCTATTGCGATCGGTATTGTCAGTAGTGAGATGCAGCAGCCACATGTCTTGATATGGTCGAAGCATCACATTTGGGTAGTGGCAGTTATGATAAGATGCGTCATGAGTTTGTAAGTATCATTTTGATGAATGAATTTGCTTACATTAAGCACCTCGTCTTTTTGATCTCAGCTTTTGCATATTTGTTGTAGAAGTTGGTAGTGGGTCATCTTCTGACACAAGCAGAGGAGGCTTATGGATATCATCATGGGTTGGTTGCACTTTGGAGGACTTGGGAGGACACGGTGTGGTCATTTTATGGGAGCATCTATGATGAGATGACCTTATGAACTTGGTTTAGTGTTTTTTAGTTGTTGTTTATAAACATCATTTCAATTTTGTTTGATTTCATGAATGTGCTTTGTTGCAAGACTATAGATATAGATGTTTTGATCCCTCTAGTTTTGTGTATGCTAGTGGTGTACCACAGTTTTGTATTTGGCTCATATATGGCAATGGTGTGCCATAATTTTGTATTTGGATCATATATGATAGTGGTTTGCCACATTTTGTATTTGGCTCATATATGGTAGTGGTTTTCCATATTTTGTATTTGGCTCATATATGGCAGTGATTTGCCAAAATTTTGCAGATGGTTCATTTATGGAATATATCTCCTATACATGGTTCATGGTTCATTTTTCTTCTACATATCTCTTTTATGTTTGACAATGTGTTTTGCTTTATCAAATCTTGTTTTGGTTTTCGCTCATCTAAACCCTAAATTGGAAAACACGTGGGCATTGAGATATCAAGGTCAACATGTGATGATCCAAGATGACACATATCACTTTTTCATTTCTCTAACATGTATAGTGGTCATGCTAGTATGTCAAGGACACTTCATTGATCTTTACTAGATTCATCTATCAAGAGTGATAGAACATTTGTTTCTTGCGAGCTCACTCATTCCTGGAAATTAAGATTTTCCTTATGTAATGTTCTTTATATATTGCACTTCTTGTATTATTGTTTTAGGTCATTCTTTTACATTCCTTTGATGTAATAGAAGAAGGAGAAAAAGATCATTCTTCCTTGTCTCAATCTGTGTGTGTGCTCCTCTTTGATTCTAAGTGTGTGTGTGTGAGCTCTCTTCCTTATCTCCTTCCGCTTGACATGGTATCAGAGCTAGTGTGGCTATAGAGAGCTCATGGAGAAGGTGGATGGTGAAGAGTAAGCGAGAAGGCATGGAGAAAGTAGGATTCACAAATGACCTTATATTGCTATGAAAATTGGTGTGGAGGTAGAAGGCATCAAAATACTTTCCTGCGTTATCTCTTTTGAGTCACTCATTTTGTGAGATTTTTGTTTTGGAGCCATCTTGACCTCCATTTCAATCCCGCAAGATGGGGCCCACAAAAAAACTAGGTCAATTTGCAAAACTATAACTTTCATCTTGTTTGAAAACACTCACCTATTTGAGATCCAAAATTTCAAGCAATTCCAAGTTGATACATGAAAATTGTGTTTTTCTGTGATCGAGCTATCACATCATAATGCCATAGTGTTCAAGCACAATTGCTACTTGCAGTGTTTTGCAATGTTGTGAATTGCTATAGAAATGGCAAACGTAGATGGAATGAGTCAGCTTAGAGCAATAAACTAGACAAGAACAATTCCATGCTTGAAGATTCGGAATGACAAATTTCTTGATGGGAAACGGCTACTAGAAGTACATCAAAGGAGAGAATGAAAATGCTCTACAGTTACTAGAGAGGAATCGGATTGTGAACTAGTTAAGACCATATGAGGAATGGAATCAAGAAGCATGAAAGGTAATGTATTGGCTATCTTTTAGCATACAGGTGTTAAAGTGGCATGTACTTGTTCACATTTTATAGTTTAATTAAGGCTCAAATTGAAGGGTCTACGAAGGGTTGAAATGAAAGAAAGTTCATATTCCCATCTGATGTCTTTACATTACCTATCTTCTCCACTGAGTGCTTTGTATCATCTCCTGTTTGCACTTCATGTTTGTTCTCTTCCAAATTAGAAAGTAAAGCCACATTTCCTACTACATGGTTTGAGCATCCTGAATCAATGTAAAAGATGTGATCATCATCCTTACCCTTCTTCACTGATAGATTCATTATCAATAATGAATCTTCTTGACTTTGGCCCTCTGCATAGTTATTGTAATCTCTTCTTCCTCTATAGCCACTTTGATAGTTGTTGTTGTTGTAATTGCTGTTGTAGTAGTTGTTGTTGTATCCTCCATTGTATCTGCCTCTATTTGATCCATAGCCACCTCTATTGAATCCTCTTCCTCTTGAGTTCCTCTGGTTCCTAAAACATTCTTCAATAATATGATTAGATAAGCCACATATATTGCAAGGTTGAGATGATTGGAATCTCCCCCTGCCTTGCTTGCCACCTCTACCTCTTCCTCTAGCTCTTCCTCTACCTACAAAGTTTGCTTGGAAAGAGCTACCTTCATCTTCATTCTTCCTATTCTTTCACTTGTCCTTGACCTTAGCTTTATCATAATATAAGGCAGAAGTTTGATTACCTCTTGAGGACTCACCACCTTTGCTAATCTTTGCTTCATGAGTGAAGAGTTGGCCCATGAGTGGGTTGAGGTTGGGTACATGCATATCCATGTACAAATCCATGGTTGTTGTGAATGGCTCCCACTTGTCATCTGCTTTGATTCCATTTATGATTTTTCTAATGATTTTTTCCTCTTCAATTACCTCTCCAATGCTTCCAAGTTGGTCGGAAATCTCCTTCATTTTTGTGACATAATCAGTCACACTTTGCTTCGGGCTTTTCTTCATTGTTGTGAACTCCATCCACAATTGGTTCTTCCTTGCTCGAGTGTTGGAAGACAAGAAAGAAACAAGTGCATTCCAGGTCTCTCTTGATGTCTTGCATCCCTTGAAATGAGGTAAAAGAAAATCAGAGATTGAGTTTAGAATATAGGACCTTGCAAGTGCATCCTTCGAACACCAATTTGAAAGTCCTTCCACTTCTTCATGTGATGGTTGCCCTTTGTTCCTCATGGTTGGCATTGCTTCATCTCCGGATATGAATCCATATAGATTCCTCCATTGAAGGTAAGCCTCCATCCTTAAAAACCATACTGGGTAGTTGTTTCAATCCAATTTGTCAATGGTTGATCAAAATCCATCTCCCATGTTGCTTGACTATGCTCTAATACCACTTTGAAGAGAGATGGTGGATGCAATTCGAAGATGAGTTGGTGCTGCTACAACCAGCTTCACACCAGCCAACTGAGACTTCAGAGTTGATTAGTAGATCCTTTGAGCTTCCTAAATCCACAAAAATATCAGCCAAGTACTTTGGAACATGTATCTCAAAAGTTTAACGCAAGACAGACTAGTTCCAAGATGACTAGCTCCCAAAACATGCTATTTTTGTACATACACCTGCTGGAAAAAATGAATAGTGCTCTCAACCTCGTTAGAATTAGACAAATTACTTTTGGAAATTGCAAATAGACTTAGGTAGCTTGCTAATACAAGTTAAAAATCTTCAAATGAAAAACTGAGCACTGAGAACCAAACTCATAAATATCAGGAACATGCCCACCATTCTCGGGGCTCTGTAGAGATAGACTAGTGAGCAATAAAATGCAGATATCTTCCAGACTATAAATCCAATGACAATGAAATTTTCTATGCACAAAGTAGACGGAGCAAGAAATCCAAGGCACATTAAAACTCTGAAGAAGGTTTAGGAGATCTCTAGATATGAGCTTATGAAGTTATTGCTCTAAGTGATTATAGCAGAGAACAAAACAGAGAAGTAGAGAATGATGAATGTAGAATTTCCCATATGACTACAACCACATTGGCAATGAATATTTTCACAATGGGAGTAGAATGATAGATCTATGGAGTAAGCTCTTCAATCTCTACAAAATGACATGAATTGGTCACGTACAAGGCTTGCTAATCGCATCTTCCTTCTTGCTCTTTTTATAGCTACTATTGGAGGGAGTTTTGAATTCGAATTCGCATGGTTCCACCTAAAAGTGATCCCCAAATTTAGGAAATATTCCCTCATATCACTAATTCGTGTTTTTAGGTAGTTAGAGCCACGAGTTTGCTTTTTACATCATGGATGAGGTAAGCCATTATTTTTCTTTTTTCTTTTTCATAATTACAAGAGATAAAATGTACTCTCTTACAAGAGGTGTTCACATGACTACACATATGAACAAAAATCGAATAATATCAAGCATGTAGGCTTGGGTAAAATGCACCAACAATTATCACCTCATTAGAGATAAGGTATTAGTAGGTGATATTGATCTTCTTTATGTGAGTACAGATGAGCAGGTTGCTGATACTTTCACTAAAGCACTTGGATTAGAGAAGCTAGAAAAGTTTTAGAAGATGAATTGGATTAGAGGCTAGATCAGCTTTGCCAAGGGGGATTTGTTGATATATTTAGGTAGTGATGTGTGTGAACACACTAGGACTATAGGGGCACTTTTTGCCTCTTTGGGAGGTTTCTTCCCCCCCACTTGTATATATGTCTATTGCCCTAACAGGTCACTTATCTTTGTACATTGTAGTGGTAATACATTCAGTATTGTGTGTTATGCTCCAAGCTTCTCCTTCTTCCTTGTGCTATTCACATGCTTCCACAGACATCTAACTCCAGCATGTATATTATTATAAATTTAATAACATACCCATAATTGCATTTACAAAGTCCCCTATACATATTATATATACTACCATGAGAGTGAGTTTTTTTTGAAAGAAAATCCCTATTTCTTGTACTATTTTGGATTAATATTTGAGGTGACGATTGAGAATTAGACAAATAAATCTAGTGATTCAGACACATAATAATGAGATTTATAATTAATCTAGTGATTTAGACACATAATAATCTCTTAACATTGTTTACAATAAGTACGCAAATAAGAAAATTCTTTCACGAATCATAACGTATAGAAATTTTACTGTTTAAAAGCTATATCATATAAATCCAAGAGACCTTTCCACAAATAATAACTTTCATATGACCTAATGTTTATAACATGTATGTAAAAGAAACGTTTGGTAATCATAACATACATAAAATTTAATATAAAAAAAACAAAAAAGCATGGAACATTATAAGAGTATAAACTTAAAGAAAATATAAAAATATAAACTATGGAACATAATAATAGTATAAGCTTCAAAGAAAATATAAAAATATAAACTACCTCGAAATTTTCAAAGAGAGATCTAGTACTTTAATGGTAAAAATCTATTAACACAAGAATTACCATTAACACAATTCTTTCAATAAAACTGTATACATTAATATATGATGAGAAGAGCATTTAGTTGAAAATATTCTTACCAATAGTACTTTGGATAAGAATTATTGCAATCAAAAGTGATTTTTATTTGAATAAATTTAAAAAGTGAAGCTTAACCATATCTTTTCGCACTCACTCCTCAATAGAAAAAAATTTGGAGAATATAAGCCCTACATAGCAATGAAGTCAATGAGCCTCCATGATCAAGATCTTGGAAGATAGAGTTACACAACTAAACTCAATTCTACCTTCATGTTTGTTGATCACTTCTACGCTCAATAAGTAAACTACCTAAGCCTTATACCATAAAATCAACTCAAAGTTTCTTATTCACATGTTTCACATCCTCTTAATCATTCCTTGTGAGAACTGGGCCATCTACATATATACTAACATAATTCGTTCTATTACCTTTCTTCCTCATGTATAGAGAAGGATTTGCCTTACTTTTCTTTTAAGCATAGTTTATCAAGCATTTAAGTAGCCTTCGGTGCCACATCATATGGGCTTTTGTGAGAACATACAAACCATTCCTTATCCAAAATACATGTTTTGACCACTTGGAATCCTAAAATCCATATACTTGATCCATGTGTACAACCTCATATAGGTGCCCATTTAGGAATTCATTCTCTACATCTACGCATAGATGCTCTATTGCTTGCATGTTGTTGTGACTAGCAAAGTCCTTACGGTATGTATCTTAGAAAGAGTTCCAATTTTCTCTTCATAATCAATAAAATAATTTAGAACAAATCCTTTCGTATATGGCATTGGTGGCTATGGAATGATCTGAGCTTTTAATCTTTTACACCCACTTGTCACCAATCACCTTCATTTCTTTGGTTCTTAGAGCTAAAGCCCGAGCTTTATTGTTATCAAGGTCCTTCACTTAATCCTTCATTGCGTCTCTCCATTGGTGAAGCCTACTTGCATCTTAACATAGAACTTGTTCTTTACTTATTCCATTATTTTATTCATGTATGCAAGATGCTTGACCGTGACTGAATTGTATGTTTATCAATATATAAAGTACCTCATTCACTTTGAATTTATTTCTTTAACTTGGACGAGTATAAGCCTCCTTCCTTGCTCTTCCAATTACTACCTTTGAAGTCTATCCTTTCTCCATAATATACTCTTCTTGCTAATCTACCCACACCTAATATTCAACTTCTATCTCTTTCATATTTGTTTTTCCGTTGTAGCTTGCATCACTAATTTCACTTCTTGTTGGGCTATATCTAACCCTTATAATACATGGTGAGGATCAAATTGAATCATGTTACAGAGTATTGTTTTCGTCCACTTAGAAGTACGTTTACTTTCTCTTCATGTTCATTACGTGTCTTTTCTTCTTGAGTTCCTTGATTTTGGCATTATAACATCTGTAACCCTTGCGCTCACCTGCATAACCTAAGAATAAATATTTATTTACCTAGGCATACGATTTGTGTCCCAATTAGTTTAATTAGCACGTGGACATAGCAAAAACATCCAAATAGTCTATGCTGGTAAAGGATGAACCCTTCCTTTGTATATTCATTTCGTGTAACATGACCCTTTTGGACATCCTTATGTGCTGTTAGATTCTTTAGACATCGTGAAACTTGTGTAGAAAACTATCTATATATATATATATATATATATATATATATATATATATATATATATATATATATATATATATATATATATATATATATGTGTGTGTGTGTGTGTGTGT
Organism: Ceratopteris richardii; assembly: GCA_020310875.1. Classification (NCBI taxonomy): domain Eukaryota; kingdom Viridiplantae; phylum Streptophyta; class Polypodiopsida; order Polypodiales; family Pteridaceae; genus Ceratopteris; species Ceratopteris richardii. The sequence continues at coordinate 93,254,894 of CM035431.1, forward strand.
GTGTATGTGTATAGCGTACATCAAATTGGTTTATCATCCTCTACGATTGGGATACGCCCTCAAATCAACCATGATTAAAAATTGGGGTGGTAACAAAACAAAGCTAAGATAGTCTTTGATAACACATTCAGTACATGGTCGATTGAAGGGATCACACTTTTAACATATTTCCCCAAATACAGAACTTCTGAACACTTTACTGAATCAACATTAGGGGTAGCATTCGAAAATTAGTCGAAGGATTAAACCCCAATGTCATATATAAAGCTTATAAGAAAAAAACAATTGGATTATAGAATGCTTCCTTTAGAGGAATTCTTGCTCAAGTTGGTAGACATTTCATATAAGATCAAAACGTTTTAGCCAATACTAAGTGTAAAATGAAGGAGTCAGATCAAGTTTAGTTGATAAATTTGTGCATGTTAGTTCATTTGGTTGGGCCCTCAGCCTCTCAAGGTTGCGGGGAGAGGTTTCAATAGCTATGGGTAGTAGCCAGATACCTATCATGACTTGCACGGTAAGTTGTCAAACCAGCTCGTCAAGGCAAACCATTGGGCCTTCGGGTGACCTAGTTCAAATCACTCATATCATTTATCCTTAGGGTGGTCTTTTCCTAGTGTCTACTTTAGCAGGCCTTTGGGCTCTATATGCTAGGAGTTGATAGGCATTTAACCTATACTTTGTGAGATTTGGGGGTCAAATGGTTGCTATGCTTGGTTTTCATTTTACTTTCAATTAATTCAAGCTAAATGCGAAATGTAGACCTCAATAATCGAATTTCCATTTTTTTTTTTTTTTTATTTAAAAATGTTGGATAAGCCCAATCTGTGAAGGTTGAGCGGTGTTGGACGTGCAGGTTGCGGATACTAGATGGGATGGAAATATCAATCGAATTCTGCTTCTGTTTTTTGGCGCCCATCTCTCTTTTTCTTTAAGCTGCTTGGTAGCTGTGTTGAAGACGGAACTCTGCACATTTGTAAGTGAAAAGCTTGAAGAATCAAGATTCATGGAAGCTCTGTGAAGATGGCGACACTGTTGAATCGACAAGAAAGCAACCAGTCGCACTGATTTTGGCTGTATTTTCTATTGTAGCTTTTGGGTTATCACCCCGATGGAAGCCTATTCTACTAATGACCCAGAAGCTCTGCATCATGAGTGCTTTTACTTTCAACAATCCCGATAAGGTATGAGAAAACGCAAAAGCATCAGAGAGCAGGAGCATTTCTACCTTCTTTTGCGAGTACTCTGACAGGAAATTGTGTATGCGTGTGTGTATGAGAGAGAGAGATATGATGTGATATACTCTTTCATGTGATGAACATTGTGCATATCAGATGAAAACAAAACTCATACGTTGCATCATCCACGCCCAGAACTTCTGACGTGCCACAGATGTTCTACTGTCTCGCTCATTTCTCCTCTCCTAGCTCACTATAAGACAGGGGAATCCTTGGAATTATTGTCTAAGGAGAACCTTTGAATTACCACTCTTACGTTCTTTTGCGCGTACTCTGTCAAGAAAGATTACAAATGCTGTGTGTGCGTCTCTGTGTGTGTGTGAGAGAGAGAGAGTCTTTCGGATAAGGGAACCTCTTATGCGAAGCGGCTCGTATATTCGTGGGTGTCTGAGAAGGTGAATTTACGTACTCAGAATGATCACACTTTCGCGTACATCCATACTCAGAATGATCACACTTTCGTGTACATCCATGTATCTGATAAGAGAGTGTATAGTATCTACTGTGTCGTACACAAAGGATGGCTTCGGCAGCCTTCACAGTCTACACAGAGGAACGTACACAGAGGTTGTTTTTTTTTTTTTTTTTTTTTTTTTTTTTTTTGTTGAGAGTACAATGAATTGGAAATAGACACTTACACATCCAACCTCATAAGGTAGAGGCATCCATCATGATTCATGAGAGACTCATGAACATGTCCAGTCCAAACTTGAACTTAAGACTTTCTCCCACAATTTCAAGGCGTCAGCCACTAGACTGCGCGGGCCTGGACATATAAGAGCCGTGGAACAAACATACAAAATGATATAATTCCACAGGGGAATGCTAACTAGTCCTTCGCCAAGCTATTCAGATTTAGGGTGGAACACTTGCATATTTATCTTCGTGCCTCTGGTTTATGTGAATACACAAAAAAGAGATGACCATTGAAAGCGTTTACAAAATAAATGTGTGTTACAAAGAATAGTAGATAGCTGCAATCACACCTAATGCACCTAATTCTGGTAGGAAATTTTGATGAATATAAACCACACCTACAAACCCAACACAATTTCCATTCCATATGGAGATAATTATGGAAATGCTTCGCATGCCTAATCATGCAAGTGTTGGAGCTACACCAAAGATCATGATATGGAGCATCACTAAAGACATCACATGCACTCCAACAGGATGCAACCAAAAACATGGTTTTATGGGCAATATGCATGTGCTCTTGTTTTACCTATTATCATCTATTAAAAACTTGTCCAAATTTAAGTTTACAGCTCTGGATCATGGAGATCCGTGCTAATTGAAGCTCAACTTTCTCTACCACTTGGTTCTTCACATGTCTTCTTCATCAATCCAAGTTCGTACCATATCAAGCTTTCTCCTCTATGTATTAGTATTTGATTCTTATCTATGATCGGCCGAGGATAAATACTGATATCAATTCTGAGAATTTGCTAGTTTTCACTTCGTCCTTTCCATTTGCATCATTGTGAAAAAATAAAATTGAGATCTTTATTTGCTCATTGAACATCCATAGCCTCTTCTTTCCAAATTAAATGTCTAAGTTCTAATTTAAGTTCGCAAAACGACTTTCCATTGAATTTCCATGTGACCGATTTATGATGTTTGTTTGATTTAATAATCTTATATTTAGCTCTTATGTGTTTATTGGTTTCATTATTTTTTCTAGGATTGTTGTTTTTTTAGGATTTTATTATTGTGAATGCTTTTGCTATTGATAAGAATGTCATGAAAGGAAAATTATTTTTCTTTTCGCAGATATAAAGGTGTTGAAGTATCAATTATCTATTAATGCTTATTCAAGAAAAATGGGACTCAAGGGGGAAGGAGGTCAATGATTTGGATTACCCAAGGGAAATGAATCATTATGACTTGAAGAAAGAGGTCAATGAATTGGATTATCCAAGGGAAATGAATTACTATGACTATCACGATGATGGGAAAACTTCAGAGGATTCCACTTACAAAGAAGACAACCAAGAAGGATACAACACTAGGAAAGAGGATGGATTCACCACCAACAATGAAGATAACCAAAACAACCAAAGCTCCATCATTTGATCCACAATTCTTGAAAGGATACTGGAATTGTTTTCAAATAAGACTTCTCACAAAGGAAACAATCGAATGAGATACCATGGAAAAGCTCCCTGAAGGATAAACTCCTATGTGACGACCCCTCCACCTCGAAGAAAAACTATGATGAAAAAAACAAGGAAAATATGGACAAGGCCCCTCCCCACTGAGAAATTAACCTCTGATAATGACAATCATTTCTCTCAATGTTATGGGGCTGATTGACCCCTCAAGAGTGGCTGTCATTAGCTAGTGGATTCACGATAAAATCCTAAACCCGAACATCATCTGTCTTCAAGAGATCGAACTTGACAGGGAGGACCTTCAAAAAGACTCAAATTATTTCATCGTCCCATATCTAGTTCTCCACCACTCACCCTAGGGGAAATGGTGGCTCGGCTATTGGCACTAGTAAAAATTGCTTCGCTAGACTTATGGATACCCAAGTGGATCATAACCATCAGTGGATTGGTGCTTCATTCTAGGTCCTTTGCAGTTCACCATAGTCTCCATGTATACTTCCAATATGGATTGAGAATCATTGGAACAAAAATAATGCGACAAAAATGCTCTAATTGATGGTCATGGAGAGCGTAGATTTGATTGTCAAGTTGCAACAACAAAAAAGAATTATTTATGTGTAAAGTTTGACAAATGCTAATGATACTAGTGATATGAGAGATTTAGGTAAGAAATGTGCTCTACAGCGTCTGAGTACAGTAAGCTAATTGACTTGCTAATTTATGAGTTGTACTAGTTAACATGGAGTTGATGAAACGATGATTGAGTGATTGACTGATTCTGCCAAACTTGCTCAATAGACAGTTTAAAGCTTGTATATTCAACGCTAAACTGTGTATGCCATTGTCATGTGGATTTTATCACATTAATCAATGGTTTTCCCAAAATATGGCAACGCATACAAATCAAAAGTATAATGCATGTCGTCGTCGTCGTCATCAGATCACTCGGAGTAGAATACAGTCGTAGCCATAAGAGAAAAGTGCATTTATCAACGCCATCAGCATAGGACATGTAATATCAAATGACAGATATGAATTAGCAACGTTACATGCATGAAGATAGTGTCAGTGATCACCAAAACCGAATTTAGATTGTCTAAGCGTTTTCCCTTCACAGCCGAAACTTCAATTGTTTCCATTTGTCTCTGCATTTAACGCTTGTCTTCACTAAACCCTCCCGTTTCTCATCTCCAAGCTGCCACGTTTGTTCCAAATCTTCAACGTCAGCAATGATTGATCCACACTCTCCAGGCCTCTACGATAAATTTTCTAGCAGCAAAACAGATATGGTACAACACAGAGATATGCCCCCCCTAGTGGTCGGATCCTTTCATAGTCACGAGCTGCCTTATTTTGGTTAAACCTCCCGAATGAATGCCCCAAACATGCAGAAGCTGGTATTCTAGTATAGCCGAGATTTGTCCTCCTTCCCCCTCTTTCTTGGATCTCATGGGGATCAAAGATGAGGTTGGTTTTTCTTGGTCAGACCTTCAGACATTAAGGAAAAGAATAGTCATTAGTGGAAAGAATGAACCCTTCTTAGGCCTTTTGGATTAAGATGTCACTAGTGATGGACCAATGAGAAGAGGGTGGTGTTCACACTCTAGTCCCTTAATCACATAGGCTAAGCACAGGCTTCCCTTGTTTTTGTGCAATCAAAGAAGAGAAAACACCTAGAGTTGGTGGTGCTAGCCAATGAAATGGTTTTGAAAGGCTTGAAAATGATTTAGAGCCATTGGATTTGCTCAAAGATACAAAGCTTGAGCTTTACTTCCAAAATTCAAGGAATCTTTCAATTTAGGCCCTTTGATCTTCCTGATATCCTATGGAGGATATCAAATACATCCTCAAAAAAGTGCCTTTGTTTATGGACCCTTGGATTTTCTTTGCATCTAGTGGTTGAGATGATGAGCCTCATTTGAAAGGTGTTTGAGATCTTCACCATCAGATCCTTGCTTGATCTAGGGGATGACCATCATATCCTTGCTTGGATCTAGCTCAATTCTAACCACTCTGAATGTATCCAAATATCAAAATAGACCAAATCACGAATGTTATTTTTCATGAATCTAAGGGCTCTCAAGGCATGCGAAAAGGAGGGCCAGCCCCAAATGCAAGGATCCATAGGATTGAGCTCCATCTAATGGCCCAAAAACTTGCAGAAGTGTGCACATCCATGTGTGAGCATGTCCACACTCCCATGTGTTGTCAAACATTCTCTCTCTTACTTCCCATCCATTTAAATGTAAGACATTTAATTTACACATCCAAAGGCTATAAATTACTCCATTTAAGAATTCAAATATATTAGTATATCAAATATTATTATATTTGAGAATACCACTAATGGTTTCACATGACCCCATAATCTCCTTGATTTAGCTTTTTAATCCCTAACGACTAGGAATCCTTACAACATCAATGCAAGGCTTATTTTTCCCCCTAATGTTTGGAGTCAACTTGAGGAAAATATCATCAATAATTGGGACCCCCTTCACTCTCCCAATTTGTGGACCTTGTTGTCTTGGATGACTACCCAATGGTGCTTATCTTGAAGCCAATGATCAATCCCAAGAAATCCGCATGGTTTCATGCCATTCCTCCATACTTCTCTTTTGCCTTGGTCCAGCAAAAATTACCACACTCTGGAACTGGGCCTTTTCCACATGCTCCTTCGCCAGCCAGGTGCTAGAGGATAGTGGTCATGAAGACACAATAAATCGTGGCTAGGACTCAGAAAATACATCGTGGCTAGGACTCAGAAGAATCTTCCAAAAATTCATCAAGCTAGAAGAGAAAATATTTATTGAAGATTCATTCATCCTCAAGAAGAAGTAAACATGGGCCTTTTTACCAAAAAGGGCTCTATAAAACTAGAGCCATGTTGAGATATGAAGAAAAATTCAAAGAAAGAATCTACAGTTATAATTTAAAGATTAGTGTGTCGTAAATGAAGACAAACCTATTAAAGAGATGTGTAGCCTTCTTGAGAAGAAACAAATCCAAGGAAGCGATTGCATTCATGGTGGATATCGACTGGGTTAAGTGCAAGATCGATGAAGAAAATAGTACGGTGATTGTCAATCACTTTACCCAACTTTTGGGGACTTCCACACCTTTTTCTCCTCACAAACATGATTGCAAGGTGACCATCTTTAGAGTCAAAACAAAAAGAATTGCACAAAATGTGAAGCCCCTTCTTGAAGCTCCCATTTTGGATGATGAGATTCTTGAAGTTACTGATTCACTTCCTAATGGCAAAAGCCTGAGGTTGGATGGCCTCACCAATGACCTTCAAGCACATGGTGACTACTGCACTACATCTAGTAGGATTGAAAATTGGCACCTAGTTATGATGTTACAAACAAGTTAAGATCCTTCCTAAGGTTATTGCTAATCAAATTGCATGTCATTTACAAAATAGGATCGATGAGGATAAAAAAGGTTTTATCAAGTGGAGGTGCATCCTTGAGGCTATCATTGATGTTTAGGAAGCTTTGGTATTTGCTGCAAAGTCGGCTCTAGATGTCCTCTTCATTAAGATCGACTTCGAGCTTATGATAGGCTCGAGCGCGACTTCATTCTCCAATACCTAAAAGACTTGGGTTACGACCAAAAGTTCATTAAGATGATCTCAACACTGCTGGGAAATGTGTCAATGTAGATAAACATCAATGGCCAGCTTTCTCAGGCTATTGTTTTAAATTTTTCTATCAAGCAAAGATTCCCCTTAGCCCCTCTTCTTTTTGCAATTGTTTGTGATGGTCTCAACTACCTTATTAAACATCATGCATGTTTAGGTGTTAATCAAGACATCTTTCTTTTCCTTAATCAAGACCAGATGATCATGAGACTCTTTTTCGATGACACAAATGTTTTTGTGTGTAATGATCATACCACCATTGATATGCTTTGGTGTTGACTACACACATTTTATGAGGCATTGAGCTCCAAAATAAACCAATCTAAAACTAATTTCAAGGATGTTATTGGGCATCCACCTCAAATTCTGGTTCACCATGGTTGTTAGTTGATCCCTAGGGGACAAATCTCATGCCTATTAGATATTCCAATGGGATTCTTCATTTTGATGGGTAAGCAATGGAACTCGGCTCTTTCGAAGCTCGATAACAAGTTGGCGTACTAGAAAGGTACCACATAAACTTGGTGGTGCAAGCTATGGTAGTTAAAACATTCCTTATTCATCCATTACTTACTTTCTTTCTTGTTGGAGACCAAAGGACCAATAGATTGTCAAATTGGAAAGAATTTGTAGAAACTTTCTCTAGATGGGATACCCTAAGAGAAGGGTGTCCCCAAATTTAAATCCACTGGAAAGTGTAATGGTTGAATGGAGACATGTGGGGAGAAAAGCAAGGAGACTAGTTACGTATGAAAAACTAGGTATTGAAGAGGACTTTAGCTCTTATTCTAGAACTAATGATGAAGAAAAAGATGACTCGCCAATGAACATCAAACTGAAAGAAGAACCTAATGATGATAGAAATTGAGTTGAATTAAATCAATTTTTGTAAATCTCTGAAGACCAACAAGAAGATTCAGTACATGAAGAGGTTGAAAAAAATAGAACCAATGGAGGAATCTCTGATACGCTCTCCTCATCCATGTTTGGACTTCACAGTTCATGTCAATCCGACTCCTACTAAGCAAACAATGTTGCTAGACACTTAACAATAAAACAAATGAGAAGAGTTATTAGATGATAGTGATTAGTGCCCCTTACCAATTCGCGTCATTGCGAAAAGGATTGAGCCAATAGCTTTCATACCCTCACAACCGATAAAGAATAAGGCCCATTAGGTATATGTGGTAGAATCAACTCAAGTGAGTACAAGAGACACTGCTATGTCACAACCAAATATGTTGTTGAAGTTCATACAACCCTTCAACAAACTTTTACATACGATAAGAGGAAACAAAGCTGGCTCCAGTGTACCACCATCACTCCCAATGTCTACTTGGTTAAAGATTGGTGCCAATCAGTTGAAGCCATTATTGAGATCAATGATTGAGAGTGCCATTGATACTCAGATGCAGACGGTAGAAATTGATAAAACCTTAGAATCTATGAATATACAAAAACGATAATATAAAGAAATGAATGCTGAAAAGAAATCTCATAATTGAAGGACCAACAAGACAAGTTAGAGAAAGATATGGTAGACACATTACTAAAGGTTGATTTGTTAGATGAGTCGCTCATATTATATTTAGAATAATGCAATCAGGACAATAAAGAACAAACCAATAATCAAGTAAAAATGAAGACAGAGCAAGAATTGTAGGTAGTCTTGGAAATAGATCAAAATATTGAAAATTCAATACAAGAAATATAGTCACAACTCAAAGGAATGTGAAACATTGCCGAACTTTCTTTTATGGAAAACAAAAAAAGAAATATGAAACACCAAAGTTACCATTGATGCGGTCATAGGGCAAAATGCATCGCTCGTTCCTCTAAAGCATACTAGAGAGACTACGGTATGTCCCCACTCTTCGTCACTTGTGTGAAGGGATGATGAATTAGCTACTCATGTACCCAGCATACCTTATGCAACAACATTAGACCAAAAGGAACATAGAAACTATTTTGAAACCTGCTAGATTGAAAAAAGAAGAAGAAATGGTCAAATGCATGAAGGATGCCAAAATCAAAAGCAGAAACATAGAAACTATTTTGAAACCTTTTAATGTGGGATTACGAAACTTTTGTTTTAAGGCCAATTTTCTCTCCTGTCTTTGGGACTACGCTGCCTGCCTTTATCTCCACACTTTCCAACCTCGACCTCTACTACTACCATTAAAGCTACTACTCGAAAGCATGGATTTGCAATTGCAATGAGACGAGACTCTCATCGTCACACACTTCAAAGGGGTGTGCAGAATTTGGAAGGACCATAGAGTCACATAAATCCATAGAATCCTTATACTTGAGGTGCATCAGAATTTGGAAGGACCATAGAGTCACATAAATCCTTATAAGGACCATAGAATCCTTATACTTGAGATGCATCAGAATTTGGAAGGATCATAGAGTCACATCAATCCAAGCAAAGTCCAAGAAACGAGCATTTTGACAAAGAAAGAACTTCTTGTTTGGTAATAAGGGAAGTTGAAAGAAAATTAGGTACTAATGGTATCGAGAAGATTACATGAACCTTAAGCAACAAAAGGAAACTCATCGATCTACAAAAAATGTAGGTGACAAACCGTGAGTTCTCAACACTACAGAGAAATGGTGCTTTGTTTACAAGTTGGTTTGAAGGGACGTTGTTTACAGGTGCTCGGAAGCTCGCGTCGGACCTTATAGAGCATAAGTCAAGTCCCAAACTCAAGAAGTTCTATGTCAAACATATGCTGCCCTTGAAGCCCAAAGACAAGACAATTTGTTAAGTATTCATTCGGGTTTATGTTCCAAAAGACACCACAAAACAAGGGCTGCGGGTGTTTAAAGGGAGACAACATAAGTCTAAAGGCGAGGAGACCTCATACAATTAAAGAGTGATTTGCTTGAACTAGAGAGAAATTGTGAAGTGTACATTGATCCTCAAGGTGAAATTGCAAGTCAAAGAGGTCCAGAACCATTGCGCATACTGTGGCAAGTGAAGTTTTGAAGAAAAAGCTTATCGTTCCAAGTAAGTACAGACAACGGTGTGCTAGCTGCACAACGAAATGGATGTTTGCAGTTTGGCCTACTTGGGCTAATTTTCTAGAAGTATGAGTGGTTGGACATAGGTCCCTTTGGAGAGCGCTCGAAAAGTTTGGATCATACATCAAGTCCAAAAAGGTGTCCCTGGAAGCAAAGGAAGTGTGGACTGAACCCTTAGGGAGTGCCCAAACTCAGCAAGGGTTGCGTCGCCAAGAGAGTACACACTAGGAATATTTGAGGGAAGGCCTCCCATCTCCAACCGCACAACTTGGTGCTTACCCCCCCCCCCCCCCCCGCATCTCCTTGCATCATCCAGGTACACTTAGTCTCTTGCTCTTGAACATAGGATTTAGCGTTTGGGGATTTCTAGAGAGACAATGCATTGTCATTGTGCTTATTACAAGTGTCCACCACTGATAAAGCATCGTGCATCTATGGTGCCACTATTCTTACGCGTGAAGACTTGAAACTAGTGGAAATCCACAGAATCCACTTTGATAAGGGATCCTTGGGGATATTCGAAGACTCTCGCCCACATTGAATTTCTCTTCTTGACTTGGGAGAAGAATAACGAAGCTGAAGTTCAAGGTAAAATGCAGAGAGGTTGCACGATATATCATCCAAAATCTCACTCTAAATGATTCATAGCATTTAATGGAAAGTGGAAGCAGAGATGGATACATCATTGAACAAAGTATCCCAAGCACAACTCTTGTTAAACAAGTGACTTCGTGATCTTCTGTTCTCGAACTAGGAACCCTAAACATAGAGAAAGAATATTATTTTCTCACCTAGTACGAGGCCTTGAGTTCACATTGAAGGTCTCTACATTGATGTGGTTACAACTCCTTCACATTGAAGATTTTGGGATGTTGGACTGACTACCCAAAGAATTTATAGGTGAATTATTTAAAAGAGGGGTTTTTCATGACAAATCTTCTGTAATCCACAACTTTAAGCAATCCACCTTGGAGTTGTTTGTTGGAGCTTGAGATATGTGGAAGCATGCGAATAGAACAAGGAAGAGGAAGAAGAAACTTGGAGACAACACACAATACTAAATGTATTACCAAGAGAATGTACAAAGATAAGTAGACCATTAGTCTAATGGGCATATATAGAAGCCTGGGGAAAAAACCTCTTAAAGAGGGAAAAAGTGCCCCCACTATCCTAGTGTGTTCACACATATCACAACCTAAATATATCAACAAATCCCCCCTGAAAGTGATGCAATGAACAAGGAGCTAACACTCGTGTAAGGAAGTGCCAAGATATGTGGAATCAATCCACAAAAGGAAGTAAGCCCAAAGCTTTGCGGGAATCTTTAAACTTCTCCCTAGGCAAAGCCTTTGTGTAAAGGTTTGCAATGTTCTCATGTGTGGGCACATATGCCAAGCTGATCACTCCAACAAAAAACCTCTCCTTGACATCATGATAATGCACCTCAATGTGATTAGTGCAAGCATGGAACATAGGGTTCCTCGCAATCACCAATGCACTCTAACTATTAGTGAAGATGGCGGTGGCAGAAGACTCACCAACACACAAATCAATCATAAGGTGTCTGTGCCACACACACTCAACAGTCATTGTGAAAGCTTCCCTATTCTTAGCCTCACAACTATAAGTGGCCATAGTAGGGTGCTTCTTGCTTAACGAAGATATACATGAGCTACCAAGCATGATCAACATCCACTAGTGGACACACGAGTCTCATAGCAACCAACCCAGTCAGAGACAAAAAAAAAAGCATGTAAATCTGGTGGTAGTGATCCCCCTTGGGATAAAACAATCCAAGTAGCTGGGTACCTCGCAAGTAGTGAAAGATGCGCTTAACCACATGCCAATGGTTGACACTTGGGCAATGCATAAACCTACTCATCTATGAGTCAGCAAACTGAATATGTGTCCGAGTAATGCATAATTAAATCAAGCATCCAACAACCTATTGATAGAGAACAACATCAAATGCATCTCCAGCATCATGAAGACTCAATCATAAACCTGTCTCCATAGGAGTGGCAATAGGTTTACAGTCTTCAAGGCCAAAATGTTGCAATAATGTGTCAATATATTTTGTTTGATACAAAACCATCAACTTGCATAAACTCAATGCCCAAATAATGATGCAAATGCCCCAAATTTGACATCACAAATGAGGCATGAAAATTAACCTGAAAATTAGCAATATGCTTTTCATGAGGACCATTGAGCAGCATGTCATCAACATACACAACAATGATCAGAAGCACATCATTTGCAGGCTTAACATATAAGGTGCTCTCAGTTGGACTATCCTCAAAATCATGAGCAATCAAGTAGGATGTATTTTTTCAGACCAAGCATGTGCTGCTTGCTTCAAACCATATATTGCCTTCTTCAACCTTCATACTTGGTTTTTCATTCCCTTTCTACACAAAGCCATAGGGTTGAAAAACATACGCTTCTTCATGCAAGTCACCATTCAAAAATGCAATTTTAATGTCCAAGTGATGTACATTCCAACCATGATGAGCTGCAAGTGCATAGATGCTATGAACAGTAGTCATTCGACATCTAGGAGCAAAGGCCTCATCAAAATTAATTCCTATTTCCTAAGCATAACCCTTTGCAAAAAGCCTAGCCTTATACCTGTCAACTGTTCCATTAGGCTTATGCTTCAACTTGTATACCCACTTAGTATGAATGGCCTTCTTTCCAAGAGGCAATTCACATAAAGACTAGGTACCATTTTTCATGAGAACATCATATTATGATTGCATACCAGCCATCCAATTTTTTGAATTTTGTGCTTCATCAAATGGAACTAGCTCATTCTCATCACAAAGACTCCAGATAGCCATAGCATAGCAGTCTCATGCAAAAGAAGCACTATGAGCACCTCAACAAGTATGATATAATAGATAGCAGTCTCATGCAAAAGAAGCACTATGAGCAGCTCAACAAGTATGATATAATAGAGGTGCATCTAATTTGCTATCATGCAAAGTCTACACCAGCCATTTTGGAATAGTTTTTGCCTCCTCAATATCAACTCTCTCATCAACAAGTGCATCATGTAAATTTGCATCAAAATAGGAGTGATCTGCATCATCACATGAAACTTGCAACAGCTAAGAAGTTACCTCGTTAGCGCCATGCTAGACTCTCGACCTATAAAAAGAGGCAACAAAGTGTCATACATGTCTTTGGAGCTAATTGATGTCTCCTTAGTACATGAAAATAATGGGTGAATAGCATCTTCCACAAAAACAACATCACAAATAACCAAAATGCATTTATTTTGTGGATGATAAAGGCGATGGCCTTTGCTTTCAGAATTGTACCCAACAAAATTTTATGTCACTGCTTTATCATCCAATTTCCTATGTTGTTGTTCAAGCATTAATGCATATTCTTGACAACCAAACGCACACAAGTGAGCAATAGATGGCTTATGACCATGCCAAGCCTCATATGGAGTGATAGACTAGAATTCTTTAGTGGGACACCTGTTAAGTACATATGTTGCACACATAACAGCCTCAAGCCAGAAACTATGTGGTAAAGCCTAACTCTTGACCATACACCTCACCATCTCCATAAGTGACCTATTCTTCCTTTCATCAACTCCATTTTGTTGTGTATACAACATTTTTCATTGATGTTTTATCCCACGTTTGGCCAAAAATGCATTAAAATGAGAAGACATATATTCCCCCCCTCGATTAGAATGGAGGGTGCACATTTTACATGCTACTAGATTTTCACCCAAAACCAGAAACTGTTTGAAGCATATAAACACTTCAGAATTTTATTTCAATGGGTAAACCCATGCATGCTTGGAAAAATCATCAATGAAAGACACGAGGTAAGGATAGTTCCCAAAAGAAGGTGTCTGCATAGGATCACAGATATCACTATGAACAAGTTGCAATTTCTGAGTAGCTCAAACTGAACCATCTTTTGGGAAGGAGGAATGATGCATTTTCCCAAAATTCAGCCTTCATATACATGTCTACCAGGTCCCTCAAGCTTGGGCAAAGAGGACACCATTTTCAATTTCTAGAGGTGTAGAACACTAGCAAAATTTAGATGATGAAACATACATGTGAAAGCTTTGCATCTGATATAGTCTCAGAATCTTGAACTACACATGTTGACTTATTCACAGATTTTTCATAATCTATGAGCTTATATAACCCATGACATAAAATGCCAAAAGCAATAATGTTGTCACCATTTGATAGATCATGAACTATATATTTGTTATCAACAAATTTCATGACCAAGACAATCTTGGCTAATGCTCAAACTGATAATAGATTTTTCTTGATCCCTAGAACAAATAAAGCATCTAACAATGTAAAAGAACTACCATCAGTAGTACTTAGAATGATATTACCAACTCCCATAATAGGATAAGCGGAGTTGTTGGTGAATGTGACAATATTCCCTATAGGGGCAGACTTAAGTGAAGTGAAGAAACTGTGGTGCGAGGTAATATGTTTGGATTCCCCACTATAAAAGTACCAAACATCCAAGTCTAATCCAAACATACACTGTTCATGTGAAGATGGGTCATAATTGCAAAGAGTAGTTAATGCCCATTCTTAATTCTACACAATATTAGCAGACTCTATTGTGGGTGTAGAGGCCTCTACAACAACCATTCCAACCTCTTTCTTCTTTGCCTCTTTTGCAGCCAATTTTGGAAAACTCTTTATGACATGATCATTTCCTCTACAGTATTTGATAAACAATTTCTACTTTTTTTCTTTCTTCTCATCTCTATCATCCTTTTATGATTGTATAGAATTAGGAGATTTTTGTGTACTAGTAGAAGAGCTCAATCTACCTTTGCCCTTCAAACTAGCAAGAAAAGCTTGATCTTCAACACCCATAATGAACCTCTTCTACCTAGACTAATGTTCGCAGAACAGAACAAAGATTAACTCCTCAAATGTTAAGGTGTTTGGATTTCCTTTCATCATCAATAGAAGAGTAGAAGCAAAACTCTTATATGAATCTCAAAGACCATTCAGAATAGTCTACACAAGTGAACTATCAGGCAAGACTTCATCAGTAGAAATCAATTGTTCCTTCAAATCTTTTATCTTTGTTAAAAAACTATCCATGGAATCTCCTTCATTCATGTGCTCACTCTCCATTTTTTTCTGGAGGTAAGCAACATCAGCCTCATTCCTTTCTTGGCATAAAATCATTAGTTTGTCCCAAGCATCCTTTGCTATTTTGCAGGAGTGCATGTGGGGAATAATGGAACATTTGATAGACAAGGATATCAATCTATGTACCTGAGCATCTCTGCCATCCCATCAAATTTTCTCTGTAGTAGGTGTTGAAGCAACATCAGCACAAACAAGAACCTGAAGAATATCATCATCTTCAATGCCATCTGCATCACCTTGAGCAACTATGTTTGTAGTTGGAACAGAATGTTTTTCAAGTACACCTTTCACAATATTCCATGGTCCTTTTGCAACCAATACATGATGCATCATATAAGCCCATAATGGGTAACTAGTAACATCCAACTTATCCTCAATAACCAACATATAGAATACATCACTCCTTTCAGTCGTGGCCACTAACTAAAATACCCAGATGCAGAAAAATGATTGTATCTCAAAAAGTTGAATAGAACTACCATGTCGAGTTTTGCTAAACCTGTAGGAGACTTTGAGACACTTATACACATGTACCAAAACCTGTATATATCTTCGACAAAAAAAAAGATGCTGCATGCACATGCACTATGATAGTGCATTCGAAGGTTGAAACAAGCTCAAATCACAAATGATCATCTGCCATGATTGCCTTTTGCTTTAGAGCACCTACCTCCAAATTTACACTCTTTTTTGTCATCACCAACCCACTCTACAATACCTCTACTGAACCTATCAAACTGGTCATAGCCTACCAACTAAAACAAATCATGGTCAGCAAACCAATTCCTAGTGAAGGTAGTATCAGCTTTCTTGCAACTCCTCGCACCCAAGTTCCTTTCACTCATAGATCTCTATTCTTCTTTAGTTCCTCCTCTCCTGACCCCCTTCGATTGCCACCAAATTACCAAAATTTTGGATAGAGTTCATGGGAATCATGGACTACATTTCCACTGTCGGGATAAAATCCGTTAGAGAAGTGTACATCAATATTTTTTTTCAAGTTCATTTCATTGATTTTGTGGGTGTGATATGGTGTTTTTGACTACAGAGAGTTGTAAATTGTGCATGATTTGGTTGGTTTAGTTGTTTATGCGATAAGAAACCATGTCGTGTCTGCACATTAGACTTGTATATTTATAAGTTGCTCATTAACCTAACTCTAAACCCCTGATGGAAGCTTTACCCCATAGAAACCTAACCTTAGCCCTTAAAAACCCTAGGATCTTAGACTATAAGTGTAAAGAAAAGCATTAATTGAAGTGCATGACCTTAATTATAGTCAAATCCTAACTTTCCCAGATTGAAACCCTAGGTTGGAACCTTGGTTTTACCATTTTCCCTAATTTTAACCCTTTAATTTAATTATTTTTTTTACATAGGTGTGAAACCAGACCTTAGTCCAAAAATAAAAAGGTCAAAAGAAAAAGAAACAAAAATAGAAAAAGAAAAATTGAAAAAAAATAAAAGAGAAAAACCAAAATAGAAACAAAAGATGGGGTTTTCCAAAAAAAGAAAAAGAACATGGAAGAAGACTCACAAAATAGAAAGAATGAATAGGGAGGTTAGAAGATTCTAGAGAGAAGTCCTAAGGGAAACCTATAATTAGGTGTCCCATGCTCATTTGCTTTCCCCATGATTCTCTCCAGATATGCCACTTTGGTTTTCCTGCTCAATCATTTTGTTCATGCTTTACTTTATGTTTATGTTTTACAATTATATTGTTGATCCTTTTTCCATGATCATTACCCTCACGCCTTCCATCTCTAACCACCATGCCAATAGATTACATGAATCTTAAGCAACAAAAGGAAACTCATCGATCTAGAAAAAATGTAGGTGGCAAACCGTGAGTTCTCAACACCATAGAGAAATGGTGCTTTGTTTACAAGTTGGTTTGAAGGGACGTTGTTTACAGGTTCTCGGAAGCCCACATTGAATTTCTCTTCTTGACTTGGGAGAAGAATAACGAAGCTGAAGTTCAAGGTAAAATGCAGAGAGGTTGCACGATATATCATCCAAAATCTCACTCTAAATTATTCATAGCATTTAATGGAAAGTGGAAGCAGAGATGGATACATCATTGAACAAAGTATCCCAAGCACAACTCTTGTTAAACAAGTGACTTCATGATCTTCTGTTCTCGAACTAGGAACCCTAAACATAGAGAAAGTAGATATTTTCTCACTTACTACGAGGCCTTGAGTTCACATTGAAGGTCTCTACATTGATGTGGTTACAACTCCTTCACATTGAAGATTTTGGGATGTTGGACTGACTACCCAAAGAATTTATAGGTGAATTATTTTAGGCATTTCTCATGACAAATCTTCTCTAATTCACAACTTTAAGCAATCCACCTTGGAGTTGTTTGTTGGAGCTTGAGATATGTGGAAGCATGCTAATAGCACAAGGAAGAGGAAGAAGAAACCTGGAGCACAACACACAATACTAAATGTATTACCAAGAGAATGTACAAAGATAAGTAGACCATTAGGCTAATGGGCATATATACAGGCCTGGGGATAAAACCTCTTAAAGAGGGAAAAAGTGCCCCCACTATCCTAGTGTGTTCACACATATCACAACCTAAATATATCAACAAATCCCCCCTGAAAGTGATGCAATGAACAAGGAGCTAACACTCATGTGTAAGGAAGTGCCAAGATATGTGGAATCAATCCACAAACGGAACTAAGCCGAAAGCTTTGCACGAATCTTTAAACTTCTCCCTAGGAAAAGCCTTTGTGAAAAGGTTTGCAATGTTCTCATGTGTGGGCACATATGCCAAGTTGATCACTCCAACAAAAAACCTCTCCTTGACATCATGATAATGCACCTCAATGTGATTAGTGCAAGCATGGAACATAGGGTTCCTCGCAATCACCAATGCACTCTAACTATTAGTGAAGATGGTGGTGGCAGAAGACTCACCAACACACAAATCAATCATAAGGTGTCTGCGCCACACACACTCAACAGTCATTGTGAAAGCTTCCCTATTCTTAGCCTCACAACTATAAGTGGCCACAGTAGGCTGCTTCTTGCTTAACCAAGATATATATGAGCTACCAAGCATGATCAACATCCACTAGTGGACACACCAGTCTCATAGCAACCAACCCAGCCAGAGACAAAAAAAAAGCATGTAAATTTGGTGGTAGTGATCCCCCTTGGGATAAAACAATACAAGTAGCTGGGTACCTCACAAGTAGTGAAAGATGCGCTTAACCACATGCCAATGCTTGACACTTGGGCATTGCATAAACCTACTCATCTATGAGTCAGCAAACTGAATATGTGTCCGAGTAATGCATAATTAAATCAAGCATCCAACAACCTATTGATAGAGAACAACATCAAATGCATCTCCAGCATCATGAAGACTCAATCATAAACCTGTCTCCATAGGAGTGGGAATAGGTTTACAGTCTTCAAGGCCAAAATGTTGCAATAATGTGTCAATATATTTTGTTTGATACAAAAGCATCAACTTCCATAAACTCAATGCCCAAATAATGATGCAAATGCCCCACATTTGACATCACAAATGAGGCATGAAAATCAGCCTGAAAATTAACAATATGCTTTTCATGAGGACCATTGAGCAGCATGTCATCAACATACACAACAATGATCAGAAGCACATCATTTCCATGCTTAACATATAAGGTGCTCTCAGTTGGACTATCCTCAAAATCATGAGCAATCAAGTAGGATGTATTTTTTCATACCAAGCATGTGCTGCTTGCTTCAAACCATATAATGCCTTTTTCAACCTGCATACCCTTTCTACACAAAGCCATAGGGTTGAAAAACATACACTTCTTCATGCAAGTCACCATTCAAAAATGCAATTTTAATGTCCAATTGATGTACATTCCAACCATGATGAGCTGCAAGTGCATAGATGCTATGAACAGTAGTCATTCAGCATCTAGGAGCAAAGGGCTCATCAAATCTAATGCCTCTTTCCTAAGCATAACCCTTTGCAAAAAGCCTAGCCTTATACCTATCAACTGTTCCATTAGGCTTATGCTTCAACTTGTATACCCACTTAGTGTGAATGGCCTTCTTGCGAAGAGGCAATTCACATAAAGACTAGGTACCATTTTTCATGAGAACATCATATTATGATTGCATACCAGCCATCCAATTTTTTGAATTTTGTGCTTCATCAAATGGAACTAGCTCATTCTCATCACAAAGACTCCAGATAGCCATAGCATAGCAGTCTCATGCAAAAGAAGCACTATGAGCACCTCAACAAGTATGATATAATAGAGGTGCATCTAATTTGCTATCATGGAAAGTCTACACCATCCATTTCGTCATAGTTTTTGCCTCCTCAATATCAACTCTCTCATCAACAAGTGCATCATGTAAATTTGCATCAAAATAGGAGTGATCTGCATCATCACATGAAACTTGCAACAGCTAAGAAGTTACCTCGTTAGGGCTAGGCTAGACTATCGACCTATAAAAAGAGGCAACAAAGTGTCATACATGTCTTTGGAGCTAATTGATGTCTCCTTAGTACATGAAAATAATGGGTGAATAGCATCTTCCACAAAAACAACTTTACGAATAACCAAAATGCATTTATTTTGTGGATGATAAAGGCGATGGCCTTTGCTTTCAGAATTGTACCCAACAAAATTATATGTCACTGCGTTATCATCCAATTTCCTATGTTGTTGTTCAAGCACTAATGCATATTCTTGACAACCAAAAACACACAAGTGAGCAATAGATGGCTTATGACCATGCCAAGCCTCATATGAAGTGATAGACTAGAATTCTTTAGTGGGACACCTGTTAAATACACATGTTGCACACATAACAGCCTCAAGCCAGAAACTATGTGGTAAAGCCTAACTCTTGACCATACACCTCACCATCTCCATAAGTGACCTATTCTTCCTTTCATAAACCCCACTTTGTTGTGTATACAACATTTTTCATTGATGTTTTATCCCACGTTTGGCAAAAAATGCATTAAAATGAGAAGACATATATTCCCCCCCTCGATTAGAATGGAGGGTGCACATTTTACATGCTACTAGATTTTCACCCAAAACCAGAAACTGTTTGAAGCATATAAACACTTGGGAATTTTATTTCAATGGGTAAACCCATGCATGCTTGGAAAAATCATCAATGAAAGACATGAGGTAAGGATAGTTCCCAAAAGAAGGTGTCTGCATAGGATCACAGATATAACTATCAACAAGTTGCAATTTCTGAGTAGCTCAAACGGAACCATCTTCAGGGAAGGAGGAATGATGCATTTTCCCAAAATACAGCCTTCATATACATGTCTACCAGGTCCCTCAAGCTTGGGCAAAGAGGACACCATTTTCAATTTCTACAGGTGTAGAACATTAGCAAAATTTAGATGATGAAACATACATGTGAAAGCTTTGCATCTCATATAGTCTGAGAATCTTGAACTACACATGTTGAATTATGCACAGATTTTTCATAATCTATGAGCTTATATAACCCATGACATAAAAGGCCAAAAGCAATAATGTTGTCACCATTTGATAGATCATGAACTATATATTTGTTATCAACAAATTTCATGACCAAGACAATCTTGGCTAATGCTCAAACTGATAATAGATTTTTCTTGATCCCTAGAACAAATAAAGCATCTAACAACGTAAAAGAACTACCATCAGTAGTACTTAGAATGATATTACCAACTCCCATAATAGGATAAGAGGAGTTGTTGGTGAATGTGACAATATTCCCTATAGGGGCAGACTTAAGTGAAGTGAAGAAACTCTGGTGCGAGGTAATATGTTTGGATTCCCCACTATAAAAGTACCAAACATACAAGTCTAATGCAAACATACACTATTCATGTGAAGATGGGTCATAATTGCAAACAGTAGTTAATGCCCATTCTTAATTCTACACAATATTAGCAGACTCTATTGTGGGTGTAGAGGCCTCTACAACAACCATTCCAACCTCTTTCTTCTTTGCCTCTTTTGCAGCCAGTTTTGGAAAACTCTTTATGACATGATCATTTCCTCTATAGTATTTGATAACCAATTTCTGCTTTTTTTCTTTCTTCTCATCTCTATCATCCTTTTATGATTGTATAGAATTAGCAGATTTTTGCATACTAGTAGAAGAGCTCCATTTACCTTTGCCCTTCAGACTAGCGAGAAAAGCTTGATCTGCAACACCCATAATGAACCTCTTCTACCTAGACTAATGTTCCCAAAACAGAACAGAGATTAACTCCTCAAATGTTAAGGTGTTTGGATTTCCTTTCATCATCAATCGAAGAGTAGAAGCAAAACTCTTATATGAATCTGGAAGACCATTCAGAATAGTCTACACAAGTGAACTATCAGGCAAGACTTCATCAGTAGAAATCAACTGTTCCTTCAAATCTTTGATCTTTGTTAAAAAATCATCCATGGAATCTCCTTCATTCATGTGCGCACTCTCCAATTTTTTCTGGAGGTAAGCAACATGAGCCTTATTCCTTTCTTGGTATAAAGTCATTAGTTTATCCCAAGCATCCTTTGCTATTTTGCAGGAGTGCATGTGGGGAATAATGGAACATTTGATAGACAAGGATATCAATCCATGTACGTGAGCATCTCTGCCATCCCATCAAAGTTTCTCTATAGTAGGTGTTGAAGCAACAGCATCACAAACAGGAACCTGAAGAATATCATCATCTTCAATGCCATCTGCATCACCTTCAGCAACTATGTTTGTAGTTGGAATAGAATGTTTTTCAAGTACACCTTTCACAATATTCCATGGTCCTTTTGCAACCAATACATGATGCATCATATAAGCCCATAATGGATAACTAGTAACATCCAACTTATCCTTAATAACCAACATATAGAATACATCACTGCTTTCAGCCGTGGCCACTAACTAAAATACCCTGATGCACAAAAATGATTGTATCTCAAAAAGTTGAATAGAACTACCATGTCGAGTTCTGCTAAACCTGTAGGAGACTTTGAGACACTTATACACATGTACCAAGACTTGTATATATCTTCGACAAAAAAAAAAGATGAAACTGCATGCACATGCACTATGATAGTGCATTCGGAGGGTGAAACAAGCTCAAATCGCAAATGATCATCTTTCATGATTGCCTTTTGCTTTAGAGCACCTGCCTCCAAAGTTACACTCTTTTTTGTCATCGCCAACCCACTCTACAATACCTCTACCGAACCCGTCAAACTGGTCATAGCCTATCAACTCAAATAGATCATGGTCGGCAAACCGATTCCTAGTGAAGGTAGTATCAGCTTTCTTGCAACTCCTTACACCCAAGTTCCTTTCACTCATAGATATCTATTATTCTTTAGTTCCTCCTCTCCTGAATCCCCTCGATTGCCACCAAATTACCAAAATTTTGGATAGAGTTCATGGGAATCATGGACTAGATTTCCATTGTCGGGATGAAATCCGTTAGGGAAGTGTACATCAAGATTTTTTTTCAAGTTCATTTCATTGATTTTTTGGGTGTGATATGGTGTTTTTGACTACAGAGAGTTATAAATTGTGCATGATTTCGTTGGTTTAGTTGTTTATGCGATAAGAAAGCATGTCGTGTCTGCACATTAGACTTGTATATTTATAAGTTGCTTATTAATCTAACTCGAAACCCCTGATGGAAGCTTTACCCCATGGAAACCTAACCTAAGCCCTTAAAAACCCTAGGATCTTAGACTATAAGTGTAAATAAAACCATTAATTGAATTGCATGACCTTAATTATAGTCAAATCCTAACTTTCCCCGATTGAAACCCTAGGTTGGAACCTTGGTTTTACCATTTTCCCTAATTTTAACCCTTTAATTTAATTAATTTTTTTACATAGGTGTGAAACCAAACCTTAGTCCAAAAATAAAAAGGTCAAAAGAAAAATTGGAAAAAAATAAAAGAGAAAAACCAAAATAGAAACAAAAGATGGGGTTTTCCAAAAAAAGAAAAAGAAGATGGAAGAAGACTCACAAAATAGAAAGAATGAATAGGGAGGTTAGAAGATTCTAGAAGTCCTAAGGGAAACCTATAATTAGGTGTCCCATGCTCATTTGCTTTCCCCATGGATTCTCTCGAGATATGCCACTTTGGTTTTCCTGCTCAATCATTTTGTTCATGCTTTACTTTATGTTTATGTTTTACAATTATATTGTCGATCCTTTTTCCATGATCATTACCCTCGAGCCTTCCATCTCTAACCACCATGCCAATGGAGAGGAGAGAGAGAGGGGGAGAGAGAGAGAGAGAGAGAGAGAGAGTTGAAAGAGAGAGTGGCTTTGTGTATGTCTTGGGTTCACTTTTATCTTTTCTTGTGAGCAACGTGTGCACGTCTACTTCGTAGAACACACTTCCTGTTCATGCAAGAAGAACACCCGGTGCTTAAGTATGAAACATCGACATTGCTTTTATGTTCAAAGTTTTGAATGATGTTCAAGAGATGATCCGGCTCTGAGTTATACAACAAATGGTGGAGATGATTGAGGATTGTTGGCGATGATGATTGTTGCTCCCGATTTTGGGCAAGATGGGATATAGTGTACACTTGTCCAAGTCTGTAATTAGTCATCTGTGTTCCAGCTCCATCCTCTTAGACTTACCTCAAGCTGTGCAGGAGTTGATGTGCAATATTCTAGATGTTTATGCGAAGAACGTCTATGTTGAAATTGATTTACCATCGTCCTCCATTCAAATCAAAGATGATGGATTTGGAGTCACAAGGGACGATGTGAAGATGTATGGAGAGAGCTTTACCACGTTTTGTCATGTACAAAGAGAGAGGGAGAGGAGTAGAGCTCAGTGCAAAATGCACATTGGTTGTGTGCACACTCTTCCGCAAAGGCTCTCAACAGGACAGGGATATAGTGATGAGCAGAAGTCGTACTTTGCACAGCCTCGCTGGTGTGAAGTTCAAAGTTGAATCATTCTCGTTATCTCGTTGAGCCATGCTAGAGGAATACATATGGCTATGTCAGTAGATAATGATGAAGCTGCTCAGAGGAAGGAATAGAGAGAAAGAGAGATCTACTAGCGGTTGTGTGCGCAACGTGTAGAGAGAGAGAGAGGGGGAGGCAGTGGAGAAGCGGGACACACAGAGCGATGGTAGTAGATGATCAGAGTGCGGTTAGAGAGTGAGAGAGAGAGAGTGAGAGAGAACAGAAGATCGTGCACATCAGGAGATGTCCTTATTGGAGCAACAAAATTTTCTGTTGTTGTTGCTTTTGGAATTGTTTGCCTTCATTTGTGAAGGAAAGAGCCTTAACGCTCACAGAGAGAGAGAGAGAGAGAGAGAGAGAGGGAGAGGTAGGAGGAGAGTTGGCAGGTCGAAGGTGCTGTACAGAATTGGATGGAGCCGAGAGAGAGAGAGAGAGAGAGAGAAGGGAATAGGGCTTCTGAAAATGATGCAAGGTTGATCGTGCACAATAGAAGAAGATGTCACAGAGAGAGAGAGAGAGAGAGAGAGGCAAAAAGCCTCAGATCGGCACAAAAGCCATGGCGGAACGCGATATGAGAGAGAGAGAGAGAGAGAGAGAGAGAGAGAGAGAGAGAGAGAGAGAGAAGAGAGAGAAAGAGAAAAGAGTCCGTTACAAAAAAGCCGAGAGAGAGAGGTAGAGAGATTTTTTTTGCTATTGCTCATGGTTAATTTTACCCATGTTTTCTCTCTCTGATCGGCTAAAATTTATCACCAAAAATATGATAATCACAAGATCATATTGATCCATCAGGTTGTGTAAAGAATATCTTTGAAGAATAGAAACATTTTGATAGTTGTTTTCCGTTTGCTAAATCCTATTAGCAACCACGATATATTACAACTAGGTACATGTTTTTGCATCGCAAGAAAAGTGATTTGAACGTACTTAAAGACATTTAAGAAGTATGTATGACCTTTAAGTGAAGTTCGTACCTTGATTTTGGTGAGGTGACTCGAATTATGTTCCTCCTATCCCTAATAACTGATCAAACAAAAACGAAAAACGAAACCTCAATCGTTATGAATTTGTTAGATTTGTGAAAGCTAACATATCCAAGTGTATACGTTTATGATGAACTATTAGAAACGTATGCCAAAATAAAAAAGTTGTATACATGATTGATCATGCAAAAATAATGTGGGTATGGACAAGCCAACAAGAACAAGTGTTTATTTAGTAGCCTTAACAAACATATGGACACAATAAAGTCCACTATTAGATGCACAAAAGAGGCTTCAATATTCTTTTTTTTTTTATGTGGTTTATATATATCCAAATGGACTAATGATTTTTTTCCCCCATGGATTTTCTCTAGGTGTAGGTGATCTCATGATTTGAAGTAAAGAATAGTGAAGAAAAAGAGTTTGAAGACGGAAGTGAAGCATTACCCTCAGTGGATTTTCTCCAAGTTATCGTGTGTTTTGAAGTAAATAGATTTTTAAGTGAGGAAAGAGAAGCCTTGACCGAAGACCAAAGACCCAAAGTGAAGTGATGATCCTACTGCAAAGTCCGAAGAGAAGTTGAAGGGCGTCTTCTCGCACTGTAGCCGAGGAGTCTATTTTGTATTGAGCTATCCGCATTGTAGCATAATTTTTTTTATATTGTTCAGAGTCACTTGGTGACATCAATTGTATATTCATTGCCATCATTGAAGAGAGTTGGTTTATTTGGCACATGGAGTCTGGTGATTTTGATTTTTAGAATTAAAACGTAAGGTTGACTTGTTGACCAACTAAGTTTATGATCTACAAGTGTTGAAATGTAACCATGAACATGGGATAAAAGTCCAAGGTATGTCTCCACATAAACAGTCAAGTGATCTTAGAAGATCCACGCTTAAAGTGATACCTAAAATATCAAGTTGGGTTGAAAAGAGACATATACGATGCTTTTGGTGCGATCAGTATGGACATACGTTCTGGGATTCATAGCATATGAAAGTGCATGTAGACATAGACTAGTAAGTGAACATGAAGGTAAAATTTGTAAATACCAAGATCCATTGCCTTGACATTTGAATGTAGGAATAGGTGGAATGAAGGAATACTACAAGGAGACCAAAACTAGATCAAAGTCATTTCAAAAGATATGGAAACCAAAAAGACTTGAGAATAATAGATCTGAGGAACAAACAAATATGCTAGAGAAACCTATTGAAGAAACGAGAAGTAGACAGATAAAGGTTGGAAAACAAAATATTGAGTAGATATTAAAAGAACAAATGCGAATAGATCATAAAAGAGAATTTGATAGAGAAATTCAAGAGAAATTCAAACAAAGATAAGGATGTATATGTATTATGTGATCCAAAACTTTTGACTAATGAGAATCAATTTGATCAAGTGAAAGTTATGAAATACAATCTCAATTAATTTTTTATAAACAGATTGAACAAGAAAAGAGTAAACAAGAAATTCAAGTAAGCTCAAGACATGATAAACAAGTGAGCGAAGTAGATAAATAGTTGATTGATAATATTATTAAGAAAATCAAGGGAGAAGTAAAGATGACTTCAAAGCCTTCTAAGACTTTGAAAAAGAACAAGAGAAGTAAAAATCTAACTTTTCAAGATATATTTGCACATATTGAAAATTGATTGAAGAAGAATCATAATAAAAACGTATGAGGATGGCCAATAGTTTTGATGATGAATGAAGATGATGAATGATGATTATTAATGATGGATGATGATGATTGATGATGATAATGATGACGATGATGATGATGATGATGATGCTGGAGGATGTTGAGGATGCTGATGTTGATGTTGATGAAGAACAATAAATCAGGAAATTGAAGAAAAGCTAGATCAAACAATGTTGAAGATAAACCAAAATAATCAGGTGAAATGTTTCCAATTTCAAATTCTGTTTTCTTTCTGTAAGAACATATGCATTGCATTGTTGTGTGTGTTAAAGATCTGTACAAGTTTAAGAAAATTATGTAGAATGAAGTTAGCAAACATCTATTATGGTTTTGCATGGAGCATGAATGACTAGAAATTATATGAATAGAACTAGTTAGTGGACTAGAACCTTTTGGAAGTGAAAGCTTGGGAATGTGATGGCATACTTAAACTAAGTGTGTGTATATGCTAATAGATTTGAATGCTTAGTGATTAAGGATTCTTTAGATCCTACTATTTATTTCTTACGAGATTCTACCTCCAAGTAGATTATGGTTTAGAAAAACCTTCATAATCGAGCCAACTATATATGTATGTGCATTTGTTCACTATGGTGGGCTAGTAGGTGGGTGGAACAACCTTGATCGGGTGATCAAGGCCATGAGTTGATGTTAGCTTCATCGTAGTATATATTGTCGTGTGCCTGTATGGGTCGATAAGCAGGTGACGCCACTCTTGTCGGGTGGACAGAGCCACGAGCTGACGTCAATTTCATGTAGGGCTGACATTGTGTCATGCGCTGTGTCGGGTCCACAGACAGGTGGGGTAAACTTGGTCGGGTGGACAAGTCCATGAGTCCCACCTAATTTTTGCATAGGTCGACTTGTGAAGATAAAAATAAAAAGGAAAAATTATTGAGCTGAGGTGAAGTGTAAAATTATAAGAAAAAGAAAAAAAGAAAAATTAAACAAAAAGTAAAATAAAAGAAAAGAGATCTGATGGAGAGCTGGACAGTAGGGGACAAATAGAGGAATCTCGGCATATTTTTGCAAACTGAGTTAGTAGATCTTAGTATATGCTAGTACTTAGGATAAGTTGTTGGATCTAAAAAAGTTGAACGAACGAAAGATCTATGAAGCCTATGGTTTTATCATATGGTTACTTGTCTGACTGCGAAGGCAAGAACATAGTAAGATGTTTGTGAAGCTTGTGTCTGCTTTAATCTCTAAAATTTGTACTAATCTTTATAAATTTGCATGAAATGTATGAGATCACGTTTCAAATTTTGAAAAGAGAAATACAAAAATTAAAAAGAGTTTTCAAAAGAATCCTGATACGCTTCGGTTGGATTTTCTAGGTTGGCCCATCAGGAGGATGTGCAGGTTAAGTCGGGGTGGATGTCGGGATGAAATCCTTCAGGGAAGTGTACATCAAGATTTTTTTTTCAAGTATATTTCATTGATTTTCTAGGTGTGATATGTTGTTTTTTACTACATAGAGTTATAAACTATGCATGATTTGGTTGATTTAATTGTTATGCGACGAGAAACCATGTCATGTCTATACATAAGACCTGTATATTTATAAATAGCTCATTAACCTAACTCTAAACCTCTGAAATCTACGGTTTGATCTTTGGAAAACCTAGGTTTGATCCTTGAAACCCCTTGAAAAGCGAAGTTTTACCCGATGGAAACCTAACCTAAACCCTTAAAAACCCTAGGATTTTAGACTATAAATGTAAATAAAATCATTAATTGAAGTATCTAACCTTAATTATAGTCAAATCCTAACTTTTCGAGATTGAAACCCTACGTTGAAACCTTAGTTTTACCATTTAACTTAACTTTAGCCCTTTAATTTAATTAAATTTTGTACATAGGTGTGAAACCAAACCTTAGTCCAAAAATAAAAAGGGCAAAAGAAAAAGAAACAAAAATAGAAAAAGAAAATTTGAGAAAAAATAAAAAGAGAAAAACCAAAATAGAAACAAAAGATGGGATTTTCCAAAAATAGAAAAAGAAAATGGAAGAAGACTTCGAAAATAGATTGAATCAATAGGGATGTTAGAAGATGCTAGAGAGAAGTCCTAGGGGAAACCTATAAATAGGTGCCCCATGCTCATTTGGTTTTCCCCGTGGATTCTCTCCAGGTACGCCACTTTGCTTTTCTTGTTCATTCATTTCGTTCATACTTTACTTTATGTTTATGTTTTATGATTATATTGGTGATCCTCTCTCCAAGATCATTAATCTTGAGCCTTCCATCTCTAACCACCATGCCAATAGAGAGGGGGGAGAGAGAGAGAGAGGGTGTTGCTCTAGTACAATGGTAAGCACCACGTTAAGAAGCTCCACCTCCTTAATATCAATCTGCGGAAGAGATAGGAGTGATATGAAGATTGTGAGCACGAGATCTAGTGAGAGTGAAGGTGAGAAGCATAAAGATGCACACACACATACACACACATACAAGAAAGAGAAAAGCAAGACACAATGGAAGGTTGAAAGTGGATTGTATTACTTAAGAACACCCTTACAAGCTCAAGCTCTCACTAACTCATACACGTCTACACTAGATAACACTATCTAACCTCAAAAATGAGCTCTCTAGCTTTATTTATAGTTTTAGACTAGTTTGACCGGTTTCACATCTTAGTGACTAGCATAGTTAAAAATTAGGTTCTATGCACTATTCGAAGGTGTAACGAGATCTAAAAACAGCCAAAATTGGTATGCTTGTTCTATCTAAGCTCCTCAAGCTTGAGGACTCCTCGGCTTGCACAAAATGGAGCTCCTTATTACAAAGGTGTGTGCTTCTATGATACATATAGTACAAGAGAGATGAAAATCACTATTGAGGGTTTTGAGAAAGTAATATAGAACATATATTTTGATGAGAATTTTGCACCTACATGCCGTATGACTACTGTTTGGAGCATTTGTGCACTTGCAGCCCATCATGGTTGGAACGTACATCAGTTGGACATTAAAACTGCATTTCTGAATGGTGACTTACATGAAGAAGTGTATGTTTTTCAGCCCCGTGGCTTTGTGCAGAAAGGCCATGAAAACCAGGTGTGCAGGTTAAAGAGGGCATTATATGGTTTAAAGCAAGCACCACATGCTTGGTATGAGAAGATACATGCCTATCTAATTGCACATGGTTTTGAGAATAGTCCAACTAAAAGCACCTTATATGTTAAGCGTGCTAATGATGTACTTCTGGTCATTGTTGTCTATGTTGACGACATGCTGCTCACTGGTCCTATTGAGAAGCATATTGCTGATTTTAAGGGTGATTTGCATGTCTCATTTGAGATGTCTGATTTGGGGCATTTGCATGATTATTTGGGCATTCAATTTATGCAGGTTGATGGTGGAATGGCCTTGTGGCAAACGAAATATATTGACACATTATTGCAACGTTTTGGCCTTGAAGACTGTAAGCCTATTGCTACTCCTATGGAGACAGGTTTACGATTGAGTCTTCATGATGCTGGAGATGCATTTGATGCTGTTCTCTATCAGCAGGCTGTTGGATGCTTGATTTACTTATGCATTACTCGGCGAGATATTCAATTTGATGTCTCACAGATGAGCAGGTTTATGCATTGCCCAGTTGTCAAGCATAGGCAGGCGATTAAGCACATCTTGCGCTACTTGAGTGGTACTCGGCTACTTGGGTTGTTTGCATGCTTTTTCTAACTCTGATTGGGCTGGTTGCTATGAAACTTGTGTGTCCACCAGTGGCTTTTGCTTCATGCTTGGTAGCTCATGTATATCTTGGTTGAAAAAGAAGCAGCCTACTGTGGCCACTTCTAGTTGTGAGGTTGAGTATAGGGTAGCTTTCACAGCTACTCTTGAGTGTGTGTGGCTTAGATGCCTTATGGCTGATTTGGGTGTTGGTCAGTCCTCTGCCACCACCATCTTCACTAACAGTCAGAGCGCATTGGCAGTTGCGAGGAACCCTATGTTCCATGCTCGCACTAAGCACATTGAGGTGCATTATCATTATGTCAGGGAGAGGTTCTCTGCTGGGGAGATCAGCTTGGCATATGTGCCCACGCAGGAGAACATTGCAGACCTTTTCAAAAGGCTCTATCTACGGAGAAGTTTGAAGCTTTCTGCAAAATTTTAGGCTTACTTCCTTTCGTGGAGTGATTTCCACATAGCTTGGCACTTCCTTATACATGAGTGCCTGCTCCTTGTTCACCGCATCACTCACAGGGGGGATTTGTTGATATATTTAGGTAGTGATGTGTGTGAACACTCTAGGACCACCGGGGCACTTTTTTCCCTCTTTAGGAGGTTTTTTCCCCCCGGCTTGTATATATGCCTATTGCCCTAATGGGCTACTTATCTTTTGTACATTCTCTAATAATACATTTAGTATTGTGTGTTGTGCTCCAAGCTTCTTCTTCTTCCTTTTGTTCGCGTGCTTCCGCAGACGTCTAACTCCAACAGCGTCTGTCGTCCTCGACAGAACCTTGTTGAGGGGTCTGTCGGATATAATTTTGTAGGAGGTAATGAGCAAGGGTGTGCTCTGCGATGCGAATACCTTGTGCAAGATCAGCTTCAAGTTTTTCCCAATCTATGGGTTGAGGTTCTGTGGGCGACGGAAGTCGATTGTGTATGGAGTACACTAGTTGTTCACAGGCAAATAATTGAAGTAGGTGTGTGGGTCTGCTTATGAAAACCTCAGAATGATACTCCCAAGGAATGACGGCATAGTGCTCATATCATATGCCAAGTCCTAATTACCATGCTCAAATCTCTGGGCGTTAACATGTGGTGCTTTGACGCGGTGGAAGATTTTAAATACTGTCTCCATCATATCAAATATTTTGACAGGCATGTGCGGCAACATCATCCATGCGGTGTAAGCGAGGGAGTCAGTCGCAAATCATGGCCATCATGTATCCGACTGTGGGGGGTCCGTGGGGTGGAGTGAAATAAGTATAATTAAGCTAGTCCTGGCACTGCTTATTATTCTGAACTTTGATTGTGAATGCTGTCTAGGAGTGGCGTCTTGGCATAGGTCCCCAACATGGGTTATATTTCAAATGCAAGGGTGCCTTGGCCCATGTGCTCATCATTTCTAGATATTTTTGTAACAACTCCTGGCACCAATTTGGTTGAAAGATTTGACCTTTTGTGTTGTCGGTGGCAAGTCGTCAGGCTCGAACTGAGTTGCATGTGATGGTTTCTTACCCGTCTCCTTTTCAATTGCCAATTGATATTCTGTCATGCATTCCTCTATCATAGCCATGGTGTGTAATTATGCCTCCAACTGTGCTGAGTGGGTCTTTCCAAGATCTTCTACTGACTTCATCCATGCTTGTGTAGGGAGTTCAAAAGTGTCTTGGCCTTCAGTCATGACACGTCCGCCTAGGATGGGTTGTGGTTCGTAGGCCTCTTCATAAGTTTCCTCTACTGGGATAGACACAGTTTCTTCATCATTTAGGAGTTTAGTGGGGAATTAGGCTTGGGGGGCTCGAAGAAAACATAAATCTACGCTTGAAGAGTAATCACCTGAGCACGTAAAGTATTGAGTTCCTCTATAATCTTTGGAGGGATGAAGTCAGTAGCTGGTGGTGGTTGTTGTGTAGGTGTGCGCAAGAGTAGCATTTTATGGTCATCCTAGAGTTTCTGATATGCTTCATTCATAGTTTCATAATACTCTAAGAGTCATGCATGATCATCCAATAATATCTGCATGGACTCTTATGGTACTGCTTTAAAGCAGTTGGGACTCAAAGGTTCATCCGGTTGATCTAGAGCTACTTCAAGATTTTCTCTATTCTGTTCTTGCAATTGCTGATTCTCTTCCTTGGACATTGCAAGGTGGCTTCGTAACAGTCCCATATTGCGAGTGAGGGTCGCATTTCTGATTGTTTGAGTTCGTAATAGGTTGTCGATATCAGTAATGGCTTCTTTTGTCTTCTGTTCACTTTCTAGTTCGAGGGTATGGTAGGCCTCGGGTAGCTCCTGATATCGCATGTTAAGTGAGGCATTCTTGATGGCTAAAGAGTTTAATTGCACGTGTAAATTGGTATTTGTTTGTTGTAGTGTCTAATAGCTAGTCTCGAGAGATGTGAATTCATCTCGGACTTGTGTCATGCAAGAAAACATCTAGCGAAAGGTGGTGACGATCGTGGGTGACAAGATTAATGGTGGAGTGAGTGAAGATGTTGTGGGTATGGGTGTTGATGCAACTGGGAGGGGAAAGGAGGATGGGAAGGTGGATGCAGTGGTGACTATGGAGAAGTGGGACATGCCCAAATGCGATGGTGAAATAGGTGAGGTGAGTGGTGGTGCAGTGGGTGGTGAGATGTCCATGTCACTGGACATAGTGTCAAGTGCAGTAACTGTGAAGAGTGGTGTGATAGTGGGTGCATGAGTGGGTGTGAATATCGTATTTACAAATGTTGACAAATAAATTACAGGGTGGGTTTCTCATATTGCTTGGTGGAGAGGGGAGGAGATAGGGAATACAGTGGGGCGGGGAGGTGAGATGGGTGAGAAGGTCATTGGAGGTGGAAATGAGAATATAGATCTTGGAGGGATGGGGAAAGAAGGAAAGGATGGAGGGAGAAATGGACTGGGTGGAATGGTGGAAGCTAGAGTGGGAAGGATAGGTTGGGTGGGTGCGGGAAGAGTTTGAGGGGTTGAGGCAACGAGGGTTTCTACTATAGTACTTGCTATAAACATGGACAATCTAGGAGAGGTGGGGTGTTGGGGGGAAGCAGGAGGGGCGGGGGGTGAAAGAGGAGCAGTTGGTGTGGTGGGTACATCGATGGTGGTGGTGGTAGTTACAATAGAAGGATGAGGCACGGAGTTGATGACTATGGTTGCTTCTTCAATAGGGTCTTCTGGAATAAGTCGTGCCTCCCTGGCATGGTGTGAATATTGGGCATCTGTTGGTATGCAAATATACTGACCTGGCTTGGATAGTAGATGGATTTGTCATGGGTCAAACTTTGGTAGTGGCTTTCTTTGCAAATATCATAATGCCTCATTGGTTCCAACTCATTTAACTAATTCCTTGAAGCCTTGAATGAAAGCTTCTTCGAACCCTCCAGTAGCGAGTTCTTGTTCTCGAATTGCTTGACTTTCTGCTTCTGAGAGTTGTCCGCGTGCCCAGACTGCCTGCATAGTGCGATACTTCTTGATTGCCAAAGTGTAGGTGGCAACTTCAAAGGTGTCGTCTTCATGTGTACTTGTGTCACCTTGAGCTTCGGTTTGCTATTCATGTTCCACATCCTCTTGAGAGTTGTGGCTACCCTGACTGGCTTCATCATCACTGTCCTCATTATCAGTTTCGGTTCTCTCATCTTCTGAGCTGGAGACTACTTGTTCTTGTGGTTGATCAGGGGGTGTGGTCGGGTAACTGGGATGTTCATATTCCTGTGAGAAAAATTTCCCTTTTGAAAATTGGAATTCACAGGAGAAAGCATCATGCATTTCAAAATCAAAGGTCTCCCTCCAAGTTAGGTATATGGAAGGTAAAGGCTTCCGCACCGATGGTGGTGGGAAGTTCTCCTGCTATAGTGGTAGGTTCTTGACTGGGGGTTGCTTGAGAGGTCACCGCACTAGTAGTACCTTCAATGATAACAATTCATGAAAGGAGTATACAGATGGGCTACACATGTGTGGGGGGTTCCGTTGGTGATTGTTCTGGGGGTCGCTGAGGTGATGGGGACTCTAGAACTTCCAAACAGGGGATAGAACCATGCATGTGTTTGCATGCCCATCCCTTGCTAGCTTTCTTGGCCTTCTCGGTAGTTCCTTTGAATGCTTTTAATTCTTCACTAGTCATTGCGCGTTCTATGGGCAAATCATATGCCGAACACATGTAGAAAATTCGATGAAGAGCGCAACAATCATGGATGACATGTTTTCTTTCCCATCTGTGCTGAGCTAAATACAACTGCTCAATAATCCAACTCGCCTGATCTATGGTTTGAGGCCCAATGCATGCTAGATATAATCCGAACCAAATACGCTTGTGAGGAATAGTAAAGAGATCCTGAGTTGGGAATGCAAAATGTTGCAAACATAGCGGCATAATGGCTTAGAGAGTTCCGGTTTAATGGTCAAAATATTTGCCCATTTCAAAGCATCACCACGCTTCATCGGCTCTAGAATAAGCTTCGCGCTTTGTCAGCGTGTGAGTCCTGTGGATCTTAATTGCTGCCCGAATCAGATCTTTTGAAAGATAAATTTTCTTTTATGGGGGGTCATTTACCAAGGATGGAAGAATGAAAGTTCCCAGCAAGTCCTTATTCTCGGAGGCTATAAGTGTAGTCACCAAGTAGTAGCATCTATAAAAATCAGGTTTGGGCAATGGATCACCGAAATATTCCATAAAACCTGCTCTAGCCCAAATGTGCTTTAACTCCTCTGAATTTTGGAGCTCTTCAAATTGCCAAAATTGACCACAGGTGCACTGGGGCCAGCCGTAGAAGGTCCTTCTGTCTGGATGATGAGTGATGTGAATATGGAGGAGATCTACTACAAAAGATTAGCACATTAATATGGAAATTAATCATGATCCCAATAAGGTGAGAACGCAATCCCTTTCCATAACCGATGTGTAACCCGTGTAGCTGAGTGTTGTGAGGTGGTTTATGGAATGATTTTTTCAAAACTAATGCGGATCTCTAGACACCTACATGCTTTGAATAATGCATACATTGCTTGATGAGATGTTATTACAAGTGATGTTTGGTTAGTGTGGTTGATCCAAGATTTGCTTTATCGGGTATTAATCGTGAACTGCGTGCGAATAAAACACCTTTCAACAATATTAGTATAGTAACATGAATTGTAAATACATGGATGTGGTGCACCAAAAAATTTGCAGTACCTAGTGGAATCGGGGCTAAAGCCAAAGTCGTCGCGAAGTAAATCAACAAATCCCAGGGTAACTTCTCGTTCACCTTCTAATTTGCCCACCACAGTTTCTGCATGGATATGATCTCCACCAGACATACGTAAGGCTTTGGCTAAAACATGAAAATGCATACCATGATTTCTTTGTCTATCAATAAATCCATCGTTTACGCCTAGGACTACTGGGGTATCTAATCCCATTTACTCCCCTAGCTTTCGTCTCTCAGTGTCAGTGTCGGCCCAGCAGAGTGCCTTCGCCTTTGGCTGACACGACTTGTTTATGCCTATTGAAGAACCTTTTGATGCTGATTCGCGGAGAACTATACAAGACATACGAAATAACTAATATACGAAATGGAAGCGACCAGTGGAAATACGTCAGTTTCTTACTCATGTAAATGAACTATTTCTTAGCGACGACAACCACTTTTCCTGAGCCTTATTTCGGTTATGGTCGATCAATCTTACGGGTAGGCATGGTCCTTCCTTTTGGTCCTTGTTCCCGCTTGGCACCCTTTTTATATTTGAGAATACGCACGTAGCGCACGATTGCCTCATCCGATGGACTCTGTGCCTTTTCTCCTACCATAAATAATGAGAATGATAATACGAGATTATACAAAGTTGAGTTCTGAAAGAATTATTACAAGAGGGTTGGTTATTCGGGATGGGGGTAATGTTGTACAATTGTTCATGAGAAGGTTTCTGGATACATTTCTGTATCCATTTCCTAAGGGTTGTTGAGTGGGTGGTATGCTTCTGCTGAGGGACAAAAGGTGATATTGGATGTTGTGGTATTGAGGGGTGAAGAGATTTCTGAGGGGTATATGTTACATGGCTTGAGTGTTCAGCTATAAAACAGTGCTTGGGTACCCATATCTGGATGGGTGTGGGTCGATTCGTCAGGTACTTCTTGGCGATCCAAATCTATCGAGTGTTCGTACTTGTAGAAGAAGGTCAAAGAGATGTTGGATGCGGACTTTGCTTCTACCTTAACTTCTTCTTATCATTGTCTACATTGTTGGAAATTGTTGGTGCATTCTGTCCTTTTGGCCCCCATACTTGTTTCGTGTCGCTTGATTTGAGATGTTGATACTGTTGCCTTCTTTGCATTGTCTGTTATGATCGTTGGTTTGGGTTCCTTGGTTGTGGTTGACTCCTTCGTGGTTGAGAGTGAGAGGTCGGGTTGACACTCTGCTTTGCAAAAGAAGGGAGGTCCAACACTTGCGAAACTTGCCAATTAGGAAGTGAGGCATTTTGTACCACAGATCTAGGCCAGTCCATAGTAAGTGTGGAGGAGGGGACACTAGAGGCTATCATGCCCATTTGTCTACTGATGCAATCCACCTCACCGCTGATGGTCCCCATCTGTCCCAGCTATTGGGTGGTGACCCCTTCTAGTTTGCAAGAAGACCAGGGGAAAATCTGTTGACGTTCTTCTGAATGGTAACTATCCATTGCCAAGCCCATGTGGGTTGGTGTAGATGTGATGTGACTTATCTGACCAAAGATCTTCCGGTCCTCCTTCGCATGCAGTTCATAGGGGCATGGGTTACATACCTCAGGCAGAGTGTTGTTAGGTAAGTCAAGCGGTATCACTCACTGCTGGTCTACGGTTCCAATCTACAAGGCACCTTGTCTAAGATTTAGGTCCACTGAGTGATCATATAGCCAATCTTGGCCAAGGATTAGGGGTTCTATCAGGTCATCATCATGGCACACCAGGAGCTTCACTGTCATGATCACTTCGTGTATGAGGATAGGAAGGTCCACCCCACCCATGCAAGGGGTTTCCATGCCTCGTAGCCCTATGAGGTATGCCTCAATTGGCCGTAGTTCTATTCCTAAGTCCTTATAATGGGACATCTAATCGCACTAGTCGCAACACCTGAATCAATTAAAGCCCTAAGCTCTTGGAAAGGGTTGTTGTGCTCTAGCCTGACTGTAATGAATGGTCTCATATCCACTATGTTAGGATGAGTAATCGCCTTTTCTTGACACATGGCTATGGGGTATCTAGGTGTTGCCCAGATGGTTATAATGTTCTCTCCCTAATCCTTGTCTTCTTAGCTTCATGCACTTAATGTGTTCTATAGCTTTTGCCTGAGCTTCTGCGTGTATTCTCTTTTCTTCCTTGTTACGCTTCTTTGCCAATGTGATTTGTCTAAGCATATCCTCTGTAAGAGGTTCCTAATAAAGCTTGACTCTACAGCCACTAATGTAATTAGGCATTATCTCTCCTTCTAAAGTGGCTAATTGTATCGCTCCACTTGTCGAAAGTCTGTTAATGACCATAGGTCCATAACCTTGCTTTTCTAATTTCTGTGCATGTTGTTTGAGCGTATACACTAGGACTAAATCACCTTCCTTTAAGCCTTTGTCTTTCACATGTGCAACGAAATAGGATTTCTATCGTTTCTTTGCTGCATATATGCCTGCTGCCACTTTTAGTCTGGTTTCTCCTAATCGTTCCAAGTCCTTTATTCTTGATGATAATTCATGGCCTGTCCACTGATGTTCTTGTGCAACCTTAAGGGTGGGTATCAAAGAGTCCAAAGGAAGCACAACGTTCTGACCAAAAACCATCTGAAAGGGAGTTGCATTGAGTATAGTCTTGTAGGCCACTCAATATACCCAAATAGCATGGTGTAACTATTTGTCCCAATCTGAACATTTGTTGTTCACAAGTTTCATCAATATAGTGTAAAGGATCTTTTTGGTGCTTTCAGCTTGACCATTGGCTTGAGGATGATATGGTGCAGATTTCTTGTGAATCACCATAAAAACATGTAACAAATATTCAATGACTTGATTTAGAAAGTGAGTTCCTCCATTGCTCACTAGCTCTATTGGCAATCCATATCTTGTAAAAACATTTTCAAATAAGATATTTGCAGTCGTGTGTGCATCATTCTTTTTTGTGGCCTTGGCCTCTACCCATTTTGTAAGATAATCTATCGCAACTATGATGTATTCAACATGTGGTCCTTTTGCAAGGGGTTAATGGGTCCTACAAAATCTATACCCCACTTGGAAAATGCACATCCTCACATCATTGGTTTCCATGGCATTTCATCTTTGCAAGTAGGAAACTGAGTTCTTTGGCACACATCACGTCTTTTAACATAGGTATGTGCATCCATGTGAGGACTGGGCCACCATAATCCTGCAAAGAGTATGGCTTTGATTATCCTATCGGGGCCAAAATGACCTCCTGCAACACCTTGGTGTGTAGTCTCTAGTACGCTCAAATAATCATTCTCATGAACACATTGTCTTAGGTATCCATCTCGTCCTCGGTTGTATAGATTTTCACCAATAGGTGAATAGTCTTGAGGTTCCTGCTCTAGACCTCGTTGTCTTGCTAAAGTCATTCCTTGAGGGAATGTTTTCATCCTCAAGTACATCACTAAAGGTTCACTCCATTCTGGTGTGAGAGACATATGATATAACGTGGCATGTTCTATCAGTGGTCTTTCACAACATACAGGGCATTTTCTACACAACTTGTAGACATTTGCTTCCATAGAAGGCCAATATACTCTTAGTCTATGCAGAGTCTGTAATGTACGATGTTTTGAATGATGTTGCTTTAATGCACCTACATGTGCTAATTGCAACCAATTCGCGTGTTCTGATTCTTCTACAGAACAAGCAAGAATTTTTTGATTATCCTATTTATATATACTTCTTGCTATTATTTGATATCTTTGTGACTTGGTGATTTCTCCTTCTTTGATCCTAATCCTAGGATTCTTGGGTCCATATGTGAGAATAGGAACAATAGGCTTAGCCCATTCTGGTACTATCTCAAGGTTAAATAGGTATGCGTTGGGTAATTCATCCTCTATTCCTTGAGGAGCTTCTCTCGTTGTTAGTCTTGAGAGATGGTCAGCTCTAAGATGGGGTTTTCCTTTCTTGACTACTACTTCAAAGTTGTACTCCATGAGTAATAGAAACCAACATATCAATCATCCGGTATTACAAGGCTTATTGACTAAGTACAATAATGCTTGATGATCTGTGAAGAACTTGAACGTATTTTCCAACAAGTAATGCGTGAATTTCTTTAGTCCGTAGATCA
This sequence comes from Ceratopteris richardii, assembly GCA_020310875.1. Taxonomy (NCBI): domain Eukaryota; kingdom Viridiplantae; phylum Streptophyta; class Polypodiopsida; order Polypodiales; family Pteridaceae; genus Ceratopteris; species Ceratopteris richardii. The sequence goes on from CM035431.1 coordinate 93,294,698, forward strand.
TTCCTAATCCTTCTCATTCTATAGTGGTGTAATTTCTTTCTGCTGCATTCAACTGCCTACTTGTGTAAGCTATAGGGAGATCTACATTACCTTCATTCATAGCTTGTGCCAACACACATCCTATAGTGTAGTTGGATGCATCCACATGTACATGGAATGTCTTACTGCAATTTGGGGTTGTTAATATCAATGCTGAGCACAAGGGTTGTTTAAGTTCATTGAATGAATTTTCACATTCATTTGTCCATTTGAAATTGGTCAAATGAGAGTACAGAGGATTGACTATGATAGCATACATATGTATGAATCATGTGAAATAACCACAATGACCCATGAAGGCCTATACTTCTTTTACATTATTTGGCCTAGGTAGCTCTGCAATTACTTTCACCTTTTCATCATCTGTCAAAATCCCATTTTTTGACACAATGTGTCCTAGAATTTTGCCTTTTTTGACCATGAAAACACACTTTTGTCGGTCCAGACAAACCTGATATTCTTGACATTTGTCAAATACTTGCCTTAATTCTAGGATATGAGTCTGCCTCATATTCAAATGGGTGCATATATCATCAACATAAACTTCCAAATTCTTGCGTAAGAATTCCTTAAAAACATGACACATAAGTCATTGGAAAGTGGCGGGTGCATTTGTCATCCTAAATGGCATCACACAAAATGCAAATATGCCCCATTCTGTGGCAAAATCCCTTTTATGTTGATCTTCTGGAGCAATGGCTACCTGATTGTAGCCTGACAAACCATCAAGGAAGTTATAAACTTCCTTGCCCGCAACTCTTTCCAATAAGCATTCTGTGATAGGAAGAGGATAATTGTCTCTTATCGAGGCGGCATTAAATTTTTTAAGGTTAATACACACGTGCAATTTCCCATTCTTCTTGGGCATAACCACAATAGGGGATACCCATTTGGTATGCTCAATTTTGTAAATGAATCCTGCTTCTATCAAACGATCTATTTCTTCTTTAATCTTAGCAACGTAATTATCATTGTACATGTATGGCTTCAATCTCCTAAGTTTAGCATCTAGAGTCATAGGTATTCTATGGGAGCATATATCCGAGTCCACTCCTTTCAAGTCTTTGTAACTTCAAGCGAACACATCTCTATATTCTCGCAATAGGGCAATTAACTCTTGTTCTTCTTCAGTAGTCAAATCATGCCCTATGTATGTACACTTTTCTTCTCCTTCTTCTATGGTAACTATGATTTTTTTGGTTTTCTGTCGATTATCATATACTTCTCCAACATCAGCTTTCCTTTGAGGCATTCATACCATAATTCTTCTATTTCATACTTCTTGAAGTTCTTTGGTACTTCCATGACTGGTTCTTCTTCTTCTTCTGTCTTAGGTGATTTCTTTCTCTTCTTTTGCTTGCTCTCTGTATCTTTCATGAGTGACTCATGTCATTCCATTTGACTTTCCTTTTCTTCTTCAAGGGTTTTGGCTTCTACAAAATAAAGATATTCCTCTTTTGTGGAACAGAAGGGTTCCATGATGATGGATTCTAGATCCTCATCACTACTCTCATCCGATGCTTGGGTCACTTCCATGCATTCTTCTAGGATAAAGTCTTCCTCAACACATTCAATCATAAAGATGGAAATGTCATATCCGTCCTCATCACAATGAGGGGTCCATTGTTCTTCATTCACCACTATGTCCATCGTAGCTAAGATCTCTACCCAACGATGAGGCTCGAATTCCTCGTCAGGAAATACTATAGATGCATATGCTGGGTCTTGAAGAGTCCATAGATGTCATTGTGAGCCTAAGGTCCTAGCTTCTAATCGTTCTCCCTCTTGATTTCCTACCTTATACATCCATAGATGGGTATCCTCGTGCAACCATGAGGGGGTTTAATTCCAATGAGTGTATAGATTCTGTTTCTTCCTGTGTCCTATGGATGGTATTCCATTGTATTGGGGGTACATCTCGATGGAAATAGTCTTTAAGATTGACTTTAGTAGTCACACCTAAATGTTGCAAGTACAAAGAATTAGTTTCCCAATCTTGTACGATTTGCAATTGATGCATGAATGGTCATCCTAAAATCATCTTGTAAGCGTGATTTCTCCCAAAATCACAAATGGCGAAAGTATGCTCAAACTCCACACCACAAGTGGTGAGAGATATGCTTTCTAGTAAGCCTAATGGCTTCTCTATATGTCCGTCAGCCATTTGTAGCTTCATCTTGGTGGGTCTTAGTGTTGGCTTACCCCAATGTTTCCATAAAGCAGTGGAGCGATGGCTACTCCGGCTCCTGAATCTAAGATGGCTTTGGTGGTGTAGCCCTTGTGGGTGATTGGAAGATATGTGTTACCTTCCTCTCCCTCCCTCACATCTCCAATTCGTTCTACAGGCATCTCTGGTACCTTCTTGTGTGATCCTACTTAAGAGGGAGCAGTAGTGAGCTCGGGGAATTTGTTTGCTATGTGCTTCCACAATTCTCGTTTAATCTTCAACAATTCCTCTAGAGTGAGATGGCACTATACTTTAGTGTTCTTGATTACTTCCATGTTTCTAGGGATTAATGATTGGTCATTCCTCACTTGTATCGTGGGTGCTCTCATGCTAATAGACTTTGCTTCCCAAGGTCCTGTGAACTGAGGTAATTCTTGCAAAGAACTGGATTCAAAATCTGTATGTTCACTCAATTGCTCTTCCTCTACATCGTCATAAATAGAGGGTATGTCTTGGGGAAATTGCTCCTGCAAGTCATCTATTTTTCTTGAATAGGAGGATGGGTTTCTTGCTCTCTTCTCCATTTCTCTTCTTGGATTTCTCTTAGAAATTCGTGTGAATATATGTGTATGGAAGACAAGTTGTCTTCAACCTTTGTATTTGGTACTTGAGACAGGGATGGTGCATTCCTTTCCTGTGTCTCAGGAACAAGAGGGTTCCCTTGCAATTTCTTCTTCTCATTGCTATTGATCACCTCTCCAATAGTCCTTGAAAGTGTAATTCCAGTTTTGCCATGTTGTTCCAATTAATATATCGAGAGGCTTCGAACATAGCTTGTGCTAATTCTACCATCTTCATGCAAAGTTTAGTCCTCTCAATTTCTAGATCTGCTCTAGGATAGTTCTTACTCATTTCAGCAACCTAGAGTCCTTCTTTTAATCTTGCCTGATATGCACGAAACATCATGTCTAGGTTTTAAGGCATGGGTTCCGCTAGAACAAATCCTAATCCGTGAGGTAGATTCTCTCGATTAGATTCTTGCAAAGTCAATTCTAGGATTTTGGCTCTAGATTCCTTTAGACTTCCTTCCAATTCAGTGATCTTTTTACTCCACTTTCTCTTAATTCTTTCTCTGGAATCTTTCCAAGATTTCATCTTTTTATTACTAGACTCTCCAAATTCACTAGTTCCGGCTATTTTTCCAGAATTAAGTTGTTGATTCCTTAAGAGCACCCGGGCTCTTGTTATAGCTTGAATAGGCACATATGTAGGGTTGGATCCATCCGAGTTATGTACAATACCTATCACATTAATGGGTGTCACTTTTGAGGCATTATTAGGGTTCTTAGGACAATCTCTGATGACATGTTTTTTACCACATTCAACACAAAAACCTTGTATGTTATAGTATTGTGATTGTCCTGCTATCGAAGGATGTGGACAATCCTTTATGAAATGATATCCTTGGCACCTAAAACATGGTCCTCTAGGGCCATGTGGTCTTTGCTGTCTTAATTGGGGTCACAGATTAGGGTTTGTATACATGGCATTAGCATAGTCAGGCTCCCAACTAGGTTCCAATGGTGGACTATCGTATTGATATGTTTCCATATGTTCTCATGACTCTCTGTAATATGCGGTTGCACTATCTACATGGGTAGAGTCAAAACTTTTAAAATTAGGGTCACTTTTAGTGATCAAGGGTGAAGAAGGCACTAAAGCCCTATTGAGGTTTTCTTCTGCAATAGCATATTTGATTGGGATGACATTAGCTGGTGGATGTGGTTGTTGAGCTAAAACAGGTTGTGGTCTCTGTTGAGCCTGATAAGGATAGTTTTGTTGAGGCCTATAATACAGGGGCTGAGCATTATATTGATCTTTCATACCTACCTGGTTGGGGATATTCTTGCAGGTAGTTCTATCGTAGTACTTGTTTGTTGTATGGGTAGTCTTGGGCCAGCTCAAAGTGCCTCAGAGATATCTAAACACACGTTTCACCGCTTGCCAATGCTTAGTGCTAGGGCTATGCATGAATCGACTCAACTGGGAAACTACATACTGTATATCCCGCCTTGTGTTGCATGCATATATAAGACATCCCACAGCTTGCTGATAAAGAGAAGTGTCAAATGCATCACTGGAATCCTGAACTGAGAACCTGAATCCTGTCTCAACTGGTGTGGAAACTGGCTTACATTCCTCAAAATCAAAACGCAGAAGTAGTTTTTCAACATACTTTGCTTGATGCATAACAATTCCCCCCTCAACGGATACAAACTGGATGCCAAGATAGTAGCTCAAAAGACCAAGATAAGTGACATCAAAAGTATGCTGCAAATCAGCCATAAGAATGTCAAGTTTTGCATCATATGACCCAGTCAAGAGTATGTCATCGACATAAAGAACAAGCACTACAAGATCAGCCCCATTTTAGCGTACATAGAGTGTGCTTTCAATCGGACTACATGTGAAGCCAAGAGCAATCAAGTGCTTATGTATTTTGTCATACCATGCGCATGGAGCTTGCTTGAGACCATACAAGGCTTTATGCAAGCGACAAACCATATGCTCTTTCCCTTTCATAGCAAATCTGGGGGTTTGCTTCACATAAACCTCCTCTTGCAAATCACCATTCAAGAAGGCTGTTTTTATGTCCAATTGATGCACTTTCCAACCTCAATGGGCAGCCAATGCAACCACGGTACGAATGGTAGTCATGCGTGAAGTAGGTGCAAAAGTTTCCTCATAGTCAATGCATATTATTGTGCATATCCTTTGGCAACCAATCTAGCTTTGTAGCGATCAATGCTACCATCAGATTTTCTCTTAATCTTGTAAACCCACTTTGTACCAATGGCATTCTTTCCTTTTGGCAATTCACATAACTCCCAAGTACCATTCCTATGTATGGAATCCAGTTCTGATTGCATAGCACTCATCCATTGTGGTCGTCACATGCATCTTCAAAAGAAAGTGGCTCTTCATTACATATTGTAGCAATAAGAGAATAATCCACAAAATTACTTGATGCATGGTGAGAGCTTGATCTTGTTCTACCAAGTAAAGGTGCACTCAATTTGCTCTCCTGCAAAGTTTGTTTCAGCCACTTTGGCATAGATTGTGCACTCTTGATAGACATGTCTTCATTATGTAAAACATCTTCAATATGTACATCATGCGTGGGCTGAATTTCATGCTCATTTTCAACCATAATTTGACGCAAATATTCAGCCATATGTTGTTGGAAATTTCCAACAGTTTGGACATTTCTTTACTGAAATTTTTCAGCCATGATTGGCTGGAAATTCTCTACATTTTCAGCCCTATTTGGCTGGAATTTTTCAGCCCATTGAGCCTCAGTTGGTTGATCTACATGGCCATAGTCACGCGCACCATTTTGGAACAAAGGCATGAATGTATCGAACACATCTTGTGAGCTAATTGTTGGCAGTTTTTTGCATTCAAGTAGAGGGAAAACTGAATTTTCAGAAAATACCACATCTCGACTCACAATAATCATGTTCGCCAATGGATGGTATAACCGATATCCCTTACTTTCATCACTATAACCAACAAATATACATTTCTTTGCCTTGTCATCAAGTTTGTGACGTTGTTGTGATGGCACAAGAGCATATGCCAAACAACCAAACACATGCATATGACTAACCATAGGCTTATGACCATTCCAAGCCTCATAAGGAGTGATGACTCTCAATGCTTTTGTAGGGCAGCGATTCAACACATAGTTTGCACACATGACCGCTTCCATCCAAAACTTATCAGGAAGATGCTTTCCTTTAACCATACATCGTGCCATTTCAAGTAGAGTTCTATTTTTACGCTCGGCAACACCATTTTGTTGAGTTGTATATGGCACCGTAGATAGATATGAAATACCTCTTTCACGAAGAAAAGCAATAAAACCACCACGATCTGTGCATAGAGTCAAAAGCTTTTGTGAAGAAAAATTTTTAGCCATAGCTAAAAATGCTTTGAAGGAAGAAAACACCTCATTCTTTGCTTTCATAGGATACACCCATGTATGGCGAGTAGCATCATCAATGAAGGTAACAAAATATGCATGCTTCCCAAAAGATGGAGTCTTGACGGGACCACATACATCACTATGAACAAGCTGTAATTTTCTTGTAGTGTGTGTATGACCATCTTTTTGAAAAGAAGCACGATGCATTTTTCCAAGAATACAACCTTCACATGCATGCTTTTCAATGGACTCAAGTGTAGGCAAGCCAATAACCATGTCCTTCTTTTGCAAGTAGAGCAAACTATTGAAGTTCAAGTAACCAAAACGAGCATGCCAAAGCTCCATTTCAGCCATGGAAGAAGTATGAGCAACTAAGGCATTTGAGGCAGCCCTCTTGTATGTATCCAAGCGATACAAACCCTTACATAATGTACCGGACATCACGATAACATTGCCATTGTTGAAATCATGAACCATACACTTATCATCAACAAAATGTACATGAAGTCCAGCTTTGGCAATCAACGGAACTAAAATTAAGTTCTTCTTTATACCGGGCACATACAATGCATTTTTCAAGAGAATCACACCTCCATTTGCAGCCGTAAGCTCAATTTCTCCTACTCCAATGATAGGATAAGAGGCATTGTTTGCACACAACACATGTCCTCCTTTAGCTGCATCTTTCAAAGAGGCAAAAAATCTTTTGCATGATGTTATGTGCTTTGAAGCACCACTATCAAAGAACCAATCCAAATCAGCCTCACTCACAACCATACATTTAGAATGTAAAGAAGCATCATAATGACATGTAACAACACATGCCCAAAAATCTTGGGCCATGTTAACTTTATCATTCTTTGCATTTGCTGAATTTTTAGCAATAGACATGCTGGATTCCTTCTTCTTTTCATTGCATTTACTAAGCTTTCTACACTCATCAATAGTATGACCAGCCTTCCAACAATATTTGCATCTCTTCTTCTTTTGCAAATCACCATCATTAGAGGAATGAGTGGAAGAGGAAGCTTGAGGCTTTGGTTTTGATGAACCCAAAGTTGAACCATACTTGCTTTTCCCCTTTTGTGAGATAGCAAGTGCTTGCGTTCCCTCAATCAAAACACTCCTATTCACTCTAGATTTCTCTTCTTGCAAAAGAAGAGACACAACCTCATCAAATGCATACATATTAGGATTTCCTTTTGCAACCAAACGGAGTGTAGTAGCAAAGCTTTGAAAGGATTCCGGTAATCCTTTCAACAATGTAGAAATGAGTGATGCATCCGGAATGATCTCATCTATGTTTGCAAATTGCTCTTTCAAGTCCTTGATGTGTGTCACATACACATCCACCGACTCATTTTTAGCCATACATACATCCTCAAGTTGCTTCCTCAAGTATGCAACACGTGCTTCATTACGCACGGCATACAAAGAAGCAAGAGTGTCCCATGTCTGTCTCGATGTAGAACATGACCGAATGTGTGGAACTATATGACGCTTCACCGAAAGCGCAATCAAAGAATGAGCTTGAGCATCTTTTTCATCCCATCTAAGCTGCTCCTGTGTAGGTGGAGAAGGAGAAACCACTGTACTCGAAGAAGAAGCTCCATCTGTGATAGTAGACTATGAAGTAGAAGCACTTGCCGATCTTCGATCTATATCAGCCACTATGTTCCAAAGTTGTTTAGCAACAAGAACATGCTTCATCATGTAAGACCACATCGGATAGTTGGTCCCATCAAGCTTGTCTTCAGCTTGACGCATGCCAAACAAGTCATTGCTGCCTGCCATTTCACTAAGGAACAAGAATGTGACAAAATCTTCACTTCAACAAAAGCTGAAATAAGTGCTGACTGCACGAATGGCTTCGAAATGGGGGTAAAACCCTAGCGCACCTGGTAGAAATGTTTCTTGGCTATTGAAATTCACAGTTCTATGCTTCGAAGTCAATTTGCACTATTAGAAGTGCGCGCGCGCCGTAACGCGAAAAACGAAAACTTGAGAAGGAGCTGAACCTGCTCTAATACCATTGTTGGGTGTGTGTAGAAGTGCGAGAGACACACGAGAAGCACACACAAAGAGCACAAACGCAGCAAGACACACAGAGAAGATGATGGCTGGAATAACTCTCTCTATTGATCGATAAACTGAATTGAAGTAAGAGCTGAATGATATCCCTAAGTACAAAGTACCACCACATATGAGAGTATCAAGTATGTGGTAACATGGGGAAAAAAACCTCTAGCCAACACTAGAGTAAAAAGTGCCCATGTATAGGGAAAAGGTTCACATCAAAGCTACTCGAGGAACACATAACTGTAACAAGCAGTATTGTTGTTATGCACCCTTCCATCATCATGGGATACGTTTTGCATAGCTATTAGCAATAGTGCACCTGGTTAAAGGATTTGAGGGATTCCAAACATATTCTTGGCATTCACATTACTCGTGATAGGAGTAAAAGATGCATATAATTGTCTCAAAGTGAGTACATATCCAAAGTACTTCACATGTTCAATATGCAGGGTGGAAAAGCATTGAGTACACCTTTACCGACATATGTGAAATTGAGCAAGGATGATTGCCCTAAATCAGATGAGGAAAAGGAATTCATGACCAAAATTCCCTATCACTATACCGTTGGTAGTCTCATGTATGCTATGGTAGCTACAAGACCAGACATTGCATTTGTAGTGGGAGTTGTGAGCAGATATATATCGAATCCTGGCAAGAAACATTGGGAACCAGTCAAGATGATTTTGAGATATCAGAGTGGCACTAAGGACAAGTGTCTATGCTTAGGTAGAGGGAAAGCATCCATTATTGGTTACACAGATTCTCACTATGCTGGTTGTGTAGACAATCGTAAGTCTACATCAGGGTGCATTTTTCATTTTGTTGGAGGTGCTATCTCTTGGAGATCTCGTCTTCAAGAATGTACAGCTGTTTGCACGACAGAAGCAGAGTATGTTGCAACAAGTGAGGCATTTAAGGAAGAATTGTGACTTTCTTGTCTTGCTTGTGATATGGGTTTACCTCAGCATGTACCTCGGTTGCTTAGTGACAGTCAGAGTGCCATTGCTTTGGCTAAGAATTCGGTCTATCATGCAAAGACCAAGCACATTGAGGTGAGGTATCACTTCATTAGAGATTGCTTAGCCACTAAGTGCATTATTCTTGAGAAGGTTCACACTCGAGATAATGCTACAGATGCTTTGAGTAAAGCTCTACCACAGGATAGCTTTCGACACTACTGTCACTTGATGGGGGTTACTTGATTCATGATCTTACACAATCACTTGTATACTATGTAACATGCCCATCAGGTGTGAGGTATAGTTTGTATATGTACACTCAAGTATTCTTTATCATTCTTTATTTTTCTCCCATAGTTACTTTGGCCATATTGGCCTTTAGTGGGAAACTGTTACCATTAGTGTCCATGTGAAAGGCCAAATGGCCAGTGCACACTTCTTTGTATATGTTCTTTAATAAAACATATAGTGGCCTAGTCAATCACGGACTGTAAGTTTGACCGTATTTGTAATACCTAAGAAGTCTGTCTTCGTGCTCCCTACATACTGTGTTTTTCTTGCGTATTCTGTAGCCTCTATGCGGAGTACTGTGTGCGGCCCTAGGAGCTCAATTTTCTAATCCGAGGATATTGTCGTGAAGCTCTCCAGAAGGAGAGCCCACTATGGTGCATCACCATTGAAATACTTCAAGTCTATAGGGTGGAATCAAACCCGTGCCATAGTTATCAAAGATACTTATTGTATCCATGTTAGCGTTCATTTTGCAATAAAATAATGTGATAGCTTGAGATGATGCTTGCTGAGCTGTTGAAGCTTTTATCATAAATCAAAAAGGAAAGAATAAGCAATCCATTAGCTTATGAGAATTTCAATCATGGGAATTGAGCCCATGACCTATAGATCCGGTGGAGACGAGCTATCCACTATGCTAGACTTGCCGGCTGTTACTTTTTATATTAAGTAGAGATAAAAGCTTTTGAATCTTCTGGATGGTTCATATCGAGCATCGATCGTTGTTGGATCTTGCCAACTACTTGAATGGGAGATTCTTTGCCAAGGACATGTTTGGAGACTCCTGAAGCTCATGAGGATGGAAAATGGCTCTTCCAATGGATCAGGGGAAGGAGGTAGCTTAATTGGGAGATAAGTAGTTTAAAAGTTGATGTTTTCATTTCAATATTTTCTTTGCTATATGCTTTCATATAGAATGCATTGTTATTATCAATGAAGTAGGGAAGGAAACTTCAATTTTGAAAGCATTTTATGAAATTTAATGAAAGCGAATTAGAAGAGCAACGAACTATGGAAACACTTATCACGTATAGGCATGCATCTATGAAAGAATGTTGGTGCATTTTTTCCCTTTTCAAAGAATGTTGTCATGCACAAAACATGTTTTCTTCTTGCTTGAAAAAGATAGTTAATGCTCAAGTTTATGCATAGGAACGGTTATATCTTTTTAAAAAGTTAGGAAGTAGAATGTTTGTGCCTGAATGATTGGGCACATGCATCATCAAGCTCAAGAATTGCTTGATTTAAGTTTGGTGCATGAAAGGAGAATGCCAACACATGCATGCATTCACATGCATTTGCATGTAAGAACAGACCTTCTTTTTTCTAACTTGAGTTAGACAATTAGGGAAAATCACAAACTAGTTAGTTGCAAATCTCTTAGTTACTATGCAACTCAACTAGCTAGTTCATTTTCCTAAAAGTGATAGTTAGGTATCACTTATGAGGAGTCTTGATCAAGATACTTCAAGGTTAGTTCTTAAGAAGATACGAAGTAAGTAATTTGCAAGATCTTCTTGAAACACTTCAAGCTAAAGTGTTGATGATTCGAAAATATTTGATAAATTTTTGAAAGAGTAAGACTTTGACTTTTAACTTAACCTTTTAACTAACAAATAGATTGACTAAGTCAAGAACCGAATTCCTAGTGTAACTTGGTAAATTCAATCCTTTGACTTAACACAATGCACAAGAATTGCATTCCCAGTAAGGAGTCATAAAGATTGAATATAGGCATGAACTTAGTCTCAAGTGAAGCATTATTTGAGTAAAATGCATCAATAAAATCTCAGTGGGTCAAAACACGGATGTTGGATACCACACTAATATCTTGTGGTTGAAAGATGTTTTAGATTTACTCTATGAATCTTTTTGAGAATCAAGTTTATTTCTCTTAAAGATAGAAAAATAAATGCTTCAATACCTTGTTGAAACAGATCGTTAAGACATTAAAGTCGTGGGTCATCAAGTATTTGACTCATAGCAAGTTTATATCTTAGAAGTTTGAATTAGTTATACAGAGTTTTAGTTATTTCCTTTGCCCTTTCCAAATCTTTTGGAATTGAATCAGATATGGTATCTGATTCCTTTCGCAAAAGTCTAGGGTTAGCCGATTGAAACTAGATAATTAAATTAAACATCCTAGATAGATGTTCTGTATAAGAACTTATTCAATCTTCAAAAGATGATAAGTCCAAGATTGACTTATTCATTTGGGTTTTCTTCTAGTTATTAGCATAACTCTCATGTTTTCTAGAGTCTAGTATACTCTAAAATCGAGAAGTTAGGAATTGCTCATCAACTTGACAATTCCTAAGAACTTAAAGCTAAAGTCTTTGAGAAAAGTGTCCTAAGTTGAATGAATTTCATTTTGAATTTAACTTGGTCAAAATATAGTAAGGTTGATCCAAAGTAAATGGGAAACTTTTCCTACAATTTACATACGATTTTCAAGCCCATTAGCACAAAGTAGTCCTCTAATCGGGTGAAAAAATCAAGTAACTATTGGATGGGAGTAAACCATTATACAAACATCCAAGTTAGATGTTTGGATCAATCAAAATTCAAGTTTTCCAAATCAAACTCAAGTGAATCAAGAGTTCTCAAAGTCTTATGAGAGATAAGAATCCCACCTTTATTACTAAGTCCATGCACCAATTATGCCTAGAAATGGACTAGTAATTGGAATCCATCTATTTCATATGTTTGTGCCTAGAGCGCACATCGAGAAACAATAAAGTGGCTAGGGATATTTTTAGATCCACCCTTGTAATTCATTCACTACTTTGTGTTTTGACCAGTTTATCAAAATGCAAAGCCAGATAGTGTTTTGAATCATTTGGGTAGCGATCCCACCACAGAGATGAGACATGTTCTTCTAGTTTTAGAGCATGACCATGTTCTTTCGGTTTAAGAACATGACACTTGGGGGTTGCGTACGGTTATTATATATAGCTTTATTTTTTAGGACAAAAATATTTCCCAAGGGGGGAAGAATGTAATAAAGTAAGTCTATGGGCTAGGGATCCGACTGTTTCAGACAGATCTAAAATTAGACATCGTTTGGTCACTCATGTATAGGACCAAAGATACCAAGAATAGACTCAAGCATAAGTTCATGTGCTCTCATATTCAAGTGATCCACTTAGCCTAGTGGTTAAGTCTCATGGGTGTGACGGAGGAGGTCTTGGGTTCAATCCCCATGGGCTACATGGGAAGAGAGTTTTGCCCAAAGAGCTCTAGAGCCTTCTAACTCAAGTTAACATGAGTTAACTTGAGTCCAGGAAGACTTAACTCGAGTGGTGAGTATACCAACCACTAGTGGAATCTAGTGGAAGGTGCTAAAGTAGTGGTCAAGATCACTCCAACCACTAGTAGACTCTAGTGGAAGATATGAAAGGATTGGAGGAGATTGCACATGCACTTGTAGAGTCTAGTTATATTTGTGGTCCTTGTTGATTCCAAAGCTATATATACATGCATAAGGTTGGGAGGAGAGTCATCTCTCTAGCATGTGGTGGTCGTAATTCTTAGTTTCTTGCAGATATCAAGCTATAACTCCACTAGAGAGTGAGATGTGGATGCAACATTAGTAGAAGTTGATGTTGTATGCACATTCGGGATCATTAGGATAGGTGCCTCTCTAGGTAGTAATGGAGTTGTTTGCACAATTCTGTCATATAGCATGGCTTGTTGTTGCCTTATCTAGGCAATTGCTTCTACCTCAAGGTCAAAACCGAAATCCGTCCACTGTGTTTGGCAGCCCAAAGCTTGTAATAAACCCCTCGAACCTCATTCGTAAATTCATCTCCATCTACTAAATTGCACCATCATTACACTACATCTTTCCATTTAGCTCATAGGACTAGTCATGCACTAACTACACACACAATCACCGAGCACTCACTGAGATACTAACCTATCACTAAGCACTCATGTTAATGTTGTAGCGGGGATAAAAATTGTTCTATCTTTTCCATTACAATGTTAATACATGCTTCTATATTCTCACAGAACCAGCAAGCGAGCAGTAACATGGCAGAAGCAGGAGGCACCAATTCCCAGGCAGGGTCCAGCACCCAAATTGTGGACATTGAAACCCTCCTCCTTGAACCACAACTCACCGAGAGGCCTCAGGAGCTCAGGGTGGTGCATGTACTTCCCATTCAGAACCCTTTGCAAGGGCATACATCACAAGTTGGCAAACATGCACACTGGTTTAGTGATGTCGCAGGTCCATTGGGTGAGGGGACCTACTTTTGGGAGGCAGAAATTGAGTTCAATGGCAAATGGAGAAGATACCATTTCTTTACCCGTGAATTTGAGAACTATCAAGATGCAGAAGTAATGAAATCTGTCTGGACCAAAGCAGGCTTGGATAACTACTTTAGGGCACTCTTACCGAAGCCTGACTTCTTGTGTTGCTCTTACCTAATCAGTACCATTACCCCTAGCAGAGCCAAGGGAGGTGATAGTACCTTTGTGCTACCCTCATTGACACCAGGCCACGAGCTAAAAAGATTCAAACTGACCCTCAACCTAGTACGAGAGGCCTTGGACATGCATGGCATGCACATCCCCATAGAGAAAGAAACATTGATCCCCGGAAGAATGAAACACAAAGATCTTAACAAATTAAAGGATATGGTCGCTATGACACCTACCACCGCCCTCCACCTACGCACAATCATGCAACACTTCGCCTTCCTAGCCCAGGAGCGCTTCACCATGCCACCCAAAAGAATTTGGTTTAGCTTGTACTTGGCAGAGACAGAAAACCTCACAATCAATCTACCCCACTAGATCATAGATCAAATCCACCTAGCACATCAGTGCTAGAATAAGAAACATAAGAATGTGCTTCATGGATGTTGTGCGCTAACAAGGATCATTTATAGGTGCTTAGCTTATGATGTGCCTATTCAAAGAGCACTAGTGTGGTCCCGAGCCCAAGAATTCTAGTGATGGCTGTCAACAACAGGGCCACCTTCGAAGAAAATGAGGGGTTCAGTTCAAATACCCTGTGCACAAGCAAGGGGTGCCACCCTCACACCAGAGGTGACACCACCTCAGACTAGACGTGTCCGACCATTTACTATTCACTTACCCAGACCAAGTGCAGAAGGACCCAATTTGGTTTTCCCTTCGATTCCATCGGACTTGGAGTTCCCACAAGGCTATACCCTAGATGACTTAGTAGATGAAGAAATAGCCAGGATGATTAATGAAACAAATATTGAGACGGAGGAAGCTCAGGCTCGAGCACCAAAACCAACCACCACAACTTTAGCTCCTACCCAACCGGAAGAAGTGGAAGTAGACGAAGATGAAGAAGAGACTGAAGAGGAAGCAGATGAGGAACACGACCAAGAGTACAAAGAAACCTCAGAACTAGTAGGTGCCCCAGCTTATTTGGCACAAATAAAAATATTGTATGAAACCATGAAGCTGGTGTAGGAGCATCACAAACTGTCACTAGAAATAGGGAAGATGCTGATAAGCCAAATGTTAGGAGAGGAAAGCGTAGATGAACTATTTATTGAGTCCATGAATCTTTAGGCGGATGCACTGAGCCTGGATGAAGCCATTCATTCGACTATGGCTTACATTCATCACTTTGAGAAATGAGTTCCTACCCGTCCCATGCGCTCTGGCAAGCAAATTCACATAGACGTATCGGCACCAGGAGATACCACACAGACAGAAGAACATCAGGCAGCACCACTATCACCAGACTCCTCACCTCTCACTGCACAATTCACTTCACCACATGACACTACCACCCCAACTTCCACAATCACCACATATGTCATGGGAATTCATCTCTCTCCAGGCATCCGATTCGGACGAGTTACCATGCCCACTTTCGCAACACTATTCACGAACATCACATCCACCCCACCCACTGTCCCCATCTACACAGCCATACACACTTTTGACACAATGGAGACATCACCAACCACAACACCACTCCCTCCCCACACACAGCCACAATCTCCCATACCCCCTCCACCCACATCACCACTTGATTCCACCTCATTCATGATTCCCTTTCCCTTCCCCATTCCCCCTGCATCCTCTTCTTTCCTAGCATTCTTAAATGTAAATAATGTGTTTTCTACTTTACATCAATGTGTTTATCAACTACAGAATGAATATCAGACTCTCGAAGATCGCCATCGGTAATTAACTATGGACCAGCAGCAACTACAGAGGAGGCTTGCGACTATAGAAGAAGAGAACGCGGACTTCAATCAATGCTACACCACCCTCGAACAGGCCTATCAAACCCTCTTGATCGTCAGACGTCAAACAACTCAAAGCTTTACTTGAACTCTACCAAACTGATAATCTTAGAGTTCGGTGCAATTTGAACCTACTCAGAAAACACATGGCCACGACACTCGAAGAGAACAAGCGATTGCAAAAGCAGAACGAAGAAAACCTACAAGCTGCAATGGAAGGCTCCTCCCACGAGATCGACCCTCAGATACAATGAAAACAATCCTGGAAAGCTATGCTGATCTGTTGGAAGCACATGATGATATGGAAAAGGAACGAGATGCATTGCGCTGCCAGCTAAGGGAGCAAGAAGAACAACCCAAGATCATAGAGTCGACATCGACTTCAGAGGAGGTAAAGGCACTAAAAGAGTAGGTGGAAGAATTGCAAAAGAAGCTACTTGAGTATGAAAGACAACCCTCTCCAATTATAGAATGAGAGCCAGATGAATTGGTGCCCATCGAAGTGGATGAGTCCTATGAGGAACCATATATTCCTATGCCGATGTCGGGTGGCCAGTAAACATCGGAAGGAATGGACATCCTGGAAGTCGAAGCACCCGAATGGCTTCAGAAACTCGAAAGGAGCACCAAAACCCATGAAGATCGCGTTGCAATTCAAATCCAATAACTGGAGGACACTATCATAAACTCCGAGTACTTCCGGAACATGTCACATCACCACTGGATAGGCACTAACGATGATCAATACGTGCCATACTATGTGCTCTTGGCTGATTACAATGCGGAGATTCAACGAAGGTGTGGCAAAGCCCTGACTTTCGCCACTCAATTTGGTCCCGATGATCTACCTGAACGTGCTAAACAAGAGTCAACCTTTCAACCGACCTAGAGGATTCGTCTTCTCGAGACCTATCCAGAAATGGTTCGTACCTGGAATAACATGCCACTATTTATCAAGTATAATCCATGTTACGTTCCAGTCCTCTGAAGACGCACCTGGCCCGAGTTTTCCATTGCTGTCAAGAACGTCAAAGGTTGTGCAAAGTGATTGAATTATGTCTATCTAGCCCCTCCACAAGGAAAGCCTTCAGTTTCTTATATGATTTCTACCATCCGTCACTGGAGCCCTAGACTACGGAACACCCCAGATGTGATGGCACATATGTGCATGAAAATCTTTGAATTAATGCTGATCACATTCAAAACATTCAAAAACATTAAAGACCCACATTTCTCAGGAGTCGGCTTCACTGTAGGAAACCTAGAACTGGTATATGACATGAGCACCAGCCCCTCAATCAAGGTAATATATGCTTGGCACGCAAGAATTAAATACCTCCCACCTTGCTTCAAACAAACCTTCGAGGAGATGTTCGTCACAGGGTTCAGGGAATATCACTCGGAAATATTTGTACCCAGGCCCTCACATCTCCTCCAACTATTCGTTGTGGAGAGGACCTTACACTCAGATCAATTGCGGCTACCACACCGGACATTCCAGGGCCCGTAGATTGGGATGCTTTGTTAACAGACCTAGCACAGGGGCTGCGGCTAGAAGAACATCACCTTGCTTCAGATGTGGTTCAATACTATGTCCAACGCTCATCCAAACAAGGGTTTGTCAGAGACGATAGACGTGAGAGGGGGGGTTGTTCGCACCAGTCAAGGTACCCAAGGACCCACAAGACAAGGAAGCCAAAGAAGGGATTCGGAGCAAGGATCAAGCAGGCAAAGTAGTCAACGCAGATCTGGCAGATAGGCCCTTAAAATTTTCCAATTTTTTTCCAAATATTTCCCAAATAGTGATTCTAGTCACTCTGCACCATTGTAAATACCATTCCACCTTTTTGTAGCTCCATTTTCTGCAAGCCAAGGAGTCCTTGAGCTTGAGGAGCATTAGAAATACCTACCTATCAATTTTCATAATTTTTTGAGCTCGTTTGAGCCTCCAAATTAGCCTAGGAACCTAATTTTTAACTAGGCCGGACACTAGGTCTAGACAGGACCAAAGCTAGTCAAAAACTATAAATAGAGCTAGAGAGCTCATTTTTGAGGTTAGCTTGTTGTGGAATTGAACTTGTAAGAGCACATTTGAGTAATCTAAAGAACTCCATTGTCTCTCTCTTTGTTCTTGCCTTGTGTGCGCGTGTATGTGTATGTGTGTGCATGTTAGTGTGCTTCTCACTCACACACTTGTGCCATTACTTGTTGGAGGTCTTCATACCATCCTCACGTCTTCTCAGACTGACATTAAAGGAGGTGCTACTCATCACTGAGCTACATTGATCCAATCTTGGCAGTGCTTATTATTCTATACTTTAATTGCAAATGCTATCCAAGAGCGACAATGATGTATAGTACCACAACATGGATTGTATTTTAGGTGCAACAAGGCCTTCTTTTTACAAGGATTAGGTGTTAGTAAATTATTACAAAGATAAAGGTTAGTATCGTGAGGTTTCATGTTGTACAAGGGAGTGGATGGAGAATTCTAAGGCCATTTCGGCACCCATTTCCTAGGGGTTGGTGAATGGAAATGGTTCATTTGATGAGATACAAAGGATGGACTTGGAGGTGAATTGGTAGGTGAGTTGTGTGATTTTGGGAGGTTGGAATTACACGAGTTGGTTTTTGCGCTACAAGAGAGGCCTTGGGCACTCGGATTTGAGTGGTGTTAGGCGTGGCCTTTAGAGACTTCTTTGGAACCCATTCTTGTCAAAATCTTGTTGAAGGAGAATGTTTAGGCGACATTGAGCATCGAGGTTCATTCTGCTTCATCTTGACTTCTTATCCTAAATTGGAGAAGATGGTTAGTTATCGGTGTTGGGAAGAAGGAGGCCACGTAGGAGAGCAATGCGTGGTTGGATCAGGTGACATTTGCACGTTGGACAAGGGACAATGCACCTACAGGCCTGATCCAACCCCGCATCATTCTCCTGCTTGACCTCCTTCTTCCTGACACCTAAACCTGACGTGAAGCAAGGTGGTTGCCCTGGTGATTGGAGATCCTCAACACTCTACCCAGTCCTTGAGAAGAGAAGCAAAAACCTCGGCATCAGATATATATTTCCACGTACTAGCATTTTTAGTTCTTTGAATTTTTGCATCATTCCACACACCTAAACAGAAAGATTGTTTTTGTTTTCCTGACTCTGAGCATCCACTTCTTGCACTAATTTTGATCATACATTTGTGCATATTTCCTATTGTTTCTTAGATAAGGACTCTACTATTTTTGTACCCTAGATTAAAAGATTAGAAACATTAGGAAAATACCATAAAATAAGAAAAATAAAAAATACATTAAACTTTTGGAAATTAAAAAGAAAAGCAAGAAAGAATTTAAGTGAAATAAAATCAATAAAGAAATCAAGGGGAAAATCAAGAGGAAATCAAGATCAAGATTAAGAGAGAAATTCAATTTCAAAAAAAGAGTAAAAATCAACTCAAGATAAGAGGAAAGATCAAGAAGATCAGGCCTAAGACATTATACAAAAGCACTTGAAATTTAGAATAGACTTGGCCTAGGTAGAAAGCTTTTAGACTGACCTCCAGCTCCTAGCTCGTGACCCACCTAGTCTCTTCTTTGAGCTCTACTTTGAGTTAAGAGAGATAGTAGAGCCACTTACTCTGGACATCATTCTACGCTCTAAGACAAGTCAGAGAAGAGAGATGGAGGAAGTGTTTAAGGAATTGGTGATAGAGAAATAGGGGGCTCGGGTAGTCCAAGCTAACTTCAGAGAAAAAGGCAAGTTTGCAGGACTAAATGTGACTGAATATATAGATGTGTTTGAAGACCAAGCACATGTCTACAAGCTACCTGAAGAAATTCTTACCCATTACTTCACTTGGGTAGTTTCAAGATGAATCTTGGCATCCATATCAGTCCACATAGGAAAGCCTTGGGCTGAATTTAGAAAGGAATTACATAAGTTATTCTACTTAGAAGATTTCTCCCAACACAATAGAGAAGGGTTTCTATGATGGGTTAATTCCTTGAAACCCACTGCATCCGAATGACCTTTTAAGAAGGTATGCTCAACTTCCTTAGGCTGATTTGGATTCACTAAAGCCTGATTTAGTAATTTCCTTTCTTAAGATTTTGAGTCCTTAGGATAGGACTGAGGTCAAGAGAAGGATCGAGAGCCTCAAAAAAGGTTTGGATTAACTGAAGATTGGGCTTGGAAATGAGGCTTTTTAGGGACCCATTTACAAGTGATTCTTCTCGTGCTCCTGGGCGAATATGTATTTGTGCTTGTCGAATAAGAGGGGGTATCAGTTGTTCGAGTGAGTGAGCCATTTTCTACATGGTGTGTTCTGTGTGTGGCTATTTGAGCCTTCAAGAAAGCCTTAGGCACCCAAATTTGTCTTGATTGTGGGTCAGCCTTCATCGACTTCTTGGGTACCTAGATAGACTTCACTTTAGTAGAAGAATTTTTGAAGGACTTCTTATTAGTGTCCTATCCTTGATCACTATATGAAGCTGAGACAGTGGTTGTGACTAGACCACAATAGGTTGGTTGCTTTTCCACACCCACATTTGTTTCGGAGGTTGAGACACCTTGCTTCGTGCTTCCTTTTGGTGCTAAGCATAGGTCATCTGCTTCTTTTGCATTTGATCCACCTTTGGTTGTAGTATCCCTATGGACTTTGGAATAGAAGGGAGTTCCATCATATCCTTGATTTCCTTGTTGAGACAATCATCCCTCTGCATTACACAATTTTGGACAAGAATAGCATCGTCATCTTCATGTGTACCCCTAGAAGGACCAGGAATGGTGCCTTTCCTAGTTCCTTGAGTGCTTCATTTCCTAACTCAATTGTAATGTGATTCTGATTTATCGAAACCTAAAGAAGTCCACTTCTTAGGTTGAGGTTGGCTGCGTGATCATAGATCCAGTCTTGACCCAAGACAAGAGGCTCAGTGAGGTCCTCATCTTCACACACTAGCACCTTAACTGTCATGAGAGCATCTTGAATGTAGAGAGGAAGTTTTACCTCGCCCATGCAAGGGTTTTCCACACCTCCCAACCCTATGAGATATGCTTTTATGGGATTGACACTTAATTTCAGCTTTTGACAGTAAGAAAGTTTAACAGCACTAGTTGTTACACCTGAGTCAATCAAGGCACTTACAATCCTTGCACTCTTTCCTTGTCCTATCTCTAAGGTTACAAAAGGACGTCGATCATATTCTATGAGAGCTAATCCCTGAAACTTTGCACATAGCCATATGATATCCTTGAGCTGCATAGGCATCTGTCCTATGCTGATCTCTAACTTGTCTTCTCAACTTCATCCTTCGGATGCGTTCCAATGCTTCTGCCTGTGCCTCTTCTCGAATTTTCTTTTCCTCTTCTTTACATTTCTTTGCAGTTTGAGTCGATTTAACATCTCCTCCGTGAGGGGTTCCTGGTATAGTTTGACTCTGCATCTGCTAATGTAACATAGGTTTCAATGGCATCTCATCCTTACGTATAGGATACTAAGTTTGCTGACAAACCTCACACCTCTTCACGTAGGTCTAAGCATCCATATGAAGGGTTATCCACCAAAGTCCTGCAAATAGTATTGCCTTGATCACCTGATCAAGTCCAAAATTTCCTCTTGCTACACCTTGGTGAGCAGTTTCCAAGATCTTCAGATATTCGCTCTCATGGACACACAACCTAAGATACCCATCTTTTCCTTGCCTGTATAGATTGTCACCAATGAGTGCATAATCTAAGGCTTCTTGTTCTAAACTTCTTTGCCTAGCCAAGGTCATGTCTCGAGGGAATGTTTTTGTCCTCAGGAAGGCTACTAATGGTTCACTCCAATCTGGCACTAAAGACACTTGATAAAGAATAGCATGTTCCACGGGCGGTCTAGTGCTACAGATTGGGCATTCCTTGCACATCCTATGGGCATCTGCTTCCATAGTTGGCCAATGCATTCCGAGTCTCCTTAGTGTCTGTAAAGTTCTTTGCCTCGAATAGTGTTGCTCTAATGCACCTACATGTGCTAATTGCAACCATTTTGCGTACTCGCCCTCTTCCACGCAACAAGCTAATATCCCTTGATCTGTATGCTTGTACATGCTTCCTGCCATCATATGGTAATTTTGGGCTTTCACTACCTCCCTATCTTGAGTGTTTAATACTGGGTGGTTAGGCACGTATGTCAATACTGGCACTAAGGGCTTAGCCCACTGAGTTACAACTTCCAAATTAAACAAGTAAGCATCAGGAAGGTCATCTGATACTCCTTGTGGGGCCTCTCCCGATGTGAGCCTAGAGATGTGATCTGCTCTCAAGTGAGTCTTGCCTTTCCTCGCCACTACCTCAAAGTCGTATTACATGAGTAAGAGAAACCATCTCACTAATCTACCTGTATTGCATGGCTTGTTTACCAAATACAATAGTGCTTGATGATCAGTAAAAAATTTAAACTTATTTGCAAGCAAATAGTGTCTAAAATTTTTAACAACATATACCATGCCTAATCCTTCCCGTTCGCTGGTCGTATAGTTTCGTTCAGCTTTCGTATATGTGTATAAAGCATCGGTAATAACCACAATGCCCCATGAAAGCTTGCACTTCCTTGACATTCCTTGGCCTAGGTAGTTCTGCTATGGCTCTCACTTTCTCCTCATCAGTGGATATGCCATTCTTTGACACTATGTGTCCTAGAATTTTGCCTTGCCTGACCATGAAAACACACTTTTCTGGGTTAAGGTAGACTTGATATTCTCTACATTTGTCAAAGATTTGCCAGAGTTTGGGTATATGTGTCTGTCTAATGTTGGAATGAGCGCAGAGAATATCAACATAGACTTCCAAATTCTTCCTCAAAAACTCTTTAAATACATGGCACATCAGGCTTTGAAAGGTCACTGGTGCATTGGTGAGACCAAATGGCATGCTAGGGTAGCACTTGTCATGATCTGTCACGGTTGGCCCTTCTTGGATTCTGGCCTGATATGCTTTAAGCATCATGTCTATGTTTTCTGGAGTGGGGTCAGCTAATACTGATCGTACTCTAGGGGGTGGTGGAATTGTATGAGGTGGGTTGAAAGATGGTGGATTAGATGGTGATAGGGATGAAGGTGGTGGTGGTATGTGAGAGTTTGTTTGAGAGGTGAGCTCAACAATTTTGGCTTTTGTTTCTCTTATGCTTTCTTCTAATTCGTTCATCTTCTTGGAACATTGTCTTTTCATTCTCTCTCGGCTATCTTTCTAGGCTCTCATCCATTTCTTGTCTATGCTCTCAGTTTCACTAACCTCGGCACTCTTTTCTTGGCCTAAACCTTGGTTCTGCTACAATGCTTGAGCTATGGTGACCACTTGCACTGGTGGAGTGGAAGTTACACTCCCAGTAGAGTCTACTACTAGTCCAATAACGTAGATAGGAGTGATTTTTGGCATGTTGTTAGGGTTCTTTGGGCAGTCTCGTAAGAGATGCTCTTTTCCGCAATCTTCACAAAAGCCTTGAATTGTCACCGATTGGGGTTGTGTAGGGGCAAGCATCGGGCAATCACAAATAAGGTGATCTCCCTGATATTTGTAGCATGGTCCTCTAGGGAATGGGGGTCGCACCTGCCTAGGCTGTGGTCTAGAGTTGGGATTTGCGTACATGACATTTGCATATTCTGGCTCCCAACTAGAGTCACTCGGATCTTGAGAGTAATATGACTCATTATGCTCAGGTGACTGCATGTAGTAAGCCTGTGGACTATCCATGTGAGTTGAGTCAAAACTATGATCACTCGGATCACTTTCTGAAAGCAGTGGTGTCACTGGCACTATGGCTCTATTCAGGTTCTCTTTTGCAACTACATACTTTACTGGAATCACATTGGCTGGGGTTGGAGGCTACTGAGCTAACACAGGTTGAGGCCTTTGCTAGGTTTGGTAGGGTTGCTGATAGGTTTGTGGAGGTCTACCATATTGTTGTGGTGGGTACTAGTTCTAGTATCTTCCCTGTTGTGGATAGGGCTAAGGGTAGGTTTGCCTAACCGCTTGCTTATTGTATGGGCAATCTTGTGCGGAGTGATTAGTGTATCTCCGTTCTATGGTGCAGTACTGGCTACTAGGATTCACTTGGGGTTGAGCAATAATGGGACATACATTAGCCATATGGTCACCACCACAAGTATAACATCTCTTTACTAGGGAAAATCTTGGGATTTGTTTGCTAGAGACACCTAGTTTTTGAGCTACTTTCTCGGCAAGTTCCTCAATAGATGTGGATTGCGTGGAAGAGAGGCTAGTAGAACTATCTGAATCTTTGTAGATTTTTGAAAGCTATGATTCCTCCCCTAGGTTATCTTCAATGTCAATGCACATGCGTACACACCCTTCTATGGTCCTAGGGTCCTTCAAGTTCACGTATGATCTCAATTTGGTACTTAGCAATCCATCCAAGAATAAAGCCACCTACTTGGCTAGAGTGGGTAACTCAGGAACAGGACATCTTTCTAGGTATTGCCTAAATCTTCTTCCTGCAAGTCTAACCATCTCTTGAGGTGTCTGCTTGAAGTTGTGAATCAATGAGGATTTTTTTCTTATGCCACTCTTAGAGGATTCGGTAATGAAAGCCTCTAAAAGTTGGTCTATGTTCTTGAATTGTCTCTCATTTAGTGGTTGGAACTAGGTAAGGGCTGTGTTTCTAAGGTTAGACCAAAAGCATTGTATTGCGTGAATAGGTCCTCAACTTGTTCAACTCTCAAGACTTGCCTAAACTCGGCCACATGATCATATGTATCTCCAGTGCCATCGAAGTAATTCTTCATGGACTTTACCAGTTGGGTTGGCCTCAAGGTTCTAGTGTGTTCCTTGGGCCTTGGCAAAGGAAAATCATCAGCATTTCTTTGGTTTCTTGGGGCCCTAGGTCTTTCAGTTTCTTCTCTATCCGTCTTTGTTCTCATCCTTTCTCTTCCCAAAGGATTGGCAAAGCTTACTTCTGGTCTATCTCTACTTCTATCCCTATGAGCTCCATGAGCTTGGGATGTTCCAGCTCCTTGGTACATTAGATCGTGGTTGGGGAAAAATAAATTTGCCCTTCCAAGTGTAAGCATGCCTTCCATGCTCGGTGACCACAAAGATCCTTTCCGAAGTATTGTCTAAATAGGTCACTTTGCCTAGGCTATCAGGATCTTTGAACTCATAGATCATGATCGTTCCTACCTCTTTCGGTTGTTAAGGCTTATACCTCCAAAAGGCTTCGTCGATTTCTCGGTTCAAGAGTAGATCTATGCTCTTGTTGTCCTGGGGAATGCACTCTGGTGTGATAATTCTAGTAAGAACTAATTTGCCTCGAGGGGTTTTAGGCTCTCCACCTATGTTCCCTTGCTCTAGGTCACCTATGTCCGTTTTTGGGATCACATTACCAAACTCATCTGTCCTATCTGAGTGGCTGGTGACTACGTATATATATGGTTCCTTCTTTGTCCAGGTATGCTCCATTTTCAAACTTGACAGCTGGATGTTCAATTCCAATGGGTTGGTCAGGGTTTTTAATTTGGACCACAGATCTTCCTAGGTCGTCCTCATAGATGCATGCACCTAATCGGTTGGTCCTAAGGTATTCCAATTGCGTCTTCTAAGGACCTTCGACCCTTTGCAAGTATGGCACGCCTGGACTTCCTCTGGGTCTCTCCATACCTTGAGACATCTCTGATTCACTAGTCTCAGAGCTAGGGTAGCGTGAATAATGGCTCAACTGCTGGTACAACTTCGTTGCTGAGTTCTTTTGTATTAATCACTTGTTCTTTTTTATTTTTCTTAGGATGTCACTTCTTGTCCAATCAATCTTCGTCACATGGAACACTTAGGTTTTATCGTACTTGAGATTGGTCGCTTGATTTAAATTCTTTTCCCTTAGGTTGTTTTGCAAATGTAATTTCTTTGACTTGGTCGTGCTTAACGTAACCCTAATTGATCCAAACCTCTATCCGTACTTAGCCTAAGCTGGGAATTGACAGAGGGTGTTGAGAATTTCCAACCTTTAGTTTCGCTCCTTGGTTGCCCTTGTGTGCCTAGGAAGCGTGTTCCCAAGCTTGCACTTACTCTTGCTTAGATTTCCCTTTGACGCTCTCAATGGAACTGTAAAAGTCCCAAAGTTAACTCAAGATTTGAATTCAATTGACACAACATACGATTTTCATTCATGCAATTCAGAGACCAAATTGTTCTTTGGCTTTGTGGAAAACAATACTAATGATCCCTTGATTTTCTTCCCCCTGGTATGGTCATCTTAAAAAATACTATATCTATACTCCCCAGGAACTTTCCAACGAGCCTAAGATCACCCCGAACGGATTTCATATGAGAAAGTTATGCCAAATCAGGGTTCTGGGGCTAAAACAGGGTTCAAACAGGCTGATCAGGCAACCAGGATTTCTCAAATTACCTGCATAGCAGCCTCACAATGCTCTAATAAACTTTTAATGTTTCCCAAATAATTGCCAAAACTTGACCAAATATCTTTGCCCTAAATAATGGTCAAATTTGCCTGTCAATCGCGATCGAGTGGTCTCTCAATCGCGATCGAGTGGTCTCTCAATCGCGATTGATATGTTAGTCGTGATCGACGTGTCGGTCGCGATTGACAGGTTTGTCCTGGCTGTCAGTCGCGATTGATGGGTCAATCTCATTCAAGTCATAGGACATGGGAAAAGGAAGAGAGAGACTACATTGGGATGCGAACGAATGGAGTCCCTTGGATTTCTTCCGATCGGATGTCCCATATTAAAACGCGCATGTCTCTCTTTTTTTCAAGCATAATCATTGGATTTCATTCATATCCAAGGGTCCATACCATTTTCGGATCGCGAAATTTGAATCCTAAACCACTACATGAGAAAATACCACTTTTATCATCACATTTTGGGTGTTTTGACCAATCCAAAACCAAGGAAACCTAGGCCTAGCCTACTTGATTGAGGCTCTAGACTGTGGCCACCACCCTCCTCTCATTGGTCCATCACTAATCAGCCCTTAATCTAAAAGGCCCATGCAGGGTTCATTTTTTCCCCTAATGATTTGGTTGTGACATAGGAGTGACACTTGTAATCACTTGAGTTGATTCTACCACATATACCTCTTGGGCCTTATTCATTCTTGCTTCTAAGGGTATGAAAGCTATTGACTCATTCCTTATCGCAATCACGCTAATTGATAAGGGTGACTCCTCGCTATCATCTAATAACTATTCTCATTCTTCCTATTGTTACATCTCCAACAACATTGCGTGCTTAGTAGAAGTTGAATTGACATGTACTACGAAGTACAGACATAGCCCAGGAAAGCGTTTTGGAGATCCCTCCATTGTTTCTCCTTGTTTTGCAGCCTCTCAATATACAAAAACTTCTTGATGGTCTTCAAGGATGTCCTAAATTTGATTTCATTCATCCCAATTCCATCATCATTAGTGTATTCTTTCAGTTCGATGTTCATTCGTTGGTCATCCTTTTCTTCATCATCAATTCTAGAATAGGAGCTAATATCCTTGCTTTTCTTATTGATATATTTTGGTAGTCATATGTATGAACACATTAGGACCACCGGGGCACTTATTTCCCTCTTTAGGAGGTTTTTTTCCCTGCAGCTTGTATATACGCCTATAACCCTAACGGATCATTTATCTTTCTACATTCTCTTGTTAATACATTCAGTATTGTGTGTGTTGTCCAAGCTTCTTCCTCTTCCTTGTGTTGTTCCCGTGCTTCCATAGACCTCTAACTACAACAATTAGTATCAGAACAGGTGGCCGCTTCATCTAGGGCATCCTCAACATCCCTTCAATCATAGTTGTAGCATACTCATGAAAATTGGTGAGCATACTCGACTTCTGAATGCACTATCATAGCACCTATGTAGGAAATTTTGTCTTTTTTGTGCCAAACACATATACAAGTTTCTGTTCCCTAGTATAAGCTCCTTGAAGTCTGCTATAGGTTTAACAAAAGTTGAATGTGTAGTTTTGTTCGACGTTTTGAGATACATTCATTTTTTTGTATCAAAGTATTTTAGTCAGTGGCCCTGGCCAAAAGCAATGATGTACTTCATATGTTAGCTATTGACGATGAGTTGGATGGTACTAATTACCCATTATGGGCATATATTGGTTGCAAAAGGACTCTGGAATATTGTGCACAGTGTTGAAAAACATCCTACTACAACTACAAATATAGTCACTGAAGGTGATGCAAATGGCATTGAAAATGGTGATCTTTAGGTTTGTGTTAGTGTTGCAGTTCGTGTTGCACCTAATGTATAACAATTTTTTTGTGGTGGCAAAGATGCTCAAGCACATGTATTGATAGCCTTGTCTGTCAAGTGTGCCATTATTCCTCACATTCACTCGTGCAAAACAAGAAAGGATGCTTGGGATACACTTACGAGTTTATACTAGTGTTGAAAACATCCTAGTACAACTACAAATATAGTTACTAAAGGTGATGCAGATGACATTGAAGATGGTGATCTTTAGGTGCCTATTAGTGCGAGAGTTTCTGCTGCATACTCATGAAAATTGGTGAGCATACTCGACCTCTGAATGCACTATCATAGCACCTGAGTAGGAAATTTCATCTTTTTGTGCCAAACATATATACAAGTTTTGGTTCCCTAGTAAAAGCTCCTCGAAGTCTGCTACAGGTTTAGCAAAACTTGAAAGGTTAGTTTTGTTCAACTTTTTGAGATACAATCATTTTTCTACATCAAGGTATTTTATTTAGTGGCCATGACCAAAAGCAATGATGTATTCCGTATGTTAGCTATTGTGGATGAGTTGGATGGTACCAATTACCCATCAAGGGCATATATGATATATCATGTATTGGTTGCAAAAGGACCGTGGAATATTGTGCACAATGTTGAAAAACTTCCTACTACAACTACAAATACAATTAGTGAAGCTAATGCACATAGCATTGAAGATGGTGATCTTTAGTTTCATGTTAGTGTTGCGGTTCCTGTTGCACCTATTGTAGAGCAACTTCATTGGGGTAACGTTTAGTAATGTTTCTACCATCTCTTTCTCCATGTCGGTGCTTCAATTATGATGATTTCTTTGAAACTTCTGCATTCATTTCTACCATCTGTATGGTTGCAGATTCTATGGTTTCATCAATTTCTACCATCTGCATCTAAGTATCCATGGCACTCTGCATCATTCATCTCACTAATGGCTTCAATGGATTGGCATCAATGTTTAACCGAGTAGACATTGGGAGTGATGGTGGTACATTAGAGCCAGCTTCATTTCCTCTCACCATATGTAAAAGTTTGTTGAAGGATTGTATGAACTTCAATAACATATTTGGTTGTGACATAGGAGTGACACTTGTACTCACTTGAGTTGATTCTACCACATATAACTCTTGGGCCTTATTCCTTCTCGCTTCTGAGGGTATGAAAGCTATTGACTCATTCCTTTTCGCAATCATGCTAATCGGTAAGGGTGGCTCCTCGCTATCATCTAATAACTATTCTCATTCTTCCTATTGTTACGTCTCCAACAACATTGCTTGCTCAGTAGAAGTTGAATTGACATGTACTATGAAGTCCAGACATAGCCCAGGAAAGCGTATTGGAGATCCCTCCATTGTTTCTACTTGTTTCGCAACCTCTTATAAAATCTTCTTGTTTCTACCTTTAACCCTAACGGATCATTTATCTTTGTACATTCTCTTGTTAATACGTTCAGTATTGTGTGTGTGCTCCAAGCTTCTTCCTCTTCATTGTGCTCTTTGTGTGCTTCTACAGACCTCAAACTGCAACAATTAGTATTAGAGCAGGTGATCGCTTCATCTAGGGCATCCTCGACATCCCTCCGGTCACAGTCCCAGCATACTCATGAAAATTGGTGAGCATACTCGTCCTTTGAATGCACTATCATAGCACCTATGTAGGAAATTTTGTCTTTTTAGTGACAAACACATATACAAGTTTCTATTCCCTAGTATAAGCTCCTTGAAGTCTGCTATAGGTTTAACAAAAGTTGAATGTGTAGTTTTGTTCAACGTTTTGAGATACATTCATTTTTTTGCATCAAAGTATTTTAGTCAGTGGCCATGGCCAAAAGCAATGATGTACTTCATATGTTAGCTATTGAGGATGAGTTGGATGGTACTAATTGCCCATTATGGGCATATATGATGTGTCATGTATTGGTTGCAAAAGGAGTGTGGAATATTGTGCGTTGTGCTGAAAAATGTCCTACTACAACTGCAAATACAGTTATTGAAGGTGATGCAAATGGCATTGAAGATGCTTATCATGAGGTTCATGTTCATGTTGTGGTTCCTATTGCACCTACTATGGAGCAACTTTGTTCAGGGCACATGCATTGATAGCCTTGTCTATCAAGCATGCCATTATTCCTAACATTGGCTCCTCCAAAATAGCAAAGGATGCTTGGGATACACTTACCACTTTATACTACGCAAAGAATGAAGCTTGTGTTTCTTACTTTCAAAAACAATTGGAGAGTGAGCACATGAATGAAGGAGATTCCATGAGCAATTTTTTGACAAAGATCAAAGATTTGAAGGAGCACTTGATTTTTGTTGATGAATTCTTGCTAGATAGGTCACTTGTGCATAATATTACGAATGGAATTCGAGATTCATATCAAAGTTTTGCTTCTACTCTTTGATTGATGATGAAAGGCAATCCAAATGCCTTAACATTTCAAGAGTTAGTCTTTGCTCTGTTGTAGGAAGATTAGTCTACGCAGAATAGGTCCATAATGTGTCTTGTAGATCAATCTTTCTCATCTATTTAGAAGGGCAAAGGTAAATGGAGCTCATCTACTAGTCAGTAGAAATCTGCTAATTTAGCACAATCAAAGAAGGATGAGAAAGATGAGAAGAAAACAAAAAATCTAAAACATGTTTTACAAATACTAAAGAAAATGATCATGTCATAAGGAATTGTCCAAAACGCGCTACAAAAGAGGCAAAGGAAAAAGAGTCTAGAATGGTTGTAACTTGTTGCAGATGCCTCTACACCAAAATAAGAGTCTGCAAATCTTATGCAGAATGAAGAATGGGCATGTACTATTTTTTTTGGTTATGACCCATCTTCTCGTGAATAGTGTATGTCTACAATAGACTCAGATGTTTTGACTTTGATAGTGGAGCAACCAAACATATCATCTTGTAATGCAGTTTCTTCTGTTCACTTGAGTCTACCCCTACATGTAATATTGTCACATGCACCAACAACTCCTCTTATCATGTCATGGGAGCTGGTAAGATCATTACGACTATTGCTAATGTTAGTTCTTTTACATTGTTGGTTACTTTATTTGTGCCAGGGATCAAGAAAAATCTGTTATTAGTTTTAGCATTAGCCAAGATTGGCTTGGTTGTGAACTTTTTTTTATGACAGATGTACAGTTCATGATCTATCAAATGGCAATGTCTTATTGCTTTTGGCATTTTATGTTGTGGGCTGCATAAGCTCATAGATTATGCAAAATCTATGAATGATTGAGCATGTGTACTTAAAGATTCTCAGGCTATGTCAAATGCAAAGCTTTGGCATGCAAGCTTTGGTTATCTCAATTTTGCTAGTTTGCTATGCTTGCAGAAATATGAAATGGTGTCCTCTTTTCCGAGACTTGAGGCACCTGGTAAACATGTGTGTAAAGGATGTATTTTGGGCAAAATGCAGCATTCCTCCTTTGCAAAAGATGTTTATGTACAAGCTACTAAAAAATTACAGCTTGTTCATATTGATGTTTGTGGTCCTATATGAACACCTTCTTT
This sequence comes from Ceratopteris richardii, assembly GCA_020310875.1. Classification (NCBI taxonomy): domain Eukaryota; kingdom Viridiplantae; phylum Streptophyta; class Polypodiopsida; order Polypodiales; family Pteridaceae; genus Ceratopteris; species Ceratopteris richardii. The sequence goes on from CM035431.1 coordinate 93,326,226, forward strand.
TGGGTACTACCTTTACTTTGTGACTTTCATTGATGATTTTTCTAGGCATGCATGGGTATATCCGTTGAAAGCAAAGTCCCAAGAGTTTATGTGCTTCAAATAGTTTCTGCTTTTGGTTGAAAATCTATCAGCATGTAAAATAGGCACCCTCCATTCTAATCGAGGGAGGGAATATATGTCTTCTTATTTTAGTGCATTTTTGGCTTAACATGGGATAAAACATCAATGCATAGTGCCGTATACACAATAGAATGGAGTTGTAGAAAGGAAGAACATGTTACTCATGGAGATGGTGAGGTGTATGGTCAAGAGTTGGGATTTACGACATGGTTTCTGGCTTGAGGGTGTCATATGTACAAAATATGTACTTAATAGGTGTCCCACTAGAGCATTGTAGTCTATCACTCTATATGAGGTTTGGCATGGTTGCAAGCCATCTATTGCTCATCTCTGTGTCTTTGTTTGTCTAGCATATGCATAAATCCTTGAACAACTATGCAGGAAATTGGATGATAAAGAAGTGAAATGTATTTTTGTTGGGTATAGTTCTGAAAGCAAAGGGTATCATCTGTATCATCCACAAAGTAAACACATTTTGGTTAGCAATGATGTTGTTTTTGTGGAAGATGGAATTCAACCATTACATTCATGTACTAAGGAGACATCAATTAGCTCCGAAGATGTGTATTACACTTTGCAACCTCTTTTCACAGGTGGATAGTCTAGTGCTTATCAAAATGAGGCAATTTATTAGACTTTGTAGGTTCCACATGATGATGCAAATAATTCTATTTCTAATGCAGATTTACATAATGCACAAATTAGATGCACCTCTATCATATCATACTTCTTGAGTCTCTCATAGTGCTTCTTTTTCATTAGATTGCTATTTTATTATTGTCTCTAGTCTTTGTGATGAGAATGAGCATGTTCCGTTTGATGAAGCACAAAACTCAGAAAATTAGATGGTTGTTATGCAACCAGACTATGATGCTATTATGAAGGATGGTACATGTTCTTTATGTGAGTCGCCTCCTGGCAGGACGGCCATCGGCACTAAGTGGGTATACAAGTTGAAGTGTAAGCCTGATGGAATAGTTGATATATATAAGGATAGGCTTCTTGCAAAAGGTTATGCTCAAGAAAAAGGCATTTACTTTGGTGAGACCTTTGCTCCTACATGTCGAATGACTATTGTTCATAGCATCTGTGCACTTGCATCTCATCATGGTTGGAATGTCCATCAGCTTGACATTAAAAATACATTTCTAAATGGTGACTTGCATTAAGAAGTGTATGTTTTTCAGCCTGTGGTTTTGTGTAGAAAGGTCATGAAAACAAAGTGTGCAGGTTTAAATAGGCATTATATGGTTTGATGCAATCACCACATGCATGGTATGAAAAGATACATGCCTACTTGATTGCACATGGTTTTGAGAACAGTCCAGCTGAGAGCACCCTATATGTTAAGCATGCAAATGATGTGCTTTTGATTATTGTTTTCTATGTTGATGACATGCTGATGACATGTTGCTCACTGGTCCAAATAAAAAGCATATTATTGATTTTAAGGTTCATTTTCATGGATCATTTGAGATGTCAAATTTGGGGCATTCGCATCGTTATTTGGGCATTGAGTTTATGCAAGTTGATGTTGGAATAGATTTGTGTCAAACAAAATATATAGACACATTATTGCAACATTTTGGCCTCGAAGACTGCAAACCTATTGCCACTCCTATGGAAACAAGTTTATTGTTGAGTCTTCACGATGTTGGAGATGCATTTGATGTTGTTCTCTATCAACACATTGTTGGATGCTTGATTTACTTATGCGTTACTTGGCTAGATATTCTGTTTTTTGTCTCATAGATGAGCAAGTTTATGTATTGCACAGGTGTCAAGCATTGGCAAGTGGTTAAGAGCATCTTTCGCTACTTGAGTGGTACCCCACTACTTCAATTGATTGATCCCAAGGGGGGATCTCTACCGCAAGATTTACATGCTTTTTTTATCTCTCATTGGGCTGGTTGCTATGATACTCATGTGTCCACCAATGGTTTTTGGCTCATGCTTGGTAGCTCATGCATATCTTGGTTGATCAAGAAGCAGGCTATTGTGGCCACTTCTAGTTGTGTTGCTGAGTATAGTGCAACTTTCATAGTGACTATTGAGTGTGTGTGGCTCAAATGCCTTATGGCTGATTTGGATGTTGCTAAGTCTTTTGCCCCCAACATCTTCATTGATAGTCAAAGCACATTGGTGATTGTGAGTGTCGGTAGAATTAGCTAAGTGCTTGGCTAGTTATTCAAGATTACACATCAATTCATGTATCTCACATGGAGGAGCACATATGAACACTTTCTTTTCAATTTAGGTGTATTTACCTTTGGATAAATATAAAATCAAAGAAATTAAGGAATCTTGTGAAGTTAGTGAGTTGAACCCACAAATAATGTGGTAGGAAGATGCAATTCAATTCATCCCTAAAGTGTAGGATGACTTTTAGGTAAGGGAAAATTCAAATCCAAACTCACATAATGAGTATAAATAGAGATGCTTTTTAATCGTGGGGTAGAGAGAGTCATTCTTAGAGTTATTGAGTTATATCATTGAGAATAGCTTGAGCTCAACACATGTATGAGTAGTCCACTAGACTTCACTTGTATTATATATTCATTATCATATACATTTTGATACATTTATTCAAGAACATCTCTGTCTATAGTTCTTTGTTGGATCTTCGTTATGTTAGTGACTTTGCAGAAGTGATTTCTCTATGTGTACTCATTTATTTGCTACATTTTAACTTTCTATAGTTAGATTAAAGTGCATACTATTCATATATCAAGTTTCATTAAGTTTGATTTAACCAATCACGAGATATGAAGTGATGAAGTTGACTATGCCTGCACACCATCTTGTTCTTGAAAACTCAAAAGGTAATCAATCCTCTACCCTATATATAGATAAGAACAAGAATAAAGATGGCAAAGACAAAGGTGAAAATTTTGATGATGAAAGTAGCACCTCTCAAGAAAATTTTTTAGGAAGAGGTAGAGGTTCAAGACGAAGAGGCAGAGGGAGAACACAAAACTCCTCTCCATGCTCCATATTTGGCTTAACTAATCACATTATTGAGAATTGTTTAAGGAATCCTAGAAACCAAAGAGGAAGAGGCTACAACACACGAGGCTATGGAAGCTCAAGAGGTAGATTCAATAATAACAATGGTTATAACAATAACTCATACAAAAACAATAATTATCAAGGAGCATACGGAGGAAGGAGAGAATACAACAACTATGTAGATGAAATAAATCAAGAGGACTCATTACTTCTGATGAACATGACCATGAAGCAAGGTAAAGCAGATGAACAAGTATTCTATATAGACTCAGGTTGTTCAAATCATGTAGCAAGGAATGTAGCTCTACTCTCACACTTGGACAACCCAAGGAATAGACATGAAGTCCAAATAGGAGATGACACAAGGCATCCACTGGAGAAGATAGGCAATGTGAACACTTCAGATGGTAATATGAACCTATTGAGTAAGGTATTGTATGTGCCAACCATAATAAAAAATCTCATAAGTGTTGATCAGATTGTTGAGAAAAAAGTGCAAGTCAAATTCACAAAGAATGGAACATTTGTTGAGGATCCACATCATGGATTCAAGAGGGTAGCAAGAGGAGAAAATTCAGGTACATTATTTACATTTGAGCTTCGAGACACTAGGAACAATGCAGTGTTCAATTATGGAAGTCAAACATTATCAGAATTGGAAATTTGGCACAAAAGGTTAGCTCATATAGGTGAAAGGGCTCTGAAGCAAATAAGTAGAGATGAAAGTGTTCTTGGTCTACCAAATATCTCCAAGCAACACATGATTTATAAATGTAGTGCTAGCCAATTTGGCAAGCCTCACAAACAACCATTCATAAAGAAGGGATACATTCATGGAGACCTATTGGAGTTAGTCCATACTGATGTATGGGGGTCAAGCAAGGAACCATCGATCTGAGGATCGAGGTATTATGTGTAATTTATTGATGACTATAGCAGATGGACAATACTCTACTTCATGAAACATAAGGAAGAAGTGTTTTTATGCTTTAAGAAATATCTTGCATTAGTAGAAAATCAAACAGGAAATACTTTGAAAAGACTAAGACCAGATGGAGGGGGAGAATACTTCTTCCACGACTTTGATTCTTATCTCCAAGAGAGAGGGATCAAAAGAGAAATTGCAACCATATATACTCTTAAACAAAATGGAGTGGTAGAAAGGAGGAATAAAACCATAGTGGAGGCTACAAGGTCAATGCTAAATGAGAAGAAGTTGCCCAATTACCTATGGGGCAGAGGTTGCTTCCATAGTCATATATCTAATCGATAGACTCCCATCAAAAGCATTGGATGGGATGAAACCATATGAAGCTTGGAATGGAAGAAGACCTAGCCTTGACCATTGCAGGATCTTTGGGTGCATAGCATATGCACACTTACCTTCAAAAATTAGAGGCAAGCTAGATCTAAAGGCTAAAAAGTGCATCTTTAGTAGCTGTGGCCTTAATCATAAATTTTATAGGTTATATAATACAAGAAATAAAATTTTATTGTTAGTAGAGATGTTGTTTTTTATGAAAACAAATCTTGGTTTGAAGATGATGGGAGGAAAATCAAACAAAAGTAGAAACGTAGAGGTTGCAGAGGTCTGAACGAAAAAAGAGAGAAGATGTCAAGCAGTGCATCATCATCTACGACTGGGAGTCAAGGTGGTTCATTAATAGGAGTAGGTGGCACACAAGCAGGAGGAGCAATGATTCCGTTCATCCCAATGTTGTGGATACGGCCACCGGCCTTCACAGAAGATAAACTTGATGGTACGAACTACACCCTATGGAAGTTTAAAATCACTTCCATCCTTGACTCATATGAGCTTTTGGAGATAGTTTTAGGGACTGATCATGAGCCCCAAGAAAGACCTGATCCAAATAATCCTGGTCGAATGATTCCTCTTGATGCTGATCTTCTACATGCTTGGAAACGTAGAAATGCAAATGCACTATGTGCTCTAGTTACAAGTACTTCTGATAGTGTTCTCACTCTCATTTAGCATACTACAAAGGCATGTGAAGCATGGAACATATTGAGAAATCAATATGAAACTCGTAATCAGACACGGATTCAGAACTTGGAGAATCAGCTTGCAGCAGAACGGTTTGCTGATGGGGAGACTTCAGAGGTGTTTATCACTCGCATAAAGAATCTTTGAGATCAATTGGTGGGAGAAGGTGTTCAAAAGTCAAGTGAGGAGCTAGCTCCGCGTTGTCTTCGAATCTGTCCACCTAAGTTTGATGGTTTGGTTACTGCTCTTAACACTCAAATCAGACCTCAACCACTAACTTTTGAAGAATTCAGTGCCTTACTCATGGAGGAGGAGCTGCAGCTCCAGGCAAGGAGTGGTGGTAGCAAAGGAGATGTTGCATTCACAAAAAATGCCAAAGGAGGCAAAATAGACTCTTCAAAAGATGGGGACAAAAAGAAGAACGTTAAAAAGAAGTTCAAGGGAGAGTGTTTCCATTGCAAGAAGAAAGGACACAGAATCCAAGATTGTCACATCAAGAAGGTAGAAGAGAAGAGTGGCTCTTCATATGGTGGCAAGGCAAGGAGTCTGCTAACACAGCAGAAACAAAGCTTGAGTCATTTGTTATGGTAGAGGAGGTGTGCTCTTCGGCTGAAGATTCAGAAACAAATGAGTCATGGGTGTTGGACAATGGTGCATCTCGTCACGTGATGAGTAGAAAGGACCTTTACAGTTCCTTACAGCCTCTAAAGGAACCCATCACAGTAAAGGTAAGGAACAATGCAAGATGCCCTGTAGAGGGCAAAGGTACGGTTTCTTTCATTAACTCTAATGGTGATATCAAAAATATTTTCAAATCTGTTGAATGTTCCACAAATAAAACGAAATCTACTTTGAGTAGCTTCTATAATTGATCATCAAGTATGTTTTAGTAAGAACGGAGCTAAGAATATGGACGGTAAAAACAACATTTTTGGGACTGGCATAAGGAGGAACAACATGTATGAGTTGTATGCTCTTATAGCCACTACAAGCATGGGCACAAGTAAGCTATGGCATAAGAGATTCGACCACATTGGATACCCTGTATTGAAGGAGATGCATCGTAGGATATGGTTGCACACCTTCCATGGATTGATTGCAAAAATGAAGCAACCATGTGAAGCGTGCATGATGGGCAAGCAATAGAGGAAGGTGTTTCCACAAGAAAGCAAGAACAGGGCAAGCTATCCTCTAGAGTTGGTGCATGGTGACTTGTGCAGAAAAATGCCTATATAGGCCTTGGGCGAATCTTCCTACTTCATGTTACTTGTCGACGACTATAGAAGGAAGATATGGGTGTACTTCCTCCGCAATAAGGCTCAAGCTTTTTGGTAAGTTTAAAGAATGGCTTCAGCTTGTTGAAACTGAAATAGGGAAGAAGATGAAGAAATTCAGGAGAGACGGTGGTGGTGAGTTCACATCAATAGAGTTTAAAGATTTGTGCAAGAGTAAGGGAATCAAGCATCAACTCATAGTGGCACATAGTCCTCAACACTGCTATCAACACTGATGTCTACATCTTGAATCAAAGCTACACCAAGGCACTTGATGGAAAGACTCCACAAGAAGCCTACACTGGTAAAAACCTTCTGTTTCCCATTTTAAAGTATTTGGAAGTGAATGTTATGTACATGTTCCACACAGGGAGAGAAACAAGGCTCAACCAAAAAGCATCAAATGTATCTTCCTAGGGTACAACGGAGATAGGAAGGCTTATAAGATTTATGACCCAGAGGCTAAGAAGATCATGACGAGTTGTGATGTGGTGTTTAAGGAGGAGGAGCCACATGGAGTGGAGGAGAAAAAGAGAGCTTCCACTTTATCATCAGGCGAATGGGCAATCCACTATGAGCTAGGCCCAAGAGCTATCCATTCTACGCAAGAGAAGGAAGTGTTACCGTTAGTGTCCATGTGAAAGGCCAAATGGCCACTGGACACTTCTTTCTATATGTTCTTTAATAAAACATATAGTGGCCTAGTCAGTCACGGACTGTAAGTTCAACCGCATTTGTAAGACCTAAAAAGTCTGTCTTCATGCTCCCTGTGTACTGTGTTTTCTGCGTATTCTGCAGCCTCTGTGTGGAGTACTGTGTGTGGCCTTAGGAGCTCGGTTTTCTACTCCAAGCATATTTTCATGGAGCTCTCGAGAAGGAGAGTGCACTGTGGTGCATCACCATTGAAATCCTTCACTAGTATCAGAGCAGTTCAAGGCAAAAGCTTCGTTCCTTTTGTGCGAGCGAAGCAAGCACCCCCCCTAGGCTTTCTCCAAGGCTTACGACCAAGGCGGGGACCAAGGCATAGACCTTGTCATACCTTGTCATTCGAGTCACCGAAGTCACCGTTGGCGCCGTGAGCTGCACGCGAGGGAGGACCTCGAGGATCAAGGAATATAGAGGTTCTCGATACTTCCCGGGAGGTCACCCATCCCAGTACTATTCCCCCCGGAGCTCGCTTAACCGTGGCAATCTCTTGCCACTAAGCTACACTCTTCTGGTGTCTAAAGAAGGGGAAAGACTAAGGTTGACATTACCTTGAACATGTTTTGGTCCCCCAAAGCTTCATTCCTTGCTTTCAGAGCCTATTTTTGAAGCATTTTTGGGTGTCTTTTGGAGCCATTTTGGAGTACTTCCACACATATTTCTCTTCAGACAGGTCCAAGAACATCAAGAAGAGTGTTCTTTGTACTTCTCTGAAAACAAATATAAACCTTTGGGGCTGTGTTTTCAACCACACTTGTAAAACTACAGGTTTCTTGAAAGGTTTCAGTTTTGGTGGGAACAGTTGTTGCAAAAATTTATGCAGGGTTTTTGAGCCTAAAACATCAGAGTTGATAGACACTTGCAGGTGTTATTGGCTAGTTTTTGGGCTGTGTATTCAGCCTTTTAGTTTCATTTTACTCCATATATTGATCACATACACACCATGTACACTTCTATGGATACCGTTTATGTATGTCCATGTGGTCATTGATATAGTGGTTACATTCTTTGCATAAAGCCTTTTACATTTGATAAAGAGGGTGGTGGTGAGGTTTTCTTAACTAGAAGACACCCGGATGTCTAGGTCTCTTCGGTGATGCAGGTGGAAGACTTACCCAGCCTCGCCATAGGAGATGTATGATAGTTGTTCATAGGTGCTTGATAAGCCTAGTTGGCTTCTATTGGGTAACTGGTTATATGCAATGGATTCAGTGATTCACTATGCAGGAAAACATGTCAATGCTTGTAGTTTTATGATATTTTGACACTGGTCATATGCTCATTTTGCATAGGATACTTTGGCAAAAATTTTCTAGATTTTTGGTTTAGTCAACTATACAGTGGTCGATTTACTCCTTGATACACTTATTCGTTGGTGTTCGGACTCTTCTAGCTCCATTATCATTCTATTCGATTCTCTACCATCATGGCATCACAAGTCTCAGGCACATCTGGTGGATCAGGGTGTAGTGCTAGTGTTCCAAGGAGGAGCTATAACTTGTAGGGCAAAGACCATTTTGAGATCCGAAAATTTGATGGCACAAACTTTGCTCTATGGAAAAATCAGATTAAAGATGTGCTAATTCAAAGGAGGCAATGGAAGCCAGTAAATGGGATTTCAAAGAAGTCTGCTGACATGGATGAAGATGATTGGGATGAGTTAGACGAAATGGCCAGGTCTACCATTCGCTTGCACCTGGCAGATAATGTTTACTTTACAGTATTAGACTGTGAAAGTGAAAAGGAGCTTTGGAAGAAGTCATGCAATACATATGAAAAAGATACGGCATCAAATAAAGTGTATCTGATGAGAAAATTATATGACCTTCGCATGAAGGACACAGATAGTGGTGCTGCTCATCTAAATGAGTTTGATGCTATATTCTCCCAGTTACAGGGTCAGAAAATGGATATGGATAATGAGATAAAAGCAATATTGTTGTTCTGCACCTGCCATCATCATGGGATACCTTTTTATAGCTATTAGCAATAGTGCACGTGGTGGTAAACTCATCTATGATGACATCTGTGGAGCACTCTTGAGTGAGGAGATTCATAGAAAATCTATGGTTGGCACTCAGAGTGGAGATGCATATAATGTTCGTGATTCTTACCAAGTAAAGAATCAGCAACGTGGCAGGAGCAAGAACAAGGAAAAGAATGATCAACAGAATAAGAGTAGAAGTAAATCAAGGAAGAGGGATATGGAATGCCATTATTGTCATAAGAAAGGAAATATGAAGAAAGACTGTTATGCATTAAAGAATGCTAAAGGTAAAGGAAAGAATGTTGATGGGCATGTTAAACAGTTACCTGCACCATTTACTTCGACTATGAAGATTGAAGAAATTAATGCTATTTCTGATGATGCTGATGTGCTGACACTTGATAGTATTGTGCCAACTGAAGCACTTATGGCTGATTCTCTTTGCCACACCAGGCTACTAGATTCTGGTGCTTCTTTCCATGTGACATCACACAGAGAATGGTTCTCTATTTATGTAGCAAAGTCTCTTGGTACCATGAGACTTGGTGATTCTTACCAATGTGAAGTTGTGGGGATTGGAGATGTGGTTGTGCAGTTCATTCATGGTTCAAAATTTACTATGCATAATGTACGCCATGTACCTCAGTTATCATGCAGTTTGATGTCAGTTGGTCAACTTGATGACCTTGGTTACAAGGTAGTCTTCTATGCTCAGTCCTTTCGTTTATCAAAGGGCAATATGGTTATTGCAAAAAGAAGCAAAGTTGGCTCACTTTATCCTTTATTTGTATCATAGAAAGAACACTTGTTAGCTGTTACTGAACAGCCTATGGCTTGTATTTGGCATGGTCGTTTGGGCCATATATCTCGTAGTGGAATGGAAAATCTTTCTCATTCTGGCTACTTACCTATGTTATCTTTCTCTGATTTTTCATTTTGTGAGCATTGTCAATATGGAAAGCAAACCAAAAATGTGCATAGAACGCACATTGACTCTTCAATTCAGCCTTTAGATCTCATCCATATAGATGTGTGTGGTCCTATGCCCACTAGGTCCTTAGGTGGTTCTCTTTACTTTGTCACTTTCATAGATGATGCTACTAGAAAAGTCTGGGTATATCCTATCAAATCGAAGGATGAGGTATTCCCTACTTTCAGAAAATGGCTTGCTTCTGTTGAGACTGAAAAAGGAACTAAGCTTAAGGCTTTACGTTTAGACAATAGGGGTGAGTATACCTCACATGAATTCAGCCTTGTCTGTCAGTCTAGAGGGATTTGTAGAGAGTTTACAGTTCCTTATACCCCAGTACATAATGGAGTAGCTGAGAGGATGAATAGAACTATTCAAGATAGAGTAGCCTCTATGTTGCATCATGCAAACCTCTCACAAGGCTTTTGGGCAGAAGCAGTATTGACTGTAGTTCATGTGATTAACCTTTCACCTAGTACTGCCAAAGGTCTGAAAGTGGCATAAGAGCTGTGGACAGGGAAGCCACCATATTATGATCATCTTCGAGTTTTTGGGTGTGAAGCATATGTTCATATACCCAAGAATCTTAGACAAAAGTTGGACCATAAGTCAAAGAAATGCATTTTTCTTGGATATGGCGAGGACAATTTGGATATCGCTTATGGGATCCTGAAACACGGATAGTGATCAGAAGTAGTGATGTTATTTTCAATGAGTGTAAGATCCATAAACAGCCCATTAAGGAGGTTGAAGTGAGAGAAGTGGTGTTTGAGGATACTAGTCCTCCGGTTAGCATGCATAAAAATGCTGCACATAGGGATGTTCAAGAGAATGTCCATTCAGATCAGTTTGCACATGTTCCTGTTGAGCAACCATTGAGACGTTCTACACGTGTCTCACATCCACCTCATAGATATGTTCCAGGTTTAGATTTTGTTATGCTAACAGATGCCGATGAGCCTTCTTGCTACAAAGAGGCTATGCAGATAGAGGATCATGTCAAGTGGGAGCGTGCCATGAAGAGTGAGTTGGATTCTATTCACAAGAATGGTACTCGGGATTTAATACCTTTTCCAAATGGCAAGAAAGCTTTACCATGTAAATGGGTATATAAGCTGAAATTCACATGAGATAGTGCTTCTCTAAAGTATAAAGCACGACGTATGTTGCTTGGATTCGTTGCAATGGAGGACTTAGAGTTAGTCCAAATGGATGTGAAAATTGCTTTCTTGCATGGAGATCTTATAGATGAGATCTATATAGGGTTATGTAGTTCCTAGCAAGGAAAGTCTAGTTTGTAAGCTCAAGAAGAGCTTGTATGGACTTAAATAGTCCCCTAGACAATGGTACCAAAAGTTTGATGCTTTTATGAAGTGTCAAGGCTATTCTCGGAGTAATGAGGATCATTGTCTCTACACAAAGAGATGCTCACATGGCAGCTTGATATGTTTGATACTTTATGTCGATGATATGTTGATTGTTGGGAAGTCCTCTTATGACTTGTCAATTCTCAAAAAGAAGTTAAGTCAGACATTTGATATGAAGGATTTGCGGGATGCCAAACATATTCTTGGCATGCGCATTACTCGTGATAGGATTAAAAGATGCATATACTTATCTCAAAGTGAGTTGTTAGATCTCTGACCCAAGGGAAATTTCCTTACATACACATCTATGTTTGGTTCAACTAACTTGTACTAGGCCACTTTCTTTTACTTTGAGTCCATAACTGCTCCAAATATGCCTCTTTTGGGATCCCCAGTAGGATCGCCAATTATGGATAAGACACGGTGTAACAGATTTATGCAAATTACTGCACTTGTTTAGCTTTTGGTCCTAGGGTTGGTCCTATATTTCCAATAGAGTTTAGCAAATATCCCCGGTTTTGACTACTTGCAAATCCCTCTTTCCCCTCTTGGGGTTCTTTCTCTTGGCTGATACACACTCACCCGCATGCATAGATTCATACAAGCAAATTCACACCCCTAGATACACTAATGTGCTCGCAAGCATACACTCTTACACCTTCATTAACCCACATTCCCCAACACATGCCCATGCTAATGTTTGAACCCACACATTCGAGTACATGATCTTTCTCACCCTCTTGCCCTCACTCTCTCATTCCCTTCCTCGCTTCCTCTCGCACTTCCTTTATTTCACTCACGTACTCTCTCACACCTTTCCTCTCCCACTCCCGCTTTATTTCTTTCCCACTCTTCTTATCTCCCTTCCTCACTTCCTCTCTACCACTCTCACTCACTCACTTACTTTCCACTGCTTCTCTCTTTTTCTTCCTTTCTCCATTACGCTCATGCACACACCAACACACATACACCCTCTCTTTTATTTTCTCCCATTAGCTCTCTTACCCCTTTTACCTGTTGCCACATGCATTCTCACCCTGTTTCACCCCTTATCCCCTTTTTCCTCTTTTTCAGTGTCTCAGCCCTTAAACTATCCCCTCTAAAGGTCTCATGGCCAATGAAGCAACATCCTTCCTTACTCAGAATAGCCCCCCAAAATATAGTGTCATTCGAAAAGAACCTACACCTAATATTTTCCTAGGGTGCAAGTCTCCGTGGTGAACTTCAAGGCACATACTCTTGTTCAGTCAACTTAAGAACTTAATTTATTCCAAAGCACATACTTATATCACTATCCCCTCGACACAATCAGCTCCATTCTACTAGAGATGCGACTTTGGGTCAAACCACCATGAATAACACTTGACAAAAGACTCCAATCAGTATCACCCTTGTATCACAAGGATCATAATTTTCCTATAACACAAACTATTTTGCGTGCATAAAATGGGGCGACCGTTCTTCATGGTCCATACAGCAAATCCTAATGCATGAGTGCACCTAGGACTTACATACTAATCGGTTTTCAATTACTCCTAACAACATAGGCAAATATTTTCCTCATACCCACACACCCTAGACTCCACGCAATACACTCCCCCTTCCTTTCCACGTGCAGCGCACACCTTTGTGTTTCATTCTTTTCCGTTGTTTTCAGTCACATCCTTCCAATATTGCAGAGCAATGATCGGTATGTGCCAGCGACAAGGGTGCATTCAACCAAAAACCCAGTTCAGAGCCCGCTATTTGGAGATACATGAAGTTAACCACAAGGATTGATGGAGCTAACACTGATTTATGCACACAGGACATAAGCTAGAAATATAACTCATACAGCAGGACATGCAAGTTTAATCAGGATGACATAATCTTTGCTCCTTGACGACATAGAAATATATTGAACCATAAGAAAAAACTGTTGAACCTGTTATTTAGACCTCTTTCGAACTCGGTTTATCGTACCATTGGAAATTGTTCAAGGCTTATCCCTAAGGGCACATCTCCCTTCCTACAGACACAAAAATCCAACCTGATTCTCCTTTAGGCCTCCAACATTGGGCATAAATCTCCTTCCTTTTGCAGCTTTATGCATGTTTGCATTCCCTTGCAATTCCCACATTTTGTGTGTCTCCTTTGAACGCCATGATTTCTCCCTCGATATCGAAGCCCCTCTGATAACGTAGCCTTTCAGGAGCGCAATGTGCTAGAGTTGCTATTCTGAGTTCTTCCAGCTTACTGTTTCCCAACTACATCCTTCTCGTGTCACGGTGTCTCTAGAATCCAGGTAACAGATTTCTTCGAGCAGCTCTTGAAGCTTGTTCCCTCCCCAATTGACGAGTTCCAATGGACTCTCTCCCGAACTAGTTAGATCCCACCCTGCAAACCTTCTAGCTTGTTGCAAGATGCCCAGCAATCTTCAAAACTCATAGCCGGCACCCATAATGAGCCGATAGAGAAGTCATGCATCAGTCATTCCGCATACTCAGTCCAAGGCTGCTTAAAGTTTTCTTGAATAGTGCTCGGCTACACTCCTTGGAACCGATGCAATTATCTCTACCACCAGTTCGTATGAGATGGAAAACATGGCAATCGCTTTCGTCCAGGCCTTGATGGTGAAGAACTGCAGTATATACCCATCTTTGGGATGATAAGGGGGCCACGAGTGTGATTGAGCACTCCTCAAAAACCCATCTCTTCCATAAGCATGACCTATTAAGGAAATTCTTTCACGTTCACGCTACGATTTCCCACTTTTTCCTTCTTTTGACTTCATCCATCCCACTACCTGCAACATGCACGCATGGAACAAAACAGAGGAACAACCCAAAACACACCCACCAGCAAGGGGAAGAAAGAAAGGGGAGAGAAAGTTTTCGAAGCTAGAGAAAACAAGAAAAACTTCCCTGTTTCGGCGCGCTACCAGGGGTCGATCTCCCCACTTATTGGCTCCAGATCTGCAGACACACCTTGCACTCCCTTGTTCTCCCCTGCACATCAACCTGAAGAACAATAAACACGAGAGAAAATAGCCTGCTCACCACAGAAAACTGGAGAACACCCCTTTTTTCCTCCTTCATTCTCTGTCAATGCTCCAATCACATCGTCCTCCGAAACAATGCATCTTCTCCATGTGTATTTGTTCTTGAGATGGTGCTCTGTATGATCATAAAAAAACAAAGCGCACCAACAATGTCCCTAACAAAATCTGTGATCACACGTCCTTCGAATTTCTGCCATATGAGGAATGATGACCTTCCCATCAGATATCGGCTTCAACCATCATAAGTAAAGAAAATTGTAGCTCTTCGTTGCCTTGCTGGCCACCGACGCCGCGCTCACAGATTCTCTTTTTGAAACCCCCCCTTGCTGCAAAATGTTGAGATTGCTTCTCGAAGAGCTGCCAATGCCTCCTATCTCTCTCTCTATGTGAACTTGTCCATCTCCGAGATCCCCCCCTCCTGCCGCTGTGCTTTCTTCAACAACAGTTGATGCACTCCCCCTCCTCTCTATTTTTTTATATGAACAGAAGCAAACAATCAAGCCCCTGCTCCGCTCTTCGTCCTCCTCACCTATTCTCCTCCGTGCTCGATAGAGTAGACGACCCCCCCCCCCCCCGCTCCTTTCTTATGGCAGAGAGAAAACAGTCGCTACTTCCCTTCGAGCCAGAGCGAGCCCAAGAAACAGACAATAGAAGACACGATACACGAAAAAGAAACTCCCCCCCGGTATTGGAACAACTGCTGCGACCTTTTTTTTGAGTCCCTCCTACGAGATTTTTCTTCAAGGTTGCGCCCGCTCCTCAGATCCACACAACACAAAACAAGAGATAACCTCCCCCTCTGTCCTCTTCGCAACTTCCTCCACCCCTTTTTTGCAACCTATGTCCAGCAGACTACAAAACCACTGCCTTGGCGTTGTATTCATGGGGCCTCCCCCCGACTGACATTTCAGATGAAGATAACCACTGCCACCCCCGTTCCTGCACAAAGACGAAGAGAGCCCCCGCCACTCCAAAAGTAGACAATCGAAAAAAAACAGCCCTCCCCCAATAAAGACCGGTAGTTTTTTTTCTTTCTTTTCCCTCTACGGTCACCAAGAAAAAAATTCCCTCTTAATGCTGCTTTCTGCCAAAGAAATGTCCCTTATCATCTACCGCCATCTGACCAATGGCATGCTTCCCTAGGTCCACCACCTCGAAACTGAATTCGTCTTCTTCCCACTGATGTGTGATAGGCATGGTAAGCAATCCTTTCTCGCTCATGTCATTAGCATGTTTGCAAGTGCTTTTCGAAATCCATCAATAATAATGCAAACCTTGATCAGCAACCTTTAAATATCACTGTCATTAGCTCATTCTTGAACACTATCTCAGTGCAATACCAATAAGATGAAGCTCAAGTTGAATCTACATTTTGTGGTGGGAAAGATGAATCTGAGAGTCCACAGTTAGTACTGCTATAACAGGAAAATCTCTCCATGGATGTTAATAATATGTGCAAATCATGAACTTCTCCTGCACACCTTTAGAAAAGAAGAAACCATTCATACATGAGGAGGTCAACAAGACAAGTTCGGAAGATCTGTCTCATAATTGCCTTGGAAGATATTCTTTGGTTGTAGACCATAACAATATTTTAGGATTTGTCGATTATACATTTCAACCATTGCTTGAATTTCCAAATTATTCCCAAAAATCCTATCCCTTCGGTTCCTCTTACAGTAGGCTGAGAAGTTTTCTGTTACAACCTGAGAAAAGTGATCTCTTTCTTTCTCCATGTAATCAATATGCATCTGTCTAGTCTTAGAGTGCATGTCAAGATCCCTGTAACCTTGTTCTGCCACTATACAAAAAATACAATTTCCATCTTCAGCCATTCGCTGCACCTCCAGATCTTTATGTCACCTATTTTCAATGTCAAACTGTCTCTCTCTTTCTCTCCTCACTTTCTTTGGGTCTCCTTTGTCCCATTTTCCAAGGATGTTGTTCATGTGCACTGTCATGGCCATCTTGCTCTGCATAAGATCTTGGAGAGGATTCACAAGAAGTGTGTGGTGGACTCTTCAATGATTTAGTGTTCTTCCAACCCTTACAAGAAGATCCACTTGTTGACCGAAGTGAATTTGATGTGAACCATTCTCCACCTATGTTTAATCATACAAATGAAGGCTTTTCACGAAAAACCTTGTTGCACACATGCTGCTATCAGTTTTTTCGAGCTTCCACATTTATTGCAGTTGACGTTACTGACAAGCACTTCCATCTTGCAAGACACCTAAATCCATCATATACTCTGCAATTGGAAGCTTGTTAGTGCATAAAAAGGTTCATTTTATTAGGTTAACATACTCCCCTTCACTTGTCCGCGAAGTCGTCCTCGACGAGCCAAATATGTTCCTGCACTCAAATCATCCAACATGTGCTCATTACTCAATCAAATACAATTCTTTACCTTGCAAACCAATTCTCTAGTTCCTCAATGTAGCACCTGCAATCATACTCATCCAATCATCTAATTAGTACCAAAATATAGTCAATTCACTTACTAACTTTGTCCATTTTCTTGCATCTTCACCGCCATGTCCACTTGTCTACAACCTTCATAAAAACATTAGGACCTTTTTTTGTCAAATCACAATAAAATATACAACCAAAATGGAAAGATCAAACACACATCAGGAAATCACATCACAGATCCTCGTTACACATGCAAGCTCGCCACATCCCATATGCATACAAGCAAAAGCCCATCCACATTCGCTATCTCGTCATTCCTCTCCATTCACATGCAATGTAAACAAGTAAAAACTGCATCCAATTTTTTCTTCTCGGTATTCTTCTTGGCCTCAGAATCACTTTCCCGCTACTTTTTCATACACACAACATGCATTCATGCAAGGCCTGCATTCACTCTTCCTTCCGTTACTCTTTTGGTTTTATACATTCACTTTCCTAATTTCTTTTCCATTTCCACTCAAATCCTCTTGCCCAATTTCCCATGCCCTTCTACCTAGGGTTTCTACTACCCACTTTCCATTTCAGCGAATCTTTGCTTCTCTTTTTCTTTTTTTTTTTTTTTTTTGGCTTTTCAACTAAATTGCATGTTAAGTCACCACCACACCTCCTGAAAATGATGGACGCGTGATAAAGACGTCTCAAGCGTAACGTGAGCTCACCCCGACAAGACCACTCATCATCAACGCGATTCTGAACTTCACAAGTCGCTGCACCACCTAAGAGCCAAACTGAACACTTCTCGAAGGTTTACAGACAAACAAGGTACCTAGCACGATTGGATCCCTCAAATCCAAGTCTTCCACAAACACTTCGCAGCCAAAATCCTAGCCAAGCTTAAGCTTCGATTCGATATGCCTCATCAAGTGTCCACATATTCCCAGATCCCCACAAACACAAACACATATTCCCATCCGAGCATCAAGCTCTCTCGCCTCTCTTCTGTCCCCCCTCGAGCGAGGAATTCGTCTCATTTTTTTTCATATTTCTCTCTTTTTCTTTTCCATCATTTTTTTTTTCACATATTTACTCACACTTGCCAGCCTACACCGAAGCTGGATGCGACTCGTGGACTCGACCACCCGATCGAGTTTGCTCCACCCATCTACCAACCCAACGCAGCGCGCGACACACAGACGGCTAGCCCTATGTGAAACCGACGTCGGTTCGTGGCTTTGACCACCCGGACAAAGTGGGTCCACCCACCTATCGGCCCACATAGGCGCGTAGCCACATGCACACATACACAAACATATATATATATTTTTTTCCTTTTTTTTTTTTCAATTCCCACATCTCGAGAATTAGGAGACAAAAGAAAGGATCTTTTCCCAACCATCCCCATCATGACACACATATAAACTCCCCGTGGACATCCCGATGGGACACATCTCTCTGCTGCTACTCAAGCCAAAATCAGGCCACTAATGCCATGGTCAACTTTTTCTCTCGAGACCCGCACATACTAACCACCTCATTGACCTGGAACCTCAAAAAGTGTCACTGCAGTCCTAAGCGTACAACCAACTTGGTCTGTCCGTCCTCACATCTCTGACTCGCAATCCACAAAGCAAACCCTAATCAGACTCAAGCCGTCCTCACCGGCATCCATCATATCATCTTTTTCTTTTTCATCTCCATCCTCTGCCTCGCAGAGATTCCACATGATTCGACAGCTTACTGATATTGTCCTCTAGCCAGGCGATACGGTCTGGAAGGCCACCATTCATTACTACACCTCTTAATGCCTCGAGCTTCAAATCTAAATCCCTTATCCCTTCTTCTTTTCGCTCATCACTGCATTGGAGTCGAAAAATCTCATCATCCACTTGATGGAACCGAACCCACATTTTCTTCCTCTCCTCTTCTAAATGACTCATCTTTGTTTCTGTTTCGAGGGGAACCTCCTCCCTTCTCCCGACCTGGCCAGACAACTTTTCAACTTCTTCTCGAATCGACCTCTCCTCCCAAATCCTATTCATATTTTCTACATCTAGATCATCTACCTTCTTCGACAACTCATTCTTCGTATCTTCTAACTCTGCTTCGAACACCCTCAACCTGTCCAACACCGCTTTAAGCTCTTCCTCCATTTTCCCTGCTCTCGGGTCCTCCACTTGCCCTCGCATCTCATCATCTTTCCGATTCATCCACCTACCGAGCTTGCTACTCGGCTTTGCATTCTCTTTCTCTACACGTCTCACTTTCTCATCACTCTCTGCTTGGGCACTTTTCATTCTCTCTAACTCCAGGTGGAACTCTTCCGCCATCTTACCTGCTTGATCACTATATCGACGGATTATGCTTTGTACCTTCTCAATTTCATGCTCCATTCGTTCGACTCTCCTCATCAGGTCATCCCTATCTCTTGAGGGCTCTTCTTCGATCGCAACTCCAAAGCAGTCGGCTACCATCAAGCCGGATCTCAAGTCCCACACCACGTTTTCACTCTCAGGCCTCACACGATCTTTCCTCAAGCTTTTATTTACTCTTTTCCTCTCCTTGTTTTTGTTTTTCAACATTCGTACTTGCTTTTCCCAAGTTCCTAGGACCTCGGCCATTTTCACTTGATTTTCCTCTAATTTCTCTATTTTGATCCTCTCGTTATCTCGCTCCAAATGCAACCAATTGACTTGACATTCCAAGCTCTTCACAAGTTCTACCAAGTCTCGATCATGAGATCTAGTGTCCTTGCTTTCACTTGCTCTCGCAGTCTCCGTCGACGAAGTAACTCCACTCTTGTCAACCTCCACATATAGAGAAGATACACACCTATCAGGTCCATTTGTTGCAACCTTTCTGACATTCACTTCTTTTGAGCTACACATGTGCTCACATAACCGCTTTTTCCCGCAGTCCTCACATGTGGGGACAAAATCCAACGGGGTGCATATGCGAGGGCAATATTTGGCTATATACCCCACCTACTCGCAACACCAGCATCTCACATAATTTGATATCGGGCCAAATCTCCACCCTCGGTTCACATGATGTCTCATGGTTGGACCAAAATATATCCATCTCCTATTTTGTCCAGAATTCATTTGCCTCATGTTGGTCTTCTCAAAACCACAGGCTTGCCTTTGTTGAGCCATTTCTTTAATGAAGATCAAAGCAGATTTGGGATCGACTTGGCTGTGCCACACGATTGGGGCACCAAGCGAACTCGTAGCACTCTCTATGAGAAGTGCTAAGCCAATTCCCGGCAAACGCACCAAAATGTTAGGTCTCTGACCCAAGGGAAATTGCCTTACATACACATCTATGTTTGGTTCAACTAACTTGTACTAGGCCACTTTCTTTTACTTTGAGTCCATAACTGCTCCGAATATGCCTCTTTTGGGATCCCCAGTAGGATCTCCAATTATGGATAAGACACGGTGTAACAGATTTATGCAAATTACTGCACTTGTTTAGCTTTTGGTCCTAGGGTTGGTCCTATATTTCCAATAGAGTTTAGTAAATATCCCCGGTTTTGACTACTTGGAAATCCCTCTTTTCCCTCTTGGGGTTCTTTCTCTTGGCTGATACACACTCACCCGCATGCATAGATTCATACAAGCAAATTCACACCCCTAGATACACTAATGTGCTCGCAAGCATACATTCTTACACCTTCATTAACCCACATTCCCCAACACATGCCCATGCTAATGTTTGAACCCACACATTCGAGTACATGACCTTTCTCACCCTCTTGCCCTCGCTCTCTCATTCCCTTCCTCGCTTCCTCTCGCACTTCCTTTATTTCACTCACGTACTCTCTCACACCTTTCCTCTCCCACTCCCGCTTTCTTTCTTTCCCACTCTTCTTATCTCCCTTCCTCACTTCCTCTCTACCACTCTCACTCACTCACTTACTTTCCACTGCTTCTCTCTTTTTCTTCCTTTCTCTATTACGCTCATGCACACACCAACACACATACACCCTCTCTTTTATTTTCTCCCGTTAGCTCTCTTACCCCTTTTACCTGTTGCCACATGCATTCTCACCCTGTTTCACCCCTTATCCCCTTTTTCCTCTTTTTCAGTGTCTCAGCCCTTAAACTATCCCCTCTAAAGGTCTCATGGCCAATGAAGCAGCATCCTTCCTTACTCAGAATAGCCCCCCAAAATATAGTGTCATTTGAAAAGAACCTACACCTAATATTTTCCTAGGGTGCAAGTCTCCGTGGTGAACTTCAAGGCACATACTCTTGTTCAGTCAACTTAAGAACTTAATTTATTCCAAAGCACATACTTATATCACTATCCCCTCGACACAATCAGCTCCATTCTACTAGAGATGCGACTTTGGGTCAAACCACCATGAATAACACTTGACAAAAGACTCCAATCAGTATCACCCTTGTATCACAAGGATCATAATTTTCCTATAACACATAAACTATTTTGCGTGCATAAAATGGGGTGACCGTTCTTCATGGTCCATACAGCAAATCCTAATGCATGAGTGCACCCAGGACTTACATACTAATCGGTTTTCAATTACTCCTAAAAACATAGGCATATATTTTCCTCATACCCACACACCCTAGACTCCACGCAATGCACTCCCCCTTCCTTTCCACGTGTAGCGCACACCTTTGTGTTTCATTGTTTTCCGTTGTTTTCAGTCACATCCTTCCAATATTGCAAAGCAATGATCAGTATGTGCCTAATATGTGCAAATCATGAACTTCTCCTACACACCTTTAGAAAAGAAGAAACCATTCATACATCAGGAGGTCAACAAGACAAGTTCGAAAGATCTGTCTCATAATTGCCTTGGAAGATATTCTTTGGTTGTAGACCATAACAATATTTTAGGATTTGTCGATTATACATTTCAACCATTGCTTGAATTTCCAAATTATTCCCAAAAATCCTATCCCTTCAGTTCCTCTTACAGTAGGCTGAGAAGTTTTCTGTTACAACGTGAGAAAAGTGATCTCTTTCTTTCTCCATGTAATCAATATGCATCTGTCTAGCTCAGAGTGCATGTCAAGATCCCCGTAACCTTGTTCTGCCATTATACAAAAAATACAATTTCCATCTTCAGCCATTCGCTGCACCTCCAGATCTTTATGTCACCTATTTTCAATGTCAAACTGTCTCTCTCTTTCTCTCCTCACTTTCTTTGGGTCTCCTTTGTCCCATTTTCCAAGGATGTTGTTCATCTGCACTGTCATGGCCATCTTGCTCTGCATAAGATCTTGGAGAGGATTCACAAGAAGTGTGTGGTGGACTCTTCAATTATTTAGTGTTCTTCCAACCCTTGCAAGAAGGTCCACTTGTTAACCGAAGTGAATTTGATGTGAACCATTCTCCACCTATGTTTAATCATACAAATGAAGGCTTTTCACGAAAAACCTTGCTGCACACATGCTGCTATCAGTTTTTTCGAGCTTCCACATTTATTGCAGTTGACGTTACTGACAAGCACTTCCATCTTGCAAGACACCTAAATCCATCATATACTCTGCAATTGGAAGCTTGTTAGTGCATAAAAAGGTTCATTTTCTTAGGTTAACATGAGTATATATCCAAAGTACTTCACAGGTTCAATATGCAGGGTGGAAAGACATTGAGTACACCTTTACCCACATATGTGAAATTGAGCAAGGATGATTGCCCCAAATCAGATGAGGAAAAGGAATTCATGACCAAAATTCCCTATCAGTCTGTTGTTGGTAGTCTCATGTACGCTATGGTAGCTACGAGACCAGAAATTGCATTTGCAGTGGGAGTTGTGAGCAGATATATGTCTAATCGTGGCAAGAAACATTGGGAAGCAGTCAAGATGATTTTGAAATATCTGAGTGGCACTAAGGACAAGTGTCTATGCTTAGGTAGAGGGAAAGCAGCCATTATTGGTTACATAGATTTTGACTATGCTGGTTGTGTAGACAATCGTAAGTCTACATCAGGGTATATTTTTCATTTTGCTGGAGGTGCTATCTCTTGGAGATCTTGTCTTCAAAAATGTATAGCTGTTTCCACCACAGAAGCAGAGTATGTTGCAGCAAGTGAGGCATGTAAGGAGGCCTTGTGGCTTTCTCGTCTTGCTTGTGATATGGGTTTACCTCAGCATGTACCTCGCTTGCTCAGTGATAGTCAGAGTGCCATTACTTTGGCTAAGAATCCGGTCTATCATGCAAAGACCAAGCACATTGGGGTGATGTATCACTTCATTAGAGATTGCTTAGCCACTGAGCGCATTATTCTTGAGAAGGTTCACACTCGAGATAATGTTGCAGATGCTTTGACTAAAGCTCTACCATAGGATAACTTTCGACACTGTTGTCACTTAATGGGGGTTACTTGATTCTTGATCTTGCATAGTCACTTGTATACTGTGTAACATGCCCATTAGGTGGGAGGTATAGTTTGCATACTTACACTCAGGTATTCTTTATCATTCTTTATTTTTCTCCCATAGTTACTTTGGCCATGTTGGCCTTTAGTGGGAGATTGTTACCGTTAGTGTCCATGTGAAAGGCCAAATGGCCACTGGATACTTATTTGTATATGTTCTTTAATAAAACATATAGTGACCTGGTCAGTCACGGACTGTAAGTTCGACCGCATTTCTAAGACCTAAAAAGTTTGTCTTCTTGCTCCCTGTGTATTGTGTTTTCTACGTATTTTGTAGCCTCTATGTGGAGTACTGTGTGCGGCCTTAGGAGCTCAGTTTTCTACTCCGATCATATCGTCGTGGAGCTCTCAAGAAGGAGAGCGCACTATTGTGCATCGCCATCGAAACCCTTCAGGAAGGATCATCTTCAAATGATGAATGTGAAAGTCACCAACCTGCCGACACCCAAGTGGAAAAGCCATTGCCATGTTGGGTTAGGCAGCTCTATGATTCTACAAAATCTATCCCATAGTCACTAGAATAGGTTGTAGATGAACCAAGGCGATCACATAGAATAGAGGAACACAGACGGGCAAGCACCCATATTGTAAACAGAGCCTTGATGGATGATCTCATTCAAGGAGAAGCAAAGGAACCAACCCATGTGGAAGAGGCACTCCATGATGCGAATTGGAGGGCTTCCATGCAAACAGAATACAACAATATCATGAGGAATGGCTTGGGAGTTGGTGGATCGAGCCCCTAAGCGTAAATTCATTGGCACCAAGTGGGTCTGGAAGCTAAAGTACAAGGCTGATGGTACTCTAGAAAAGTATAAAGCAAGACTTGTTGCACAGGGCTAATCACAATTTGAAGGCATTGACTTTTGTTAATCATTTGCCCCGACTACAAGAATGACTACTATTCGAGTAGTACAAGCTATGGTTGCACATAAGCGTTGGCCAGTCTATCACATGGATGTCAAGTCAGCATTCTTGAATGGAGACCTCAAGGAGGAGGTATATGTGCTCAGAGAACAAGATATGTAAGCGAAAGAATGCATTAAATGGGCTAAAACAAGCCCCTAGAGCATGGTACCAAGAGATAGACAAGTATCTCTTGGAACTAGGTTTCAAAAGATGTGCTTCTGATGCTAACTTGTGTGTTCTAAAGAGAGGAGAGAAGACAATTGTTCTTGTACTCTATGTAGATGACCTTGTGATTACAAGAAATGATGATTCTCTTCTTCAACAAACAAAAGATGCCTTGAGTTCATAATTTCAAATGACAAACTTGGGCTTAATGCATTATTGCTTAATTCTTGAAGTTTGGCAAGAACTAGGAAAGATATTCATCTCTCAACAAAAGTATGCAAGGCAGATATTGAAGGCATTCGACATGGAGGATTGCAAGGAAATTTCTACACCTATGGAGGTCAACACAAAATTATGTATTGAAGATACTTCACCTCCAATGGATATTGGAAGATACAGGAAATTAGTTGGAAGTCTCATCTACTCGTGCAATAGCAGACCAGACATCTCTCATGGTGTTGGAGTCGTAAGCAAGTTCTCTAATAAGCCTTGCCAAACGCATTGGAAGGCAAGCATGTGAATACCCAAGTATGTGAAAGGAACCACTGATTATGGTATTCTTTATGAAGAAGGATCATCTCTGGTCGGATATTGTGACTCAGATTGGGCAAGAGATATTGATACCAAAAAATCTGTTTTTGGACATTGCTTTTCTTTAGGATCAGGGATTTTCTATTGGATTAGAAAGAAGCAACCGACAGTAGCATTATCTTCTACTGAAGCTGAGTACAAAGCTACATGCATTGCAGCATGTGAATCCATATGGTTGAGGAGGATCCTATGGCACATAGGAATACAAGGACATGACGCTACAGAGTTGAAGTGTGACAACCAAAGTTGCATGGCCATTGCCAAAAATCCTATTTTCCATGCACATAACAAGCACATAAAAATTCAGTATCACTATGTGTGGGAGTTGATTGAGGATAGGGTCATGGAGATATTGAAGAAAATGGAGCAAACACCTTCACCAAGGCTCTTGGGAGAGAGCAACTTCTTCAACACTTTCCAAAGCTTAGGATTGGACCAAGGAGGTAGTTCACCATAGGGCGGACATTGAGGGGGGGGGGGGGGTGTTAGATATGCTCAATACTCCACCCTCATGTGATCAGAAATGATACATGGTGCTCTACGTTGTAAGACCCCGATTAAGAGGAGAAACCATTATGAGAGCCCGGACATTTGTGGAACCCTAACTTCCAAGTTGGATGAGGTCTATGTGTGACCATTGATGTTTGTAGATGATCTTTGTGAGCCTAGCCATTAGGTTAGGTAGGGCATAAACTTCCAGACCATTGGGTTGCCATTTAAGGTGAAAATAAAGGCCCTGTGGCATCGCACATTTTCCCCATAGAACCTTAATGGGGGGAGTGCAGAGGGGGGTTGCCTCCTTCTACACGGTCCAGGGGGCCTATCCGCTTGGCCCATAGGGCCAAGATCGTAGGACTTCAGGTCATGGAGATATTGTTCGATCATATATTTTACTGACTATTTTCTATCTCCGAACTACGTTTATCTATACCAAACCGCCTTGTAAAAGCTATATAAGCACGATCGAGGTTGAGCTTTACATAGCATTGCGCACTAGTAAGCCCTTCATCTAGAGTCTGTCTAGATCACCATCTAAGCTCCACATTGGGAACGCACGAGTGGACAACATCATCATTGTAATTGCATTATGCTCGGCAATCTGAGAATTTGAGTTCTGTATCTCTGAATCTGCGTTTATCTTTGTCTACATTTTTCTCTCAACTTTGTCCACAGGTCTATTCTACTGTGCTGTTAATTTCTTACATGGTATCAGAGCTCAAGAGGCTCTGAGTGGTGCAGAAGCAAAAACGTAGAGATTCTAGAGGTCTAAACGAAAAAAGAGAGAAGATGTCAAGTGGTGTGTCTTCATCTACGACTAGGAGTCAAGGTGGTTCATCAACAAGAGTAGGTGGTGCACAAGCAGGAGTAGCAATGATGCAGGTCATCCCAACATTGCAGATATGGCCACCATCCTTCATAGAAGTTAAACTTGATGCTACGAACTACACCCTGTGGAAGTTTAGAACCACTTCTATCCTTGATGCATATGAGCTTTTGGAGAGTCTTCTTGGGACTGATCATGAGCCCCAAGAAAGACCTAATCCAAATAATCCTAGTTGAATGATTCCTCATGATGCTGATCTTCTACGTGCTTGGAAACATAGAAATGCAGATGCACTTTGTGCTCTAGTTACAAGTAATTCTGATAGTGTTCTAACTCTCATTCAACATACTACTAAGGCATGTGAAGCATGGAACATATTGAGAAATCAATATGAAACTCGTAATTACACATGGATTCAAAACTTGGAGAATCAGCTTGCAGTAGAATGATTTTTTGATGGGGAGACTTCAAAGGTGTTTATCACTCGCATAAAGAATCTTTGAGATCAAATGGCAGGAGAAGGTGTTCAAAAGTCAAGTGAGGAGCTAGTTGGGCATTGTCTTCGAGTTTGTCCACCTAAGTTTGATGGTTTGCTAACTGCTCTTAACACTCAAATTAGACCTCAACCACTTACTTTTGAAGAATCAGTGTCTTACTCATGGAGGAGGAGCTACAGCTCAAGGCATGGAGTGATAGTAGCAAAGGAGATGCTTCATTCACAACAAATGCCAAAGCAAGAAAAACAAACTCTTCAAAAGTTGGAGACAAAAAGAAGTTTTGTACTCTATGTAGATGACCTTGTGATTACAGAAAATGATGATGCTCTTCTTCAAAAAACAAAAGATGCCCTGAGTTCAGAATTTAAATGACAAACTTGGGCTTAATGCATTATTGCTTAGTTCTTGAAGTTTGGCATGAATGAGGGAAGATTTTCCTCCCTCAACGAAAGTATGCAAGGTAGATATTGAAGGCATTCAACCTGGAGGATTGCAAGGAAATTTCTACACCTATGGAGGTCAACACAAAATTATGTATTGAAGATACTTCACCTCCAATGGATATTGGAAGATATAGGAAATTAGTTGGAAGTCTCATCTACTTGTGCAAAAGCAGACAAGACATCTCTTATGGTGTTGGAGTAGTAAGAAGGTTCTCTAATAAGCCTTGCCAAACTCATTGGAAGGCAAGCATGCAGATACTCAAGTATGTGAAAGGAACCAGTGATTACAGTATTCTTTATGAAGAAGAATCATCTCTGGTTGGATACTATGACTCATATTGGGTAGGAGATAGTGATACCAGAAAATCAGTTTCTGGATATTGCTTCTCTTTAGGATAAGGGATTTTCTCTTCGATTAGTAAGAAGCAACTGAGTGTAGCATTATCTTCTATTGAACCTAAGTACAAAGTTGCATGCAATGCAGCATGTGAAGCAGTATGGTTGAGGAGGATCTTATGGCACATAAGAATACAAGGACACGAGGCTATAGAGTTGAAGTGTGACAACCAAAGTTGCATGGCCATCGCCAAAAATCCTATTTTCCATGCACGCACCAAGCACATAGAAAATCAGTATCACTATGTGGGTGAGTTGATTGAGGACGAGGTCGTCGAGATAAGCTATTGTCCTACTAAAGAAAATGGAGCAGACATCTTCACTAAGGCTCTTGGGAGAGAGCAACTTCTTCGACACTTTCGAGGGCTTGGGATTGGACCAAGGAGGTAGTTCACCATAGGGTGGACATTGAGGGGGTGGGGTGTTAGATATGCTCAATACTCCACCCTCATGTGACCACAAATGATCCATGGAGCTCAAAGTTGTAAGGCCCCTATTATGAGTAGAAGCCATTATGAGAGCCCTGACATTTGTGGAACCCTAACTTCCAAGTTAGATGAGGTCTATGTGTGACCATTGATGGTTATAGATGATCTTTGTGAGCCTAGCCATTAGGTTAAGTAGGGCATAAACTTCGAGGCCACTAGGTTGCCATTTAAGGTGAAAATAAAGGCCCTATGGTGTTGCACAGTTTCCCCATAGAACCTTAATGGGGGGAGCGCAGAGGGGGGCTTGCCCCCTTCTGCAGGGTCCATGGGGCCTATCACCCTGGCCTATAGGGCTGAGACAGTAGTACTTCAGGTTGTGGATTTATTGTCCGATCATATATTTATCGACTATTTTGTATCTCCCGTCATCTAAGCTCCACATTGGGAGTGCACAGGTGGAAAACACCATCATTGTAACTGCATTACACTCAACAATCTGAGAGCTTGAGTTCTCTATCTCTCAATCTGCGTCCATCTTTGTCTACGTTCTTCTCTCAACTCTTTCTATAGGTCTATTCCATTGTGTTGTTATTTTCTTACAGGATTTAGAAGGTAGAGAAGAATTCTGATGGTTCAATTAATAGGTATAAAGCAAGACTTGTAGCCAAAGGGTTTGCTCAAATCCAAGGTATTGATTATGAAGAGAAATTCTCACCTGTGGTAAAAATGCCTACAATTAGAGTACTCATGAGTGTAGCATCTTCTAAGAATTGGAAAATCTATAAAATGGATGTTAAAAATGCTTTTCTAAATGGTTGGATTTTAGAGGAAGTATACATGGCTCAACCTCCTAGCTTTGAAGATCAATCATATCTAGAATATGTATGAAGATTGAAGAAAGCCTTGTCTGGCTTGAAGCAAGCTCCTAGAGCTTGGAATAATTGCTTTTCCTAGAGCTTGGAAAACCTATAAAATGGATGTTAAAAATGCTTTTCTAAATGGTTGGATTTTAGAGGAAGTATACATGGCTCAACCTCCTAGCTTTGAAGATCAATCATATCTAGAATATGTATGAAGATTGAAGAAAGCCTTGTCTGGCTTGAAGCAAGCTCCTAGAGCTCATAGGTTAGTCACTAATTTATAGGATAAAGGATTTACGGCGATAAGGCAGATCCTTCCCTCTTAATAAAGAGCAACCACACAGACGTCATATACCCTTGGATGATATAATCATTACAAGTAATGATGCAGATGGATTTAAGAGGATCAAAGCTTAGATGAAAGAAGAGTTCAAGATCAATGATCTTGGCCTTCTCACATACTTCCTAGGTTTGGAAGTGGTATACACGAAGAAATGTATTATCTTAATTGAAAGAAAATACATTGGAGGTATGCCTACCAAGTTCAAGATAGAAAATACAAAGATTGCAAGTACACCCACAGAGATAAATCAAAAGCTAAGTGCTCATGAAGTGAATTAATTGAAGATGTGACTAGTTACTGAAGCTTAGTTTGAAGCTTGAACTATGTCACTCTAACTAGAGTAGATATATGTTATAGAGTTAGTGTGCTAAGTTAGTTCATGCACATGCCAAGGAAGCCTCACATGGAAGTAGCCAAAAGAATCCTAAAGTATTTGAAGGCCACAAATTAATGAAGGGTTATACTACCCTTAAACATATGATATAGATGTCAAATTATTGTTTGATGCAGATTGGGCATGCTCTAAAGATGATAGGAGACGCACATCATGCTATCTCACTTTTGCAGGTACAAAATTGAGTTCATGGTCTTCAAAGAAGTGACCCATAGTTTCTCTCTCATCAACTGAAGTTGAATACAAAGGACTTACAAATGCTACTCAAGAAGCTATGTGGATTAGGACCCTGTACTCAAAGTTAGGGTTGATTACTTCAACTCCACATATATTTGAAGACAACATTAGTTCATTTCATCTTGTTGCTAACCCTATCTATCATGCAAAGACCAAATACATTGAAGTTCACTACCATTATGTCAGGGAAAAGATCATGAGTAAGGAGACACAACTCTCATATGTATCTACAAATCAACTATGTGTAAATATGATGACAAAAACATTGGATGGAAGAAAACTATCAACCCATATAATGCATTCTTCATCTTACATACCTTGTTCTCTAAATGGGGAGCCTAAAACCTTGGTGGCTGAGACACATATATGTCCTCCTTGATGTCTCCATTCAAGAATGATGATTTGGCATCCATGTGATAAACTAGTCATTGTTTATGCACAACCACAACTAGTACTACTTGTATAGTAGTCATCCTTGTAATCGGGGAAAATGATTCAAAAAAGTCAAACCCTTGAACTCTTAAGTAGCGATATGTAGCAAATTTCAGTGTTTACTTTTCCAAAGTGCCATCAGTCTTTTACTTTAGCTTCCAGACCCACTTGGCGCCAATGACTTTGTCCTTAGGGGTCGATCCATTAGCTTCCAAGTTCCATTCTTTATGATAGTTTCATATTCTATTTGCATTGTTTTTGGTACTCGATCATGCACGAGGTTTGGGAACACGTCGAAGAAGTGGACACACAAGAAGAGGGAGCATTTAGGGAGCTCCAAGAAGTATATGTTAAATTTTCAAAAGAAACCCCTATAGAAAGAGTGATTTTGATAAATAAAAACCATTGTAAATATCATTTCAAATTTTTCCAGCTCCATTTTGTGCAAGTTGAGGAGTCGTCAAGCTTGAGGAGCCTAGGTAGGACTCATCTGTCTATGTTGATGGTGAGGTTCTCTGTCTCCTCCAAGTACAAGCTGAACGATATCTTTTTTGGTGGCATAGTGAATCGTTCTTGGGCGGGAAAAGCAAAATGTTGCATGATAGTTCGTAAGTGTAGAGCAATGGTAGGTGTCATTGCTACCATGTCCTTCAATTTGTTGAGGTCTTTATGCTTCATTTTGCCTGGAACCATTAGTTCTTTCTCAGTGGGAATATGCATTCCTTGCATGTTCAATGCTGCTCGTACCAAATTGAGGGTCAGTTTGAATCTCTTGAGTTCGTGGCCTGGCAATAGTGAGGGTAGCACAAAAGTACTATCGCCTCCCTTGGCCCTGCTAGGAGTGATGATACTGATAAAGTAGGAGCAGCGAAGAAAATCTGGCTTAGGCAAATGTGCTCTGAAGTAGCTATCCAATCCCGCTTTGGTCCAAACCGATCGCATTACTTCTGCATTCTGATAGTTTTCAAATTCGCGAGTGAAAAAATGATAACGTCCCCATTTGCCATTGAACTCAATTTCTACTTCCCAGAAGTAGGTGCCATCACCCAATGGCCCTACGACATCACTAAACCAATGAGCGTGTTTCCCCACTTGAGAAGTGTGTCCCTGAGGAGGGTCCTGAATAGGGAGAACATGCACCGCTTGAAGTTCTTGAGGCCTTTCGGTGAGTGGTGGTTCCAGGAGGAGGGTTTCAATGTCCACAATCTGTGCGCTAGACCCTGCCTAGGAACTGGTGCCTCCTGCTTCTGCCATTGTTATTGCTTGCTTGCTGGTTCTGTAAGAATATAGATCATGCATTAATATTGTAATGGACAAGATAGAACACTTTTTGTCCCCGTTACAACATTATCATGAGGTGAGTAATGGGTTAGTGGTTCAGTGAGTGCTCGATGACTGTGTGTATTTAATGAATGGATAGTCACTAGGAGCTAGATGGAAAGATGCAGTGTATGAGTGATGTAGTTAGCAAGTGGAGATGAATTTACAAATGGGGGTCGGGGGGTTTATTACAAGTCTTAGGTTGCCAAACACATTGGATGGCTTTCGGTTTTGGTTTTGTGGGGACTCTGGAGGGTTTTATGAGTAATTATGCTTGGGGATGATGCGTTTTTGGGACCCATTTACAAGTGAGTCTACTTGTGTGCATGGAAGAATATGTGTCCGTGCGTGATGTGTAAGACTGGGCATCAGATGTTCGAGTGAGTGAAACATGTTGTAGAGGGTGTGGCCTTGGTTTAGCTATTTGAGCTCGCAAGCAAACCTTAGGCACCCAGATTTGTCGTGATTGTGGGCTGGCCTTCATCGGCTTCTTGGGTATCCAAATAGACTTTACCTTCGTAGAAGAATTTATGAAAGACTTCTTATTAGTGTCGTGTTGTTGACTACTAATAAGAGGTTTTGGCCATGGGGTTGGCATGGTCGCAACAAGGTGTTCGCCTTTCCGCATCCATACTTGTTTCAATGGCTGAAACAATCTGCTTTGCTCCTTTTTTTGGCCTCTAGTATAGGTAGTGCTCTGCTTCCTCTGTATTTGATCTGTCGTTGGTTGCTGCATCCTTCTGGCTTTTGGAAAAGAAGGGAGTACCGTCTTATCCTTGACTTCGTTGTTGAAACAATCCTTTTTCTGCATCATACAGTTTTGGACAAGAATAGCATTGTCAACTTCATGTGTGCCCCTGGAAGGACCAGAAGTTCGTGCCTTACCTAATTCCTTGAGTGCCTCATTTTCCAATTCAACTGTAATTCGACTATGATTTACCCATACCTGAAGAAGTCCACTCCTTAGGTTTAGGTTGACTACATGATCATAGATCCAGTCCTGACCCAAGACAAGAGGCTCAGTGAGGTCCTCATCTTGACACACTAGTACTTTGACTGTCTTTGGAACATCTTGAATGGAGAGGGGAAGTTCCACCTCGCCCATGCAAGGGGTTTCCACACCTCCCAATCCTATGAGATATGCTTCTATAGGATGGACTTTTAATTTCAATTCTCGACTGTAAGAAAGTCTCACCGCACTAGTGGCTACACCTGAGTCAATCAATGCTCGCACAAGTTTTGCACTAACTCCTTGTCCTAACTCTAAGGTCACAAAAGGACGTCGATCGATTATTCTATGAGAGCTGATGCCTAAGACTTCACACATAGCCACATGATATTCTTGATCTGCATATGCATCTGCCCTATGTTGCTCTCTACCCTGTCTCCTCAACTTCATTCTCCGGATGCGTTCTAAAGCTTTTGATTGAGCTTCTTCTCGAACTCGTTTTTCTTCTTCTTTGCGTTTCTTAGCGGTGTTGAGTCGGCTGAGCATTTCTTTTGTGAGCGGTTCTTGATACAGCTTGATTCTGCACCTGCTGATGTAGCTAGGGAGGATATCGCCTTCTAAAGTGGCTAGTTGTACTGCTCCACTAGTCGAAATCCTGTTTATGATCATAGGTCCGTAACCACGTTTTTCTAGCTTTCTCGCATGTTGTTTTAGAGTATATACCAACACTAAGTCTGCGGCCTTTAATCCTTTATCCTTAACATGGGCATCAAAGTACGCCTTCTGTCGTTTTTTAGCTGCATATATTCCTGCTGCAGCTCTTAGTATGGTTTCACCTAATCGTTCAAGATCAAAAATTCTCGAAGAGAGTTCATGACCCGTCCACTCATGCTCCTGTGCTACTCTCAATGTGGGAATCAAGAAGTCCAGAGGTGACTCAGCATTTTGGCCAAATACCATCTGAAAGGGTGTGGCTTGGAGTACCGTTTTATAGGCCACTCGGTATGCCCAAACAGCATGATGTAGCTGTTTGTCCCAATCAGAGCGTTTATTATTCACCAATTTGGTAAGCACATTGCATAGAATCTTGTTTGTGCTTTCGGCGTGGCCATTAGCTTGTGGGTGATAGGGGGCAGACTTCTTATGTACCACCAAGAACTCATGGAGCAGATTTTCAATCACTTCATTCAAGAAGTGAGTGCCTCTATCACTTACCAGCTCTATAGGTAGCCCGTATCTTGTGAACACATTCTCAAATAGGAACTTAGCAGTTGTCTGAGCATCGTTCTTTGTCGTAGCTTTTACCTCTACCCACTTTGTTAGATAGTGTGTGGCCACGATGATGTATTCAGCATGTGAACCCTTGGCTGGGGGATTAATAGGACCTACAAAGTCTATTCCCCACTTAGAGAATGCACGTCCACCCATCATAGGTTTTAGTGGCATCTCATCTTTGCGTATAGGATACTGAGTTCTTTGACAAACATCACACCGTTTCACCTATGTATGTGCATCCATGTGAAGGGTCGGCCACTAGAAGCCCGCAAATAGTATTGCCTTGATCACCCGATCTGGTCCAAAGTGTCCTCCTGCTACACCTTGGTGAACAGTTTCCAAGATCTTGAGATATTCACTCTCAAGGACACATAGTCTCTGGTAACCATCTTTACCACGCTTGTAGAGATTATCACCAATGAGTGAGTACTCTAGGGCTTCTTGTTCTAGACTTCCTTGTCTCGTCAGGGTCATGTCTGGAGGGAATGTTTTCGTCCTCAGGAAGGATACTAGTGGTTCACTCCAATCTGGCACTATGGACACTTGATAAAGAGTGGCATGTTCCACAGGTGGTTTAGTGCAACAGATTGGGCATTCTTTACACATTTTTTGTACATCAGCTTCCATAGTAGGCCAATGCACTCCGAGTCTCCTTAGTGTCTGTAGGGTTCGTTGTTTTGAGTAGTGTTGCTCTAATGCACCTACAAGTGCTAATTGCAACCATTTAGCATACTCATCCTCTTCCACACAACAAGCCAAGATCCCTTGATCTGTGTGCTTGTACATACTTCCTGCCATGATGTGATACTTTTGAGCTTTTACTACCTCTCTATCCTGTGTGTTTATTACTGGGTGGTTAGGCCCGTATGTCAATACTGGCACTAATGGCTTAGCCCACTGTGGCAGCACTTCCAAATTAAACAAGTAAGCATCAGGAAGGTCATCTGACACTCCTTGTGGGGCTTCTCCAGATGTGAGTCTAGAGAGATGGTCTACTCTCAAGTGAGTCTTCCCTTTTCTTACCACAACCTCAAAATCGTATTCCATTAGCAAGAGAAACCATCTCACTAATCTACCTGTATTGCATGGCTTGTTTACCAGGTACAGTAGAGCTTGGTGATCAGTAAAAAATTTGAACTTATTTGCAAGCAAATAGTGTCTAAACTTTTTAACTGCATATACCATGCCTAATCCTTCTCGTTCGGTGGTGGTATAGTTTCGTTCAGCTACATTTAACTGTC
Organism: Ceratopteris richardii; assembly: GCA_020310875.1. Lineage (NCBI taxonomy): Eukaryota > Viridiplantae > Streptophyta > Polypodiopsida > Polypodiales > Pteridaceae > Ceratopteris > Ceratopteris richardii. The sequence continues at coordinate 93,361,336 of CM035431.1, forward strand.
TACTAGCATAGGCCATTGGAAGATCCATATTACCTTCACCGGTAGGCTGTGCGAGTACACACCCAATAGCATAATTGGATGCATCAACATGAACATGAAAAGGCTTATTCCAATCTGGTGTGGTCAAGATCGGTGTTGAACATAATCGCCGTTTAAGCTCATTGAAAGAATTCTCACATTCATTAGTCCACTCAAAGTTAGTCAAAAGTCCATACAGAGGCTTTGCTATGATGGCATACATGTGTATAAACCCTCGGTAATAACCACAATGCCCCATGAAAGCTTGTACTTCCTTGACATTCTTCGGCCTAGGTAACTCGGCTATGGCTCTCACTATCTCTTCATCAGTGGATATGCCATTCTTTGACACTATGTGTCCTAGAATCTTGCCTTGCCTGACCATGAAAACACACTTTTCTGGGTTCAAGAAGACTTGATATTCTCTGCATTTGTCAAAGATTTGTCTGAGTTCTGGTATATGGGTTTGTCTAATGTTGGAATGAGCGCAAAGATCATCAACATAGACTTCCAAATTCTTCCTCAAGAACTCTTTAAACACGTGACACATCAATCTTTGAAAGGTAGCAAGTGCATTGGAAAGCCCAAATGGAATTACACGAAAGGCAAATATACCCCATTCAGTGGCAAAAGCTGTCTTATGTTGATCTTCTGGATCTATGGCTACTTGATTGTAGCCCGAAAATCCATCAAGGAAGCTGTACACTTCCTTGCCTGCTACTCTTTCTAAGAGATGCTCTGTGATAGGAAGCGGATAGTTATCTCGAATTGTGGTTGCATTGACCTTCTTTAAGTTAATGCATACACGCAGCTTTCCATTTTTCTTGGGCACCACTACGATGGGGGATACCCACTCAGTGTGCTCAAATTCATAGATGAATCCAGCTTCAACTAGTCTATCTATCTCCTCTTTGATCTTAGCAGCGTAGTTATCATTATATGTGTAGGGCTTTTGCTTGGAGGGTTTGGCATCTGAGGTCATGGGGATAGTGTGTGAGCATATGTCTGGATCAACACCCTTCAAATCCTTATAACTCCAAGCGAATACATCTTTGTATTCTCTTAGCAAGGCTATCAATTCGTGCTCTTCTTCTTCCGTCAGGTCATGGCCTATGTACGTGCATCTTTCTTCTCCTTCTTCGATGGCTACAACTACTTTCTTCGTGGTTTCTTTGTTATCATAGGCCTCTCCTGATTGTGCCTCTCGTTTAGGCATTCTTATCATCTATCTCATATTTCTTAAAATTTTTCGGGACCTTAAACAAAGATTCTTCCTCTTCTGGTGTGACTTCTCTCTTCTTTCTTTTCTTTCCTTCTTCCTTCGGGGTCACATGTGTGGCTAGCCTCACATCATTTGTAAGCTCTCCATGCCTCTGGGATTGAAATTCTACTTCATAGAAGTACTCTTCATCTGATGCAAAAGGTGGGTCCAGAATGATTGACTCTAGCTCGAAGTCACTTGCATCCTCAAATGCATCAGGGCTAGGTTCACACTCTTCTAACATTGCCTCTCCCATGATTGGCTCTATGGAGAAGACTGAAATGTCATAGCCATCTTCATCACAGTGAGGTGTCCATTGTTCTTCATTGACGGCTACATCCATTGTTGCTAAAATTTTTGCCCAGCCGTGCGGTTCAAATTCTTCGTCAGGGAACACTACAGGTGCATAGGTTGGGTCTTGCATGGATCTATGTGTTTTTTTTGCACCTATCTCTCTCGCGTTTTCTCTCTTCTCCTCTTCCACTACCACTTTACACATCCATAAGTGAGTGTCTTCATGCATCCATGAGGATCCTGATCCTATGGAGTACACAGACTCTATGTCATCTTTGGCTCTATGGATGGGATTCCATTGGATGGGGGGTACATCTCTATGAGAGTAATCCTTGAGATTGACTTTGGTTGTAACACCTAAGTGTTGCAAATACAAGGAATTGGTTCCCCAATCCTGGACCACTTGCAACTGTCGCATAAAGGGTCATCCCAAGATCATTTCATAGGCATGATTCTTGCTAAAATCACATATGGCGAAAGTATGCTCAAACTCAACACCGCATGTAGTGAGAGTTATTCCTTCCAACAAGCATAAGGGTCTTTCTATATGGCCATCGGCCATTTGCAATTTCATCCTCATGGGCCTGAGTGCTTGCTTGCCCCACCGCTTCCATAGGGAAGTGGTAGCAATAGCAACTCCTGCACCTGAGTCCAGAATTGCCTTGGTTGTGTACCCCTGATGGGTAATGGGAAGATAGGTGTTTCCTTCTTCACCTTCACTCATATCTCCTATCTTGTCTAGAGGAATTTCTGGCACTGTCCTTTGAGAACCTACCTGGGAACGAGGTTTTGCTATCTCAGGTACTTGTTTGGCTACATGTTTCCATAACTCTGGCCTAACTTTGAGTAGCTCTTCTAAAGTGAGGTTGCACTGCACTTTAGTGTCTTTCACTACTTCCGTATTCCTAGGTATGATTGAGTCTTGTTTCTTACCATGACGGTGGGTGCTCTCATACAGGTCGACTTGGCTTCCCATGGGCCTGTGAAATGGGGTAATTCCTGTAAAGAATTAGACTCAAAGTCTAATCTCTCTTGGGGCTGGGTGCTCTCCTGCTCTCCATAAATGGATGGGATATCTTGTGGGAATTGATCCTGCGTGTCATCCACAAGTTCAATGGGAGGAGGGGCTTCACTTTCATTAGCCCATTTGTCTTCTTGAATCTCTCGTAGGAATTCTGGAGTGAACCTATTCATAGAAGAGGAGGTGTCTGGTTCAGTGGAATTGGGCACATAAGCTTCCTGTGGGGGATGGCTTATGTTTTTGCTTGCCTCATCTCTTTCTTGATTTTTTTCTTCCTTGACAGATCGTGCAATTAAACTCTCTAATTTCTCTCGGAGTCCATCCAAGTGCAATTGTGTCTTAGCTAAGCTTGAGTAGTTGAAAAGGCGACTGGCTTCAAACATGGTCTGAGCCAATGCGACCATTTTCACACATAGCTTGGTTCTCTCTATCTCTAGGTCAGCTCTAGGGTAGCACTTGTCATGATCCGTCACATTTGGCCCTTCTTGGATTCTGGCCTGATATGCCTTAAGCATCATGTCTATGTCTTCAGGAGTGGGGTCAGCTAACACTGATCCTACTCTAGGGGGTGGTGGGATGGTCTGAGGTAGGTGGACAGATGGTGGGTTAGATGGTGATGGAAGTGAGGGTGGTGGTGGTATGTGAGAGTTTGTTTGAGAGGTGAGTTCAACAATTTTGGCTTTTGTTTCTCTTATGCTTTCTTCTAAGTCGCTCATCTTTTTAGACCATTGTCTCTTCATTCTTTCTCGACTATCCCTCCAGGCTCTCGACCGTTTCTTGGCTATGCTCTCAGTTTCACTAACCTCTGCATTCTTCTCTTGACCTATTCCTGGGTTCTGTTGCAAAGCCTGGGCCCTAGTGACCACTTGTACTGGTGCAGTGGACGTCACACTTCCTGTAGAGTCTACTACTAAGCCAATAACGTTAATTGGAGTTATTTTTGGCATATTATTAGGATTCTTAGGGCAATCTCGTAAGAGATGCTCCTTCCCACAGTCTTGACAAAAGCCTTGTATTGTTACTGACTAGGGTTGTGTAGGTGGAGGTAAGGGGCAATCACGAATGAGGTGATCTCCTTGACATCTGTAACATGGTCCTCTAGGGAATGGGGGTCTCACCTGCCTAGGCTGGGGCCTAGAGTTAGGGTTTGTGTACATTACATTTGTGTACTCTGGCTCCCAACTAGGTTCGCCTGGTGCTTCACTGTAGTAGGACTCACCATGTTCAGGAGATTGCATGTAGTAAGCCTGTGGACTATCAATATGTGTAGAATCAAAGCTATGATCACTTGGGTCACTTTCTAAGAGTAGTGGTGTTACTGGCACTATAGCTCTATTCAAATTTTCCTCAGCTGCTGCATACTTTACAAGAATCACATTAGCTGGGGTTGGAGGTTGTTGAGCTAACACAGGCTATGGCCTTTGTTGGTTCTGGTAGGGTTGTTGATAGGGTTGCTTCGGTCTACCATATTGTTGTGGGGGGTACTGGTTTTGGTATCTTCCCTGTTGTGGATAGGGTTGAGGGTAGGTTTGTCTAGCTATTTGCTTATTGTACGGGCAATCTTGTGCTGTGTGATTTGTGTATCTCCGTTCTATGGTGCAATATTGGCTGCTAGGATTCACTTGGGGTTGAGCCATGATGGGACATGCGTTCGCCATATGGTCACCACCGCAAGTATAGCACCTCTTTACTGGGGCAAATCTAGGAATTTGTTTACTAGAGACACCTAATTTTTGAGCTACTTTCTCTGCAAGTTCCTCAATAGATGTGGATTGCGAGGAAGAGAGGCTAGAGGCACTATCTGAATCTTTGTAGATTTTGGAAAGCTCTAACTCCTCTCCTAGGTTATCCTCAATGTCAATGCACATGCGTACACACTCTTCTATGGTCCTAGGGTCCTTCAAGTACACATAGGATCACAACTTTGTACTTAGCAATCCATCCAAGAATAAAGCCACTTGTTTAGCCGGTGTGGGTAGCTTAGGAACAGGGCATCTCTCAAGATATTGCCTAAATCTTCTTCCTGCAAGTCTCACGGTCTCTTGAGGGGTTTGCTTGAAGTTGTGAATCAATGAGGAGGTATTATGCCTTATGCCACTCTTAGAGAATTCGGTGATGAAAGCCTCTAAGAGTTGGTCTATGCTCCTGAACTGTCTCTCGTTCAATGGTTGAAACCACGTAAGGGTTGTGTTCCTAAGTGTTAGACCAAAGGCATTATATTGCGTGAATAGGTCTTCAACTTGTTCAGCTCTCAAGACTTGCCTAAACTCAGCCACATGATCATATGGGTCTCCTGTGCCATTGAAGTAATTCTTCATGGACTTAACTAACTGAGTCGGTCTCAAAATCCTGGTGTGTTCCCTAGGCTGTAACATAATCCTGGTAGGAGATGGTTGAACCACACCCTAAGAGAGAGGATTAGGAAGTAATCCTCAACCATGGCTTTTGGGGCAAGTGGTTAGCCCATCACATTCCTAACCAAGAGGTTGTGAGTTCAATTCCTTACATAGGCCTTGGCAGAGGGAAGTCATCCGTATTCCTTTGATTCCTTGGGGCTCTAAATCCTTCAGGTTCCACTCTATTTGTTTCCGTTCTCGTTCTGTCTCTTCCCACTGGGTTGGCAAAGCTTACCTCCGGTCTATCTCTATGTCTGTCTCTTTGAGTTCCGTGAGCTTGGGATGTTCCAGCTCCTGGGTGACCAAATGACACATTCGATCTTAGTTGGGGGAAAATGAATTCACCTTTCCAAGTGTAAGCATGCCTATCATTTTCTGTAACCGCAAAGATCCTCTCTGAAGCGTGATCTAAGTAGGTTACTCTACCTAGGCTATCAGGATCTTTGAACTCATATATCATGATTGTCCCTACCTCACTCGGCTGATTAGGTCTATATCTCCAAAAGGCTTCATCAGTCTCTCAGTTCAGGAGTAGATCTATGCTCTTATTGTCTTGGGGAATCCACTCTGGTGTGATAATCCTAGTGAGAACAGATTTGCCTCGGGGGGTTCTAGGTTTTGCACCCATGTTTCCTTGCTCTAGGTCACCTAAGTCCGTTTTCGGGACCACATTCCCGAATTCATCAGTCCTATCTGGATGAATGGTGACTAGGTATATGGTTCCTTCTTTATCCAGGTATGCTCCATTTTCAAACTTGACAGCTAGATGTTCTAGTCCAATGGATTGGTCAGGGTTTTTAATCTGTACTACAGATCTTCCTAGGCCGTCCTCATAGATGCTAGCACCTAATCGGTTGGTCCTAAGGTATTCGAGTTGCGTCTTGTAAGGGCCTTCTACCCTATGTAAATATGGCACTCCGGAGCTTCCTGTAGGTCTCTCCATACCGTGGGACATCTCAGACTCGCTCGTCTCAGAGCTAGGGTAGTACGAATGATGGCTCAATTGTTGGGCCCAAGACCTAGCAGTATGATTGACGCTAGCCTCTGACGATCTAAGACTTTGTCTATCTCTCCCTAGGTGTCGACCTGATCTAAGGTTCATAAGCCCACTTGAATAATCCCAATTTTCCCAAGTACACTTTGCGTTGCTGAGTTTTTTGGTATCAGTCACTTGTTCTTTTTTCTTTTTTTTAAAATTGCTCTTAGGGTGTCACTTCTTGTCCAATTAATCTTCATCGCAAGGAACACTTAAGTTTTTATTGTACTTTGAGTGCGGTCGCTCAATTTAATTTCTTTTCCCTTAGGTTGTTTTGCGATTGTAATCTCCTAACACTTGCACTTGAGTGATTAGAGTTCTTGGACTTGGTAGTTCTTAACGTGTTCCTAATTAACCACAACCTCTATCCGTACTTAGCCTATGCTAGGGATTGACAGAGGGTGTTGAGAATTTCCAACCTTAAGTTTCTTCCCTTGGTTGCCCTTGTATGCCCAGGAAGCGTGTTCCCAAGCTCGCACTTACTCTTGCTTCGAGTACCCTTCGATGCTCTCAAAGTACCTGAAAAAGTCCACAATTAGCTCAAGAATTGAATTCAGTTGACAGACAGATCACTTTCATGCATGTAATTCACAGACCCAATTGCCTTTTGCCTTTATGGAAAACAATCCCAAGGGACCCTCAATTTTTTCCTACCCCGAGATATGGTCAACTTCAAATTATCCTATCTAATTATCCTGACATTAATTCTACCATAATCAATCGAAGTTTTGGTTGTATTCCCCACGAGCTTTCCAACAAAACAGAAATCACCGCAATCGGATTTTGTATGAGGAAGTTATGTCCACTTAGGGTTTTGGGGCCAAATTAGGATTTCAAACAGGTTAGCAGGCAAACAGGACCTCGAAATACTTTGTGTAATGGCCTCACAATGCAATGATGAACCCTAGTATTTGTCCAACAATTTGTCAAAAATAGACCACTCTTTTTTTCCCTAAAATATTAGCCAAATTTTCCCGTCTATCGCGTTCGCAAGCTCTGTCCGTCGCGATTGATAGGTCAATCGCGATTGACGTGTCGGTCGCAATTGACAGGTCCGTCGTGGCTGTCAGTCACGATTGACAGGTCCGTCACGGCTGTCAGTCGCGATTGATGGGTCAATCGTGATTGACACGTGGCCCGGATTTTCAGTCGGTCGTGGTCAAAGGGTCGTTGACTCTGTCAGTCACGATTGATGGGTCGATCGCGATTGACAGGTCCTTCGCGAGGGTCTCTCCGTCGTGGTCAAGCAATCGTTGACTGTGTCGGTCGCGATTGACAGGTCCGTCGGGGCTGTCAGTCGCGATTGATACGTGTCACACGCAGGTTCTGTTAGTCGTGGTCAGTCGGTCGTTGACTCTGTCAGTCGCGATTGACGTGTCGGTCGCGATTGACAGAGCTGTCAGCAGGTGTTCGTCGTGGTTTGTCGATCGCAATTGACAGAGCGATCGCGATTGACAGAAATCTGAGGAATTTTAAAATTTCAAGCACACATTTGGGAAGCTCTAGGCATGTAGATCATGATTATGTACTTTGTTTAACAAAAAGACCATTTTTTCTGTCGGTTGCGATTGACAGAGGTCAATGCCTAGGGACCTGCACAGTCACATTTTTTACCTACTGGAGCTGGTGCAGCTGCTGGGGATGCTGATTCCTGCAGAAAATCTCAAAAAACACAGAAAATCACAAGCACACAAACACTCTCTCGCTCTCTCTCACAAGTGAAATGAGGGGAATGGTATGGGTGGGGTGATATGACCAAAAACTGAAATTTTTCGCGATGATGGAGATGGATGTGGGAGATGGTGAGGATGATGATGGTGATGAGGAAAACAAAAGAAGATAGGAAAAAGGTGAAGAAAATACCTATAACTCCAACGCGTCAACTCTACGTCTTACCATCACATGCTCGTCTTCAAAGCTCGATCCCCAGCAACGGCGCCAAAATTTGGTGTAGCTCAGTGATGAGTAGCACCTCCTTTAATGTCAATCCGGGGAGACGTGAGGATGGTATGATGACCTAGAGCAAGTGAAGGCACAAATGCGTGAGTGTGAAGCACACAAACATGCACACACATACACACACACACGTGCACACAAGGCAAGACAAAGAGTGAGAAGCGATGGAGTTCCTTAGATTACTTTCATAAAGCTCTTACAAGTTCAAATCAATTACAAGCTAACCTCAAAAATGAGCTCTCTAGCTCTACTTATAGTTTTTTACTAGGTTTTGGCCTTGTCCAGACCTAGTGTTCGGCCTAGTTGAAAATTAGGTTCTCTACCCTATTTGGAGGTTCAAACGGAGTCTAAAAAATGTGAAAACTGATAGGTAGGTACTTCTAAAGCTCCTCAAGCTCAAGGACTCCTTGGCTTGCACAAAATGGAGCTACAAAAATATGAAATGGTATTTACAATGGTTGTTAGTGATGAAAATCACTATTTTTTTAGGGATCTCTTCTAACATTTTGACATACATTTCCTGGAGCTCCCTACTTGCTCCTTCTTCTTGATGCCTGAAAAAATTTAAATGGCCTACTTGCCAGATCTTCTTTGACTACTGTGCCTGCTTGTGCTGTCTCTTCGCTCTGACTCCCTTCGTAGGCTTCCTTGTCTTGTGACTCCTTCGGTTCCTTGACTACTGCCAATAGAGATGCTGCCGAAATTCTGTCAGCTTTTATGCTAGATAGATAATCTAGTAGATCCGTTATGCTTGTGAGATAGCTTTGGATCATTATTTATCTCCATTCACTTGGACTTGATCACAGATTGTTTGTGATATGTTGGACCATCTTGTAGGATTTATTCTTGACTCGAAGGTGCATCACCATTGTATTAGCATGTATTGCCATTAGATTTTTGGCATATGTAGTTGCCATTATCTTTTGGTTGGATTAGTGACACGTTACTCATTGTTCTTTTGCTATTGGTTATCTTGTTTGATTGCTCAATTTAGAGGGGAAACTTTGCTGAATTTTTCTAGGATTCTTTCACATCGACTTGGTCACTTTCGAGACTTGGTGAGTAGGCTTATGCTCATGGTTTTATGTGCATGCTAGATGCATGGTTATGTGACATGTGGCTCACATGGTTTCTTCTCGAGTGTGACATTTGTGATGTGAGCTATGCATATGGATATGCAGGTGTGATCCTATTGAGGATAGAGTATTTTTTCTAGTGTCTTATTACATTGTTAGTCTCTTGGATTGCCAGCATGGTATCTTCTCGATTTGATGGCACTGACTTTCCGAGATGGAAAGCTTAGATGTGGCATACATTGGTTCGTGCATGGTTACACATGTATGTGCATAGAGATGCACAGAGGCCTCGTGACATGCCCGACCATGTATGGATGGATCTGGATGCATTGGCCAGCTCCACTATCCAGTTACAGCTTGTGGACTCTATATATGAGTCTTTTTATGTATGAGGAGACGAGTGGTGCATTATGACAGAGACTACATGATATGTACGCGAGTTCATTGACTTATGTGAGACATAGATCACATCGACAAATTTGTTGTTGTCATTGTGGTCGTGAGGCCCATATTCTACGACACTGCTTTAGGCGGATGCGATGACGCCGTCAGAGGTATGCACGTGATGCAGATCAGGTAGTGGTTTCAGGAGAGTCTATGGTAGTTGATTATGCTAGTGATGGGGATATCACTTTCTCCTATTGTTCATCTCATGATTCCTCTTGTTCATTGGATTGCACACATATGGTTTGGTTGCTTGATGCATTAGTGAGTTTTCATGTTACTCCACATCATGAGTGGTTTTGTCGATTCTCATGTGAGAGTCGTGGATGTGTGCACATGCCTAATGTTATGACATATGACATTGAGTTGTAGGAGATGTATGCCTTATGCTACCAAGTGGAGCATCACTTATACTCAGACATGTACGCTATGTGCCTTCATTCCCTATGAGCTTGATTTTAGTTAGCCAATTACAGGAGAGCAAATGTTATGCATTCCTTGTTGAGCATCATTTTCAATTGTGGTTGGGACAGCTTATGTTTTTCAGAGGTGCTAGGATTGGGCATAGGTATCCACTGCAGGTACTTCATGTGAGAGACAGTCTCGTCTCAATGGGAGTTCAGCCTTATGTGCGATGTGAGACTCATCGTGTCTCATTTTATCTACATATAGATAGGTCTATTGACATTCATGATGCACATGTATGGCAGGATTCAGATGCTCAGATGGATGCACGTATAGAGAATGTTTTGGATGCTCATGATGCTTATGTAGAGCATGATTTTGTTGATCATATAGATGCTCATATGGAGCATACTTTGGATGATCAGCTGGATGCTTTAGAGCATGATGTGGATGCTCATGTAGAGAATTGTAATGATACTCAGTTTGAGTATGATCATCAGTTTGATCTTGGTGTTGATGTTGTGGAGTTAGCTCATGTGGAGCATGATGATACACTTGGTGTGGTAGAGTAGGATAGATCTTATGATACACAATGTATGCTAGAGCATACTAGCTCTCAAGATGCACAACTAGACACATCCTTGGTTGAGACAATGACTGATTTAGATGTTGATGAATTAGTGATCATGTAGTCATTCTTGGATTCGCTCATACCAGATGTTGACACAGATATGTGAGGACATATTGTCCTTGACAATGGTGCTTCGGATGCCTTGGATATAGGCATGGCTAACATGCTTAGGTTAGCCAAGATAGCACATGTTTCGAAAGCATTCGGGAGTTTGATGTACGAGTTGTTATGCTCGAGACCAAATATTGCAGTTGCTATTGGAGCATTTGCACTTGGAGTTGTCACTCATTTGATGATTGATACATGCATAGAGTGAGTGGGAGCTTTGCAGGAACTTCATGAGTTCTTGCATGAGTCAGATGTTAGCTCAACTCTTGTCGATATGAATCTAGAGCAGCTTGAGGTGCATGATTACACCTTGTTCGAGGCAGTTGGTGTAGGTTGATCTGTATGGGTTGATATCCGGACTCTTCCTGTACATTATTGTATAGTCCTACATCATTCTTTGTATGTTTTACCACTTATGGTCACATTGACCCTTAAATGGGAGATTGTTGGGGATATAAAGGTCATGTGACCTTACCCCCATATTCATATATATACGTCATATATATAGCATTGCCTCAAGAGAGTTCATTATGTGGGTTTCGAGGCTCCCATGCATTTGTGTGCATCTCTCCTCTCTTCTCACTTCGTCCATCTTCTCCTTCCTCCTCTTGTTCTCACCCATTAGTCATTAAGGGTTATGAGTACTTGGCATACAAATTGCGAAATCCATCTTTGAAAGATCTAGAGGACATCAAGCTTACAACATCAGTACCTAAGACGCAATTCACAGTCGACATCTGCTCAAAATCAACATTGATAACCTTTTGAGTAAGTAGCCAATTTTTGGAAGCTTACAAATACACTACCATGCTACAATCAAGAAAGAAGTACACACAAAGCGACTAAAACTTGCAAAGGCTAGTAGTGATTTCAAAATGAAGAATAGGACAACCCACCTGAAGGCATCTGAAAGACAAACCGCTCTTGTTGATACATGATGAACGCTACCTCTCAAAGTACTACATGGAACACCCACTCCAACAAGGGTCTGTTAGGGACGACAGACTCGTGAGGGGGGGCAGTGTTGGCACTCAAGGTCAAGAACAAGTTGGGGGAACAGATCGAAGAAGTGGACACACAAGAAGAGGGAGCATGTAGGGAGCTCCGAGAAGTATATGTCAAATTTTCTAAAGACACCCCTATAAAAACTGTGATTTTGATCATTAAAAACCATTGTAAATCTCATTTCATATTTTTCATTGTAGAGATGATTGTGAGATAAAGAGTAATCATCAAATTTCACTACTTGTCAGATTGTCTCTTAATAATGACACCATCTTTTCCTTGGATGCTATAACTCATGAGCTTGAAATCTAGAAATATATTGCTTAAATTCGCACCGTTAATCAAAATGACTCCAAAGAAGTATGCTTAAATTTGTGGATTAGAGAGGAGTTGTGATGAGGAACCCCTCTTTTCAAGAATTCACCTGTAAAGTCTTTGGGTAGTCAGTCCGACATCCAACCATCTTCAATATGAAGAGGTTGGAAGCATGTCAATGTAGAGCCTTTCAATGTGAACTCAAGGCCTCGAATTGCATGAGAAATTCATCTACTTTCTCTATGTGAAGAATGTGTTTGAAATAGGGGACATGATCATGGGGATCCCCATGGGCCTCATAGCACATCTTGGATCTTAATGGATGTGGAACAAACTCTTTTCAATAGTGCAAAGGACCAAAGTGCTTCCTTGGTATGCATAGAGTGTATGCCTTGCTCGCCTTCCCACCATGTCTGGTTTTTGCAAAGAACAAGGTTCTCAAAACATACATTTGCTTGAGTTCCTCCTCATCTTGGGATCCAAGGTGTCGTCTTTCTATTTCAGTTTACTTGTATGTTATTCTAATTCATGACTTTATGCTTTGAAAACCTCAACCCCAATCTCATTAAGTTTTATCAAGGTGTTCATTGAAGATGTACAAAGATATTTTTGTATCCATGTAGGCATTAATTTTATAGCAAGTGTGTGTACGAGTAGAAGCTTGACATTACCTTTTATCTTTACAATGGTGTAATTCCATGAATCCTTGAATCCATGCCCATTCACTCTTACATACATAAGAGGGATTTCATGTTCAATGATGTATCCATCTCTGATTCCACTTTGCATTAAACGTTATGAATGATTTAGAGTGAGATTTTGGATGATGTATCTTGCAAAGTCTTTGCATTTTACCTTGAGCTTCAGCTTCCCGAAGTGATGGAGTGGTCTTCCTTGTTCTTCTCCTAAGCGAAGAGGAGAAATTCAATGTGGGTGAGAGTCTTCGTATATCCCCAAGGATCCCTTCTCAAAGTGAATTCTAAGGATTTCCACTAGTTTCAAGCTTTCACTCGTAAGAATAGTGGCGCCATAGATGCATTATGCTTTATCCTTGGTGGACACGTGTAATAAGCACAATGACAATGCACTGTCTCTCTAGAGGTCCCCAAACCCTAACTCCTATGTTCAAGCGCAAGAGTCTAAGTGTACGTGGGCGATGCGAGGGGGAGTGTAGCACCGAGTTGTGCAGTTGGAGATGGGAGGCCATCCCTCAAATATTCCTAGCATGCACTCTCTTGGTGATGCAGCCCTTGATCAGTTTCCGCACTGGAAAGTATGACTTGACCTAGTCGGTTCCACACTTCCTTTGCTTCCGGAGACACCTTTCCCGACTTGATGTATGATCCGAAATTTTCCACAGCTCTCCAAAGGGGCCTATGTGGAGCCACTCATACGTCTAAAACATTGCCCAAATGCAAACATCCATTTGGTTGTGTAGCAAGGAAACCGTTGTTTGTAGTTACTTTGAAAGATGAGCTTTTTCTTCAAAACTTGACTTGCCACAATATATGCACAATGCGTCTAGACCCCTTTGACTTGCAGTTCCACTCTGAGGATCAATCTACACTTTGCGATTTCTATCTGGCTCATGCAAATCTAGCCTTCACCCTTATGTGATCTCCCTTTAAACACCCACAACCCTTGTTTTGTGGTATAAACTTCCCCCAAATGGATACTCAACAAATCGTGTTGTCTTTGGGCTTCAAGGGAATCATATGTTTGACCTAGAACTGCTTGACTTTGGGACTTGACCTATGCTCCATAAGATCCATGCGAGAGCTCCAAGGTCCCTTCAAACCAACTTGAAAACAAAGCACCATTTCTCTATAGTGTTGGGAGATCACGGTTTGTCACCTACATTTTTTTTCTAGATCGATCCATGAGTTTCCTTTCGTTGCTTAAGGTTCATGTAGTCTTCTCGACACCTAATTTTCCTTCAACTTCCCTTGTTATTAGCAAACAAGGAGTTGTCTCTTTGTCATGTCAATTTCTTGGACTTGTGTGATTCTTATGCCCTTCGTTGTACTTGTTAGCAAATCACGATGTCTCTAGCGATTTGTTGGACATTGCTTTGATATCAACAAGAGTGGCACTACCTACTAAGTTGACAAGGGCCTCGGGGCAATAATGTTGATGAAGGCAGCAGCATCTACACAACCTTTGAAGTGTGTGTGACGATGAGAGTAGTCTCGTCTCATTGCAGTTGCGAGTCCGAGTAGTGGCTTTAGAATAGTAGTCGGAAAGTGGGGAGATAAAGGCAGGCGGCCGTGCGTTAAAAACCTGAGACATGGATTTTCCGTTGCCGGGACTTGAACCCGGGTCGCTCGGGTGAGAGCCGAGTATCCTAACCGACTAGACTACAACGGAGGTGGCCCTCACCTCTAAATAGCGCATAAAATTATCATCATCATCATGTCATTTGAGTATGATAAAATGATATATATATATATATATGTGACGACGAGAGAAGAAGCTCTTCTATGTTTGCCAAACAAAACAGACGAATCGAATCTTGCGCTTATCACGACAAAAAGTGCAATGCAAACATGACCCTCTCATTTCTCTTCCGTATCCTTACAAAATGAACATCATCCACATTCTAGAGGAGGAGACTTACAAAGAAATTCGTGGATGGTGTGCAGTATTTGGGGAGGGACTCACACTCACACATGCAAAAAATCCCCCATCCAAACCCCCTCTCCTTCATAACAGTTCATACCAACAATCCCCATGGATGGTACACACAGAGTTGGCAAGGGACTCACACATGTGGATGTGGAAAAATCACCCATACAAAGTCTCTTCCATAACGATTCATACCAAGTGAAGGATGGTGCCAAAAGGGCACGCCGCCACTGCCCTAGCAATATCACAATCAAGTATGCACGCATGCTTGCCTTTTTCTTTTTGTTTCGTTCCTCCCCTTCTTTCCTTTTCCTTCTTAAGTGGGAACTTCGGGAGTAGTGTGCTCTGCTAATGAGATAGGGATGCATATGCACAGCGGCTCATTTTCATCAAATTCAAGGGACTCATAATCGTGCATATAAAGGGCTAGCTATAAGAAATCACTTGAACTTGTGAGTTTTCATATTGTATGTCTATGGCTCATTCAAAGATAGAGAACTTGGAAAAGGAAAGCCCAACTCCGAGCAGCCCAGCCAAGAATACACTCCTTGTCTTTCGCTTTCTCATCCTCGTTTCGTTGTGCTCCCATGGCTTGTTCGCTGCCATTAGACTCGCCAACCAGTTTTAAAGCTCTCGCTCAAGCTTGTATCCAAGACTTCTTGTGTTCTCTCTCGAGATTTCTTGTCTTTTTTTCCAATTCATTCTGGCATTCATCGAATAGGTCCTTCAATGTTGTTATCTCTTCATCCATTGTCTTCCAACGTGGTGTTCTTTGATTCCACATTGTCAATGAGTATCTTCTTGTAATTGGATTCCAACTCTTTCTATTCTTCCTCAAAGTAGTGTTTTGGGACATCACCAAATCCACCTTTAGTAACGTTTCTACCATCTCTTTCTCCATGTTGGTCCTTCAATTATGAGATTTTCTTTGAAACTTCTGCATTCATTTCTACCGTCTGTATGGTTTCAGATTCTATGGTTTCATCAATTTCTACCATCTGCATCTAAGTATCCATGGCACTCTGCATCATTCATCTCACTAATGGCTTCAACGGATTGGCATCAATGTTTAACCGAGTAGACATTGGGAGTGATGGTGGTACATTAGGGCCAGCTTCATTTCCTCTCACCATATGTAAAAGTTTGTTGAAGGATTGTATGAACTTCACTAACATACATTAGGGGAAAAAATGAACCCTGCATGGGCCTTGTAAGGATCCCTAATTTTCAGGGATTAAAATTAATCATGCTAGGGATAAAGGGAGCATGGAAAACCAGCAGTGGTATTTTATTTAAAAATATTATTTCTTAAGGGCCACATCTGATTCCTCAATTTGAACGGATTCACACTTGTTGAGAGCCGTTAGATACCTCGAATGAATGGATAAGATTGATGAAGTGTGCTGTCAAAAAAAGACTGCGCTTAGTTGGGAAGGGTTTGTCGCCATATTGAGCCCTTGGATATTCACTACGAACAGATGAGATGACCCAAGGTATCTCTGGCAGAAAAAGCCAAAATAGAGAGCCCACATCATTTGTGAGAGGTGGGAATAATGAAGAGAGAAACTCACAGACGTACACGATTTGTGAGCCATTCTATTTCTATCATGGGCGGACGCGATTCGCGGTACAATTCTGGCAGAAAAAGATGAAATAGGACTCATTCAAGTCATAGGACATGGGAAAAGGAAGAGAGAGACTACATTGGGATGCGAACGAATGGAGTCCCTTGGATTTCTTCCGATTGGACGTCCCATATTAAAACGTGCATGTCTCTCTTTTTTTCAAGCATAATCATTGGATTTCATTCATATCCAAGGGTCCATACCATTTTCGGATCGCGAAATTTGAATCCTAAACCACTACATGAGAAAATACCACTTTTATCATCACATTTTGGTTGTTTTGACCAATCCAAAACCAAGGAAACATAGGCCTAGCCTACTTGATTGAGGCTCTAGACTGTGGCCACCACCCTCCTCTCATTGGTCCATCACTAATCAGCCCTTAATCTAAAAGGCCCATGCAGGGTTCATTTTTTCCCCTAATGATTTGGGTGTGACATAGGAGTGACACTTGTAATCACTTGAGTTGATTCTACCACATATACCTCTTGGGCCTTATTCCTTCTCGCTTCTAAGGGTATGAAAGCTATTGACTCATTCCTTATCGCAATCACGCTAATCGATAAGGGTGACTCCTCCCTATTATCTAATAACTATTCTCATTCTTCCTATTGTTACATCTCCAACAACATTGCGTGCTTAGTAGAAGTTGAATTGACATGTACTACGAAGTACAGACATAGCCCAGGAAAGCGTTTTGGAGATCCCTCCATTGTTTCTCCTTGTTTCGCAACCTCTCAATATACAAAAACTTCTTGCTGGTCTTCAAGGATGTCCTAAATTTGATTTCATTCATCCCAATTCCATCATCATTAGTGTATTCTTTCAGTTCGATGTTCATTCGTTGGTCATCCTTTTCTTCATCATCAATTCTAGAATAGGAGCTAATATCCTTGCTTTTCTTATTGATATATTTTGGTAGTCATATGTATGAACACATTAGGACCACCGGGGCACTTATTTCCCTCTTTAGGAGGTTTTTTTCCCTGCAGCTTGTATATACGCCTATAACCCTAACGGATCATTTATCTTTCTACATTCTCTTGTTAATACATTCAGTATTGTGTGTGTTGTCCAAGCTTCTTCCTCTTCCTTGTGTTGTTCCCATGCTTCCATAGACCTCTAACTCCAACAATTAGTATCAGAACAGGCGGCCGCTTCATCTAGGGCATCCTCAACATCCCTTCAATCATAGTTGTAGCATACTCATGAAAATTGGTGAGCATACTCGACTTCTGAATGCACTATCATAGCACCTATGTAGGAAATTTTGTCTTTTTTGTGCCAAACACATATACAAGTTTCTGTTCTTTAGTATAAGCTCCTTGAAGTGTGCTATAGGTTTAACAAAAGTTGAATGTGTAGTTTTGTTCGACGTTTTGAGATACATTCATTTTTTTGCATCAAAGTATTTTAGTCAGTGGCCATGGCCAAAAGCAATGATGTACTTCATATGTTAGCTATTGACGATGAGTTGGATGGTACTAATTACCCATTATGGGCATATATGATGCGTCATGTATTGGTTGCAAAAGGACTCTGGAATATTGTGCACAGTGTTGGAAAACATCCTACTACAACTACAAATATAGTCACTGAAGGTGATGCAGATGGCATTAAAAATGGTGATCTTTAGGTTCGTGTTAGTGTTGCAGTTCGTGTTGCACCTATTGTATAACAACTTTTTTGTGGTGGCAAAGATGCTCAAGCACATGTATTGATAGCCTTGTCTGTCAAGTGTGCCATTATTCCTCACATTCACTCTTGCAAAACAAGAAAGGATGCTTGGGATACACTTACGAGTTTATACTAGTGTTGAAAACATCCTAGTACAACTACAAATATAGTTACTGAAGGTGATGCAGATGACATTGAAGATGGTGATCTTTAGGTGCCTATTAGTGTGAGAGTTTCTGCTGCATACTCATGAAAATTGGTGAGCATACTCAACCTCTGAATGCACTATCATAGCACCTGAGTAGGAAATTTCATCTTTTTGTGCCAAACATATATACAAGTTTTGGTTCCCTAGTAAAAGCTCCTCGAAGTCTGCTACAGGTTTAGCAAAACTTGAAAGGTTAGTTTTGTTCAACTTTTTGAGATACAATCATTTTTCTACATCAAGGTATTTTATTCAGTGGCCATGACCAAAAGCAATGATGTATTCCGTATGTTAGCTATTGAGGATGAGTTGGATGGTACCAATTACCCATCAAGGGCATATATGATATATCATGTATTGGTTGCAAAAGGACCGTGGAATATTGTGCACAATGTTGAAAAACTTCCTACTACAACTACAAATACAATTAGTGAAGCTAATGCAGATAGCATTGAAGATGGTGATCTTTAGTTTCATGTTAGTGTTGCGGTTCCTGTTGCACCTACTGTAGAGCAACTTCATTGGGGTAACATTTAGTAACGTTTCTACCATCTCTTTCTCCATGTCGGTGCTTCAATTATGAGATTTTCTTTGAAACTTCTGCATTCATTTCTACCATCTGTATGGTTGCAGATTCTATGGTTTCATCAATTTCTACCATCTACATCTAAGTATCCATGGCACTCTGCATCATTCATCTCACTAATGGCTTCAACGGATTGGCATCAATGTTTAACCGAGTAGACATTGGGAGTGATGGTGGTACATTAGAGCCAACTTTATTTCCTCTCACCATATGTAAAAGTTTGTTGAAGGATTGTATGAACTTCAATAACATATTTGGTTGTGACATAGGAGTGACACTTGTACTCACTTGAGTTGATTCTACCACATATACCTCTTGGGCCTTATTCCTTCTCGCTTTTGAGGGTATGAAAGCCATTGACTCATTCCTTTTCGCAATCATGCTAATCGGTAAGGGTGGCTCCTCGCTATCATCTAATAACTATTCTCATTCTTCCTATTGTTACGTCTCCAACAACATTGCTTGCTTAGTAGAAGTTGAATTGACATGTACTATGAAGTCCAGACATAGCCCAGGAAAGCGTATTGGAGATCCCTCCATTGTTTCTACTTGTTTCGCAACCTCTCAATGTACAAAATCTTCTTGTTTCTACCTATAAACCTAACGGATCATTTATCTTTGTACATTCTCTTGTTAATACGTTCAGTATTGTGTGTGTGCTCCAAGCTTCTTCCTCTTCATTGTGCTCTTTGTGTGCTTCTACAGACCTCAAACTGCAACAATTAGTATCAGAGCAGGTGATCGCTTCATCTAGGGCATCCTCCACATCCCTCCGATCACAGTCCCAGCATACTCATGAAAATTGGTGAGCATACTCGGCCTTTGAATGCACTATCATAGCACCTATGTAGGAAATTTTGTCTTTTTAGTGCAAAACACATATACAAGTTTCTGTTCCCTAGTATAAGCTCCTTGAAGTCTGCTATAGGTTTAACAAAAGTTGAATGTGTAGTTTTGTTCGACGTTTTGAGATACATTCATTTTTTTGCATCAAAGTATTTTAGTCAGTGGCCATGGCCAAAAGCAATGATGTACTTCATATGTTAGCTATTGAGGATGAGTTGGATGGTACTAATTACCCATTATGGGTATATATGATGTGTCATGTATTGGTTGCAAAAGGAGTGTGGAATATTGTGCATTGTGCTAAAAAATGTCCTACTACAACTGCAAATACAGTTATTGAAGGTGATGCAAATGGCATTGAAGATGCTTATCATCAGGTTCATGTTCATGTTGTGGTTCTTGTTGCACCTACTATGGAGCAACTTTGTTGGGATGGCAAAGATGTTCGGGCACATGCATTGATAGCCTTGTCTATCAAGCATGCCATTATTCCTAACATTGGCTCCTCCAAAATAGCAAAGGATGCTTGGGATACACTTACCACTTTATACTAGGCAGGGAATGAAGCTCGTGTTTCTTACTTTCAAAAACAATTGGAGAGCGAGCACATGAATGAAGGAGATTCCATGAGCATTTTTTCGACAAAGATCAAAGATTTGAAGGAGCACTTGATTTTTGTTGATAAAGTCTTGCTAGATAGGTCACTTGTGCATAATATTACGAATGGAATTCAAGATTCATATCAAAGTTTTGCTTCTACTCTTTGATTGATGATGAAAGGCAATCCAAATGCCTTAACATTTCAAGAGTTAGTCTTTGCTCTGCTGTAGGAAGATTACTCTACGCAGAATAGGTCCATAATGTGTCTTGTAGATCAATCTTTCTCGTCTATTTAGAAGGGCAAAGGTAAATGGAGCTCATCTACTAGTCAGTAGAAATCTGCTAATTTAGCACAATCAAAGAAGGATGAGAAAGATGAGAAGAAAACAAAAAAGCTAAAACATGTTTTACAAATACTAAAGAAAATGATCATGTCATAAGGAATTGTCCAAAACGCGCTACAAAAGAGGCAAAGGAAAAAGAGTCTAGAATGGTTGTAACTTGTTGCAGATGCCTCTACACCAAAATAAGAGTCTGCAAATCTTATGCAGAATGAAGAATGGGCATTTACTATTGTTTTTGGTTATGACCCATCTTCTCATGAATAGTGTATGTCTATAATAGACTCAGATGTTTTGACTTTGATAGTGGAGCAACCAAACATATCATCTTGTAATGCAGTTTCTTCTGTTCACTTGAGTCTACCCCTACATGTAATATTGTCACATGCACCAACAACTCCTCTTATCATGTCATGGGAGCTGGTAAGATCATTACGACTATTGCTAATGTTAGTTCTTTTACATTGTTGGTTACTTTATTTGTGCCAGGGATCAAGAAAAATCTGTTATTAGTTTTAGCATTAGCCAAGATTGGCTTGGTTGTGAACTTTTTTTTATGACAGATGTACAGTTCATGATCTATCAAATGGCAATGTCTTATTGCTTTTGGCATTTTATGTTGTGGGCTGCATAAGCTCATAGATTATGCAAAATCTATGAATGATTTAGCATGTGTAGTTAAAGATTCTCAGGCTATGTCAAATGCAAAGCTTTGGCATGCAGGCTTTGGTTATCTCAATTTTGCTAGTTTGCTACGCTTGCAGAAATATGAAATGGTTTCCTCTTTTCCCAGACTTTAGGCACCTGGTAAACATGTGTGTAAAGGATGTACTTTGGGCAAAATGCAGCATTCCTACTTTGCAAAAGATGTTTATGTACAATCTACTAAAAAATTACAGCTTGTTCATACTGATGTTTGTGGTCCTATATGAACACCTTAATTTGGGTACTACCTTTACTTTGTGACTTTCATTGATGATTTTTCTAGGCATGCATGGGTATATCCATTGAAAGCAAAGTCCCAAGAGTTTATGTGCTTCAAATAGTTTCTACTTTTGGTTGAAAATCTATCAGCATGTAAAATAGGCACCCTCCATTCTAATCGAGGGAGAGAATATATGTCTTCTTATTTTAGTGCATTTTTGGCTTAACATGGGATAAAACATCAATGCATAGTGCCATATACACAATAGAATGGAGTTGTAGAAAGGAAGAACATGTTACTCATGGAGATGGTGAGGTGTATGGTCAAGAGTCGGGACTTACGACATAGTTTCTGGCTTGAGGGTGTCATATGTACAAAATATGTACTTAATAGATGTCCCACTAGAGCATTGTAGTCTATCACTCTATATGAGGTTTGGCATGGTTGCAAGCCATCTATTGCTCATCTCTGTGTCTTTGTTTGTCTAGCATATGCATAAATCCTTGAACAACTATGCAGGAAATCGCATGATAAAGAAGTGAAATGTATTTTTGTTGGGTATAGTTCTGAAAGCAAAGGGTATCATCTATATCATCCACCAAGTAAACACATTTTGGTTAGCAATGATGTTGTTGTTGTGGATGATGGAATTCAACCATTACATTCATGTACTAAGGAGACATCAATTAGCTCCGAAGATGTGTATTACACTTTGCAACCTCTTTTCACAGGTGGACAGTCTAGTGCTTATCAAAATGAGGCAATTTATTATACTTTGTAGGTTCCACATGATGATGCAGATCATTCTATTTCTAATGCAGATTTACATAATGCACTTGTTGATGAGAGGTCTGATATAGAGGAGGCAAGAAATATGCCTAAATGTATGGTTTAGACTTTGCGAGATAGAAAACTAGATGCACCTCTATCATATCATACTTGTTGAGTCTCTCATAGTGCTTCTTTTTCATTAGATTGCTATGTTATTATTGTCTCTAGTCTTTGTGATGGGAATGAGCATGTTCCGTTTGATGAAGCACAAAACTCAGAAAATTAGATGGTTGTTATGCAACCAAACTATGATGCCATTATGAAGAATGGTACATGTTCTTTATGTGAGTCACCTCCTGGCAGGACGGCCATCGGCACTAAGTGGGTATACAAGTTGAAGCGTAAGCCTGATGGAATAGTTGATATATATAAGGATAGGCTTGTTGCAAAAGGTTATGCTCAAGAAAAAGGCATTTACTTTGGTGAGACCTTTGCTCCTACATGTCGAATGACTATTGTTCATAGCATCTGTGCACTTGAATCTCATCATGGTTGGAATGTCCATCAGCTTGACATTAAAAATACATTTCTGAATGGTGACTTGCATTAAGAAGTGTATGTTTTTCAGCCTGTGGTTTTGTGTAGAAAGGTCATGAAAACAAAGTGTGCAGGTTTAAATAGGCATTATATGGTTTGATGCAATCACCACATGCATGGTATGAAAAGATACATGCCTACTTGATTGCACATGGTTTTGAGAACAGTCCAACTGAGAGCACCCTATATGTTAAGCATGCAAATGATGTGCTTCTGATTATTGTTTTCTATGTTGATGACATGCTGATGACATGCTGCTCACTGGTCCAAATAAAAAGCATATTATTGATTTTAAGGTTGATTTTCATGGATCATTTGAGATGTCAAATTTGGGGCATTCGCATCGTTATTTGGGCATTGATTTTATGCAAGTTGATGTTGGAATAGATTTGTGTCAAACAAAATATATAGACACATTATTGCAACATTTTGGCCTCGAAGACTGCAAACCTATTGCCACTCCTATGGAAACAAGTTTATTGTTGAGTCTTCACGATGTTGGAGATGCATTTGATGTTGTTCTCTATCAACACGTTGCTGGATGCTTGATTTACTTATGCGTTACTTGGCTAGATATTCTGTTTTTTGTCTCATAGATGAGCAAGTTTATGTATTTCCCAGGTGTCAAGCATTGGCAAGTGGTTAAGAGCATCTTTCACTACTTGAGTGGTACCCCACTACTTCAATTGATTGATCCCAAGGGGGGATCTCTACTGCAAGATTTACATGCTTTTTTTATCTCTCATTGGGCTGGTTGCTATGATACTCATGTGTCCACCAATGGTTTTTGGCTCATGGTTGGTAGCTCATGCATATCTTGGTTGATCAAGAAGCAGGCTATTGTGGCCACTTCTAGTTGTGTTGCTGAGTATAGTGCAACTTTCATAGTGACTATTGAGTGTGTGTGGCTCAAATGCCTTATGGCTGATTTGGATGTTGCTAAGTCTTTTGCCCCCAACATCTTCATTGATAGTCAAAGCACATTGGTGATTGTGAGTGTTGGTAGAATTAGCTAAGTGCTTGGCTAGTTATTCAAGATTACACATCAATTCATGTATCTCACATGGAGGAGCACATATGAACACCTTCTTTTCAATTTAGGTGTATTTACCTTTGGATAAATGTAAAATTAAGAAAGTAAGGAATCTTGTGAAGTTAGTGAGTTGAACCCACAAATAATGTGGTAGGAAGATGCAATTCAATTCATCCCTAAAGTGTAGGATGACTTTTAGGTAAGGGAAAATTCAAATCCAAACTCACATAATGAGTATAAATAGAGATGCTTTTTAATCGTGGGGTAGAGAGAGTCATTCTTAGAGTTATTGAGTTATATCATTGAGAATAGCTTGAGCTCAACACATGTATGAGTAGTCCACTAGACTTCACTTGTATCATATATTCATTATCATATACATTTTGATACATTTATTCAAGAACATCTCTGTCTATAGTTCTTTGTTGGATCTTCGTTATGTTAGTGATTTTGCAGAAGTGATTTCTCTATGTGTACTCATATTTGCTACATTTTAACTTGCTATAGTTAGATTAAAGTGCATACTAGTCATATATCAAGCTTCATTAAGTTTGATTTAACCAATCACGAGATATGAAGTGATGAAGTTGACTATGTCTGCACACCATCTTGTTCTTGAAAACTCAAAAGGTAATCAATCCTCTACCCTATATATATATAAGAACAAGAATAAAGATGGCAAAGACAAAGGTGAAAATTTTGATGATGAAATTAGCACCTCTCAAGAAAATTTTTTAGGAAGAGGTAGAGGCTCAAGAGGAAGAGGCAGAGGGAGAACACAAAACTCCTCTCCATGCTCCATATTTGGCTTAACTAATCACATTATTGAGAATTGTTTAAGGAATCCTAGAAACCAAAGAGGAAGAGGCTACAACACACGAGGCTATGGAAGCTCAAGAGGTAGATTCAATAATAACAATGGTTATAAAAATAACTCATACAAAAACAATAATTATCAAGGAGCATACAGAGGAAGGAGAGAATACAACAACTATGTAGATGAAATAAATCAAGAGGACTCATTACTTCTGATGAACATGACCATGAAGCAAGGTAAAGCAGATGAACATGTATTCTATATAGACTCAGGTTGCTCAAATCATGTAGCAAGGAATGTAGCTCTACTCTCACACTTGGACAACCCAAGGAATAGACATGAAGTCCAAATAGGACATGACACAAGGCATCCACTGGAGAAGACAGGCAATGTGAACACTTCAGATGGTAATATGAACCTATTGAGTAAGGTATTGTATGTGCTTACCATAATCAAAAATCTCATAAGTGCTGATCAGATTGTTGAGAAAAAAGTGCAAGTCAAATTCACAAAGAATGGAACATTTGTTGAGGATCCACATCATGGATTCAAGAGGGTAGCAAGAGGAGAAAATTCAGGTACATTATTTACATTTGAGCTTTGAAACACTAGGAACAATGCAGTGTTCAATTTTGGAAGTCAAACATTATCAGAATTGGAAATTTGGCACAAAAGGTTAGCTCATATAGGTGAAAGGGCTCTGAAGCAAATAAGTAGAGATGAAAGTGTTCTTGGTCTACCAAATATCTCCAAGCAACACATGATTTATAAATGTAGTGCTAGCCAATTTGGCAAGCCTCACAAACAACCATTCATAAAGAAGGGGTATATTCATGGAGACCTATTGGAGTTAATCCATACTGATGTATGGGGGTCAAGCAAGGAACCATCGATCTAAGGATCAAGGTATTATGTGTCATTGATTGATGACTGTAGCAGATGGACAATACTCTACTTCATGAAACATAAGGAAGAAGTGTTTTCATGCTTTAAGAAATATCTTGCATTAGTAGAAAATCAAACAGGAAATACTTTGAAAAGACTAAGACCAGATGGAGGGGGAGAATACTTCTTCCACGACTTTGATTCTTATCTCCAAGAGAGAGGGATCAAAAGAGAAATTGCAACCATATATACTCCTGAACAAAATGGAGTGGTAGAAAGGAGGAATAAAACCATACTGGAGGCTGCAAGGTCAATGCTAAATGAGAAGAAGTTGCCCAATTACCTATGGGGCAGAGGTTGCTTCCATAGTCATATATCTAATCAATAGACTCCCATCAAAAGCATTGGATTGGATGAAACCATATGAAGCTTGGAATGGAAGAAGACCTAGCCTTGACCATTGTAGGATCTTTGGGTGCATAGCATATGCACACTTACCTTCAAAAATTAGAGGCAAGCTAGATCTAAAGGCTGAAAAGTGCATCTTTATTAGCTGTGGTCTTAATCATAAATTTTATAGGTTATAGAATCCAAGAAATAAAATTTTATTGTTAGTAGAGGTGTTGTTTTTTATGAAAACAAATCTTGGTTTGAAGATGATGGGAGGAAAATCAAACTTGCCTATGACCACGAGGAAGACTTTCCAACACTATCAAAGAGGAATGAGCATACACATGAAGAATCAAGTGACTCTGATGATGATCAGAAGATTCCAAGAAGAGAAATCAATTCTTGGAACTCCAAAAGCACAACCAAAGTGCAAGAATTGAGAGATGTAGCAGAATCATCTCAACAAACTATAAGGAGATCTACCAGAGAGAAAAGGAAGCCAAAAAGGTATGATTATGAAACATCCTTGGTCATTAAGCATTCCATCTATATTGCTCAAGATACAAGTTCAAAAGAACCATCAACATATGAAGAGGCCAAGAAGAAGCCATAATGGAAACATGCAATGGAAGAAGAGATAGAATCTCTACAAGAGAATCATAGTTGCTAATTGGTTCCCAAGAAACCATCTATGAAGGTCATTGGTTCAAGGTGGATTTGTTAGATATGCTCAATACTCCACCCTCATGTGACCACAAATGATCCATGGTGCTCTAAGTTGTAAGGCCCCCATTATGAGGAAAAGCCATTATGAGAGCCCAGACATTCGTGGAACCCTAACTTCCAAGTTAGATGAGGTCTATGTGTGACCGTTGATGGTTGTAGATGATCTCTGTGAGCCTAGCCATTAGGTTAGGTAGGGCATAAAATTCCAGACTATTGGGTTGCCATTTAAGGTGAAAATAAAGGCCTTGTGGCATCGCGTGGTTTCCCCATAGAACCTTAATGGGGGGATTGCAGAGGGGGGCTTGGCCCCTTCTACGAGGTCCGAGGGGCCTATCCCCCCGGCCGAGAGGGCCGAGACGGTAGGAGTTTAGGTTGTGGAGATATTGTCGGATCATATATTTTATCGCCTATTTTGTATCTCCCGACTACGTTTATCTATACCGAACCGCCTCGTAAAAGCTACATAAGCACGACCGAGGTTGAGCTTTACATTGCATTGTGCACTAGTAAGCACTTCATCTAGATTCTATCTAGATCACCATCTAAGCTCCACATTGGGAGCGCACGTCTGGACAACACCATCATTGTAATTGCATTACGCTTGGCAATTTGAGAATTTGAGTTCTCTATCTCTCAATGTGTGTCTATCTTTGTCTACATTTTTCTCTCAACTCTATCTCCAAGTCTATTCTGCTTTGTTGTTACTTTCTTACATGGTATCAGAGCTCCGAAGGCTCTGAGTGGTGCAAAAGTAGAAATGTAGAGGTTGCAGAGGTCTGAACGAAAAAAGAGAGAAGATGTCAAGCAGTGCGTCATCATCTACGACTGGGAGTCAAGGTGGTTCATTAATAGGAGTAGGTGGCACACAAGCAGGAGGAGCAATGATTCCGTTCATCGCAATGTTGTGGATACGGCCACCGGCCTTCACAGAAGATAAACTTGATGGTATGAACTACACCCTATGGAAGTTTAAAATCACTTCCATCCTTGACTCATATGAGCTTTTGGAGATAGTTTTAGGGACTGATCATGAGCCCCAAGAAAGACCTGATCCAGATAATCCTGGTCGAATGATTCCTCTTGATGCTGATCTTCTACATGCTTGGAAACGTAGAAATGCAAATTCACTATGTGCTCTAGTTACAAGTACTTCTAATAGTGTTCTGACTCTCATTTAGCATACTACAAAGGCATGTGAAGCATGGAACATATTGAGAAATCAATATGAAACTCATAATCAGACACAGATTCAGAACTTGGAGAATAAGCTTGCAGCAGAACGGTTTGCTGATGGGGAGACTTCAGAGGTGTTTATCACTCGCATAAAGAATCTTTGAGATCAATTGGTGGGAGAAGGTGTTCAAAAGTCAAGTGAGGAGCTAGCTCGGCGTTGTCTTCGAATCTGTCCACCTAAGTTTGATGGTTTGGTAACTGCTCTTAACACTCAAATCAGACCTCAACCACTAACTTTTGAAGAATTCAGTGCCTTACTCATGGAGGAGGAGCTGCGGCTCCAGGCAAGGAGTGGTGGTAGCAAAGGAGATGTTGCATTCACAACAAATGCCAAAGGAGGCAAAATAGACTCTTCAAAAGATGGGGACAAAAAGAAGAACGTTAAAAAGAAGTTCAAGGGAGAGTGTTTCCATTGCAAGAAGAAAGGACACAGAATCCAAGATTGTCACATCAAGAAGGTAGAAGAGAAGAGTGGCTCTTCATATGGTGGCAAGGGCAAGGAGTCTGCTAACACAGCAGAAACAGAGCTTGAGTTATTTGTTATGGTAGAGGAGGTGTGCTCTTCGACTGAAGATTCAGGAACAAATGAGTTATGGGTGTTGGACAATGGTGCATCTCGTCACGTGATGAGTGGAAAGGGCCTTTACAGTTCCTTACAGCCTCTAAAGGAACCCATCACAGTAAAGGTAGGGAACAATGCAAGATGCCCTGCAGAGGGCAAAGGTATGGTTTCTTTCATTAACTCTAATGGTGATATCAAAAATCTTTTCAAATCTGTTGAATGTTCCACAAATAAAACGAAATCTACTTTGAGTAGCTTCTATAACTGATCATCAAGTATGTTTTAGTAAGAACGGAGCTAAGATTATGGACGGTAAAAACAACATTTTTGGGACTGGCATAAGGAGGAACAACATGTATGAGTTGTATGCTCTTATAGCCACTACAAGCATGGGCACAAGTAAGCTATGGCATAAGAGATTCGACCACATTGGATACCTTGTATTGAAGGAGATGCATCGTAGGGGTATGGTTGCACACCTTCCATTGATTGCAAAAATGAAGCAACCATGTGAAGTGTGCATGATGGGCAAGCAATAGAGGAAGGTGTTTCCACAAGAAAGCAAGAACAGGGCAAGCTATCCTCTAGAGTTGGTGCATGGTGACTTGTGCAGAGAAATGACTATACAGGCCTTGGGTGAATCTTCCTACTTCATGTTACTTGTCGACGACTATAGAAGGAAGATATGGGTGTACTTCCTCCGCAATAAGGCTCAAGCTTTTTGGTAAGTTTAAAGAATGGCTTCAGCTTGTTGAAACTGAAATAGGGAAGAAGATGAAGAAATTCAGGAGAGACGGTGGTGGTGAGTTCACATCAATAGAGTTTAAAGATTTGTGCAAGAGTAAGGGAATCAAGCATCAACTCATAGTGGCACATAGTCCTCAACACTGCTATCAACACTGATGTCTACATCTTGAATCGAAGCTACACCAAGGCACTTGATGGAAAGACTCCACAAGAAGCCTACACTGGTAAAAAACCTTCTGTTTCCCATTTGAAAGTATTTGGAAGTGAATGTTATGTACATGTTCCACATAGGGAGAGAAACAAGCCTCAACCAAAAAGCATCAAATGTATCTTCCTAGGGTACAACGGAGATAGGAAGGCTTATAAGATTTATGACCCAGAGGCTAAGAAGATCATGACGAGTTGTGATGTGGTGTTTAAGGAGGAGGAGCCACATGGAGTGGAGGAGGAAAAGAGAGCTTCCAGTTTATCATCAGGCAAATGGGCAATCCACTATGAGCTAGGCCCAAGAGCTATCCATTCTACGCAAGAGAAGGAAGTGTTATCGTTAGTGTCCATGTGAAAGGCCAAATGGCCACTGGACACTTCTTTCTATATGTTCTTTAATAAAACATATAGTGGCCTGGTCAGTCATGGAATCTAAGTTCAACCGCATTTGTAAGACCTAAAAAGTCTGTCTTCGTGCTCCCTGTGTACTGTGTTTTCTGAGTATTCTGCAGCCTCTGTGTGGAGTACTGTGTGCGGACTTAGGAGCTCGGTTTTCTACTCCAAACATATTTTCATGGAGCTCTCGAGAAGGAGAGTGCATTGTGGTGCATCACCATTGAAATCCTTCACTAGTATCAGAGCAGTTCAAGGCAAAAGCTTCGTTCCTTTTGTGCGAGCGAAGCAAGCACCCCCCCTAGGCTTTCTCCAAGGCTTACGACCAAGGCGACAACCAAGGCATAGACCTTGGCATATCTTGTCATTCGAGTCACCGAAGTCACCGTTGGTGCCGTCAGCTGCACGCGAGGGAGGACCTCGAGGATCAAGGAATATGGAGGTTCCCGATACTTCCCGGGAGGTCACCCATCCCAACACTGTTCCCCCCGGAGCTCGCTTAAGCGTGGCAATCTCTTGCCACTAAGCTACACTCTTCTAGTGTCTGAAGAAGGAGAAAGACTAAGGTTGACATTACCTTGAACATGTTTTGGTCCCCCAAAGCTTCATTCCTTGCTTTCAGAGCCTATTTTTGAAGCATTTTTGGGTGTCTTTTGGAGCCATTTTGGAGTACTTCCACACATAGTTCTCTTCAGACAGGTCCAAGAACATCAAGAAGAGTGTTCTTTGTACTTCTCTGAAAACAAACATCAACCTTTGGGGCTGTGTTTTCAACCACACTTGTAAAACTACAGGTTTCTTGAAAGGTTTCAGTTTTGGTGGGAACAGTTGTTGCAAAAATGTATGCAGGGTTTTTGAGCCTAAAACATCAGAGTTGATAGACACTTGCGGGTGTTATTGGCTAGTTTTTGGGCTGTGTATTCAGCCTTTTAGTGTCATTTTACTGCATATATTGATCACATACACACCATGTATGCTTCTATGGATACCGCTTATGTATGTCCATGTGGTCATTGATATAGTGGTTACGTTCTTTGCATAAAGCCTTTTACATTTGATAAAGAGGGTGGTGGTGAGGTTTTCTTAACTGGGAGACACCCGGATGTCTAGGTCTCTTCGGTGATGCAGGTGG
Source organism: Ceratopteris richardii (assembly GCA_020310875.1). Classification (NCBI taxonomy): domain Eukaryota; kingdom Viridiplantae; phylum Streptophyta; class Polypodiopsida; order Polypodiales; family Pteridaceae; genus Ceratopteris; species Ceratopteris richardii. The sequence continues at coordinate 93,392,225 of CM035431.1, forward strand.
AAGACTTACCCAGCCTTGCCATAGGAGATGTATGATAGTTGTTCATAGGTGCTTGATAAGCCTAGTTGGCTTCTGTTGGGTAACTGGTTATATGCAATGGATTCAGTGATTCACTATGCAGGAAAACATGTCAATACTTGTAGTTTTATGATATTTTGACACTGGTCATATGCTCATTTTGCATAGGATACTTTGGCAAAAATTTTCTAGATTTTTTGTTTAGTCAACTATACAGTGGTCGATTTACTCCTTGATACACTTATTCATTGGTGTTCGGACTCTTCTAGCTCCATTATCATTCTATTCAATTCTCTACCATCATGGCATCACAGGTCCCAAGCACATCCGGTGGATTAGGGTCTAGTGCTAGTGTTCCAAGGAGGAGCTATAACTTGTAGGGCAAAGACCATTTTGAGATCCGAAAATTTGATGGCACAAATTTTGCTCTATGGAAAAATCAGATTAAAGATGTGCTAATTCAAAGGAGGCAATGGAAGCCAGTAAACGGGATTTCAAAGAAGCCTGCTGACATGGATGAAGATGATTGGGATGAGTTAGATGAAATGGCCAGGTCTACCATTCGCTTGCACCTGGCAGATATTGTTTAATTTACATTATTAGACTGTGAAAGTGCAAAGGAGCTTTGGAAGAAGTTATGCAATACATATGAAAAAGAGACGGCATCAAATAAAGTGTATCTGATGAGAAAATTATATGACCTTCACATGAAGGACACAGATAGTGGTGCTGCTCATCTAAATGAGTTTGATGCTATATTCTCCCAGTTACAGGCTCAAAAAATGGATATGGATAATGACATGAAAGCAATATTGTTGTTATGCACCTGCCATCATCATGGGATACCTTTATACAGCTATTAGCAATAGTGCACGTGGTGGTAAACTCATCTATGATGACATCTGTGGAGCACTCTTGAGTGAGGAGATTCATAGAAAATCTATGGTTGGCACTCAGAGTGGAGATGCATATAATGTTCGTGATTCTTACCAAGTAAAGAATCAGCAACGTGGCAGGAGCAAGAACAAGGAAAAGAATGATCAACAGAATAAGAGTAGAAGTAAATCAAGGAAGAGGGATATGGAAATCAATGCCATTATTGTCATAAGAAAGGACATACGAAGAAAGACTGTTATGCATTAAAGAATGCTAAAGGTAAAGGACAGAATGTTGATGGGCATGTTAAACAGTTACCTGCACCATCTACTTCGACTATGAAGATTGAAGAAATTAATGCTATTTCTGATGATGCTGATGTGCTGACACTTGATAGTATTGTGCCAACTGAAGCACTTATGGCTGATTCTCTTTGCCACACCTGGCTGCTAGATTCTGGTGCTTCTTTCCATGTGACATCACACAAAGAATGGTTCTCTATTTATGTAGCAAAGTCTCTTGGTACCGTGAGACTTGGTGATTCTTACCAGTGTGAAGTTGTGGGGATTGGAGATGTGGTTGTGCAGTTCATTCATGGTTTAAAATTTACTATGCATAATGTACGCCATGTACCTCAGTTATCATGCAGTTTGATGTCAGTTGGTCAACTTGATGACCTTGGTTACAAGGTAGTCTTCTATGCTCAGTCCTTTCGTATATCAAAGGGCAATATGGTTATTGCAAAAAGAAGCAAAGTTGGCTCACTTTATCCTTTATTCGTATCATAGAAAGAACACTTGTTAGCTGTTACTGAACAGCCTATGGCTTGTATTTGGCATGGTCGTTTGGGCCATATATCCCGTAGTGGAATGGAAAATTTTTCTCATTCTGGCTACTTACCTGTGTTATCTTTCTCTGATTTTTCATTTTGTGAACATTGTCAATATGGAAAGCAAACCAAAAATGTGCATAGAACGCACATTGACTCTTCAATTCAGCCTTTAGATCTCATCCATACAAATGTGTGTGGTCCTATGCCCACTAGGTCCTTAGGTGGTTCTCTTTACTTTGTCACTTTCATAGATGATGCTACTAGAAAAGTCTGGGTATTTCCTATCAAATCGAAGGATGAGGTATTCCCTACTTTCAGAAAATGGCTTGCTTGAGTTGAGACTGAAAAAGGAACTAAGCTTAAGGCTTTACGTTCAGACAATGGGGGTGAGTATACCTCACATGAATTCAGCCTTCTCTGTCATTCTAGAGGGATTTGTAGAGAGTTTACAGTTCCTTATACCCCAGTACATAAAGGAGTAGCTGAGAGGATGAATAGAACTATTCAAGTTAGAGTAGCCTCTATGTTGCATCATGCAAACCTCTCACAAGGCTTTTGGGCAGAAGTAGTATTGACGGTAGTTCATGTGATTAACCTTTCACCTAGTACTACCAAATTTCTGAAAGTGGCACAAGAGCTGTGGACAGGGAAGCCACCATATTATGATCATCTTCGAGTTTTTGGGTGTGAAGCATATGTTCATATACCCAAGAATCTTAGGCAAAAGTTGGACCATAAGTCAAAGAAATGCATTTTTCTTGGATATGGCGAGAAGGACAATTTGGATATCGCTTATGGGATCCTAAAACACGGATAGTGATCAGAAGTAGTGATGTCATTTTCAATGAGTGTAAGATCCATAAACAGCCCATTAAGGAGGTTGAGGTGAGAGAAGTGGTGTTTGAGGATACTAGTCCTCCGGTTAGCATGCATAAAAATGCTGCACATAGGGATGTTCAAGAGAATGTCCATTCAGATAAGTTTGCACATGTTCTTGTTGAGCAACCATTGAGACATTCTGCACGTGTCTCACATCCACCTGATAGATATGTTCCAGGTTTAGATTTTGTTATGCTAACAGATGCCGATGAGCCTTCTTGCTACAAAGAGGCTATGCAGATAGAGGATCATGTCAAGTGGGAGCGTGCCATGAAGAGTGAGTTGGATTCTATTCACAAGAATGGTACTTGGGATTTAGTACCTTTGCCAAATGGCAAGAAAGCTTTACCATGTAAATGGGTATATAAGCTGAAATTCACATGAGATAGTGCTTCTCTAAAGTATAAAGCACGACTTGTTGCAAAGGGTTTTAAGCAACAACATGGTGTTGATTTCAAGGAAATCTTCTCTCCAATGGTCAAGATGACTACCCTACGCATGTTGCTTGGATTCCTTGCAATGGAGGACTTAGAGTTAGTCCAAATGGATGTGAAAAATGCATTCTTGCATGGATATCTTATAGATGAGATCTATATAGAACAACTAGAGGGTTATGTAGTTCCTAGCAAGGAAAGTCTAGTTTGTAAGCTCAAGAAGAGCTTGTATGGACTTAAATAGTCCCCTAGACAATGGTACTAAAAGTTTGATGCTTTTATGAAGTGTCAAGGCTATTCTCGGAGTAATGAGGATCATTGTCTCTACACAAAGAGATGCTCACATGGCAGCTTGATATGTTTGATACTTTATGTCGATGATATGTTGATTGTTGGGAAGTCCTCTTATGACTTGTCAATTCTCAAAAAGAAGTTAAGTCAGACATTTGATATGAAGGATTTGGGGGATGCCAAACATATTCTTGGCATGCGCATTACTCGTGATAGGAGTAAAAGATGCATATACTTATCTCAAAGTGAGTATATATCCAAAGTACTTCACAGGTTCAATATGCAGGGTGGAAAGGCATTGAGTACACCTTTACCCACATATGTGAAATTGAGCAAGGATGATTGCCCCAAATCAGATGAGGAAAAGGAATTCATGACCAAAATTCCCTATCAGTCTGTTGTTGGTAGTCTCATGTACGCTATGGTAGCTACGAGACCAGACATTGCATTTGCAGTGGGAGTTGTGAGCAGATATATGCCTAATCCTGGCAAGAAACATTGGGAAGCGGTCAAGATGATTTTGAAATATCTGAGTGGCACTAAGGACAAGTGTCTATGCTTAGGTAGAGGGAAAGCATCCATTATTGGTTACACAGATTCTGACTATGCTAGTTGTGTAGACAATCGTAAGTCTACATCAGGGTATATTTTTCTCTTGGAGATCTTGTCTTCAAGAATGTATAGCTGTTTCCACCATAGAAGCAGAGTATGTTGCAGCAAGTGAGGCATGTAAGGAAGCCTTGTGGCTTTCTCGTCTTGCTTGTGATATGGGTTTACCTCAGCATGTACCTCGCTTGCTCAGTGATAGTCAGAGTGCCATTACTTTGGCTAAGAATCCGGTCTATCATGCAAAGACCAAGCACATTGAGGTGAGGTATCACTTCATTAGAGATTGCTTAGCCACTGAGTGCATTATTCTTGAGAAGGTTTACACTCGAGATAATGTTGCAAATGCTTTGACTAAAGCTCTACCATAGGATAACTTTTGACACTATTGTCACTTGATGGGGGTTACTTGATTCTTGATCTTGCATAGTCACTTGTATACTGTGTAACATGCCCATTAGGTGGGAGGTATAGTTTTCATACTTACACTCAGGTATTCTTTATCATTCTTTATTTTTCTCCCATAGTTACTTTGGCCATGTTGGCCTTTAGTGGGAGATTGTTATCGTTAGTGTCCATGTGAAAGGCCAAATGGCCACTGGACACTTATTTGTATATGTTCTTTAATAAAACATATAGTGACCTGGTCAGTCACGGACTGTAAGTTCGACCGCATTTCTAAGACCTAAAAAGTCTGTCTTCTTGCTCCCTGTGTACTGTGTTTTCTACGTATTCTACAGCCTCTATGTGGAGTACTGTGTGCGGCCTTAGGAGCTCAATTTTCTACTCCGATCATATCGTCGTGGAGCTCTCGAGAAGGAGAGCGCACTATGGTGCATCACCATTGAAATCCTTCAGGACGGATCATCTTCAAATGATGAGTGTGAAAGTCACCAACCTGCCGACACCCAAGTGGAAAAGCCATTGCCATGTTGGGTTATGCAGCTCTATGATTCTACAAAACCTATCCCATAGTCACTAGAATAGGTTGTAGATGAACCGAGGTGATCACACAGAATAGAGGAACAGAGACGGGCAAGCACCCATATTGTAAACAGAGCCTTGATGGCTGATCTCATTCAAGGAGAAGCAAAGGAACCAACCAATGTGGAAGAGGCACTCCATGATCCGAATTGGAGGGCTTCCATGCAAACAGAATACAACAATATCATGAGGAATCGCTTGGGAGTTGGTGGATCGAGCCCCTAAGCGTAAAGTCGTTGGCACCAAGTGGGTCTGGAAGCTAAAGTACAAGGCTGATGGTACTCTAGAAAAGTATAAAGCAAGACTTGTTGCACAGGGCTAATCACAAGTTGAAGGCATTGACTTTTGTTAATCATTTGCCCCGACTACAAGAATGACTACTATTCGAGTAGTACAAGCTATGGTTGCACATAAGCGTTGGCCAGTCTATCACATGGATGTCAAGTCAACATTCTTGAATGGAGACCTCAAGGAGGAGGTATATGTGCTCAGAGAACAAGATATGTAAGCTAAAGAATGCATTAAATGGGCTAAAACAAGCCCCTAGAGCATGGTACCAAGAGATAGACAAGTATCTCTTGGAACTAGGTTTCAAAAGATGTGCTTCTGATGCTAACTTGTGTGTTCTAAAGAGAGGAGAGAAGACAATTGTTCTTGTACTCTATGTAGATGACCTCGTGATTACAGGAAATGATGATTCTCTTCTTCAACAAACAAAATATGCCTTGAGTTCATAATTTCAAATGACAAACTTGGGCTTAATGCATTATTGCTTAATTCTTGAAGTTTGGCAAGAACTAGGGAAGATATTCATCTCTCAACAAAAGTATGCAAGGCAGATATTGAAGGCATTCGACATGGAGGATTGCAAGGAAATTTCTACACCTATGGAGGTCAACACAAAATTATGTATTCAAGATAATTCACCTCCAATGGATATTGGAAGATACAGGAAATTAGTTGGAAGTCTCATCTACTCGTGCAATAGCAGACCAGACATCTCTTATGGTGTTGGAGTCGTAAGCAAGTTCTCTAATAAGCCTTGCCAAACACATTGGAAGGCAAGCATGTGAATACTCAAGTATGTGAAAGGAACCACTGATTATGGTATTCTTTATGAAGAAGGATCATCTCTGGTCGGATATTGTGACTCAGATTGGGTAGGAGATATTGATACCAAAAAATCAGTTTTTGGATATTGCTTTTCTTTAGGATCAGGGATTTTCTATTGGATTAGAAAGAAGCAACCGACTATAGCATTATATTCTACTGAAGCTGAGTACAAAGCTACATGCATTGCAGCATGTGAATCCATATGGTTGAGGAGGATCCTATGGCACATAGGAATACAAGGACATGACGCTACAGAGTTGAAGTGTGACAACCAAAGTTGCATGGCCATTGCCAAAAATCCTATTTTCCATGCACGTAACAAGCACATAAAAATTCAGTATCACTATGTGTGGGATTTGATTGAGGATAGGGTCATGGAGATATTGAAGAAAATGGAGCAAACATCTTCACCAAGGCTCTTGGGAGAGAGCAACTTCTTCAACACTTTCCAAAGCTTAGGATTGGACCAAGGAGGTAGTTCACCATAGGGTGGACATTGAGGGGGGGGGGGGTGTTAGATATGCTCAATACTCCACCCTCATGTGACCAGAAATGATCCATGGTGCTCTACGTTGTAAGACTCCGATTAAGAGGAGAAACCATTATGAGAGCCCGGACATTTGTGGAACCCTAACTTCCAAGTTGGATGAGGTCTATGTGTAACCATTGATGTTTGTAGATGATCTTTGTGAGCCTAGCCATTAGGTTAGGTAGGGCATAAACTTCTAGACCATTGGGTTGCCATTTAAGGTGAAAATAAAGGCCCTGTGGCATCGCACATTTTGCCCATAGAACCTTAATGGGGGGACTGCAGAGGGGGGTTGCCTCCTTCTACACGGTCCAGGGGGCCTATCCGCTCGGACCATAGGGCCAAGATCGTAGGACTTCAGGTCATGGAGATACTGTTGGATCATATATTTTACTGACTATTTTCTATCTTCGGACTACGTTTATCGATACCAAACCACCTTGTAAAAGCTATATAAGCACGACCGAGGTTGAGCTTTACATAGCATTGCGCACTAGTAAGCCCTTCATCTAGAGTCTGTCTAGATCACCATCTAAGCTCCACATTGGGAACGCACGAGTGGACAACATCATCATTGTAATTGCATTATGCTCGACAATCTGAGAATTTGAGTTCTCTATCTCTGAATCTGCGTTTATCTTTGTCTACATTTTTGTCTCAACTTTGTCTACAGGTCTATTCTACAGGTCTACATGGTATCAGAGCTCCAAGAGGCTCTGAGTGGTGCAGAAGCAAAAACGTAGAGATTCCAGAGGTCTAAACGAAAAAAGAGAGAAGATGTCAAGTGGTGCTTCTTCATCTACAACTAGGAGTCAAGGTGGTTCATCAACAAGAGTAGGTGGTGCACAAGCAGGAGTAGCAATGATGCAGGTCATCCCAACATTGCAGATATGGCCACCATCCTTCATAGAAGGTAAACTTGATGGTACCAACTACACCCTATGGAAGTTTAAAATCACTTCTATCCTTGATGCATATGAGCTTTTGGAGAGTCTTCTTGGGACTGATCATGAGCCCCAAGAAAGACCTAATCCAAATAATCCTAGTTGAATGATTCCTCATGATGCTGATCTTCTACGTGCTTGGAAACATAGAAATGCAGACGCACTTTGTGCTCTAGTTACAAGTAATTCTGATAGTGTTCTAACTCTCATTCAACATACTACAAAGGCATGTGAAGCATGGAACATATTGAGAAATTAATATGAAACTCGTAATTAGACATGGATTCAAAACTTGGAGAATCAGCTTGCAATAGAATGATTTGTTGATGGGGAGACTTCAAAGGTGTTTATCACTCCCATAAGGAATCTTTGAGATCAAATGGCAGGAGAAGGTGTTCAAAAGTCAAGTGAGGAGCTAGCTGGGCATTGTCTTCGAGTTTGTCCACCTAAGTTTGATGGTTTGCTAACTGCTCTTAACACTCAAATTAGACCTCAACCACTTACTTTTGAAGAATCAGTGTCTTACTCATGGAGGAGGAGCTACAACTCAAGGTATGGAGTGATAGTAGCAAAGGAGATGCTTCATTCACAACAAATGCCAAAGCAGGAAAAACAAACTCTTCAAAAGTTGGAAACAAAAAGAAGAACGACAAAAAGAAGTTTTGTACTCTATGTAGATGACCTTGTGATTACACGAAATGATGATTCTCTTCTTCAAAAAACAAAAGATGCCCTGAGTTCAGAGTTTAAATGACAAACTTGGGCTTAATGCATTATTGCTTAGTTCTTGAAGTTTGGCATGAATGAGGGAAAATTTTCCTCCCTCAACAAAAGTATGCAAGGCAGATATTGAAGGCATTCAACATGGAGGATTGCAAGGAAATTTCTACACCTATGGAGGTCAACACAAAATTATGTATTGAAGATACTTCACCTCCAATGGATATTGGAAGATATAGGAAATTAGTTGGAAGTCTCATCTACTTGTGCAAAAGCAGACAAGACATCTCTTATGGTGTTGGAGTAGTAAGCAGGTTCTCTAATAAGCCTTCCCAAACTCATTGGAAGGCAAGCATGCAGATACTCAAGTATGTGAAAGGAACCACTGATTATGGTATTCTTTATGAAGAAGGATCATCTCTGGTTGGATACTATGACTCATATTCGGTAGGAGATAGTGATACCAGAAAATCAATTTCTGGATATTGCTTCTCTTTAAGATAAGGGATTTTCTCTTGGATTAGTAAGAAGCAACTGATTGTAGCATTATCTTCTATTGAACCTAAGTACAAAGTTGCATGCAATGCAACATGTGAAGCAGTATGGTTGAGGAGGATCATATGGCACATAAGAATACAAGGACACGAGGCTATAGAGTTGAAGTGTGACAACCAAAGTTGCATGGCCATCGCCAAAAATCCTATTTTCCATGCACGCACCAAGCACATAGAAAATCAGTATCACTATGTGGGTGAGTTGATTGAGGACGAGGTCGTCGAGATAAGCTATTGTCCTACTAAAGAAAATGGAGCAGACATCTTCACTAAGGCTCTTGGGAGAGAGCAACTTCTTCGACACTTTCCAGGGCTTGGGATTGGACCAAGGAGGTAGTTCACCATAGGGTGGACATTGAGGGGGTGGGGTGTTAGATATGCTCAATACTCCACCCTCATGTGACCACAAATGATCCATGGAGCTCAAAGTTGTAAGGCCCCTATTATGAGTAGAAGCCATTATGAGAGCCCAGACATTTGTGGAACCCTAACTTCCAAGTTAGATGAGGTCTATGTGTGACCATTGATGGTTATAGATGATCTTTGTGAGCCTAGCCATTAGGTTAAGTAGGGCATAAACTTCGAGGCCATTAGGTTGTCCATTTAAGGTGAAAATAAAGGCCCTATGGTGTTGCACAGTTTCCCCATAGAACTTTAATGGGGGGAGCGCAGAGGGGGGCTTGCCCCCTTCTGCAGGGTCCATGGGGCCTATCACCCCGGCCTATAGGGCTGAGACAGTAGGACTTCAGGTTGTGGATTTATTGTCCGATCATATATTTATCGACTATTTTGTATCTCCCGTCATCTAAGCTCCACATTGGGAGTGCACGGGTGGAAAACACCATCATTGTAACTGCATTACACTCAGCAATCTGAGAGCTTGAGTTCTCTATCTCTCAATCTGTGTCCATCTTTGTCTACGTTCTTCTCTCAACTCTGTCTATATGTCTATTCCATTGTGTTGTTATTTTCTTACAGGATTTAGAAGGTAGAGAAGAATTCTGATGGTTCAATTAATAGGTATAAAGCAAGACTTGTAGCCAAAGGGTTTGCTCAAATCCAAGGTATTGATTATGAAGAGAAATTCTCACCTGTGGTAAAAATGCCTACAATTAGAGTACTCATGAGTGTAGCATCTTCTAAGAATTGGAAAATCTCTCAAATGGATGTTAAAAATGCTTTTCTAAATGGTTGGATTTTAGAGGAAGTATACATGGCTCAACCTCCTAGATTTGAAGATCAATCATATCTAGAATATGTATGAAGATTGAAGAAAGCCTTGTCTGGCTTGAAGCAAGCTCCTAGAGCTTGGAATCATAGGTTAGTCACTAATTTATAGGATAAAGGATTTATGGCGATAAGGCACATCCTTCCCTCTTAATAAAGAGCAACCACTCAGACGTCATATACCCTTGGATGATATAATCATTACAAGTAATGATGCAGATGGATTTAAGAGGATCAAAGCTTAGATGAAAGAAGAGTTCAAGATCAATGATCTTGGCCTTCTCACATACTTCCTAGGTTTGGAAGTGGTATACACGAAGAAATGTATTATCTTAACTGAAAGAAAATACATTGGAGGTATGCCTACCAAGTTCAAGATAGAAAATACAAAGATTGCAAGTACACCCACAGAGATAAATCAGAAGCTAAGTGCTCATGAAGGTGAATTAACTGAAGATGTGACTAGTTACTAAAGCTTAGTTTGAAGCTTGAACTATGTCACTCTAACTAGAGTAGATATATGTTATAGAGTTAGTGTGCTAAGTTAGTTCATGCACATGCCAAGGAAGCCTCACATGGAAGTAGCCAAAAGAATCCTAAAGTATTTGAAGGCCACAAATTAATGAAGAGTTATACTACCCTTAAACATATGATATAGATGTCAAATTATTGTTTGATGCAGATTGGACATGCTCTAAAGATGATAGGAGACGCACATCATGCTATCTCACTTTTGCAGGTACAAAATTGAGTTCATGGTCTTCAAAGAAGTGACCCATAGTTTCTCTCTCATCAACTGAAGTTGAATACAAAGGACTTACAAATGCTACTCAAGAAGCTATGTGGATTAGGACCTTGTACTCAAAGTTAGGGTTGATTACTTCAACTCCACATATATTTGAAGACAACATTAGTTCATTTCATCTTGTTGCTAACCCTATCTATCATGCAAAGACCAAACACATTGAAGTTCACTACCATTATGTCAGGGAAAAGATCATGAGTAAGGAGACACAACTCTCATATGTATCTACAAGTCAACAATGTGTAAATATGATGACAAAAACATTGGATGGAAGAAAACTATCAACCCATATAATGCATTCTTCATCTTACATACCTTGTTCTCTAAATGGGGAGCCTCAAACCTTGGTGGGTGAGACACATATATGTCCTCCTTGATGTCTCCATTCAAGAATGATGATTTGGCATCCATGTGATAAACTAGTCATTGTTTATGCACAACCACAACTAGTACTACTTGTATAGTAGTCATCCTTGCAATCGGGGAAAATGATTCAAAAAAGTCAAACCCTTGAACTCTTAAGTAGCGATATGTAGCAAATTTCAGTTTCTACTTTTCCAAAGTGCCATCAGTCTTTTACTTTAGCTTCCAGACCCACTTCGCGCCAATGACTTTGTCCTTAGGGGTCGATCCATTAGCTTCCAAGTTCCATTCTTTATGATAGTTTCATATTCTATTTGCATTGTTTTTGGTACTCGATCATGCACGAGGTTTGGGAACACGTCGAAGAAGTGGACACACAAGAAGAGGGAGCATTTAGGGAGCTCCAAGAAGTATATGTTAAATTTTCAAAAGAAACCCCTATAGAAAGAGTGATTTTGATCAATAAAAACCATTGTAAATATCATTTCAAATTTTTCCAGCTCCATTTTGTGCAAGTTGAGGAGTCGTCAAGCTTGAGGAGCCTAGGTAGGACTCATCTTTTGGATTTCATAATTTTTATAGCTTATTTGAGCCCTCAAATAGCATCAAGAAATTAATTTTTAACTAGGCTAGCCATTAGGTCTAAAATCGGTCAAACCTAGTAAAAAAACTATTAAAAGACCTAGTCTCTATGATTTTCAAGATCCTCTGCATGACACATAGGCATCGACACTCAAATTCAAAGTTCCTACCAAAACTCTTAGAAAACTATGATTTTGTGGAAAAAATCATGACTTTGTGGAAAATTTAAAATTTTTAAAGAGCAACACGATTGTCTTAGTATTGGAAGTTCCCACCTAAAATCATTCACAAAATTGGGATTTTGTGGTTGTCTCAACATCGCAATTGTCTTACAGTATTTGATTGTGTGGCTACCACAAAATCGTGATTCTTTGATTCTACCATGGCATCACAATTGTCTGACTTTCACAAAATCATGATTCTTTTGTTGTTACAACATCACGGTTGTCTCATAGCATCGCGATTGTCTGACTTTCATAAACTCCTGATTCTCTAGTCGTCACAACATCACGATTGTCGCCCATCATTGCAATTGTCTAACTTTCATAAAATCTTGATTCTTTTATTGTCAGAACATCGGGATTGTCTTATAGCATAGCGATTGTCTAACTTTCACAAAATCGAGGTTCTCTGGTTGTCACAACATCACGATTGTCTCATAGCATCGCGATCATCTAACTTTCACAAAATCTTGATTCTTTGGTTATCACAACATCACGATTGTCTCATAGCGTCATGATTGTCTAACTTTCATATAATCATGATTCTCTGGTTAATCAACCTCATGATTGTCTGAATCTCTTAAAATTGAGATTCTCTTAGACAATTGTGATATTTTCACACAATCCGAGCTTCCTTAAATAAGTGCATAAACATTCCAAGAGGCTCTATTTGTCTGTTTGACCCCCAAGAGCCTCAATTGACATAGTTCTCCAAAGGGATTAGGAGTCCAAGGGAGCTCTTGAGGATATTTCAGCAATAGAAGGGGGAAAACACTTCTTTAAAAATTCTTGAATAAAAATTTTCTATCAAATAAATTGAAGTTAAAGCTTGACCTAAACTTGGGACTTTTACAAGACCATAAAGAGCCATTCAAGGGTGTCCAAAGCAAGGTAAAGTGTAGGACAAGGCAAGGTTTGGGGAGCATGCTTACTAGACATCAAAGCGCTTTCCAGAGCACCACATTGAGGTTGGAAGAACTCTCAACCCTCTCAGTCAATTTCTAGTACATGCTAAGTGCAATTAGTGGTATTGATTAATTAGGGTCACATTAGGAATGATACAAGAGCAAGAAACCCAAATTACTCAAGCTCAAGCATAAGTTAGGATATTTCTATGATAAACCCTAAAGGAAAAGGACTTAAGTGGATCCATCACATCTCAAAGTGTGATAAGACCTAAGTATTCCAAACGATGATATTTTTGAGACAAGATTACACTGAAGAAATCTATAAGAGAACAAGTAACTGATTCAAAAGAACAATGCAATGTGGTTGTCCTTGGGAAATTTGGGGACTAGTTGACAAAGCTTGTGAACCTTATATCAAGTAGACACCTAGGGCAGGATAGAAAAAGCATCAGATTATCTTAAGTTGTGTCAATCACACATCTAGGCCATGGGCCCATCAATTATGACTATCCCTACATGCTGAATTCAAAACTAGTGACTCGAAGATGTCGTATAGTATGGAGAAGCTAGCTGGTGGTTCTAGTGTCACATACTAGAAAAGCCTGAAGGGTCGTACAAGACTCAATTGGAATATATTAGGACCAACCGATTAGGTGATTGCATCTAAGAGGATGGTTTGAGAAGGCCTGTGGTCCAACTTAGGAATCCGGATCAACCTATGGGACTTGAACACCTTGTGGTCAAGTTTGAATAATGCTCATACATTGATAAAGAGGGAACCATGTACATGGTCACAAGTTACCCAAAATGACAAATGAGTTTGGAATTGTCATTCCTAAGATGGAAATGGATGACCTAGAATAAGGAACCCTAGGGGGAGGACCTAGGAAACCTAGAGGTAAATCCGTCTTGACTAGAGTGATCATCCCAGAGTGGATTCCCCCAGACCATAAGAGCATAGTCTTATTCTTGAATAGGAGCATTGATGAGGCATTTTGGAGGTTTAAACCTGACCAACCTAATAAAAATTGATCAATCACCATTTATGAGTTTATCAACCAACCAAAATAGATCCCTAATCGAGACACATAGGACATATAAGGAGCCATAAAGGCCCAAGAATTCAAAGAGGTGAAGATGAAATTCCTTTACCAAGACCCAGAGAACATCCTAGGATCTTGAGGCCTACGCAATTTGTTAAGTCCATGAAAATTTACTTTGGATGGCAGAGGAGATCCCTACAATCATGTAACAGAGTTTAGAAAAGTATTGAGTGCAGAAAAAGTTGATGATATGTTCACTCAATATAATTCTTTTGGTTTGACTCTCAAGCACACAACCTTGACTTGGTTTCAACCATTACACCAATGACAATTTAGAAACATAGACCAATTATTTGAAGCCTTCATAATTGAGTTCTCCAAGAGTGGCATCTAACACAATACCTCATCCTTGATTCATAGCTTTAAGCAAACTCCTCAAGAGATAGTTAGGCTTGCAGGTAGACAATTTAGACAGTATCTGGAGAGATGTCATATTCCCGAGTTACTCACACCAGCCAAACAAAAGGCTTTATTTATAGATGAATTGTTAAGTTGTAGATTGAGATCTTACATGTACCTTAAGGAACCTAGAACCATAGAGCACTATGTGCGCATGTGCATAGACATGAGGACAACATAGGTGGTGAATTGATTTTGATTACTCTACAATTTTTATTTCCAAGCCATTCACCTCCATCAAAGAATTGGTAGAGAAGGTAGCTCAAAAGCTAGGAGTCTCAGGAAAACACATAGCTGGAATGGTCTCCATGAAATAATGCTATACGTGTGGAGGAGACCACATGGCTAATGTTTTCCCAATCATTGCTCAACCCCAAGCAAACCCTAGTGGCCAATATTGCATGATAGAGAGAAAATACACGAACTGCATGGCTCAAGATTGTCCGTACTATAGGCACGCCATCATTCAAACTTATCATCAACCTTATCAATAGGGTAGGTATTAGAACCAATAAAAACAATCATATTATTGGACACAATAGCAATATCAACCTCAATACCAATAGCAATACTATGTACAATACAGGCCACAACCGGTCTTAGGAGACCAACTGCCACCTCTAGCAAATGTAATTCAAGTTAAGTATGTAGTGATAGAGTAGAACCCTAATAGAGCATTGGTGTCGAAGACCCCTTTGGTCTCAAAAAATGACCCTCATGCTCAGAGCTCTGACTACACCCATGAAGATAGTGCACGAGCTTATTACATAAAGTCACCCAATAGTGAGACTTATCTATATCAATATGAGGCACTACCTATGGAACCAAATTGGGAGCCGGAATACTCCAATCTCGTGTATACAAATCCTAGCCCCAGCCCCCAATTCACACAAATGAAACCACAAGCCCCTAGAGGACCATGTTTTAGATGTCAGGGTGACCATTTCATTTGTGAATCTCCCCACCCATCACCTCCGGGACAAGGACAAACCATCACAATATAAGGCTTTTGTCTTGAGCATGACAAAGAACATATCCCGAGAGATTGTCGAAGGAAACCCTCTAGTGAGCCCAAGGTTACACTAACTAATGTGGTAGGCTTAGTGGTTGATTCAAGTTCAAGTAGCATTAACGTTGATTCAAGTTCAAGTAGCATTAACGTGCAGTGGCTAGGGGAAAAAACAAAAACATAGAACTCTAGAGGATGAATTTCTTCTTTCTTTCTTGTGGAAATTCCTTCTTCAATTGCTTGCCCATCATGCAAGCTTCATATGGTTCCTTCATGTTTGCAATTAATGGTAGGTGTGTAGCCATGGCTTTGCAGTACATCTTCTATATTACAGGGTACCCGATATGGCCAAATCTCTCATGCCATAGCTTACTTGTGCCCACACTTCTACTGGTTGTACGATCAGAAAACTCATATAGGTTGTTTCACCTTATGCTTATCCCAGCAATGTTTTTGTTGTTATCCATAATCCTAGCTCCTATCTTACTGAAAGGTACTTCATGACCTTGCTCAATTATAGAGGCTACTAAAAGCAGATTTTGTTTGTGCATACAACACATTTGAAAGCTATTTTATGTCCGCATTAGAATTAATGAAAAAATAATACATTTGCCCTCTCCAAGACATCTTGCATTATTTGCTACCTTTATTGTGAAGATAGGCACCACTATCCAACACCCATGAGTCATGTGACAACAGGCACCACTATCCAACACACATGAGTCATCTGTTCTTGAATCTTTAGTCCAAGAGCATACCTCCTCTATCATAAAAAATAAATCAAGCTTTGTTTCTTTAGTGTCATCAGATTTCTTTCCCTTGCAACCTTTTAAATATCCAATCTTCTCCTCTACCTTCTTGATTTGACAGTCTTGAATTCTATGGCCTTTCTTCTTGTAGTGGAAACACTTTTTCTTGAACTTCTTTTTGTGGCTCTTCTTTTTCTCTCCATCTTTTGAAAATTCTACTTTGCCACCCCTTTCCTTGAGTTGGATATTCTCCTCTATGAGTAAGGTAGTGAGTTATTTAAAAGTTAGAGGTTGAGGCTTGATTTGAGTATTAAGATCAATCACCAAACCATCAAACTTCGGTGGAAAGATTTGAAGACAATATCAGGCTATGCCATGTAATCCTAGCAAGAGGTGGATGAACCACACCTTAAGAGAGAGTATTAGGCAGTAATCCTCAACCATGTCTTTTGGGGCAAGTGGTTAGCTAATTGTTCTCCTAGCTAGGAGGTTGTGAGTTCAATTCCCAACATTGGTATGAGAGCCAAGTTGAGGAACTTGGGCAATATGGAGGTAAGGAGCCTCATACATGGGCACTTGGGAAGCATTTGATCATGGATGAGTATGAAACTGGCTACATATGAAAGCGCATGGGCATTTGGGCACCAAGAAAGGGTTGGATAGGTCTAAAATAAGTCCATGCACTTGAATTTGGGCTTAGTGAGGTGCTCAACCTTGGTAAGGGATCTATCAAGCTAGATAGAGGTCCATAAGTGAGCATTGAGGGCTATGCTACATGTAAGGGAGAAAGAATGTCTCATTTGTCACAAGTCCCTAAGAAATCGTGATCTTAGGTACACACCCGTTGTCCTTCGATTCGGTCAGGCATAACTGTAGTACCTAGAAGAGTGAACTGCACTTGAGTCTGATGATGGACATTGTTCCAAGTGAATTGCCAATATCAAGATTTCCAAAATTTCTCAGATTCTTATTTACATGGCTTGAAGAGAATCCCTATTTCCTAAGTCGAAAGATTTGCAAACCCATGTATTTGAATTTTGTTTCGTATTCATAGGAATACAAGTAATCTCCTCATCACTATCACTATATTCTCTACCTTTTGAGCTATATTTTTCTTGCATGAGTTTCAAATTTAATGATCATTGGATCCACACATTCTTGTTTGGAAATATTTTCCCAATAGTGAGGTTTAAGTTAGAATAATTCTTCCACAATAAAAGTATGCTCTAGCTTCGTTTTTCTCAATTCATCAAGGATTCCTTAAGATCCATAGGACTTTTTCTTTTCAAATTTCAATAGAGGAGTCTTCTTGCATTCAAAATCTTTCTCATAGCCACCAAGATATCTAGGAAGTGTATTGAGATTGGCATTGTCACAATCAAACATTGGTTGAGTCATGTTGCCATTGCTTTGCACATCATCTTACTCGAAAATTTGTTGGTTCAAACTCTTCAAAGGGTACATTTGTAGTGCTCATTTTCTTCCATCTAACTTCTTGAGCTTCATTCCAAAGCTTCTCTTTCCATAATTCATCAACATCAAGGATGATTGAGTTCATGTCATAACTTTCCTCCTATTGCCAATGCTAATCTCAAAGTCTAAGCATTAGTGTTTCTCGTTCCATAGGTTCTTGGTATACTTCCACTCTTGGGCTTTCAAGAAGGAAAGGGAATGGAACTTTCTACCACTAGGGAATAGGTTCTTCCTTCCGTGGTTGCATTGATATTCCCTTCCACTATAGATGAGCAAAGGATCTTCGCAAACCAGAACATATACTCAGAAATTATGTTCAACAGTGAAGGTATGTCAAGTTGATGAAATCAAGTATTTAGAAATTTTTGTATAGTGGAAGTGCAAGTGGAAGAACAACAAAAAGACACCAGACTGTGTGATTTTTTAGAGTTTTCAACACCGAAGAGTCACAAGAGAGAAACCACAAACCACTGAAAAGAAATCTAAAACCATCGAAAAGAAATCGTAAAGTCATTGAAAACATATCGGAATAAAATCAGAATGAAATATGGTTTTTCTCAAAGTTTGAGTTTTAGTATTGTCAAGCCATTGGTGATTGTAGATGTGTTCTAATATCACATTATAATCAATGCAACACCCTTCTAGTTCTAGAATCTCACCAGAGTACCAATTAAAAATCTGGTCAATGGATCAAAGCTTCAGCCTTTTTTACCGCCTTCCATGTGTAGAAATCCTCAATTGGATGCCCACGACTACATGTTTTTGCATGAAGATTACTCCATTTTCTCTTGTATCATGCACACCATTCCCTTTGTCCTGGCCCCTTGCGATGCCATTGTATCCCTTTTGTGTTTATATACCACATTGCTACCCTTCAACCCTATTTCTAAATTGTGGTCTTGCATGCTCGTTTTGGAAATCCTTAGTTAGTTATTGCGTTATTGCTATCATGGATGCTTTGGCTCCCATCCAACCCCCATTTGTTGTATTCTCAGACACCATCCTTCATTACTTGAATCCCTATCGCCTTAATACCTTTGTGCTCCTTGAGTGGGATGCCATTGTTATGCACCCCATAGTAGAGAGCATCACCCAGTCCATCACTACTAAGCCCTTCTCAGTAGTCATTTGAACCATCCCATTGAATGGTGCAAAGGTTCACACCACTAATACTGATGTAGGTCATCGTTTCCACCTCCCTACTAATGGCATCACCTACGTTGAGCTGGTCTCTTGTGCTACTATGGAGCAATTGTTTCCCTAGTGTAGCTCGAATGAGTTGCCCATTCTTTGCCAACCTAAACTAGAGTATCCATCCTCTAGCTCTTGGTTGTGGCTATGAACCTTCAATATCATGCCAATGGTATATCCAAGCACTTCTATCCTCTCATTATCACCTTCAACTTTATTCGGCTACTTTCCTCTTCAACTTTATTCACCCTGAATGCTAGCACACTCTCAAATAGTTATAGCACTCCAATGCAACCAACACCTGACTCCCATATCTCTCGTCCATTCTCTACCCCAGAGAATTCCCAATCAAATTTCATTTATTATTGATTCCTTGAATCTTTACACCTACCTCGACCACCACAGAAGACTATGAGAGCATCATCCTCATCTTTTGACGAGCCAAGCACCCCCGAAAAGTGCACAACTCCAATTTCTTGGACCTCAAGTTCACAAGGGAAAACATGGCCGCCAAGGGTTCTGCCCCTATTCCTTCAATTGTTGAATCAAGTCAGACTCCAACTAGAGTGGCCCTGATACCATCTTCCTCCGAGGAGTTCTTTCACTTACCCTCTGGTTCTATGCAACAACCTCTTGATTCCCCCATTTTGATGATCCCTCTTCCTCCCCTAGATTATCCAATGTCGGAGGCCACACTACCTACTCCCCCAGCCTCCCCTCCTCAATCAATTCATGCCACTTTTGAAACCAACAACCCTCCTCTGTCATCTCTTGAACCCTCTTCTCCCTCATCGCCCAATTGTTTGCCACATGTCACCCATTCCCCCAAAAGTCCCAGATGGTGCCTTATTGCTTCGCCCTCCCAACCTTGCAATACACTCGAATCTTCTGATGCGGCTACACTCGCTCCTCTTCTGGCTCTACACAAAGAATATTGGTCTTTCAATCTTAATACCAATTTCTATATCAATGATCTCTTCTGCCTGAGCAATTACCTTGTCCATATGAAAGAATTGATTAGTAACAATATGGTTAACTACCATCGTACCCGCAAACATCTTCAGCATGATAAGTACAACCTTCAATGTCAACTTCAGGAACTCCAATTAGGTTTTCCACCTGCATCAAAGAATCCTACACTCTCGTTGAGCAGTGCTACCAAGAAGCTAAACAAACACAATACTTTAAAGGTTTTTATGCAGAGGCTATGAAGGAACACGAGATTGCTATGAAGTACTCTATCTATCTGTCTACATAGTTTCTGGTGCATCTTGAAGATGATAAGGGATAATTCGGTGTCTAAGTTATTTGTTGGGGTCGTGAGTGTTTGTGTAGGTGCAAGTGTCTAGCAACGTGATAGAAGTAGGGTGACTTAACTCTGTACTACTCTATCCAGTGGAAGTATATTCATTTGTTGTGTAGGTGTACTACTCTATCCAGTGGAAGTATATTCATTTTTTTATTCCAGCCATTAGAGATACAAGATAATATCTACTGCATTTTTATCATAATTCTGTATTCTTGAAGATTGGTGATGAAGATTACCAATTTACTATGTATTTCAATACAATTATTTAGTTGGTTGTAATCCACTAGTTTGGAGAATTGGATAGGTTCAAAAACTTACAACAATCTAAGTCATCCCACCCAAGAACCCAAAGTTGACCTATTCCTATCTTTAATAAAAAGGAAGAAAGGATGTTAACACATGTGTTCGAAATAGACGGCGGCACATTTTTTAGGAATTTTTGAGCCACTTCAATCATTCATTTGCACATGTCCCATAATAGTTCTCCCTATTATCCATTTGCACATGTCCAAATTTTCGTTCTCTATGTGAGCTCTATGTAGGTGGCAAGAGTACACAATCAACTGCTTGGATATGAGAGGAATCCATTAGCACTAAGTCAATCGATGAGGTCCATGCCCATTCACTCTTACATACATAAGAGGGATTTCATTTTCCCCTTGAATGTTGGGTAGGAATACTAGATCCTCGTGTAGATCATGCATATGCATGCCTATCGATACAAATATGATGTTTGTTTCACTTTTCCAGCTCACTAAGTGCATCGAATATGTTTCTAGGTTTTGTGTATGATGATTTTACTCTTAAATATACAAGAGGGATTTCATGTTCCCCTTCAAGATTGGATAGGAATACTAGCTCCTCGTGTAGATCATGCATATGCATGCCAATCGATATGAATATGATTTTGTTTCTTCACTTTCCAACTCACTACGTGTATCCAATAGGTTTCTAGGTTTTGTGTGTGATGATTTTACACTTGTCCTCGTGGGCACATGACTTCTCTCACTCACTCTCATACGTGGTCTCATGTTGTGCCCGAGTGTGCTTTGTGACTAATGGATACCTCCAAGCTGTGAATCATAGGCACATGAGACACATTTGACATACATAAACTATTTTATTGATACTAACCTCTTTTTTCTTGTTTTGTGACACTATTCCTTTAAAAAAGAAAGGGAGAGAGAGAGGGGACAGTACCATATGCTCAAAGAATTTCAATAATAAACCATCAACAAGGATATCCATCAACAACATAAGACAATCAAATGGTAAATCACCATGATGGGAGTACAACACGAAGAGATGAACATCGGCCGACCTTTCAGCATGGTAAGAACCCCCTACTCTAGCAACACTATAACAATGGCAGCCTCTTCATTAGCATACCCTTGAGCACTTTTCTCAAGACCCAATGTTTCATACCATACTTGTTACAATGCATTCCCCAAGTATGCATGCATAGGGCCACATTACAAGGCCATGCACAAGGCACATATTTTCTTCAACCCATGCACTAACACACTTACCCATTGTTGGGGATGTAAGGGATGTAAAGTTCATGTGAACTTACCCCCATATTCATATATATACATCATATATATAGCATTGCCTCAAAAGAGTTCATTATGTGAGTTTCGAGGCTCCCATGGATTTATGTGCATCTCTCCTCTCTTCTCTCTTCCTCCATCTCCTCCTTCCTTCCCTTGTTCTGCACACCAAAGCCCTTCATTGGTATTATGGCATGTTGAAGGCTTGTGTGCCAGAAGCTCCAATGGAATCTTAGGTCACATGAAGTGAAAGTGCAGGTCGGCATCTCTCAACAATAGTTCAGTATTTCAGTTATAAATCGAGCTAAGAAGCTTGGATGGATGCATTTTAAAGTTCTGTACATAGCTGACATAGAGGGATACAACTTCATAGAAGGGCAGAGAACCTGGTTCGGACTTCTAGAGTGCCAAAAATTCAAAAAACGCAGACTAATGTAGAAGACGAATCCACAATCACTTAGACAACATGTCAGTGTTTTGGTTATAAACTGAGTTCTACAAATCCGAATGAGACGATTCAACTTGTTATGCGTAGCTTGGATTAATGACTAAAAATTTGTAGAAGAACATAGATCCAAATTCTGATTGCAAAGTCACTGAAATTGCAAAATACAGAGCAATAGTGTTGTAGATGAAAGTGAAATTGACAATAGGTGCTTGTTTTGTGCATATCTTGAGCTATGAACCTCTGATTGAGGTGTTCTTTATCTCCTTACGTAGCCAAGAATGAGATCTTGAAGTTTGCTGAAGAGCAAAAGTTCATATTCATAGGTTATCACCTCTGAAAGAGCAAAACACAGAGTAGCATATTTTCACTATAAGAACGCTAATTGCTCTTGGAGGTTGAATTTGCTTTGGAACTTCTTCGAGAGAGAATTTTTGGTGTGCAAGATCTTATTCTTAGAGCTTGACAGCATCATCCATGTATGATCATTGTGGTAGCTCCTCCATATGAGAGTAGAGCATGATCTTTTCACGTGTTTGGTATATGAGATGACATTATGGTATAGTCTATTTGGGGTTTATGTCATCATGAGTTCGATCATGGATGTATAGTGCCATTGTGGTCTATATCTTGCTTATGCCACTTGGATATGGATTTAGTTACCGGTTGCACACAATTCTATGAGAGTTGATTATGGATCTTGGTTGGTACTTGTATCTTTCTTTTCCTTGTAGGTACATGATCCATATTGAAGCCTCAAGTACACATTCATTTGTCACCGTTATTGGCATTTGATCATTAATTGATATGTATTTGCTAGTGTGATTCGTGGCATATGTGGATGGTGATTCGCACATGGTTTAGTTGGTTTAGAGTCCATTTTATAGAGGAGATGCTGCCAAAATTTTGTCAGCTTTTATGCTAGATAGATAATCTAGTAGATCCGTTATGCTTGTGAGATAGCTTTGGATCATTATTTATCTCCATTCACTTGGACTTGATCACAGATTGTTTGTGATAGGTTGGACCATCTTGTAGGATTTATTCTTGACTGGAAGGTGCATCACCATTGTATTAGCATGTATTGCCATTAGATTTTTGGCATATGTAGTTGCCATTATCTTTTGTTGGATTAGTGACAGGTTACTCATTGTTCTTTTGCTATTGGTTATCTTGTTTGATTGCTCAATTTAGAGGGGAAACTTTGCTGAATTTTTCTAGGATTCTTTCACATCGACTTGTTCACTTTCGAGACTTGGTGAGTAGGCTTATGCTCATGGTTTTATGTGCATGCTAGATGCATGGTTATGTGACATGTGGCTCACATGGTTTCTTCTCGAGTGTGACATTTGTGATGTGAGCTATGCATATGGATATGCAGGTGTGATCCTATTGAGGATAGAGTATTTTTTCTAGTGTCTTATTACATTGTTAGTCTCTTGGATTGCCAGCATGGTATCTTCTCGGTTTGATGGCACTGACTTTCCGAGATGGAAAGCTTAGATGTGGCATACATTGGTTCGTGCATGGTTACACATGTATGTGCATAGAGATGCATAGAGGCCTCGTGACATGCCCGACCACGTATGGATGGATATGGATGCATTGGCTAGCTCCACTATCCAGTTACACCTTGTGGACTCTATATATGAGTCTTTTATGTATGAGGAGATGAGTGGTGCATTATGACAGAGACTACATGATATGTACGCGAGTTCATTGACTTATGTGAGACATAGATCACATCGACAAATTTGTTGTTGGCATTGTGGTCGTGAGGCCCATATTCTATGACACTGCTTTAGGCGGATGCGATGACGCCGTCAGAGGTATGCACGTGATGCAGATCAGGTAGTGGTTTCAGGAGAGTCTATGGTAGTTGATTATGCTAGTGATGGGGATATCACTTTCTCCTATTGTTCATCTCATGATTCCTCTTGTTCATTGGATTGCACACATATGGTTTTGCTGCTTGATGCATTAGCGAGTTTTCATGTTACTCCACATCATGAGTGGTTTTGTCGATTCTCATGTGAGAGTCGTGGATGTGTGCACATGCCTAATGGTATGACATATGACATTGAGTTGTAGGAGATGTATGCCTTATGCTACCAAGTGGAGCATCACTTATACTCAGACATGTACGCTATGTGCCTTCATTCCCTATGAGCTTGATTTTAGTTAGCCAATTACAGGAGAGCAAATGTTATGCATTCCTTGTTGAGCATCATTTTCAATTGTAGTTGGGACAGCTTATGTTTTTCAGAGGCGCTAGGATTGGGCATAGGTATCCACTACAGGTACTCCATGTGAGAGATAGTCTCGTCTCAATGGGAGTTCAGCCTTATGTGCGATGTGAGACTCATCATGTCTCATTTTATCTACAGATAGGTCTATTGACATTCATGATGCACATGTATGGCAGGATTCAGATGCTCAGATGGATGCACGTATAGAGAATGTTTTGGATGCTCATGATGCTTATGTAGAGCATGATTTTGTTGATCATATAGATGCTCATATGGAGCATACTTTGGATGATCAGCTGGATGCTTTAGAGCATGATGTGGATGCTCATGTAGAGAATTGTAATGATACTCAGTTTGAGTATGATCATCAGTTTGATCTTGGTGTTGATGTTGTGGAGTTAGCTCATGTGGAGCACGATGATACACTTGGTGTGGTAGAGCAGGATAGATCTTATGATACACAATGTATGCTAGAGCATACTAGCTCTCAAGATGCACAACTAGACACATCCTTGGTTGAGACAATGACTGATTTAGATGTTGATGAGTTAGTGATCATGTAGTCATTCTTGGATTCGCTCATGCCAGATGTTGACACAGATATGTGAGGACATATTGTCCTTGACAATGGTGCTTCGGATGCCTTGGATATAGGCATGGTTAACATGCTTAGGTTAGCCAAGATAGCACATGTTTCGAAAGCATTCGGGAGTTTGATGTACGAGTTGTTATGCTCGAGACCAAATATTGCAGTTGCTATTGGAGCATTTGCACTTGGAGTTGTTAGTCATTTGATGATTGATACATGCATAGAGTGAGTGGGAGCTTTGCAGGAACTTCATGAGTTCTTGCATGAGTCAGATGTTAGCTCAACTCTTGTCGATATGAATCTAGAGCAGCTTGAGGTGCATGATTACACCTTGTTCGAGGCAATTGGTGTAGGTTAATCTATATGGGTTGATATCCGGACTCTTCCTGTACATTATTGTATAGTCCTACATCATTCTTTGTATGTTTTACCACTTATGGTCACATTGACCCTTAAATGGGAGATTGTTGGGGATATAAAGGTCATGTGACCTTACCCCCATATTCATATATATACGTCATATATATAGCATTGCCTCAAGAGAGTTCATTATGTGGGTTTCGAGGCTCCCATGCATTTGTGTGCATCTCTCCTCTCTTCTCACTTCGTCCATCTTCTCCTTCCTCCTCTTGTTCTGCACACCAAATCCCTTCACCCATTAGTCATTAAGGGTTATGAGTACTTGGCATACAAATTGAGAAATCCATCTTTGAAAGATCTAGAGGACATCAAGGTTACAACATCAGTACCTAAGACGCAATTCACAGTCGACATCTGCTCAAAATCAACATTGACAACCTTTTGAGTAAGTAGCCATTTTTGGAAGCTTACAAATACACTACCATGCTACAATCAAGAAAGAAGTACACACAAAGAGACTAAAACTTGCAAAGGCTAGTAGTGATTTCAAAATGAAGAATAGGACAACCCACCTGAAGGCATCTGAAAGACAAACCGCTCTTGTTGATACATGATGAACGCTACCTCTCAAAGTACTACATGGAACACCCACTCCAACCAGGGTCTGTTAGGGACGACAGACTCGTGAGGGGGGGGGCAGTGTTGGCACTCAAGGTCAAGAACAAGTTGGGGGAACAGATCGAAGAAGTGGACACACAAGAAGAGGGAGCATGTAGGGAGCTCCGAGAAGTATATGTCAAATTTTCTAAAGACACCCCTATAAAAACTGTGATTTTGATCATTAAAAACCATTGTAAATCTCATTTCATATTTTTGATTGTAGAGATGATTGTGAGATAAAGAGTAATCATCAAATTTCACTACTTGTCAGATTGTCTCTGAATAATGACACCATCTTTTCCTTGGATGCTATAACTCATGAGCTTGAAATCTAGAAATATATTGCTTAAATTCGCACCGTTAATCAAAATGACTCCAAAGAAGTATGCTTAAATTTGTGGATTAGAGAGGAGTTGTGATGAGGAACCCCTCTTTTCAAGAATTCACCTGTAAAGTCTTTGGGTAGTCAGTCCGACATCCAACCATCTTCAATATGAAGAGGTTGGAAGCATGTCAATGTAGAGCCTTTCAATGTGAACTCAAGGCCTCGAATTGCATGAGAAATTCATCTACTTTCTCTATGTGAAGAATGTGTTTGAAATAGGGGACATGATCATGGGGATCCCCATGGGCCTCATAGCACATCTTGGATCTTAATGGATGTGGAACAAAGCACCATTTCTCTATAGTGTTGGGAGATCACGGTTTGTTACCTACATTTTTTTTCTAGATCGATCCATGAGTTTCCTTTCGTTGCTTAAGGTTCATGTAGTCTTCTCGACACCTAATTTTCCTTCAACTTCCCTTGTTATTAGCAAACAAGGAGTTGTCTCTTTGTCATGTCAATTTCTTGGACTTGTGTGATTCTTATGCCCTTCGTTGTACTTGTTAGCAAATCACGATGTCTCTAGCGATTTGTTGGACATTGCTTTGATATCAACAAGAGTGGCACTACCTACTAAGTTGACAAGGGCCTCGGGGCAATAATGTTGATGAAGGCAGCAGCATCTACACAACCTTTGAAGTGTGTGTGACGATGAGAGTAGTCTCGTCTCATTGCAGTTGCGAGTCCGAGTAGTGGCTTTAGAATAGTAGTCGGAAAGTGGGGAGATAAAGGCAGGCGGCCGTGCGTTAAAAACCTGAGACATGGCTTTTCCGTTGCCGGGACTTGAACCCGGGTCGCTCGGGTGAGAGCCGAGTATCCTAACCGACTAGACTACAACGGAGGTGGCCCTCACCTCTAAATAGCGCATGGAATCATCATCATCATCATGTCATTTGAGTATGATAAAATGATATATATATATATATATGTGACGACGAGAGAAGAAGCTCTTCTATGTTTGCCAAACAAAACAGACGAATCGAATCTTGCGCTTATCACGACAAAAAGTGCAATGCAAACATGACCCTCTCATTTCTCTTCCGTATCCTTACAAAATGAACATCATCCACATTCTAGAGGAGGAGACTTACAAAGAAATTCGTGGATGGTGTGCAGTATTTGGGGAGGGACTCACACTCACACATGCAAAAAATCCCCCATCCAAACCCCCTCTCCTTCATAACAGTTCATACCAACAATCCCCATGGATGGTACACACAGAGTTGGCAAGGGACTCACACATGTGGATGTGGAAAAATCACCCATACAAAGTCTCTTCCATAACGATTCATACCAAGTGAAGGATGGTGCCAAAAGGGCACGCCGCCACTGCCCTAGCAATATCACAATCAAGTATGCACGCATGCTTGCCTTTTTCTTTTTGTTTCGTTCCTCCCCTTCTTTCCTTTTCCTTCTTAAGTGGGAACTTCGGGAGTAGTGTGCTCTGCTAATGAGATAGGGATGCATATGCACAGCGGCTCATTTTCATCAAATTCAAGGGACTTATAATCGTGCATATAAAGGGCTAGCTATAAGAAATCACTTGAACTTGTGAGTTTTCATATTGTATGTCTATGGCTCATTCAAAGAGAACTTGGAAAAGGAAAGCCCAACTCCGAGCAGCCCAGCCAAGAATACACTCCTTGTCTTTCGCTTTCTCATCCTCGTTTCGTTGTGCTCCCATGGCTTGTTCGCTGCCATTAGACTCGCCAACCAGTTTTAAAGCTCTCGCTCAAGCTTGTATCCAAGACTTCTTGTGTTCTCTCTCGAGATTTCTTGTCTTTTTTTCCAATTCATTCTGGCATTCATCGAATAGGTCCTTCAATGTTGTTATCTCTTCATCCAATGTCTTCCAACGTGGTGTTCTTTGATTCCACATTGTCAATGACTATCTTCTTGTAATTGGATTCCAACTCTTTCTATTCTTCCTCAAAGTAGTGTTCTGGGACATCACCAAATCCACCTTTAGTAACGTTTCTACCATCTCTTTCTCCATGTTGGTCCTTCAATTATGAGATTTTCTTTGAAACTTCTGCATTCATTTCTACCGTCTGTATGGTTTCAGATTCTATGGTTTCATCAATTTCTACCATCTGCATCTAAGTATCCATGGCACTCTGCATCATTCATCTCACTAATGGCTTCAACGGATTGGCATCAATGTTTAACCGAGTAGACATTGGGAGTGATGGTGGTACATTAGGGCCAGCTTCATTTCCTCTCACCATATGTAAAAGTTTGTTGAAGGATTGTATGAACTTCACTAACATACATTAGGGGAAAAAATGAACCCTACATGGGCCTTGTAAGGATCCCTAATTTTCAGGGATTAAAATTAATCATGCTAGGGATAAAGGGAGCATGGAAAACCAGTAGTGGTATTTTATTTAAAAATATGATTTCTTAAGGGCCACATCTGATTCCTCAATTTGAACGGATTCACACTTGTTGAGAGCCGTTAGATACCTCGAATGAATGGATAAGATTGATGAAGTGTGCTGTCAAAAAAAGACTGCGCTTAGTTGGGAAGGGTTTGTCGCCATATTGAGCCCTTGGATATTCACTACGAACAGATGAGATGACCCAAGGTATCTCTGGCAGAAAAAGCCAAAATAGAGAGCCCACATCATTTGTGAGAGGTGGGAATAATGAAGAGAGAAACTCACAGACGTACACGATTTGTGAGCCATTCTATTTCTATCATGGGCGGACGCGATTCGCGGTACAATTCTGGCAGAAAAAGATGAAATAGGACTCATTCAAGTCATAGGACATGGGAAAAGGAAGAGAGAGACTACATTGGGATGCGAACGAATGGAGTCCCTTGGATTTCTTCCGATTGGACGTCCCATATTAAAACGTGCATGTCTCTCTTTTTTTCAAGCATAATCATTGGATTTCATTCATATCCAAGGGTCCATACCATTTTCGGATCGCGAAATTTGAATCCTAAACCACTACATGAGAAAATACCACTTTTATCATCACATTTTGGTTGTTTTGACCAATCCAAAACCAAGGAAACATAGGCCTAGCCTACTTGATTGAGGCTCTAGACTGTGGCCACCACCCTCCTCTCATTGGTCCATCACTAATCAGCCCTTAATCTAAAAGGCCCATGCAGGGTTCATTTTTTCCCCTAATGATTTGGGTGTGACATAAGAGTGACACTTGTAATCACTTGAGTTGATTCTACCACATATACCTCTTGGGCCTTATTCCTTCTCGCTTCTAAGGGTATGAAAGCTATTGACTCATTCCTTATCGCAATCACGCTAATCGATAAGGGTGACTCCTCGCTATTATCTAATAACTATTCTCATTCTTCCTATTGTTACATCTCCAACAACATTGCGTGCTTAGTAGAAGTTGAATTGACATGTACTACGAAGTACAGACATAGCCCAGGAAAGCGTTTTGGAGATCCCTCCATTGTTTCTCCTTGTTTCGCAACCTCTCAATATACAAAAACTTCTTGCTGGTCTTCAAGGATGTCCTAAATTTGATTTCATTCATCCCAATTCCATCATCATTAGTGTATTCTTTCAGTTCGATGTTCATTCGTTGGTCATCCTTTTCTTCATCATCAATTCTAGAATAGGAGCTAATATCCTTGCTTTTCTTATTGATATATTTTGGTAGTCATATGTATGAACACATTAGGACCACCGGGGCACTTATTTCCCTCTTTAGGAGGTTTTTTTCCCTGCAGCTTGTATATACGCCTATAACCCTAACGGATCATTTATCTTTCTACATTCTCTTGTTAATACATTCAGTATTGTGTGTGTTGTCCAAGCTTCTTCCTCTTCCTTGTGTTGTTCCCGTGCTTCCATAGACCTCTAACTCCAACAATTAGTATCAGAACAGGCGGCCGCTTCATCTAGGGCATCCTCAACATCCCTTCAATCATAGTTGTAGCATACTCATGAAAATTGGTGAGCATACTCGACTTCTGAATGCACTATCATAGCACCTATGTAGGAAATTTTGTCTTTTTTGTGCCAAACACATATACAAGTTTCTGTTCTTTAGTATAAGCTCCTTGAAGTCTGCTATAGGTTTAACAAAAGTTGAATGTGTAGTTTTGTTCGACGTTTTGAGATACATTCATTTTTTTGCATCAAAGTATTTTAGTTAGTGGCCATGGCCAAAAGCAATGATGTACTTCATATGTTAGCTATTGACGATGAGTTGGATGGTACTAATTACCCATTATGGGCATATATGATGCGTCATGTAT
Source organism: Ceratopteris richardii (assembly GCA_020310875.1). Classification (NCBI taxonomy): domain Eukaryota; kingdom Viridiplantae; phylum Streptophyta; class Polypodiopsida; order Polypodiales; family Pteridaceae; genus Ceratopteris; species Ceratopteris richardii. The sequence goes on from CM035431.1 coordinate 93,422,825, forward strand.
TGGTTGCAAAAGGACTCTGGAATATTGTGCACAGTGTTGAAAAACATCCTACTACAACTACAAATATAGTCACTGAAGGTGATGCAGATGGCATTGAAAATGGTGATCTTTAGGTTCGTGTTAGTGTTGCAGTTCGTGTTGCACCTATTGTATAACAACTTTTTTGTGGTGGCAAAGATGCTCAAGCACATGTATTGATAGCCTTGTCTGTCAAGTGTGCCATTATTCCTCACATTCACTCTTGCAAAACAAGAAAGGATGCTTGGGATACACTTACGAGTTTATACTAGTGTTGAAAACATCCTAGTACAACTACAAATATAGTTACTGAAGGTGATGCAGATGACATTGAAGATGGTGATCTTTAGGTGCCTATTAGTGTGAGAGTTTCTGCTGCATACTCATGAAAATTGGTGAGCATACTCAACCTCTGAATGCACTATCATAGCACCTGAGTAGGAAATCTCATCTTTTTGTGCCAAACATATATACAAGTTTTGGTTCCCTAGTAAAAGCTCCTCGAAGTCTGCTACAGGTTTAGCAAAACTTGAAAGGTTAGTTTTGTTCAACTTTTTGAGATACAATCATTTTTCTACATCAAGGTATTTTATTCAGTGGCCATGACCAAAAGCAATGATGTATTCCGTATGTTAGCTATTGAGGATGAGTTGGATGGTACCAATTACCCATCAAGGGCATATATGATATATCATGTATTGGTTGCAAAACGACCGTGGAATATTGTGCACAATGTTGAAAAACTTCCTACTACAACTACAAATACAATTAGTGAAGCTAATGCAGATAGCATTGAAGATGGTGATCTTTAGTTTCATGTTAGTGTTGCGGTTCCTGTTGCACCTATTGTAGAGCAACTTCATTGGGGTAACGTTTAGTAACGTTTCTACCATCTCTTTCTCCATGTCGGTGCTTCAATTATGAGATTTTCTTTGAAACTTCTGCATTCATTTCTACCATCTGTATGGTTGCAGATTCTATGGTTTCATCAATTTCTACCATCTGCATCTAAGTATCCATGGCACTCTGCATCATTCATCTCACTAATGGCTTCAACGGATTGGCATCAATGTTTAACCGAGTAGACATTGGGAGTGATGGTGGTACATTAGAGCCAGCTTTATTTCCTCTCACCATATGTAAAAGTTTGTTGAAGGATTGTATGAACTTCAATAACATATTTGGTTGTGACATAGGAGTGACACTTGTACTCACTTGAGTTGATTCTACCACATATACCTCTTGGGCCTTATTCCTTCTCGCTTTTGAGGGTATGAAAGCCATTGACTCATTCCTTTTCGCAATCATGCTAGTCGGTAAGGGTGGCTCCTCGCTATCATCTAATAACTATTCTCATTCTTCCTATCGTTACGTCTCCAACAACATTGCTTGCTTAGTAGAAGTTGAATTGACATGTACTATGAAGTCCAGACATAGCCCAGGAAAGCGTATTGGAGATCCCTCCATTGTTTCTACTTGTTTCGCAACCTCTCAATGTACAAAATCTTCTTGTTTCTACCTATAAACCTAACGGATCATTTATCTTTGTACATTCTCTTGTTAATACGTTCAGTATTGTGTGTGTGCTCCAAGCTTCTTCCTCTTCATTGTGCTCTTTGTGTGCTTCTACAGACCTCAAACTGCAACAATTAGTATCAGAGCAAGTGATCGCTTCATCTAGGGCATCCTCCACATCCCTCCGATCACAGTCCCAGCATACTCATGAAAATTGGTGAGCATACTCGGCCTTTGAATGCACTATCATAGCACCTATGTAGGAAATTTTGTCTTTTTAGTGCCAAACACATATACAAGTTTCTGTTCCCTAGTATATGCTCCTTGAAGTCTGCTATAGGTTTAACAAAAGTTGAATGTGTAGTTTTGCGACGTTTTGAGATACATTCATTTTTTTGCATCAAAGTATTTTAGTCAGTGGCCATGGCCAAAAGCAATGATGTACTTCATATGTTAGCTATTGAGGATGAGTTGGATGGTACTAATTACCCATTATGGGCATATATGATGTGTCATGTATTGGTTGCAAAAAGAGTGTGGAATATTGTGCATTGTGCTGAAAAATGTCCTACTACAACTGCAAATACAGTTATTGAAGGTGATGCAAATGGCATTGAAGATGCTTATCATCAGGTTCATGTTCATGTTGTGGTTCCTGTTGCACCTACTATGGAGCAACTTTGTTGGGATGGCAAAGATGTTCGGGCACATGCATTGATAGCCTTGTCTATCAAGCATGCCATTATTCCTAACATTGGCTCCTCCAAAATAGCAAAGGATGCTTGGGATACACTTACCACTTTATACTAGGCAGGGAATGAAGCTCGTGTTTCTTACTTTCAAAAACAATTGGAGAGCGAGCACATGAATGAAGGAGATTCCATGAGCAATTTTTCGACAAAGATCAAAGATTTGAAGGAGCACTTGATTTTTGTTGATGAAGTCTTGCTAGATAGGTCAATCAAAGTTTTGCTTCTACTCTTTGATTGATGATGAAAGGCAATCCAAATGCCTTAACATTTCAAGAGTTAGTCTTTGCTCTGTTGTAGGAAGATTAGTCTACGCAGAATAGGTCCATAATGTGTCTTGTAGATCAATCTTTGTCGTCTATTTAGAAGGGCGAAGGTAAATGGAGCTCATCTACTAGTCAGTAGAAATCTGCTAATTTAGCACAGTCAAAGAAGGATGAGAAAGATGAGAAGAAAACAAAAAAGCTAAAACATGTTTTACAAATACGAAAGAAAATGATCATGTCATAAGGAATTGTCCAAAACGTGCTACAAAAGAGGCAAAGGAGAAAGAGTCTAGAATGGTTGTAACTTGTTGCAGATGCCTCTACACCAAAATAAGAGTCAGCAAATCTTACGCAGAATGAAGAATGGGCATTTACTATTGTTTTTGGTTATGACCCATCTTCTCATGAATAGTGTATGTCTACAATAGACTCAGATGTTTTGACTTTGATAGTGGAGCAACCAAACATATCATCTTGTAATGCAGTTTCTTCTGTTCACTTGAGTCTACCCCTACATGTAATATTGTCACATGCACCAACAACTCCTCTTATCATGTCATGGGAGCTGGTAAGATCATTACGACTATTGCTAATGTTAGTTCTTTTACATTGTTGGTTACTTTATTTGTGCCAGGGATCAAGAAAAATCTGTTATTAGTTTTAGCATTAGCCAAGATTGGCTTGGTTGTGAACTTTTTTTTATGACAAATGTACAGTTCATGATCTATCAAATGGCAATGTCTTATTGCTTTTGGCATTTTATGTTGTGGGCTGCATAAGCTCATAGATTATGCAAAATCTATGAATGATTGAGCATGTGTAGTTAAAGATTCTCAGGCTATGTCAAATGCAAAGCTTTGGCATGCAGGCTTTGGTTATCTCAATTTTGCTAGTTTGCTACGCTTGCAGAAATATGAAATGGTTTCCTCTTTTCCCAGACTTGAGGCACCTGGTAAACATGTGTGTAAAGGATGTATTTTGGGCAAAATGCAGCATTCCTCCTTTGCAAAAGATGTTTATGTACAATCTACTAAAAAATTACAGCTTGTTCATACTGATGTTTGTGGTCCTATATGAACACCTTAATTTGGGTACTACCTTTACTTTGTGACTTTCATTGATGATTTTTCTAGGCATGCATGGGTATATCCATTGAAAGCAAAGTCCCAAGAGTTTATGTGCTTCAAATAGTTTCTACTTTTGGTTGAAAATCTATCAGCATGTAAAATAGGCACCCTCCATTCTAATCGAGGGAGGGAATATATGTCTTCTTATTTTAGTGCATTTTTGGCTTAACATGGGATAAAACATCAATGCATAGTGCCGTATACACAATAGAATGGAGTTGTAGAAAGGAAGAACATGTTACTCATGGAGATGGTGAGGTGTATGGTCAAGAGTCGAGACTTACGACATAGTTTCTGGCTTGAGGGTGTCATATGTACAAAATATGTACTTAATAGGTGTCCCACTAGAGCATTGTAGTCTATCACTCTATATGAGGTTTGGCATGGTTGCAAGCCATCTATTGCTCATCTCTGTGTCTTTGTTTGTCTAGCATATGCATAAATCCTTGAACAACTATGCAGGAAATTGGATGATAAAGAAGTAAAATGTATTTTTGTTGGGTATAGTTCTGAAAGCAAAGGGTATCATCTATATCATCCACCAAGTAAACACATTTCGGTTAGCAATGATGTTGTTTTTGTGGAAGATGGAATTCAACCATTACATTCATGTACGAAGGAGACATCAATTAGCTCTGAAGATGTGTATTACACTTTGCAACCTCTTTTCACAGGTGGACAGTCTAGTGATTATCAAAATGAGGCAATTTATTAGACTTTGTAGGTTCCACATGATGATGCAGATCATTCTATTTCTAATGCAGATTTACATAATGCACTTGTTGATGAGAGGTCTGATATAGAGGAGGCAAGAAATATGCCTAAATGGATGGTGTAGACTTTGCGAGATAGAAAACTAGATGCACCTCTATCATATCATACTTGTTGAGTCTCTCATAGTGCTTCTTTTTCATTAGATTGCTATGTTATTATTGTCTCTAGTCTTTGTGATGAGAATGAGCATGTTCTGTTTGATGAAGCACAAAACTCAGAAAATTAGATGGTTGTTATGCAACCAGACTATGATGCTATTATGAAGAATGGTACATGTTCTTTATGTGAGTCACCTCCTGGCAGGACGGCCATCGGCACTAAGTGGGTATACAAGTTGAAGCGTAAGCCTGATGGAATAGTTGATATATATAAGGATAGGCTTGTTGCAAAAGGTTATGCTCAAAAGGCATTTACTTTGGTGAGACCTTTGCTCCTACATGTCGAATGACTATTGTTCATAGCATCTGTGCACTTGAATCTCATCATGGTTGGAATGTCCATCAGCTTGACATTAAAAATACATTTCTGAATGGTGACTTGCATTAAGAAGTGTATGTTTTTCAGCCTGTGGTTTTGTGTAGAAAGGTCATGAAAACAAAGTGTGCAGGTTTAAATAGGCATTATATGGTTTGATGCAATCACCACATGCATGGTATGAAAAGATACATGCCTACTTGATTGCACATGGTTTTGAGAACAGTCGAGCTGAGAGCACCCTATATGTTAAGCATGCAAATGATGTGCTTTTGATTATTGTTTTCTATGTTGATGACATGCTGATGACATGCTGCTCACTGGTCCAAATAAAAAGCATATTATTGATTTTAAGGTAGATTTTCATGGATCATTTGAGATGTCAAATTTGGGGCATTCGCATCGTTATTTGGGCATTGAGTTTATGCAAGTTGATGTTGGAATAGATTTGTGTCAAACAAAATATATAGACACATTATTGCAACATTTTGGCCTCGAAGACTGCAAACCTATTGCCACTCCTATGGAAACAAGTTTATTGTTGAGTCTTCACGATGTTGGAGATGCATTTGATGTTGTTCTCTATCAACACGTTGTTGGATGCTTGATTTACTTATGCGTTACTTGGCTAGATATTCTGTTTTTTGTCTCATAGATGAGCAAGTTTATGTATTTCCCAGGTGTCAAGCATTGGCAAGTGGTTAAGAGCATCTTTCACTACTTGAGTGGTACCCCACTACTTCAATTGATTGATCCCAAGGGGGGATCTCTACCGCAAGATTTACATGCTTTTTTTATCTCTCATTGGGCTGGTTGCTATGATACTCATGTGTCCACCAATGGTTTTTGGCTCATGGTTGGTAGCTCATGCATATCTTGGTTGATCAAGAAGCAGGCTATTGTGGCCACTTCTAGTTGTGTTGCTGAGTATAGTGCAACTTTCATAGTGACTATTGAGTGTGTGTGGCTCAAATGCCTTATGGCTGATTTGGATGTTGCTAAGTCTTTTGCCCCCAACATCTTCATTGATAGTCAAAGCACATTGGTGATTGTGAGTGTTGGTAGAATTAGCTAAGTGCTTGGCTAGTTATTCAAGATTACACATCAATTCATGTATCTCACATGGAGGAGCACATATGAACACCTTCTTTTCAATTTAGGTGTATTTACCTTTGGATAAATGTAAAATTAAGAAAGTAAGGAATCTTGTGAAGTTAGTGAGTTGAACCCACAAATAATGTGGTAGGAAGATGCAATTCAATTCATCCCTAAAGTGTAGGATGACTTTTAGGTAAGGGAAAATTCAAATCCAAACTCACATAATGAGTATAAATAGAGATGCTTTTTAATCGTGGGGTAGAGAGAGTCATTCTTAGAGTTATTGAGTTATATCATTGAGAATAGCTTGAGCTCAACACATGTATGAGTAGTCTACTAGACTTCACTTGTATCATATATTCATTATCATATACATTTTGATACATTTATTCAAGAACATCTCTGTCTATAGTTCTTTGTTGGATCTTGGTTATGTTAGTGATTTTGCAGAAGTGATTTCTCTATGTGTACTCATATTTGCTACATTTTAACTTGCTATAGTTAGATTAAAGTGCATACTAGTCATATATCAAGTTTCATTAAGTTTGATTTAACCAATCACGAGATATGAAGTGATGAAGTTGACTATGTCTGCACACCATCTTGTTCTTGAAAACTCAAAAGGTAATCAATCCTCTACCCTATATATATATAAGAACAAGAATAAAGATGGCAAAGACAAAGGTGAAAATTTTGATGATGAAAGTAGCACCTCTCAAGAAAATTTTTTAGGAAGAGGTAGAGGCTCAAGAGGAAGAGGCAGAGGGAGAACACAAAACTCCTCTCCATGCTCCATATTTGGCTTAACTAATCACATTATTGAGAATTGTTTAAGGAATCCTAGAAACCAAAGAGGAAGAGGCTACAACACACGAGGCTATGGAAGCTCAAGAGGTAGATTCAATAATAACAATGGTTATAAAAATAACTCATACAAAAACAATAATTATCAAGGAGCATACAGAGGAAGGAGAGAATACAACAACTATGTAGATGAAATAAATCAAGAGGACTCATTACTTCTGATGAACATGACCATGAAGCAAGGTAAAGCAGATGAACATGTATTCTATATAGACTCAGGTTGCTCAAATCATGTAGCAAGGAATGTAGCTCTACTCTCACACTTGGACAACCCAAGGAATAGACATGAAGTCCAAATAGGAGATGACACAAGGCATCCACTGGAGAAGACAGGCAATGTGAACACTTCAGATGGTAATATGAACCTATTGAGTAAGGTATTGTATGTGCTTACCATAATCAAAAATCTCATAAGTGCTGATCAGATTGTTGAGAAAAAAGTGCAAGTCAAATTCACAAAGAATGGAACATTTGTTGAGGATCCACATCATGGATTCAAGAGGGTAGCAAGAGGAGAAAATTTAGGTACATTATTTACATTTGAGCTTTGAGACACTAGGAACAATGCAGTGTTCAATTTTGGAAGTCAAACATTATCAGAATTGGAAATTTGCACAAAAGGTTAGCTCATATAGGTGAAAGGGCTCTGAAGCAAATAAGTAGAGATGAAAGTGTTCTTGGTCTACCAAATATCTCCAAGCAACACATGATTTATAAATGTAGTGCTAGCCAATTTGGCAAGCCTCACAAACAACCATTCATAAAGAAGGGGTACATTCATGGAGACCTATTGGAGTTAATCCATACTGATGTATGGGGGTCAAGCAAGGAACCATCGATCTGAGGATCAAGGTATTATGTGTCATTTATTGATGACTGTAGCAGATGGACAATACTCTACTTCATGAAACATAAGGAAGAAGTGTTTTCATGCTTTAAGAAATATCTTGCATTAGTAGAAAATCAAACAGGAAATACTTTGAAAAGACTAAGACCAGATGGAGGGGGAGAATACTCCTTCCACGACTTTGATTCTTATCTCCAAGAGAGAGGGATCAAAAGAGAAATTGCAACCATATATACTCCTGAACAAAATGGAGTGGTAGAAAGGAGGAATAAAACCATAGTGGAGGCTGCAAGGTCAATGCTAAATGAGAAGAAGTTGCCCAATTACCTATGGGGCAGAGGTTGCTTCCATAGTCATATATCTAATCAATAGACTCCCATCAAAAGCATTGGATGGGATGAAACCATATGAAGCTTGGAATGGAAGAAGACCTAGCCTTGACCATTGCAGGATCTTTGGGTGCATAGCATATGCACACTTACCTTCAAAAATTAGAGGCAAGCTAGATCTAAAGGCGGAAAAGTGCATCTTTATTAGCTGTGGCCTTAATCATAAATTTTATAGGTTATATAATCCAAGAAATAAAATTTTATTGTTAGTAGAGGTGTTGTTTTTTATGAAAACAAATCTTGGTTTGAAGATGATGGGAGGAAAATCAAACTTGCCTATGACCACGAGGAAGACTTTCCAACACTATCAAAGAGGAATGAGCATACACATGAAGACTCAAGTGACTCTGATGATGATCAGAAGATTCCAAGAAGAGAAATCAATTCTTGGAACTCCAAAAGCACAACCAAAGTGCAAGAATTGAGAGATGTAGCAGAATCATCTCAACAAACTATAAGGAGATCTACCAGAGAGAAAAGGAAGCCAAAAAGGTATGATTATGACACATCCTTGGTCATTAAGCATTCCATCTATATTGCTCAAGATACAAGTTCAAAAGAACCATCAACATATGAAGAGGCCAAGAAGAAGCCATAATGGAAACATGCAATGGAAGAAGAGATAGAATCTCTACAAGAGAATCATAGTTGCGAATTGGTTCCCAAGAAACCATCTATGAAGGTCATTGGTTCAAGGTGGATTTGTTAGATATGCTCAATACTCCACCCTCATGTGACCACAAATGATCCATGGTGCTCTAAGTTGTAAGGCCCCCATTATGAGGAAAAGCCATTATGAGAGCCCAGACATTCGTGGAACCCTAACTTCCAAGTTAGATGAGGTCTATGTGTGACCGTTGATGGTTGTAGATGATCTCTGTGAGCCTAGCCATTAGGTTAGGTAGGGCATAAACTTCCAGACTATTGGGTTGCCATTTAAGGTGAAAATAAAGGCCTTGTGGCATCGCGTGGTTTCCCCATAGAACCTTAATGGGGGGATTGCAGAGGGGGGCTTGGCCCCTTCTACGAGGTCTGAGGGGCCTATCCCCCCGGCCGAGAGGGCCGAGACGGTAGGAGTTTAGGTTGTGGAGATATTGTCGGATCATATATTTTATCGCCTATTTTGTATCTCCCGACTACGTTTATCTATACCGAACCGCCTCGTAAAAGCTACATAAGCACGGCCGAGGTTGAGCTTTACATTGCATTGTGCACTAGTAAGCCCTTCATCTAGATTCTATCTAGATCACCATCTAAGCTCCACATTGGGAGCGCACGTCTGGACAACACCATCATTGTAATTGCATTACGCTTGGCAATTTGAGAATTTGAGTTCTCTATCTCTCAATATGAAACTCGTAATCAGACACAGATTCAGAACTTGGAGAATCAGCTTGCAGCAGAACGGTTTGCTGATGGGGAGACTTCAGAGGTGTTTATCACTCGCATAAAGAATCTTTGAGATCAATTGGTGGGAGAAGGTGTTCAAAAGTCAAGTGAGGAGCTAGCTCGGGTTGTCTTCAAATCTGTCCACCTAAGTTTGATGGTTTGGTAACTGCTCTTAACACTCAAATCAGACACAGAATCCAAGATTGTCACATCAAGAAGGTAGAAGAGAAGAGTGGCTCTTCATATGGTGGCAAGGGCAAGGAGTCTGCTAACACAGCAGAAACAGAGCTTGAGTTATTTGTTATGGTAGAGGAGGTGTGCTCTTCGGTTGAAGATTCAGGAACAAATGAGTCATGGGTGTTGGACAATGGTGCATCTCGTCACGTGATGAGTAGAAAGGACCTTTACAGTTCCTTACAGCCTCTAAAGGAACCCATCACAGTAAAGGTAGGGAACAATGCAAGATGCCCTGCAGAGGGCAAAGGTACGGTTTCTTTCATTAACTCTAATGGTGATATCAAAAATCTTTACAAATCTGTTGAATGTTCCACAAATAAAACGAAATCTACTTTGAGTAGCTTCTATAACTGATCATCAAGTATGTTTTAGTAAGAACGGAGCTAAGATTATGGACGGTAAAAACAACATTTTTGGGACTGGCATAAGGAGGAACAACATGTTCATGGTTTAAAATTTACTATGCATAATGTACGCCATGTACCTCAGTTATCATGCAGTTTGATGTCAGTTGGTCAACTTGATGACCTTGGTTACAAGGTAGTCTTCTATGCTCAGTCCTTTCGTATATCAAAGGGCAATATGGTTATTGCAAAAAGAAGCAAAGTTGGCTCACTTTATCCTTTATTTGTATCATAGAAAGAACACTTGTTAGCTGTTACTGAACAGCCTATGGCTTGTATTTGGCATGGTCGTTTGGGCCATATATCTTGTAGTGGAATGGAAAATCTTTCTCATTCTGGCTACTTACCTGTGTTATCTTTCTCTGATTTTTCATTTTGTGAGCATTGTCAATATGGAAAGCAAACCAAAAATGTGCATAGAACGCACATTGACTCTTCAATTCAGCCTTTAGATCTCATCCATACAGATGTGTGTGGTCCTATGCCCACTAGGTCCTTAGGTGGTTCTCTTTACTTTGTCACTTTCATAGATGATGCTACTAGAAAAGTCTGGGTATTTCCTATCAAATCGAAGGATGAGGTATTCCCTACTTTCAGAAAATGGCTTGCTTGAGTTTAGACTGAAAAAGGAACTAAGCTTAAGGCTTTACGTTCAGACAATGGGGGTGAGTATACCTCACATGAATTCAGCCTTTTCTGTCAGTCTAGAGGGATTTGTAGAGAGTTTACAGTTCCTTATACCCCAGTACATAAAGGAGTAGCTGAGAGGATGAGTAGAACTATTCAGGTTAGAGTAGCCTCTATGTTGCATCATGCAAACCTCTCACAAGGCTTTTGGGCAGAAGCAGTATTGACGGTAGTTCATGTGATTAACCTTTCACCTAGTACTACCAAAGGTCTAAAAGTGGCACAAGAGCTGTGGACAGGGAAGCCACCATATTATGATCATCTTCGAGTTTTTGGGTGTGAAGCATATGTTCATATACCCAAGAATCTTAGACAAAAGTTGGACCATAAGTCAAAGAAATGCATTTTTCTTGGATATGGCGAGAAGGACAATTTGGATATCGCTTATGGGATCCTAAAACACGGATAGTGATCAAAAGTAGTGATGTCATTTTCAATGAGTGTAAGATCCATAAACAGCCCATTAAGGAGGTTGAAGTGAGAGAAGTGGTGTTTGAGGATACTAGTCCTCCGGTTAGCATGCATAAAAATGTTGCACATAGGGATGTTCAAGAGAATGTCCATTCAGATAAGTTTGCACATGTTCTTGTTGAGCAACCATTGAGACGTTCTACACGTGTCTCACATCCACCTGATAGATATGTTCCAGGTTTAGATTTTGTTATGCTAACAGATGCCGATGAGCCTTCTTGCTACAAAGAGGCTATGCAGATAGAGGATCATGTCAAGTGGGAGCGTGCCATGAAGAGTGAGTTGGATTCTATTCACAAGAATGGTACTTGGGATTTAGTACCTTTGCCAAATGGCAAGAAAGCTTTACCATGTAAATGGGTATATAAGCTGAAATTCACATGAGATAGTGCTTCTCTAAAGTATAAAGCACGACTTGTTGCAAAGGGTTTTAAGCAACAACATGGTGTTGATTTCAAGGAAATCTTATCTCCAATGGTCGAGATGACTACCCTACGCATGTTGCTTGGATTCCTTGCAATGGAGGACTTAGAGTTAGTCCAAATGGATGTGAAAAATGCTTTCTTGCATGGAGATCTTATAGATGAGATCTATATAGAACAACCAGAGGGTTATGTAGTTCCTAGCAAGGAAAGTCTAGTTTGTAAGCTCAAGAAGAACTTGTATGGACTTAAATAGTCCCCTAGACAATGGTACCAAAAGTTTGATGCTTTTATGAAGTGTCAAGGCTATTCTCGGAGTAATGAGGATCATTGTCTCTACACAAAGAGATGCTCACATGGCAGCTTGATATGTTTGATACTTTATGTCGATGATATGTTGATTGTTGGGAAGTCCTCTTATGACTTGTCAATTCTCAAAAAGAAGTTAAGTCAGACATTTGATATGAAGGATTTGGGGGATGCCAAACATATTCTTGGCATGCGCATTACTCGTGATAGGAGTAAAAGATGCATATACTTATCTCAAAGTGAGTATATATCCAAAGTACTTCACAGGTTCAATATGCAGGGTGGAAAGGCATTGAGTACACCTTTACCCACATATGTGAAATTGAGCAAGGATGATTGCCCCAAATCAGATGAGGAAAAGGAATTCATGACCAAAATTCCCTATTAGTCTGTTGTTGGTAGTCTCATGTACGCTATGGTAGCTACGAGACCAGACATTGCATTTGCAGTGGGAGTTGTGAGCAGATATATGCCTAATCCCGGCAAGAAACATTGGGAAGCGGTCAAGATGATTTTGAAATATCTGAGTGGCACTAAGGACAAGTGTCTATGCTTAGGTAGAGGGAAAGCATCCATTATTGGTTACACAGATTCTGACTATGCTGGTTGTGTAGACAATCGTAAGTCTACATCAGGGTATATTTTTCATTTTGCTGGAGGTGCTATCTCTTGGAGATCTGTTTTCAAGAATGTATAGCTGTTTCCACCATAGAAGCAGAGTATGTTGCAGCAAGTGAGGCATGTAAGGAAGCCTTGTGGCTTTCTCGTCTTGCTTGTGATATGGGTTTACCTCAGCATGTACCTCGCTTGCTCAGTGATAGTCAGAGTGCCATTACTTTGGCTAAGAATCCGGTCTATCATGCAAAGACCAAGCACATTGAGGTGAGGTATCACTTCATTACAGATTGCTTAGCCACTGAGCGCATTATTCTTGAGAAGGTTCACACTCGAGATAATGTTGCAGATGCTTTGACTAAAGCTCTACCATAAGATAACTTTCGACACTGTTGTCACTTGATGGGGGTTACTTGATTCTTGATCTTGCATAGTCACTTGTATACTGTGTAACATGCCCATTAGGTGGGAGGTATAGTTTTCATACTTACACTCAGGTATTCTTTATCATTCTTTATTTTTCTCCCATAGTTACTTTGGCCATGTTGGCCTTTAGTGGGAGATTGTTATCGTTAGTGTCCATGTGAAAGGCCAAATGGCCACTGGACACTTATTTGTATATGTTCTTTAATAAAACATATAGTGACCTGGTCAGTCACGGACTGTAAAGTATGTCTTCTTGCTCCCTGTGTACTGTGTTTTCTACGTATTCTGCAGCCTCTATGTGGAGTACTGTGTGCGGCCTTAGGAGCTCAGTTTTCTACTCCGATCATATCGTCGTGGAGCTCTCGAGAAGGAGAGCGCACTATGGTGCATCGCCATTGAAATCCTTTAGGAAGGATCATCTTCAAATGATGAGTGTGAAAGTCACGAACCTGCCGACACCCAAGTGGAAAAGCCATTGCCAGGTTGGGTTAGGCAGCTCTATGATTCTACAAAACCTATCCCATAGTCACTAGAATAGGTTGTAGATGAACCGAGGCGATCACACAGAATAGAGGAACAGAGACGGGCAAGCACCCATATTGTAAACAGAGCCTTGATGGCTGATCTCATTCAAGGAGAAGCAAAGGAACCAACCAATGTGGAAGAGGCACTCCATGATCCGAATTGGAGGGCTTCCATGCAAACAGAATACAACAATATCATGAGGAATGGCTTGGGAGTTGGTGGATCGAGCCCCTAAGCGTAAAGTCATTGGCACCAAGTGGGTCTGGAAGCTAAAGTACAAGGTTGATGGTACTCTAGAAAAGTATAAAGCAAGACTTGTTGCACAGGGCTAATCACAAGTTGAAGGCATTGACTTTTGTTAATCATTTGCCCCGACTACAAGAATGACTACTATTCGAGTAGTACAAGCTATGGTTGCACATAAGCGTTGGCCAGTCTATTACATGGATGTCAAGTCAGCATTCTTGAATGGACACCTCAAGGAGGAGGTATATGTGCTCAGAGAACAAGATATGTAAGCTAAAGAATGCATTAAATGGGCTAAAACAAGCCCCTAGAGCATGGTACCAACAGATAGACAAGTATCTCATGGAACTAGGTTTCAAAAGATGTGCTTCTGATGCTAACTTGTGTGTTCTAAAGAGAGGAGAGAAGACAATTGTTCTTGTACTCTATGTAGATGACCTCGTGATTACAGGAAATGATGATTCTCTTCTTCAACAAACAAAAGATGCCTTGAGTTCATAATTTCAAATGACAAACTTGGGCTTAATGCATTATTGCTTAATTCTTGAAGTTTGGCAAGAACTAGGGAAGATATTCATCTCTCAACAAAAGTATGCAAGGCAGATATTGAAGGCATTCGACATGGAGGATTGCAAGGAAATTTCTACACCTATGGAGGTCAACACAAAATTATGTATTGAAGATAATTCACCTCCAATGGATATTGGAAGATACAAGAAATTAGTTGGAAGTCTCATCTACTCGTGCAATAGCAGACCAGACATCTCTTATGGTGTTGGAGTCGTAAGCAAGTTCTCTAATAAGCCTTGCCAAACGCATTGGAAGGCAAGCATGTGAATACTCAAGTATGTGAAAGGAACCACTGATTATGGTATTCTTTATGAAGAAGGATCATCTCTGGTCGGATATTGTGACTCAGATTGGGTAGGAGATATTGATACCAAAAAATCAGTTTTTGGATATTGCTTTTCTTTAGGATCAGGGATTTTCTATTGGATTAGAAAGAAGCAACCGACTGTAGCATTATCTTCTACTGAAGCTGAGTACAAAGCTACATGCATTGCAGCATGTGAATCCATATGGTTGAGGAGGATCCTATGGCACATAGGAATACAAGGACATGACGCTACAGAGTTGAAGTGTGACAACCAAAGTTGCATGGCCATTGCCAAAAATCCTATTTTCCATGCACTTAACAAGCACATAAAAATTCAGTATCACTATGTGTGGGATTTGATTGAGGATAGGGTCATGGAGATATTGAAGAAAATGGAGCAAACATCTTCACCAAGGCTCTTGGGAGAGAGCAACTTCTTCAACACTTTCCAAAGCTTAGGATTGGACCAAGGAGGTAGTTCACCATAGGGTGGACATTGAGGGGGGGGGGGTGTTAGATATGCTCAAGACTGCACCCTCATGTGACCAGAAATGATCCATGGTGCTCTACGTTGTAAGACCCCGATTAAGAGGAGAAACCATTATGAGAGCCCGGACATTTGTGGAACCCTAACTTCCAAGTTGGATGAGGTCTATGTGTGACCATTGATGTTTGTAGATGATCTTTGTGAGCCTAGCCATTAGGTTAGGTAGGGCATAAACTTCTAGACCATTGGGTTGCCAGTTAAGGTGAAAATAAAGGCCCTGTGGCATCGCACATTTTCCCCATAGAACCTTAATGGGGGGAGTGCAGAGGGGGGTTGCCTCCTTCTACACGGTCCAGGGGGCCTATCCGCTCGGCCCATAGGGCCAAGATCGTAGGACTTCAGGTCATGGAGATATTGTTGGATCATATATTTTACTGACTATTTTCTATCTTCGGACTATGTTTATCTATACCAAACCGCCTTGTAAAAGCTATATAAGCACGACCGAGGTTGAGCTTTACATAGCATTGTGCACTAGTAAGCCCTTCATCTAGAGTCTGTCTAGATCACCATCTAAGCTCCACATTGGGAACGCACGAGTGGACAACATCATCATTGTAATTGCATTATGCTCGGCAATCTGAGAATTTGAGTTCTCTATCTTTGAATCTGCGTTTATCTTTGTCTACATTTTTCTCTCAACTTTGTCTACAGGTCTATTCTACTGTGCTGTTAATTTCTTACATGGTATCAGAGCTCAAGAGGCTCTGAGTGGTGCAGAAGCAAAAACGTAGAGATTCCAGAGGTCTAAACGAAAAAAGAGAGAAGATGTCAAGTGGTGCTTCTTCATCTACGACTAGGAGTCAAGGTGGTTCATCAACAAGAGTAGGTGGTGCACAAGCAGGAGTAGCAATGATGCAGGTCATCCCAACATTGCAGATATGGCCACCATCCTTCATAGAAGGTAAACTTGATGGTACCAACTACACCCTGTGGAAGTTTAAAATCACTTCTATCCTTGATGCATATGAGCTTTTGGAGAGTCTTCTTGGGACTGATCATGAGCCCCAAGAAAGACCTAATCCAAATAATCCTAGTTGAATGATTCCTCATGATGCTGATCTTCTACGTGCTTGGAAACATAGAAATGCAGACGCACTTTGTGCTCTAGTTACAAGTAATTCTGATAGTGTTCTAACTCTCATTCAACATACTACAAAGGCATGTGAAGCATGGAACATATTGAGAAATTAATATGAAACTCGTAATTAGACATGGATTCAAAACTTGGAGAATCAGCTTGCAGTAGAATGATTTGTTGATGGGGAGACTTCAAAGGTGTTTATCACTCGCATAAGGAATCTTTGAGATCAAATGGCAGGAGAAGGTGTTCAAAAGTCAAGTGAGGAGCTAGCTGGGCATTGTCTTCGAGTTTGTCCACCTAAGTTTGATGGTTTGCTAACTGCTCTTAACACTCAAATTAGACCTCAACCACTTACTTTTGAAGAATCAATGTCTTACTCATGGAGGAGGAGCTACAACTCAAGGTATGGAGTGATAGTAGCAAAGGAGATGCTTCATTCACAACAAATGCCAAAGCAGGAAAAACAAACTCTTCAAAAGTTGGAAACAAAAAGAAGAACGACAAAAAGAAGTTTTGTACTCTATGTAGATGACCTTGTGATTACACGAAATGATGATGCTCTTCTTCAAAAAACAAAAGATGCCCTAAGTTCAGAGTTTAAATGACAAACTTGGGCTTAATGCATTATTGCTTAGTTCTTGAAGTTTGGCATGAATGAGGGAAAATTTTCCTCCCTCAACAAAAGTATGCAAGGCAGATATTGAAGGCATTCAACATGGAGGATTGCAAGGAAATTTCTACACCTATGGAGGTCAACACAAAATTATGTATTGAAGATACTTCACCTCCAATGGATATTGGAAGATATAGGAAATTAGTTGGAAGTCTCATCTACTTGTGCAAAAGCAGACAAGACATCTCTTATGGTGTTGGAGTAGTAAGCAGGTTCTCTAATAAGCCTTCCCAAACTCATTGGAAGGCAAGCATGCAGATACTCAAGTATGTGAAAGGAACCACTGATTATGGTATTCTTTATGAAGAAGGATCATCTCTGGTTGGATACTATGACTCATATTGGGTAGGAGATAGTGATACCAGAAAATCAATTTCTGGATATTGCTTCTCTTTAAGATAAGGGATTTTCTCTTGGATTAGTAAGAAGCAACTGATTGTAGCATTATCTTCTATTGAACCTAAGTACAAAGTTGCATGCAATGCAGCATGTGAAGCAGTATGGTTGAGGAGGATCATATGGCACATAAGAATACAAGGACACGAGGCTATAGAGTTGAAGTGTGACAACCAAAGTTGCATGGCCATCGCCAAAAATCCTATTTTCCATGCACGCACCAAGCACATAGAAAATCAGTATCACTATGTGGGTGAGTTGATTGAGGACGAGGTCGTCGAGATAAGTTATTGTCCTACTAAAGAAAATGGAGCAGACATCTTCACTAAGGCTCTTGGGAGAGAGCAACTTCTTCGACACTTTCCAGGGCTTGGGATTGGACCAAGGAGGTAGTTCACCATAGGGTGGACATTGAGGGGATGGGGTGTTAGATATGCTCAATACTCCACCCTCATGTGACCACAAATGATCCATGGAGCTCAAAGTTGTAAGGCCCCTATTATGAGTAAAAGCCATTATGAGAGCCCAGACATTTGTGGAACCCTAACTTCCAAGTTAGATGAGGTCTATGTGTGACCATTGATGGTTATAGATGATCTTTGTGAGCCTAGCCATTAGGTTAAGTAGGGCATAAACTTCGAGGCCATTAGGTTGTCCATTTAAGGTGAAAATAAAGGCCCTATGGTGTTGCACAGTTTCCCCATAGAACTTTAATGGGGGGAGCGCAGAGGGGGGCTTGCCCCCTTCTGCAGGGTCCATGGGGCCTATCACCCCGGCCTATAGGGCTGAGACAGTAGGACTTCAGGTTGTGGATTTATTGTCCGATCATATATTTATCGACTATTTTGTATCTCCCGTCATCTAAGCTCCACATTGGGAGTGCACGGGTGGAAAACACCATCATTGTAACTGCATTACACTCAGCAATCTGAGAGCTTGAGTTCTCTATCTCTCAATCTGTGTCCATCTTTGTCTACGTTCTTCTCTCAACTCTGTCTATATGTCTATTCCATTGTGTTGTTATTTTCTTACAGGATTTAGAAGGTAGAGAAGAATTCTGATGGTTCAATTAATAGGTATAAAGCAAGACTTGTAGCCAAAGGGTTTGCTCAAATCCAAGGTATTGATTATGAAGAGAAATTCTCACCTGTGGTAAAAATGCCTACAATTAGAGTACTCATGAGTGTAGCATCTTCTAAGAATTGGAAAATCTATCAAATGGATGTTAAAAATGCTTTTCTAAATGGTTGGATTTTAGAGGAAGTATACATGGCTCAACCTCCTAGATTTGAAGATCAATCATATCTAGAATATGTATGAAGATTGAAGAAAGCCTTGTCTGGCTTGAAGCAAGCTCCTAGAGCTTGGAATCATAGGTTAGTCACTAATTTATAGGATAAAGGATTTATGGCGATAAGGCACATCCTTCCCTCTTAATAAAGAGCAACCACTCAGACGTCATATACCCTTGGATGATATAATCATTACAAGTAATGATGCAGATGGATTTAAGAGGATCAAAGCTTAGATGAAAGAAGAGTTCAAGATCAATGATCTTGGCCTTCTCACATACTTCCTAGGTTTGGAAGTGGTATACACGAAGAAATGTATTATCTTAACTGAAAGAAAATACATTGGAGGTATGCCTACCAAGTTCAAGATAGAAAATACAAAGATTGCAAGTACACCCACAGAGATAAATCAGAAGCTAAGTGCTCATGAAGGTGAATTAACTGAAGATGTGACTAGTTACTAAAGCTTAGTTTGAAGCTTGAACTATGTCACTCTAACTAGAGTAGATATATGTTATAGAGTTAGTGTGCTAAGTTAGTTCATGCACATGCCAAGGAAGCCTCACATGGAAGTAGCCAAAAGAATCCTAAAGTATTTGAAGGCCACAAATTAATGAAGAGTTATACTACCCTTAAACATATGATATAGATGTCAAATTATTGTTTGATGCAGATTGGACATGCTCTAAAGATGATAGGAGACGCACATCATGCTATCTCACTTTTGCAGGTACAAAATTGAGTTCATGGTCTTCAAAGAAGTGACCCATAGTTTCTCTCTCATCAACTGAAGTTGAATACAAAGGACTTACAAATGCTACTCAAGAAGCTATGTGGATTAGGACCTTGTACTCAAAGTTAGGGTTGATTACTTCAACTCCACATATATTTGAAGACAACATTAGTTCATTTCATCTTGTTGCTAACCCTATCTATCATGCAAAGACCAAACACATTGAAGTTCACTACCATTATGTCAGGGAAAAGATCGAGTAAGGAGACACAACTCTCATATGTATCTACAAGTCAACAATGTGTAAATATGATGACAAAAACATTGGATGGAAGAAAACTATCAACCCATATAATGCATTCTTCATCTTACATACCTTGTTCTCTAAATCGGGAGCCTCAAACCTTGGTGGGTGAGACACATATATGTCCTCCTTGATGTCTCCATTCAAGAATGATGATTTGGCATCCATGTGATAAACTAGTCATTGTTTATGCACAACCACAACTAGTACTACTTGTATAGTAGTCATCCTTGCAATCGGGGAAAATGATTCAAAAAAGTGAAACCCTTGAACTCTTAAGTAGCGATATGTAGCAAATTTCAGTTTCTACTTTTCCAAAGTGCCATCAGTCTTTTACTTTAGCTTCCAGACCCACTTCGCGCCAATGACTTTGTCCTTAGGGGTCGATCCATTAGCTTCCAAGTTCCATTCTTTATGATAGTTTCATATTCTATTTGCATTGTTTTTGGTACTCGATCATGCACGAGGTTTGGGAACACGTCGAAGAAGTGGACACACAAGAAGAGGGAGCATTTAGGGAGCTCCAAGAAGTATATGTTAAATTTTCAAAAGAAACCCCTATAGAAAGAGTGATTTTGATCAATAAAAACCATTGTAAATATCATTTCAAATTTTTCCAGCTCCATTTTGTGCAAGTTGAGGAGTCGTCAAGCTTGAGGAGCCTAGGTAGGACTCATCTTTTGGATTTCATAATTTTTATAGCTTATTTGAGCCCTCAAATAGCATCAAGAAATTAATTTTTAACTAGGCTAGCCATTAGGTCTAAAATCGGTCAAACCTAGTAAAAAAACTATAAAAAGACCTAGTCTCTATGATTTTCAAGATCCTCTGCATGACACATAGGCATCGACACTCAAATTCAAAGTTCCTACCAAAACTCTTAGAAAACTATGATTTTGTGGAAAAAATCATGACTTTGTGGAAAATTTAAAATTTTTAAAGAGCAACACGATTGTCTTAGTATTGGAAGTTCCCACCTAAAATCATTCACAAAATTGGGATTTTGTGGTTGTCTCAACATCGCAATTGTCTTACAGTATTTGATTGTGTGGCTACCACAAAATCGTGATTCTTTGATTCTACCATGGCATCACAATTGTCTGACTTTCACAAAATCATGATTCTTTTGTTGTTACAACATCACGGTTGTCTCATAGCATCGCGATTGTCTGACTTTCATAAACTCCTGATTCTCTAGTCGTCACAACATCACGATTGTCGCCCATCATTGCAATTGTCTAACTTTCATAAAATCTTGATTCTTTTATTGTCAGAACATCGGGATTGTCTTATAGCATAGCGATTGTCTAACTTTCACAAAATCGAGGTTCTCTGGTTGTCACAACATCACGATTGTCTCATAGCATCGCGATCATCTAACTTTCACAAAATCTTGATTCTTTGGTTATCACAACATCACGATTGTCTCATAGCGTCATGATTGTCTAACTTTCATATAATCATGATTCTCTGGTTAATCAACCTAATGATTGTCTGAATCTCTTAAAATTGAGATTCTCTTAGACAATTGTGATATTTTCACACAATCCGAGCTTCCTTAAATAAGTGCATAAACATTCCAAGAGGCTCTATTTGTCTGTTTGACCCCCAAGAGCCTCAATTGACATAGTTCTCCAAAGGGATTAGGAGTCCAAGGGAGCTCTTGAGGATATTTCAGCAATAGAAGGGGGAAAACACTTCTTTAAAAATTCTTGAATAAAAATTTTCTATCAAATAAATTGAAGTTAAAGCTTGACCTAAACTTGGGACTTTTACAAGACCATAAAGAGCCATTCAAGGGTGTCCAAAGCAAGGTAAAGTGTAGGACAAGGCAAGGTTTGGGGAGCATGCTTACTAGACATCAAAGCGCTTTCCAGAGCACCACATTGAGGTTGGAAGAACTCTCAACCCTCTCAGTCAATTTCTAGTACATGCTAAGTGCAATTAGTGGTATTGATTAATTAGGGTCACATTAGGAATGATACAAGAGCAAGAAACCCAAATTACTCAAGCTCAAGCATAAGTTAGGATATTTCTATGATAAACCCTAAAGGAAAAGGACTTAAGTGGATCCATCACATCTCAAAGTGTGATAAGACCTAAGTATTCCAAACGATGATATTTTTGAGACAAGATTACACTGAAGAAATCTATAAGAGAACAAGTAACTGATTCAAAAGAACAATGCAATGTGGTTGTCCTTGGGAAATTTGGGGACTAGTTGACAAAGCTTGTGAACCTTATATCAAGTAGACACCTAGGGCAGGATAGAAAAAGCATCAGATTATCTTAAGTTGTGTCAATCACACATCTAGGCCATGGGCCCATCAATTATGACTATCCCTACATGCTGAATTCAAAACTAGTGACTCGAAGATGTCGTATAGTATGGAGAAGCTAGCTGGTGGTTCTAGTGTCACATACTAGAAAAGCCTGAAGGGTCGTACAAGACTCAATTGGAATATATTAGGACCAACCGATTAGGTGATTGCATCTAAGAGGATGGTTTGAGAAGGCCTGTGGTCCAACTTAGGAATCCGGATCAACCTATGGGACTTGAACACCTTGTGGTCAAGTTTGAATAATGCTCATACATTGATAAAGAGGGAACCATGTACATGGTCACAAGTTACCCAAAATGACAAATGAGTTTGGAATTGTCATTCCTAAGATGGAAATGGATGACCTAGAATAAGGAACCCTAGGGGGAGGACCTAGGAAACCTAGAGGTAAATCCGTCTTGACTAGAGTGATCATCCCAGAGTGGATTCCCCCAGACCATAAGAGCATAGTCTTATTCTTGAATAGGAGCATTGATGAGGCATTTTGGAGGTTTAAACCTGACCAACCTAATAAAAATTGATCAATCACCATTTATGAGTTTATCAACCAACCAAAATAGATCCCTAATCGAGACACATAGGACATATAAGGAGCCATAAAGGCCCAAGAATTCAAAGAGGTGAAGATGAAATTCCTTTACCAAGACCCAGAGAACATCCTAGGATCTTGAGGCCTACGCAATTTGTTAAGTCCATGAAAATTTACTTTGGATGGCAGAGGAGATCCCTACAATCATGTAACAGAGTTTAGAAAAGTATTGAGTGCAGAAAAAGTTGATGATATGTTCACTCAATATAATTCTTTTGGTTTGACTCTCAAGCACACAACCTTGACTTGGTTTCAACCATTACACCAATGACAATTTAGAAACATAGACCAATTATTTGAAGCCTTCATAATTGAGTTCTCCAAGAGTGGCATCTAACACAATACCTCATCCTTGATTCATAGCTTTAAGCAAACTCCTCAAGAGATAGTTAGGCTTGCAGGTAGACAATTTAGACAGTATCTGGAGAGATGTCATATTCCCGAGTTACTCACACCAGCCAAACAAAAGGCTTTATTTATAGATGAATTGTTAAGTTGTAGATTGAGATCTTACATGTACCTTAAGGAACCTAGAACCATAGAGCACTATGTGCGCATGTGCATAGACATGGAGGACAACATAGGTGGTGAATTGATTTTGATTACTCTACAATTTTTATTTCCAAGCCATTCACCTCCATCAAAGAATTGGTAGAGAAGGTAGCTCAAAAGCTAGGAGTCTCAGGAAAACACATAGTTGGAATGGTCTCCATGAAATAATGCTATACGTGTGGAGGAGACCACATGGCTAATGTTTTCCCAATCATTGCTCAACCCCAAGCAAACCCTAGTGGCCAATATTTCATGATAGAGAGAAAATACACGAACTGCACGGCTCAAGATTGTCCGTACTATAGGCACGCCATCATTCAAACTTATCATCAACCTTATCAATAGGGTAGGTATTAGAACCAATAAAAACAATCATATTATTGGACACAATAGCAATATCAACCTCAATACCAATAGCAATACTATGTACAATACAGGCCACAACCGGTCTTAGGAGACCAACTGCCACCTCTAGCAAATGTAATTCAAGTTAAGTATGTAGTGATAGAGTAGAACCCTAATAGAGCATTGGTGTCGAAGACCCCTTTGGTCTCAAAAAATGACCCTCATGCTCAGAGCTCTGACTACACCCATGAAGATAGTGCACGAGCTTATTACATAAAGTCACCCAATAGTGAGACTTATCTATATCAATATGAGGCACTACCTATGGAACCAAATTGGGAGCCGGAATACTCCAATCTCGTGTATACAAATCCTAGCCCCAGCCCCCAATTCACACAAATGAAACCACAAGCCCCTAGAGGACCATGTTTTAGATGTCAGGGTGACCATTTCATTTGTGAATCTCCCCACCCATCACCTCCGGGACAAGGACAAACCATCACAATATAAGGCTTTTGTCTTGAGCATGACAAAGAACATATCCCGAGAGATTGTCGAAGGAAACCCTCTAGTGAGCCCAAGGTTACACTAACTAATGTGGTAGGCTTAGTGGTTGATTCAAGTTCAAGTAGCATTAACGTTGATTCAAGTTCAAGTAGCATTAACGTGCAGTGGCTAGGGGAAAAAACAAAAACATAGAACTCTAGAGGATGAATTTCTTCTTTCTTTCTTGTGGAAATTCCTTCTTCAATTGCTTGCCCATCATGCAAGCTTCATATGGTTCCTTCATGTTTGCAATTAATGGTAGGTGTGTAGCCATGGCTTTGCAGTACATCTTCTATATTACAGGGTACCCGATATGGCCAAATCTCTCATGCCATAGCTTACTTGTGCCCACACTTCTACTGGTTGTACGATCAGAAAACTCATATAGGTTGTTTCACCTTATGCTTATCCCAGCAATGTTTTTGTTGTTATCCATAATCCTAGCTCCTATCTTACTGAAAGGTACTTCATGACCTTGCTCAATTATAGAGGCTACTAAAAGCAGATTTTGTTTGTGCATACAACACATTTGAAAGCTATTTTATGTCCGCATTAGAATTAATGAAAAAATAATACATTTGCCCTCTCCAAGACATCTTGCATTATTTGCTACCTTTATTGTGAAGATAGGCACCACTATCCAACACCCATGAGTCATGTGACAACAGGCACCACTATCCAACACACATGAGTCATCTGTTCTTGAATCTTTAGTCCAAGAGCATACCTCCTCTATCATAAAAAATAAATCAAGCTTTGTTTCTTTAGTGTCATCAGATTTCTTTCCCTTGCAACCTTTTAAATATCCAATCTTCTCCTCTACCTTCTTGATTTGACAGTCTTGAATTCTATGGCCTTTCTTCTTGTAGTGGAAACACTTTTTCTTGAACTTCTTTTTGTGGCTCTTATTTTTCTCTCCATCTTTTGAGAATTCTACTTTGCCACCCCTTTCCTTGAGTTGGATATTCTCCTCTATGAGTAAGGTAGTGAGTTATTTAAAAGTTAGAGGTTGAGGCTTGATTTGAGTATTAAGATCAATCACCAAACCATCAAACTTCGGTGGAAAGATTTGAAGACAATATCAGGCTATGCCATGTAATCCTAGCAAGAGGTGGATGAACCACACCTTAAGAGAGAGTATTAGGCAGTAATCCTCAACCATGTCTTTTGGGGCAAGTGGTTAGCTAATTGTTCTCCTAGCTAGGAGGTTGTGAGTTCAATTCCCAACATTGGTATGAGAGCCAAGTTGAGGAACTTGGGCAATATGGAGGTAAGGAGCCTCATACATGGGCACTTGGGAAGCATTTGATCATGGATGAGTATGAAACTGGCTACATATGAAAGCGCATGGGCATTTGGGCACCAAGAAAGGGTTGGATAGGTCTAAAATAAGTCCATGCACTTGAATTTGGGCTTAGTGAGGTGCTCAACCTTGGTAAGGGATCTATCAAGCTAGATAGAGGTCCATAAGTGAGCATTAAGGGCTATGCTACATGTAAGGGAGAAAGAATGTCTCATTTGTCACAAGTCCCTAAGAAATCGTGATCTTAGGTACACACCCTTTGTCCTTCGATTCGGTCAGGCATAACTGTAGTACCTAGAAGAGTGAACTGCACTTGAGTCTGATGATGGACATTGTTCCAAGTGAATTGCCAATATCAAGATTTCCAAAATTTCTCAGATTCTTATTTACATGGCTTGAAGAGAATCCCTATTTCCTAAGTCGAAAGATTTGCAAACCCATGTATTTGAATTTTGTTTCGTATTCATAGGAATACAAGTAATCTCCTCATCACTATCACTATATTCTCTACCTTTTGAGCTATATTTTTCTTGCATGAGTTTCAAATTTAATGATCATTGGATCCACACATTCTTGTTTGGAAATATGTTCCCAGTAGTGAGGTTTAAGTTAGAATAATTCTTCCACAATAAAAGTATGCTCTAGCTTCGTTTTTCTCAATTCATCAAGGATTCCTTAAGATCCATAGGACTTTTTCTTTTCAAATTTCAATAGAGGAGTCTTCTTGCATTCAAAATCTTTCTCATAGCCACCAAGATATCTAGGAAGTGTATTGAGATTGGCATTGTCACAATCAAACATTGGTTGAGTCATGTTGCCAATGCTTTGCACATCATCTTACTTGAAAATTTGTTGGTTCAAACTCTTCAAAGGGTACATTTGTAGTGCTCATTTTCTTCCATCTAACTTCTTGAGCTTCATTCCAAAGCTTCTCTTTCCATAATTCATCAACATCAAGGATGATTGAGTTCATGTCATAACTTTCCTCCTATTGCCAATGCTAATCTCAAAGTCTAAGCATTAGTGCTTCTCGTTCCATAGGTTCTTGGTATACTTCCACTCTTGGGCTTTCAAGAAGGAAAGGGAATGGAACTTTCTACCACTAGGGAATAGGTTCTTCCTTCCGTTGTTGCATTGATATTCCCTTCCTTTGCAGAAGAGTCTCTTCAAGGAATTCTTCATGGATGTTTTCATCTTTTCACATTAAGGGCTCTTGCAAGTGTGGCACTCCATGGACTTGAGATATCTCTTTGAGTGTTTTATGTTAGAGCTCTCCTCCTTGACTCACTAAGGTCACTTGAAGAGTTGACAACTTAGCAAGAGGTATGGGGTCCTCAATGACCATATTATCTTCATTGTAAGGTTCAAGTTCTCTCATATTATGTGGGGACACCATTGTAAGGCTACCATGTGCTCAAAATAGGTGGGGGTACATTTTCTAGAGAATGTTGAGCCAGTTCAGTCATTCATTTGTACATGTCCAACCTTTCATTCTCTATGTCACCTCTTGGATGATAGTTCTCATGATTTGCAAGCATAATTCTAGATATTTTCCTAGCATGATAAGCTTTAATCATCATTTGTAAGTTCTTAGGCATTGGGATTGCCAATATCAATCCTACTATACATCTCTCTTAATGGATATTTGCTTTCTTGTGCTCATGTGATCTCACTCTTAGCCCAAGTTCCTTGTTGTGTAACGTATCATTTGATTTTCATAGGGAATTTCCCATTTCTAAGATCTTCTTCTTGAGGGAGTTTATTCAAATTTCCCATCTGATTTTCTATGAACGTTTCTTCTTGTTATCTAAATTCTTGATTGAATTTTCTATGGATATTGCGAGAGGATTTTCTTTATTCTTGTTTTTACTTTTTCTTCCCGTTTGGCTCTTTTCTATATCTTGGTTGGAAAAATCCAAAATCTCTAGATCCTTAGCTGAGTCCATCGACGCATTTTTCTTGCTCTTGTTAGAGTTAGTTCTTGACATATAATGTAAAGGCTTCATAAGTTATAGCTTACTGTGAAACTATCATCTTCCACTACAGATGAGCAAAGGATCTTCGCAAACCAGAACATATACTCAGAAATTATGTTCAACAGTGAAGGTATGTCAAGTTGATGAAATCAAGTATTTAGAAATTTTTGTATAGTGGAAGTGCAAGTGGAAGAACAACAAAAAGACACCAGACTGTGTGATTTTTTAGAGTTTTCAACACCGAAGAGTCACAAGAGAGAAACCACAAACCACTGAAAAGAAATCTAAAACCATCGAAAAGAAATCGTAAAGTCATTGAAAACATATCGGAATAAAATCAGAATGAAATATGGTTTTTCTCAAAGTTTGAGTTTTAGTATTGTCAAGCCATTGGTGATTGTAGATGTGTTCTAATATCACATTATAATCAATGCAACACCCTTCTAGTTCTAGAATCTCACCAGAGTACCAATTAAAAATCTGGTCAATGGATCAAAGCTTCAGCCTTTTTTACCGCCTTCCATGTGTAGAAATCCTCAATTGGATGCCCATGACTACATGTTTTTGCATGAAGATTACTCCATTTTCTCTTGTATCATGCACACCATTCCCTTTGTCCTGGCCCCTTGCGATGCCATTGTATCCCTTTTGTGTTTATATACCACATTGCTACCCTTCAACCCTATTTCTAAATTGTGGTCTTGCATGCTCTTTTTGGAAATCCTTAGTTAGTTATTGCGTTATTGCTATCATGGATGCTTTGGCTCCCATCCAACCCCCATTTGTTGTATTCTCAGACACCATCCTTCATTACTTGAATCCCCATCGCCTTAATACCTTTGTGCTCCTTGAGTGGGATGCCATTGTTATGCACCCCATAGTAGAGAGCATCACCCAGTCCATCACTACTAAGCCCTTCTCAGTAGTCATTTGAACCTGGTGCAAAGGTTCACACCACTAATACTGATGTAGGTCATCGTTTCCACCTCCCTACTAATGGCATCACCTACGTTGAGCTGGTCTCTTGTGCTACTATGGAGCAATTGTTTCCCTAGTGTAGCTCGAATGAGTTGCCCATTCTTTGCCAACCTAAACTAGAGTATCCATCCTCTAGCTCTTGGTTGTGGCTATGAACCTTCAATATCATGCCAATGGTATATCCAAGCACTTCTATTCTCTCATTATCACCTTCAACTTTATTCGGCTACTTTCCTCTTCAACTTTATTCACCCTGAATGCTAGCACACTCTCAAATAGTTATAGCACTCCAATGCAACCAACACCTGACTCCCATATCTCTCGTCCATTCTCTACCCCAGAGAATTCCCAATCAAATTTCATTTATTATTGATTCCTTGAATCTTTACACCTACCTCGACCACCACAAAAGACTATGAGAGCATCATCCTCATCTTTTGACGAGCCAAGCACCCCCGAAAAGTGCACAACTCCAATTTCTTGGACCTCAAGTTCACAAGGGAAAACATGGCCGCCAAGGGTTCTGCCCCTATTCCTTCAATTGTTGAATCAAGTCAGACTCCAACTAGAGTGGCCCTGATACCATCTTCCTCCGAGGAGTTCTTTCACTTCCCTCTGGTTCTATGCAACAACCTCTTGATTCCCCCATTTTGATGATCCCTCTTCCTCCCCTAGATTATCCAATGTCGGAGGCCACACTACCTACTCCCCCAGCCTCCCCTCCTCAATCAATTCATGCCACTTTTGAAACCAACAACCCTCCTCTGTCATCTCTTGAACCCTCTTCTCCCTCATCGCCCAATTGTTTGCCACATGTCACCCATTCCCCCAAAAGTCCCAGATGGTGCCTTATTGCTTCGCCCTCCCAACCTTGCAATACACTCGAATCTTCTGATGCGGCTACACTCGCTCCTCTTCTGGCTCTACACAAAGAATATTGGTCTTTCAATCTTAATACCAATTGCTATATCAATGATCTCTTCTGCCTGAGCAATTACCTTGTCCATATGAAAGAATTGATTAGTAACAATATGGTTAACTACCATCGTACCCGCAAACATCTTCAGCATGATAAGTACAACCTTCAATGTCAACTTCAGGAACTCCAATTAGGTTTTCCACCCGCATCAAAGAATCCTACACTCTCGTTGAGCAGTGCTACCAAGAAGCTAAACAAACACAATACTTTAAAGGTTTTTATGCAGAGGCTATGAAGGAACACGAGATTGCTATGAAGTTTTGAGAAGGTAATACCCGCCACATTCAATGGATCATGGAGTTGGAACATGAGTTCCATGGTGTTGAAGGTGTCACTACATGAATCATAATTCAAACTACAACAATCAATGTAGGAGCATGAATTGTTACAATAGACTAATGAAGCTTTGTAGGAGACAAGCATCTAGCTCTCTACAAATGTCTCGCAACTCACGATTTCTCTTTTCGCTCATGTGGCAAAGCTCCTGCACCTCTAGCAATGGTTGGAACAAGCTGAGGTTGGCAAAGTTGAAGCCATTCAACAAGCACACGTAGAGCCAAGAAGGTGGAAACATATCCCCAAGCAAGATTTTTACTTGTAAGAGGAGTTTGGTCTCCAACTAGCCAAAGCACGAAGTCAGGCTATATTATCCACTATTGCTTCTAGTAACCAATCATGAGCTGAGGTAGGCTTTCTAGATCCCCACAAAGTCGAGAAGTTGATGAAAATAATGATTAAGAAAATTTACAGAACTTCCAAGAAGCAAAGGAATCCTTCAAGTTTGACCTCCATCCACCATTTGATGAAGAACCTAAAGATGAAGAAGGCCACCTTGCATCCTAGGCCTGAAATTCGAGTTCAGGTCCTCCAGGCATACAAGTGTTAGGCCATTGGATAAATATTGTATTTTTTTGGTCTCCAATTTTAATATGATGTAAATTTCAATGAACAATCCGATTCAAAAGGTAGGATCGTACATTGTAACTATTCACCAAAAGTAATGAAAAGGTATACGGGCCTATTGTGTAGAGACGACCCAGTGTGTGCTAGTGTATCTGACCAACGGTGCTTCTAGCATGTTGTTCTTCTTCACTAATGAGTTCGGTATTTTTTTTCTAGTACTCTATCTATCTGTCTACATAGTTTCTGGTGCATCTTGAAGATGATAAGGGATAATTCGGTGTCTAAGTTATTTGTTGGGGTCGTGAGTGTTTGTGTAGGTGCAAGTGTCTAGCAACGTGATAGAAGTAGGGTGACTTAACTCTGTACTACTCTATCCAGTGGAAGTATATTCATTTGTTGTGTAGGTGTACTACTCTATCCAGTGGAAGTATATTCATTTTTTTATTCCAACCATTAGAGATACAAGATAATATCTACTGCATTTTTATCATAATTCTATATTCTTGAAGATTGGTGATGAAGATTACCAATTTACTATGTATTTCAATACAATTATTTAGTTGGTTGTAATCCACTAGTTTGGAGAATTGGATAGGTTCAAAAACTTACAACAATCTAAGTCATCCCACCCAAGAACCCAAAGTTGACCTATTCCTATCTTTAATAAAAAGGAAGAAAGGATGTTAACACATGTGTTCGAAATAGACGGCGGCACATTTTTTAGGAATTTTTGAGCCACTTCAATCATTCATTTGCACATGTCCCATAATAGTTCTCCCTATTATCCATTTGCACATGTCCAAATTTTCGTTCTCTATGTGAGCTCTATGTAGGTGGCAAGAGTACACAATCAACTGCTTGGATATGAGAGGAATCCATTAGCACTAAGTCAATCGATGAGGTCCATGCCCATTCACTCTTACATACATAAGAAGGATTTCATTTTCCCCTTGAATGTTGGGTAGGAATACTAGATCCTCGTGTAGATCATGCATATGCATGCCTATCGATACAAATATGATGTTTGTTTCACTTTTCCAGCTCACTAAGTGCATCGAATATGTTTCTAGGTTTTGTGTATGATGATTTTACTCTTAAATATACAAGAGGGATTTCATGTTCCCCTTCAAGATTGGATAGGAATACTAGCTCCTCGTGTATATCATGCATATGCATGCCAATCAATATGAATATGATTTTGTTTCTTCACTTTCCAACTCACTACGTGTATCCAATAGGTTTCTAGGTTTTGTGTGTGATGATTTTACACTTGTCCTCGTGGGCACATGACTTCTCTTACTCACTCTCATACGTGGTCTCATGTTGTGCCCGAGTGTGCTTTGTGACTAATGGATACCTCCAAGCTGCGAATCATAGGCACATGAGACACATTTGACATACATGAACTATTTTATTGATACTAACCTCTTTTTTCTTGTTTTGTGACACTATTCCTTTAAAAAAGAAAGGGAGAGAGAGAGGGGACAGTACCATATGCTCAAAGAATTTCAATAATAAACCATCAACAAGGATATCCATCAACAACATAAGACAATCAAATGGTAAATCACCATGATGGGAGTACAACACGAAGAGATGAACATCGACCGACCTTTCAGCATGGTAAGAACCTCCTACTCTAGCAACACTATAACAATGGCAGCCTCTTCATTAGCATACCCTTGAGCACTTTTCTCAAGACCCAATGTTTCATACCATACTTGTTACAATGCATTCCCCAAGTATGCATGCATAGGGCCACATTACAAGGCCATCCACAAGGCACATATTTTCTTCAACCCATGCACTAACACACTTACCCATTGTTGGGGATGTAAGGGATGTAAGGTTCATGTGAACTTACCCCCATATTCATATATATACATCATATATATAGCATTGCCTCAAAAGAGTTCATTATGTGAGTTTCGAGGCTCCCATGGATTTGTGTGCATCTCTCCTCTCTTCTCTCTTCCTCCATCTCCTCCTTCCTTCCCTTGTTCTGCACACCAAAGCCCTTCATTGGTATTATGGCATGTTGAAGGCTTGTGTGCCAGAAGCTCCAATGGAAGCTTAGGTCACATGAAGTGAAAGTGCAGGTCGGCATCTCTCAACAATAGTTCAGTATTTCAGTTATAAATCGAGCTAAGAAGCTTGGATGGATGCATTTTAAAGTTCTGTACATAGCTTACATAGAGGGATACAACTTCATAGAAGGGCAGAGAACCTGGTTCGGACTTCTAGAGTGCCAAAAATTCAAAAAACGCAGACTAATGTAGAAGACGAATCCACAATCACTTAGACAACATGTCAGTGTTTTGGTTATAAACTGAGTTCTACAAATCCGAATGAGACGATTCAACTTGTTATGCGTAGCTTGGATTAATGACTAAAAATTTGTAGAAGAACATAGATCCAAATTCTGATTGCAAAGTCATTGAAATTGCAAAATACAGAGCAATAGTGTTGTAGATGAAAGTGAAATTGACAATAGGTGCTTGTTTTGTGCATATCTTGAGCTATGAACCTCTGATTGAGGTGTTCTTTATCTCCTTACGTAGCCAAGAATGAGATCTTGAAGTTTGCTGAAGAGCAAAAGTTCATATTCATAGGTTATCACCTCTGAAAGAGCAAAACACAGAGTAGCATATTTTCACTATAAGAATGCTAATTGCTCTTGGAGGTTGAATTTGCTTTGGAACTTCTTCGAGAGAGAATTTTTGGTGTGCAAGATCTTATTCTTAGAGCTTGACAGCATCATCCATGTATGATCATTGTGGTAGCTCCTCCATATGAGAGTAGAGCATGATCTTTTCACGTGTTTGGTATATGAGATGACATTATGGTATAGTCTATTTGGGGTTTATGTCATCATGAGTTCGATCATGGATGTATAGTGCCATTGTGGTCTATATCTTGCTTATGCCACTTGGATATGGATTTAGTTACCGGTTGCACACAATTCTATGAGAGTTGATTATGGATCTTGGTTGGTACTTGTATCTTTCTTTTCCTTGTAGGTACATGATCCATATTGAAGCCTCAAGTACACATTCATTTGTCACCGTTATTGGCATTTGATCATTAATTGATATGTATTTGCTAGTGTGATTCGTGGCATATGTGGATGGTGATTCGCACATGGTTTAGTTGGTTTAGAGTCCATTTTATAGAGGAGATGCTGCCAAAATTTTGTCAGCTTTTATGCTAGATAGATAATCTAGTAGATCCGTTATGCTTGTGAGATAGCTTTGGATCATTATTTATCTCCATTCACTTGGACTTGATCACAGATTGTTTGTGATAGGTTGGACCATCTTGTAGGATTTATTCTTGACTGGAAGGTGCATCACCATTGTATTAGCATGTATTGCCATTAGATTTTTGGCATATGTAGTTGCCATTATCTTTTGTTGGATTAGTGACAGGTTACTCATTGTTCTTTTGCTATTGGTTATCTTGTTTGATTGCTCAATTTAGAGGGGAAACTTTGCTGAATTTTTCTAGGATTCTTTCACATCGACTTGTTCACTTTCGAGACTTGGTGAGTAGGCTTATGCTCATGGTTTTATGTGCATGCTAGATGCATGGTTATGTGACATGTGGCTCACATGGTTTCTTCTCGAGTGTGACATTTGTGATGTGAGCTATGCATATGGATATGCAGGTGTGATCCTATTGAGGATAGAGTATTTTTTCTAGTGTCTTATTACATTGTTAGTCTCTTGGATTGCCAGCATGGTATCTTCTCGGTTTGATGGCACTGACTTTCCGAGATGGAAAGCTTAGATGTGGCATACATTGGTTCGTGCATGGTTACACATGTATGTGCATAGAGATGCATAGAGGCCTCGTGACATGCCCGACCACGTATGGATGGATATGGATGCATTGGCTAGCTCCACTATCCAGTTACACCTTGTGGACTCTATATATGAGTCTTTTATGTATGAGGAGATGAGTGGTGCATTATGACAGAGACTACATGATATGTACGCGAGTTCATTGACTTATGTGAGACATAGATCACATCGACAAATTTGTTGTTGGCATTGTGGTCGTGAGGCCCATATTCTACGACACTGCTTTAGGCGGATGCGATGACGCCGTCAGAGGTATGCACGTGATGCAGATCAGGTAGTGGTTTCAGGAGAGTCTATGGTAGTTGATTATGCTAGTGATGGGGATATCACTTTCTCCTATTGTTCATCTCATGATTCCTCTTGTTCATTGGATTGCACACATATGGTTTTGCTGCTTGATGCATTAGCGAGTTTTCATGTTACTCCACATCATGAGTGGTTTTGTCGATTCTCATGTGAGAGTCGTGGATGTGTGCACATGCCTAATGGTATGACATATGACATTGAGTTGTAGGAGATGTATGCCTTATGCTACCAAGTGGAGCATCACTTATACTCAGACATGTACGCTATGTGCCTTCATTCCCTATGAGCTTGATTTTAGTTAGCCAATTACAGGAGAGCAAATGTTATGCATTCCTTGTTGAGCATCATTTTCAATTGTAGTTGGGACAGCTTATGTTTTTCAGAGGCGCTAGGATTGGGCATAGGTATCCACTACAGGTACTCCATGTGAGAGATAGTCTCGTCTCAATGGGAGTTCAGCCTTATGTGCGATGTGAGACTCATCGTGTCTCATTTTATCTACAGATAGGTCTATTGACATTCATGATGCACATGTATGGCAGGATTCAGATGCTCAGATGGATGCACATATAGAGAATGTTTCTGATGCTCATGATGCTTATGTAGAGCATGATTTTGTTGATCATATAGATGCTCATATGGAGCATACTTTGGATGATCAGCTGGATGCTTTAGAGCATGATGTGGATGCTCATGTAGAGAATTGTAATGATACTCAGTTTGAGTATGATCATCAGTTTGATCTTGGTGTTGATGTTGTGGAGTTAGCTCATGTGGAGCACGATGATACACTTGGTGTGGTAGAGCAGGATAGATCTTATGATACACAATGTATGCTAGAGCATACTAGCTCTCAAGATGCACAACTAGACACATCCTTGGTTGAGACAATGACTGATTTAGATGTTGATGAGTTAGTGATCATGTAGTCATTCTTGGATTCGCTCATGCCAGATGTTGACACAGATATGTGAGGACATATTGTCCTTGACAATGGTGCTTCGGATGCCTTGGATATAGGCATGGCTAACATGCTTAGGTTAGCCAAGATAGCACATGTTTCGAAAGCATTCGGGAGTTTGATGTACGAGTTGTTATGCTCGAGACCAAATATTGCAGTTGCTATTGGAGCATTTGCACTTGGAGTTGTTAGTCATTTGATGATTGATACATGCATAGAGTGAGTGGGAGCTTTGCAGGAACTTCATGAGTTCTTGCATGAGTCAGATGTTAGCTCAACTCTTGTCGATATGAATCTAGAGCAGCTTGAGGTGCATGATTACACCTTGTTCGAGGCAGTTGGTGTAGGTTAATCTGTATGGGTTGATATCCGGACTCTTCCTGTACATTATTGTATAGTCCTACATCATTCTTTGTATGTTTTACCACTTACGGTCACATTGACCCTTAAATGGGAGATTGTTGGGGATATAAAGGTCATGTGACCTTACCCCCATATTCATATATATACGTCATATATATAGCATTGCCTCAAGAGAGTTCATTATGTGGGTTTCGAGGCTCCCATGCATTTGTGTGCATCTCTCCTCTCTTCTCACTTCGTCCATCTTCTCCTTCCTCCTCTTGTTCCGCACACCAAATCCCTTCACCCATTAGTCATTAAGGGTTATGAGTACTTGGCATACAAATTGAGAAATCCATCTTTGAAAGATCTAGAGGACATCAAGGTTACAACATCAGTACCTAAGACGCAATTCACAGTCGACATCTGCTCAAAATCAACATTGACAACCTTTTGAGTAAGTAGCCATTTTTGGAAGCTTACAAATACACTACCATGCTACAATCAAGAAAGAAGTACACACAAAGCGACTAATGGATACCTCCAAGCTGCGAATGGATACCTCCAAGCTGCAAATCATAGGCACATGAGACACATTTGACATACATAAACTATTTTATTGATACTAACCTCTTTTTTCTTGTTTTGTGACACTATTCCTTTAAAAAAGAAAGGGAGAGAGAGAGGGGACAGTACCATATGCTCAAAGAATTTCAATAATAAACCATCAACAAGGATATCCATCAACAACATAAGACAATCAAATGGTAAATCACCATGATGGGAGTACAGCACGAAGAGATGAACATCGACCGACCTTTCAACATGGTAAGAACCCCCTACTCTAGCAACACTATAACAATGGCAGCCTCTTCATTAGCATACCCTTGAGCACTTTTCTCAAGACCCAATGTTTCATACCATACTTGTTACAATGCATTCCCCAAGTATGCATGCATAGGGCCACATTACAAGGCCATGCACAAGGCACATATTTTCTTCAACCCATGCACTAACACACTTACCCATTGTTGGGGATGTAAGGGATGTAGGGTTCATGTGAACTTACCCCCATATTCATATATATATACATCATATATATAGCATTGCCTCAAAAGATTTCATTATGTGAGTTTCGAGGCTCCCATGGATTTGTGTGCATCTCTCCTCTCTTCTCTCTTCCTCCATCTCCTCCTTCCTTCCCTTGTTCTGCACACCAAAGCCCTTCATTGGTATTATGGCATGGTGAAGGCTTGTGTGCCAGAACCTCCAATGGAAGCTTAGGTCACATGAAGTGAAAGTGCAGGTCGGCATCTCTCAACAACAGTTCAGTATTTCAGTTATAAATCGAGCTAAGAAGCTTGGATGGATGCATTTTAAAGTTATGTACATAGCTGACATAGAGGGATACAACTTCATAGAAGGGCAGAGATCCTGGTTCGGACTTCTAGAGTGCCAAAAATTCAAAAAACGCAGACTAATGTAGAAGACAAATCCACAATCACTTAGACAACATGTCAGTGTTTTGGTTATAAACTGAGTTCTACAAATCCGAATGAGACGATTCAACTTGTTATGCGTAGCTTGGATTAATGACTAAAAATTTGTAGAAGACCATAGATCCAAATTCTGATTGCAAAGTCACTGAAATTGCAAAATACAGAGCAATAGTGTTGTAGATGAAAGTGAAATTGACAATAGGTGCTTGTTTTGTGCATATCTTGAGCTATGAACCTCTGATTGAAGTGTTCTTTATCTCCTTACGTAGCCAAGAATGAGATCTTGAAGTTTTCTGAAGAGCAAAAGTTCATATTCATAGGTTATCACCTCTGAAAGAGCAAAACACAGAGTAGCATATTTTCACTATAAGAACGCTAATTGCTCTTGGAGGTTGAATTTGCTTTGGAACTTCTTCGAGAGAGAATTTTTGGTGTGCAAGATCTTATTCTTAGAGCTTGACAGCATTATCCATGTATGATCACTGTGGTAGCTCCTCCATATGAGAGTAGATCATGATCTTTTCACGTGTTTGGTATATGAGATGACATTATGATATAGTCTATTTGGGGTTTATGTCATCATGAGTTCGATCATGGATGTATAGTGCCATTGTGGTCTATATCTTGCTTATGCCACTTGGATATGGATTTAGTTACCGGTTGCACACAATTCTATGAGAGTTGATTATAGATCTTGGTTGGTACTTGTATCTTTCTTTTCCTTGTAGGTACATGATCCATATTGAAGCCTCAAGTACACATTCATTTGTCACCGTTATTGGCATTTGATCATTAATTGATATGTATTTGCCAGTGTGATTCGTGGCATATGTGGATGGTGATTCGCACATGGTTTAGTTGGTTTAGAGTCCATTTTATAGAGGAGATGCTGCCGAAATTTTGTCAGCTTTTATGCTAGATAGATAATCTAGTAGATCCGTTATGCTTGTGAGATAGCTTTGGATCATTATTTATCTCCATTCACTTGGACTTGATCACAAATAGTTTGTGATAGGTTGGACCATCTTGTAGGATTTATTCTTGACTGGAAGGTGCATCACCATTGTATTAGCATGTATTACCATTAGATTTTTGGCATATGTAGTTGCCATTATCTTTTGGTTGGATTAGTGACAGGTTACTCATTGTTCTTTTGCTATTGGTTATCTTATTTGATTGCTCAATTTAGAGGGGAAACTTTGCTGAATTTTTCAAGGATTCTTTCACATCGACTTGTTCACTTTCAAGTTTTGGTGAGTAGGCTTATGCTCATGGTTTTATGTGCATGCTAGATGCATGGTTATGTGACATGTGGCTCACATGGTTTCTTCTCGAGTGTGACATTTGTGATGTGAGCTATGCATATGGATATGCAGGTGTGATCCTATTGAGGATAGAGTATTTTTTCTAGTGTCTTATTACATTGTTAGTCTCTTGGATTGCCAGCATGGTATCTTCTCGGTTTGATGGCACTCACTTTCCGAGATGGAAAGCTTAGATGTGGCATACATTGGTTCGTGCATGGTTACACATGTATGTGCATAGAGATGCACAGAGGCCTCGTGACATGCCCGACCACGTATGGATGGATATGGATGCATTGGCTAGCTCCACTATCCAGTTACACCTTGTGGACTCTATATATGAGTCTTTTATGTATGAGGAGACGAGTGGTGCATTATGACAGAGACTACATGATATGTAGGCGAGTTCATTGACTTATGTGAGACATAGATCACATCGACAAATTTGTTGTTGGCATTGTGGTCGTGAGGCCCATATTCTACGACACTGCTTTAGGCGGATGCGATGAGGCCGTCAGAGGTATGCACGTGATGCAGATCAGGTAGTGGTTTCAGGAGAGTCTATGGTAGTTGATTATGCTAGTGATGGGGATATCACTTTCTCCTATTGTTCATCTCATGATTCCTCTTGTTCATTGGATTGCACACATATGGTTTGGTTGCTTGATGCATTAGTGAGTTTTCATGTTACTCCACATCATGAGTGGTTTTGTCGATTCTCATGTGAGAGTCGTGGATGTGTGCACATGCCTAATGTTATGACATATGACATTGAGTTGTAGGAGATGTATGCCTTATGCTACCAAGTGGAGCATCACTTATACTCAGACATGTACGCTATGTGCCTTCATTCCCTATGAGCTTGATTTTAGTTAGCCAATTACAGGAGAGCAAATGTTATGCATTCCTTGTTGAGCATCATTTTCAATTGTAGTTGGGACAGCTTATGTTTTTCAGAGGTGCTAGGATTGGGCATAGGTATCCACTGCAGGTACTTCATGTGAGAGACAGTCTCGTCTCAATGGGAGTTCAGCCTTATGTGCGATGTGAGACTCATCGTGTCTCATTTTATCTACATATAGATAGGTCTATTGACATTCATGATGCACATGTATGGCAGGATTCAGATGCTCAGATGGATGCACGTATAGAGAATGTTTTGGATGCTCATGATGCTTATGTAGAGCATGATTTTGTTGATCATATAGATGCTCATATGGAGCATACTTTGGATGATCAGCTGGATGCTTTAGAGCATGATGTGGATGCTCATGTAGAGAATTGTAATGATACTCAGTTTGAGTATGATCATCAGTTTGATCTTGGTGTTGATGTTGTGGAGTTAGCTCATGTGGAGCATGCTGATACACTTGGTGTGGTAGAGCAGGATAGATCTTATGATACACAATGTATGCTAGAGCATACTAGCTCTCAAGATGCACAACTAGACACATCTTGGTTGAGACAATGACTGATTTAGATGTTGATGAGTTAGTGATCATGTAGTCATTCTTGGATTCGCTCATGCCAGATGTTGACACAGATATGTGAGGACATATTGTCCTTGACAATGGTGCTTCGGATGCCTTGGATATAGGCATGGCTAACATGCTTAGGTTAGCCAAGATAGCACATGTTTCGAAAGCATTCGGGAGTTTGATGTACGAGTTGTTATGCTCGAGACCAAATATTGCAGTTGCTATTGGAGCATTTGCACTTGGAGTTGTCACTCATTTGATGATTGATACATGCATAGAGTGAGTGGGAGCTTTGCAGGAACTTCATGAGTTCTTGCATGAGTCAGATGTTAGCTCAACTCTTGTCGATATGAATCTAGAGCAGCTTGAGGTGCATGATTACACCTTGTTCGAGGCAGTTGGTGTAGGTTGATCTGTATGGGTTGATATCCGGACTCTTCCTGTACATTATTGTATAGTCCTACATCATTCTTTGTATGTTTTACCACTTATGGTCAGATTGACCCTTAAATGGGAGATTGTTGGGGATATAAAGGTCATGTGACCTTACCCCCATATTCATATATATACGTCATATATATAGCATTGCCTCAAGAGAGTTCATTATGTGGGTTTCGAGGCTCCCATGCATTTGTGTGCATCTCTCCTCTCTTCTCACTTCGTCCATCTTCTCCTTCCTCCTCTTGTTCTGCACACCAAAGCCCTTCACCCATTAGTCATTAAGGGTTATGAGTACTTGGCATACAAATTGCGAAATCCATCTTTGAAAGATCTAGAGGACATCAAGCTTACAACATCAGTACCTAAGACGCAATTCACAGTCGACATCTGCTCAAAATCAACATTGATAACCTTTTGAGTAAGTAGCCATTTTTGGAAGCTTACAAATACACTACCATGCTACAATCAAGAAAGAAGTACACACAAAGCGACTAAAACTTGCAAAGGCTAGTAGTGATTTCAAAATGAAGAATAGGACAACCCACCTGAAGGCATCTGAAAGACAAACCGCTCTTGTTGATACATGATGAACGCTACCTCTCAAAGTACTACATGGAACACCCACTCCAACAAGGGTCTGTTAGGGACGACAGACTCATGAGGGGGGGCAGTGTTGGCACTCAAGGTCAAGAACAAGTTGGGGGAACAGATCGAAGAAGTGGACACACAAGAAGAGGGAGCATGTAGGGAGCTCCGAGAAGTATATGTCAAATTTTCTAAAGACACCCCTATAAAAACTGTGATTTTGATCATTAAAAACCATTGTAAATCTCATTTCATATTTTTCATTGTAGAGATGATTGTGAGATAAAGAGTAATCATCAAATTTCACTACTTGTCAGATTGTCTCTGAATAATGACACCATCTTTTCCTTGGATGCTATAACTCATGAGCTTGAAATCTAGAAATATATTGCTTAAATTCGCACCGTTAATCAAAATGACTCCAAAGAAGTATGCTTAAATTTGTGGATTAGAGAGGAGTTGTGATGAGGAACCCCTCTTTTCAAGAATTCACCTGTAAAGTCTTTGGGTAGTCAGTCCGACATCCAACCATCTTCAATATGAAGAGGTTGGAAGCATGTCAATGTAGAGCCTTTCAATGTGAACTCAAGGCCTCGAATTGCATGAGAAATTCATCTACTTTCTCTATGTGAAGAATGTGTTTGAAATAGGGGACATGATCATGGGGATCCCCATGGGCCTCATAGCACATCTTGGATCTTAATGGATGTGGAACAAACTCTTTTCAATAGTGCAAAGGACCAAAGTGCTTCCTTGGTATGCATAGAGTGTATGCCTTGCTCGCCTTCCCACCATGTCTGGTTTTTGCAAAGAACAAGGTTCTCAAAACATACATTTGCTTGAGTTCCTCCTCATCTTGGGATCCAAGGTGTCGTCTTTCTATTTCAGTTTACTTGTATGTTATTCTAATTCATGACTTTATGCTTTGAAAACCTCAACCCCAATCTCATTAAGTTTTATCAAGGTGTTCATTGAAGATGTACAAAGATATTTTTGTATCCATGTAGGCATTAATTTTATAGCAAGTGTGTGTACGAGTAGAAGCTTGACATTACCTTTTATCTTTACAATGGTGTAATTCCATGAATCCTTGAATCCATGCCCATTCACTCTTCTATGTTTGCCAAACAAAACAGACGAATCGAATCTTGCGCTTATCACGACAAAAAGTGCAATGCAAACATGACCCTCTCATTTCTCTTCCGTATCCTTACAAAATGAACATCATCCACATTCTAGAGGAGGAGACTTACAAAGAAATTCGTGGATGGTGTGCAGTATTTGGGGAGGGACTCACACTCACACATGCAAAAAATCCCCCATCCAAACCCCCTCTCCTTCATAACAGTTCATACCAACAATCCCCATGGATGGTACACACAGAGTTGGCAAGGGACTCACACATGTGGATGTGGAAAAATCACCCATACAAAGTCTCTTCCATAACGATTCATACCAAGTGAAGGATGGTGCCAAAAGGGCACGCCGCCACTGCCCTAGCAATATCACAATCAAGTATGCACGCATGCTTGCCTTTTTCTTTTTGTTTCGTTCCTCCCCTTCTTTCCTTTTCCTTCTTAAGTGGGAACTTCGGGAGTAGTGTGCTCTGCTAATGAGATAGGGATGCATATGCACAGCGGCTCATTTTCATCAAATTCAAGGGACTAATAATCGTGCATATAAAGGGCTAGCTATAAGAAATCACTTGAACTTGTGAGTTTTCATATTGTATGTCTATGGCTCATTCAAAGATAGAGAACTTGGAAAAGGAAAGCCCAACTCCAAGCAGCCCAGCCAAGAATACACTCCTTGTCTTTCGCTTTCTCATCCTCGTTTCGTTGTGCTCCCATGGCTTGTTCGCTGCCATTAGACTCGCCAACCAGTTTTAAAGCTCTCGCTCAAGCTTGTATCCAAGACTTCTTGTGTTCTCTCTCGAGATTTCTTGTCTTTTTTTCCAATTCATTCTGGCATTCATCGAATAGGTCCTTCAATGTTGTTATCTCTTCATCCATTGTCTTCCAACGTGGTGTTCTTTGATTCCACATTGTCAATGAGTATCTTCTTGTAATTGGATTCCAACTCTTTCTATTCTTCCTCAAAGTAGTGTTTTGGGACATCACCAAATCCACCTTTAGTAACGTTTCTACCATCTCTTTCTCCATGTTGGTCCTTCAATTATGAGATTTTCTTTGAAACTTCTGCATTCATTTCTACCGTCTGTATGGTTTCAGATTCTATGGTTTCATCAATTTCTACCATATGCATCTAAGTATCCATGGCACTCTGCATCATTCATCTCACTAATGGCTTCAACGGATTGGCATCAATGTTTAACCGAGTAGACATTGGGAGTGATGGTGGTACATTAGGGCCAGCTTCATTTCCTCTCACCATATGTAAAAGTTTGTTGAAGGATTGTATGAACTTCACTAACATACATTAGGGGAAAAAATGAACCCTACATGGGCCTTGTAAGGATCCCTAATTTTCAGGGATTAAAATTAATCATGCTAGGGATAAAGGGAGCATGGAAAACCAGCAGTGGTATTTTATTTAAAAATATGATTTCTTAAGGGCCACATCTGATTCCTCAATTTGAACGGATTCACACTTGTTGAGAGCCGTTAGATACCTCGAATGAATGGATAAGATTGATGAAGTGTGCTGTCAAAAAAAGACTGCGCTTAGTTGGGAAGGGTTTGTCGCCATATTGAGCCCTTGGATATTCACTACGAACAGATGAGATGACCCAAGGTATCTCTGGCAGAAAAAGCCAAAATAGAGAGCCCACATCATTTGTGAGAGGTGGGAATAATGAAGAGAGAAACTCACAGACGTACACGATTTGTGAGCCATTCTATTTCTATCATGGGCGGACGCGATTCGCGGTACAATTCTGGCAGAAAAAGATGAAATAGGACTCATTCAAGTCATAGGACATGGGAAAAGGAAGAGAGAGACTACATTTGGATGCGAACGAATGGAGTCCCTTGGATTTTTTCCGATTGGACGTCCCATATTAAAACGTGCATGTCTCTCTTTTTTTCAAGCATAATCATTGGATTTCATTCATATCCAAGGGTCCATACCATTTTCGGATCGCGAAATTTGAATCCTAAACCACTACATG
Organism: Ceratopteris richardii; assembly: GCA_020310875.1. NCBI lineage: Eukaryota > Viridiplantae > Streptophyta > Polypodiopsida > Polypodiales > Pteridaceae > Ceratopteris > Ceratopteris richardii. The sequence continues at coordinate 93,467,005 of CM035431.1, forward strand.
AGAAAATACCACTTTTATCATCACATTTTGGTTGTTTTGACCAATCCAAAACCAAGGAAACATAGGCCTAGCCTACTTGATTGAGGCTCTAGACTGTGGCCACCACCCTCCTCTCATTGGTCCATCACTAATCAGCCCTTAATCTAAAAGGCCCATGCAGGGTTCATTTTTTCCCCTAATGATTTGGGTGTGACATAGGAGTGACACTTGTAATCACTTGAGTTGATTCTACCACATATACCTCTTGGGCCTTATTCCTTCTCGCTTCTAAGGGTATGAAAGCTATTGACTCATTCCTTATCGCAATCATGCTAATCGATAAGGGTGACTCCTCGCTATTATCTAATAACTATTCTCATTCTTCCTATTGTTACATCTCCAACAACATTGCGTGCTTAGTAGAAGTTGAATTGACATGTACTACGAAGTACAGACATAGCCCAGGAAAGCGTTTTGGAGATCCCTCCATTGTTTCTCCTTGTTTCGCAGCCTCTCAATATACAAAAACTTCTTGCTGGTCTTCAAGGATGTCCTAAATTTGATTTCATTCATCCCAATTCCATCATCATTAGTGTATTCTTTCAGTTCGATGTTCATTCGTTGGTCATCCTTTTCTTCATCATCAATTCTAGAATAGGAGCTAATATCCTTGCTTTTCTTATTGATATATTTTGGTAGTCATATGTATGAACACATTAGGACCACCGGGGCACTTATTTCCCTCTTTAGGAGGTTTTTTTCCCTGCAGCTTGTATATACGCCTATAACCCTAACGGATCATTTATCTTTCTACATTCTCTTGTTAATACATTCAGTATTGTGTGTGTTGTCCAAGCTTCTTCCTCTTCCTTGTGTTGTTCCCGTGCTTCCATAGACCTCTAACTCCAACAATTAGTATCAGAACAGGCGGCCGCTTCATCTAGGGCATCCTCAACATCCCTTCAATCATAGTTGTAGCATACTCATGAAAATTGGTGAGCATACTCGACTTCTGAATGCACTATCATAGCACCTATGTAGGAAATTTTGTCTTTTCTGTGCCAAACACATATACAAGTTTCTGTTCCCTAGTATAAGCTCCTTGAAGTCTGCTATAGGTTTAACAAAAGTTGAATGTGTAGTTTTGTTCGACGTTTTGAGATACATTCATTTTTTTGCATCAAAGTATTTTAGTCAGTGGCCATGGCCAAAAGCAATGATGTACTTCATATGTTAGCTATTGACGATGAGTTGGATGGTACTAATTACCCATTATGGGCATATATGATGCGTCATGTATTGGTTGCAAAAGGACTCTGGAATATTGTGCACAGTGTTGAAAAACATCCTACTACAACTACAAATATAGTCACTGAAGGTGATGCAGATGGCATTGAAAATGGTGATCTTTAGGTTCGTGTTAGTGTTGCAGTTCGTGTTGCACCTATTGTATAACAACTTTTTTGTGGTGGCAAAGATGCTCAAGCACATGTATTGATAGCCTTGTCTGTGAAGTGTGCCATTATTCCTCACATTCACTCTTGCAAAACAAGAAAGGATGCTTGGGATAAACTTACGAGTTTATACTAGTGTTGAAAACATCCTAGTACAACTACAAATATAGTTACTGAAGGTGATGCAGATGACATTGAAGATGGTGATCTTTAGGTGCCTATTAGTGTGAGACTTTCTGCTGCATACTCATGAAAATTGGTGAGCATACTCAACCTCTGAATGCACTATCATAGCACCTGAGTAGGAAATTTCATCTTTTTGTGCCAAACATATATACAAGTTTTGGTTCCCTAGTAAAAGCTCCTCGAAGTCTGCTACAGGTTTAGCAAAACTTGAAAGGTTAGTTTTGTTCAACTTTTTGAGATACAATCATTTTTCTACATCAAGGTATTTTATTCAGTGGCCATGACCAAAAGCAATGATGTATTCCGTATGTTAGCTATTGAGGATGAGTTGGATGGTACCAATTACCCATCAAGGGCATATATGATATATCATGTATTGGTTGCAAAAGGACCGTGGAATATTGTGCACAATGTTGAAAAACTTCCTACTACAACTACAAATACAATTAGTGAAGCTAATGCAGATAGCATTGAAGATGGTGATCTTTAGTTTCTTGTTAGTGTTGCGGTTCCTGTTGCACCTACTGTAGAGCAACTTCATTGGGGTAACGTTTAGTAACGTTTCTACCATCTCTTTCTCCATGTCGGTGCTTCAATTATGAGATTTTCTTTGAAACTTCTGCATTCATTTCTACCATCTGTATGGTTGCAGATTCTATGATTTCATCAATTTCTACCATCTGCATCTAAGTATCCATGGCACTCTGCATCATTCATCTCACTAATGGCTTCAACGGATTGGCATCAATGTTTAACCGAGTAGACATTGGGAGTGATGCTGGTACATTAGAGCCAGCTTTATTTCCTCTCACCATATGTAAAAGTTTGTTGAAGGATTGTATGAACTTCAATAACATATTTGGTTGTGACATAGGAGTGACACTTGTACTCACTTGAGTTGATTCTACCACATATACCTCTTGGGCCTTATTCCTTCTCGCTTTTGAGGGTATGAAAGCCATTGACTCATTCCTTTTCGCAATCATGCTAATCGGTAAGGGTGGCTCCTCGCTATCATCTAATAACTATTCTCATTCTTCCTATCGTTACGTCTCCAACAACATTGCTTGCTTAGTAGAAGTTGAATTGACATGTACTATGAAGTCCAGACATAGCCCAGGAAAGCGTATTGGAGATCCCTCCATTGTTTCTACTTGTTTCGCAACCTCTCAATGTACAAAATCTTCTTGTTTCTACCTATAAACCTAACGGATCATTTATCTTTGTACATTCTCTTGTTAATACGTTCAGTATTGTGTGTGCTCCAAGCTTCTTCCTCTTCATTGTGCTCTTTGTGTGCTTCTACAGACCTCAAACTGCAACAATTAGTATCAGAGCAGGTGATCGCTTCATTTAGGGCATCCTCCACATCCCTCCGATCACAGTCCCAGCATACTCATGAAAATTGGTGAGCATACTCGGCCTTTGAATGCACTATCATAGCACCTATGTAGGAAATTTTGTCTTTTTAGTGCCAAACACATATACAAGTTTCTGTTCCCTAGTATAAGCTCCTTGAAGTCTGCTATAGGTTTAACAAAAGTTGAATGTGTAGTTTTGTTCGACGTTTTGAGATACATTCATTTTTTTGCATCAAAGTATTTTAGTCAGTGGCCATGGCCAAAAGCAATGATGTACTTCATATGTTAGCTATTGAGGATGAGTTGGATGGTACTAATTACCCATTATGGGCATATATGATGTGTCATGTATTGGTTGCAAAAAGAGTGTGGAATATTGTGCATTGTGCTGAAAAATGTCCTACTACAACTGCAAATACAGTTATTGAAGGTGATGCAAATGGCATTGAAGATGCTTATCATCAGGTTCATGTTCATGTTGTGGTTCCTGTTTCACCTACTATGGAGCAACTTTGTTGGGATGGCAAAGATGTTCGGGCACATGCATTGATAGCCTTGTCTATCAAGCATGCCATTATTCCTAACATTGGCTCCTCCAAAATAGCAAAGGATGCTTGGGATACACTTACCACTTTATACTAGGCAGGGAATGAAGCTCGTGTTTCTTACTTTCAAAAACAATTGGAGAGCGAGCACATGAATGAAGGAGATTCCATGAGCAATTTTTCGACAAAGATCAAAGATTTGAAGGAGCACTTGCTTTTTGTTGATGAAGTCTTGCTAGATAGGTCAATCAAAGTTTTGCTTCTACTCTTTGATTGATGATGAAAGGCAATCCAAATGCCTTAACATTTCAAGAGTTAGTCTTTGCTCTGTTGTAGGAAGATTAGTCTACGCAGAATAGGTCCATAATGTGTCTTGTAGATCAATCTTTGTCGTCTATTTAGAAGGGCAAAGGTAAATGGAGCTCATCTACTAGTCAGTAGAAATCTGCTAATTTAGCACAATCAAAGAAGGATGAGAAAGATGAGAAGAAAACAAAAAAGCTAAAACATGTTTTACAAATACGAAAGAAAATGATCATGTCATAAGGAATTGTCCAAAACGCGCTACAAAAGAGGCAAAGGAGAAAGATTCTAGAATGGTTGTAACTTGTTGCAGATGCCTCTACACCAAAATAAGAGTCAGCAAATCTTATGCAGAATGAAGAATGGGCATTTACTATTGTTTTTGGTTATGACCCATCTTCTCATGAATAGTGTATGTCTACAATAGACTCAGATGTTTTGACTTTGATAGTGGAGCAACCAAACATATCATCTTGTAATGCAGTTTCTTCTGTTCACTTGAGTCTACCCCTACACCAACAACTCCTCTTATCATGTCATGGGAGCTGGTAAGATCATTACGACTATTGCTAATGTTAGTTCTTTTACATTGTTGGTTACTTTATTTGTGCCAGGGATCAAGAAAAATCTGTTATTAGTTTTAGCATTAGCCAAGATTGGCTTGGTTGTGAACTTTTTTTTATGTTAGATGTACAGTTCATGATCTATCAAATGGCAATGTCTTATTGCTTTTGGCATTTTATGTTGTGGGCTGCATAAGCTCATAGATTATGCAAAATCTATGAATGATTGAGCATGTGTAGTTAAAGATTCTCAGGCTATGTCAAATGCAAAGCTTTGGCATGCAGGCTTTGGTTATCTCAATTTTGCTAGTTTGCTACGCTTGCAGAAATATGAAATGGTTTCCTCTTTTCCCAGACTTGAGGCACCTGGTAAACATGTGTGTAAAGGATGTATTTTGGGCAAAATGCAGCATTCCTCCTTTGCAAAAGATGTTTATGTACAATCTACTAAAAAATTACAGCTTGTTCATACTGATGTTTGTGGTCCTATATGAACACCTTAATTTGGGTACTACCTTTACTTTGTGACTTTCATTGATGATTTTTCTAGGCATGCATGGGTATATCCATTGAAAGCAAAGTCCCAAGAGTTTATGTGCTTCAAATAGTTTCTACTTTTGGTTGAAAATCTATCAGCATGTAAAATAGGCACCCTCCATTCTAATCGAGGGAGGGAATATATGTCTTCTTATTTTAGTGCATTTTTGGCTTAACATGGGATAAAACATCAATGCATAGTGCCGTATACACAATAGAATGGAGTTGTAGAAAGGAAGAACATGTTACTCATGGAGATGGTGAGGTGTATGGTCAAGAGTCGAGACTTACGACATAGTTTCTGGCTTGAGGGTGTCATATGTACAAGATATGTACTTAATAGGTGTCCCACTAGAGCATTGTAGTCTATCACTCTATATGAGGTTTGGCATGGTTGCAAGCCATCTATTGCTCATCTCTGTGTCTTTGTTTGTCTAGCATATGCATAAATCCTTGAACAACTATGCAAGAAATTGGATGATAAAGAAGTGAAATGTATTTTTGTTGGGTATAGTTCTGAAAGCAAAGGGTATCATCTATATCATCCACCAAGTAAACACATTTTGGTTAGCAATGATGTTGTTTTTGTGGAAGATGGAATTCAACCATTACATTCATGTACGAAGGAGACATCAATTAGCTCTGAAGATGTGTATTACACTTTGCAACCTCTTTTCACAGGTGGACAGTCTAGTGCTTATCAAAATGAGGCAATTTATTAGACTTTGTAGGTTCCACATGATGATGCAGATCATTCTATTTCTAATGCAGATTTACATAATGCACTTGTTGATGAGAGGTCTGATATAGAGGAGGCAAGAAATATGCCTAAATGTATGGTGTAGACTTTGCGAGATAGAAAACTAGATGCACCTCTATCATATCATACTTGTTGAGTCTCTCATAGTGCTTCTTTTTCATTAGATTGCTATGTTATTATTGTCTCTAGTCTTTGTGATGAGAATGAGCATGTTCCGTTTGATGAAGCACAAAACTCAGAAAATTAGATGGTTGTTATGCAACCAGACTATGATGCTATTATGAAGAATGGTACATGTTCTTTATGTGAGTCACCTCCTGGCAGGACGGCCATCGGCACTAAGTGGGTATACAAGTTGAAGCGTAAGCCTGATGGAATAGTTGATATATATAAGGATAGGCTTGTTGCAAAAGGTTATGCTCAAAAGGCATTTACTTTGGTGAGACCTTTGCTCCTACATGTCGAATGACTATTGTTCATAGCATCTGTGCACTTGAATCTCATCATGGTTGGAATGTCCATCAGCTTGACATTAAAAATACATTTCTGAATGGTGACTTGCATTAAGAAGTGTATGTTTTTCAACCTGTGGTTTTGTGTAGAAAGGTCATGAAAACAAAGTGTGCAAGTTTAAATAGGCATTATATGGTTTGATGCAATCACCACATGCATGGTATGAAAAGATACATGCCTACTTGATTGCACATGGTTTTGAGAACAGTCCAGCTGAGAGCACCCTATATGTTAAGCATGCAAATGATGTGCTTCTGATTATTGTTTTCTATGTTGATGACATGCTGATGACATGCTGCTCACTGGTCCAAATAAAAAGCATATTATTCATTTTAAGGTTGATTTTCATGGATCATTTGAGATGTCAAATTTGGGGCATTCGCATCGTTATTTGGGCATTGAGTTTATGCAAGTTGATGTTGGAATAGATTTGTGTCAAACAAAATATATAGACACATTATTGCAACATTTTGGCCTCGAAGACTGCAAACCTATTGCCACTCCTATGGAAACAAGTTTATTGTTGAGTCTTCACGATGTTGGAGATGCATTTGATGTTGTTCTCTATCAACACGTTGTTGGATGCTTGATTTACTTATGCGTTACTTGGCTAGATATTCTGTTTTTTGTCTCATAGATGAGCAAGTTTATGTATTTCCCAGGTGTCAAGCATTGGCAAGTGGTTAAGAGCATCTTTCACTACTTGAGTGGTACCCCACTACTTCAATTGATTGATCCCAAGGGGGGATCTCTACCGCAAGATTTACATGCTTTTTTTATCTCTCATTGGGCTGGTTGCTATGATACTCATGTGTCCACCAATGGTTTTTGGCTCATGGTTGGTAGCTCATGCATATCTTGGTTGATCAAGAAGCAGGCTATTGTGGCCACTTCTAGTTGTGTTGCTGAGTATAGTGCAACTTTCATAGTGACTATTGAGTGTGTGTGGCTCAAATGCCTTATGGCTGATTTGGATGTTGCTAAGTCTTTTGCCCCCAACATCTTCATTGATAGTCAAAGCACATTGGTGATTGTGAGTGTTGGTAGAATTAGCTAAGTGCTTGGCTAGTTATTCAAGATTACACATCAATTCATGTATCTCACATGGAGGAGCACATATGAACACCTTCTTTTCAATTTAGGTGTATTTACCTTTGGATAAATGTAAAATTAAGAAAGTAAGGAATCTTGTGAAGTTAGTGAGTTGAACCCACAAATAATGTGGTAGGAAGATGCAATTCAATTCATCCCTAAAGTGTAGGATGACTTTTAGGTAAGGGAAAATTCAAATCCAAACTCACATAATGAGTATAAATAGAGATGCTTTTTAATCGTGGGGTAGAGAGAGTCATTCTTAGAGTTATTGAGTTATATCATTGAGAATAGCTTGAGCTCAACACATGTATGAGTAGTCTACTAGACTTCACTTGTATCATATATTCATTATCATATACATTTTGATACATTTATTCAAGAACATCTCTGTCTATAGTTCTTTGTTGGATCTTGGTTATGTTAGTGATTTTGCAGAAGTGATTTCTCTATGTGTACTCATATTTGCTACATTTTAACTTGCTATAGTTAGATTAAAGTGCATACTAGTCATATATCAAGTTTCATTAAGTTTGATTTAACCAATCACGAGATATGAAGTGATGAAGTTGACTATGTCTGCACACCATCTTGTTCTTGAAAACTCAAAAGGTAATCAATCCTCTACCCTATATATATATAAGAACAAGAATAAAGATGGCAAAGACAAAGGTGAAAATTTTGATGATGAAAGTAGCACCTCTCAAGAAAATTTTTTAGGAAGAGGTAGAGGCTCAAGAGGAAGAGGCAGAGGGAGAACACAAAACTCCTCTCCATGCTCCATATTTGGCTTAACTAATCACATTATTGAGAATTGTTTAAGGAATCCTAGAAACCAAAGAGGAAGAGGCTACAACACACGAGGCTATGGAAGCTCAAGAGGTAGATTCAATAATAACAATGGTTATAAAAATAACTCATACAAAAACAATAATTATCAAGGAGCATACAGAGGAAGGAGAGAATACAACAACTATGTAGATGAAATAAATCAAGAGGACTCATTACTTCTTATGAACATGACCATGAAGCAAGGTAAAGCAGATGAACATGTATTCTATATAGACTCAGGTTGCTCAAATCATGTAGCAAGGAATGTAGCTCTACTCTCACACTTGGACAACCCAAGGAATAGACATGAAGTCCAAATAGGAGATGACACAAGGCATCCACTGGAGAAGACAGGCAATGTGAACACTTCAGATGGTAATATGAACCTATTGACTAAGGTATTGTATGTGCTTACCATAATCAAAAATCTCATAAGTGCTGATCAGATTGTTGAGAAAAAAGTGCAAGTCAAATTCACAAAGAATGGAACATTTGTTGAGGATCCACATCATGGATTCAAGAGGGTAGCAAGAGGAGAAAATTCAGGTACATTATTTACATTTGAGCTTCGAGACACTAGGAACAATGCAGTGTTCAATTTTGGAAGTCAAACATTATCAGAATTGGAAATTTGCACAAAAGGTTAGCTCATATAGGTGAAAGGGCTCTGAAGCAAATAAGTAGAGATGAAAGTGTTCTTGGTCTACCAAATATCTCCAAGCAACACATGATTTATAAATTTAGTGCTAGCCAATTTGGCAAGCCTCACAAACAACCATTCATAAAAAAGGGGTACATTCATGGAGACCTATTGGAGTTAATCCATACTGATGTATGGGGGTCAAGCAAGGAACCATCGATCTGAGGATCAAGGTATTATGTGTCATTTATTAATGACTGTAGCAGATGGACAATACTCTACTTCATGAAACATAAGGAAGAAGTGTTTTCATGCTTTAAGAAATATCTTGCATTAGTAGAAAATCAAACAGGAAATACTTTGAAAAGACTAAGACCAGATGGAGGGGGAGAATACTTCTTCCACGACTTTGATTCTTATCTCCAAGAGAGAGGGATCAAAAGAGAAATTGCAACCATATATACTCCTGAACAAAATGGAGTGGTAGAAAGGAGGAATAAAACCATAGTGGAGGCTGCAAGGTCAATGCTAAATGAGAAGAAGTTGCCCAATTACCTATGGGGCAGAGGTTGCTTCCATAGTCATATATCTAATCAATAGACTCCCATCAAAAGCATTGGATGGGATGAAACCATATGAAGCTTGGAATGGAAGAAGACCTAGCCTTTACCATTGCACGATCTTTGGGTGCATAGCATATGCACACTTACCTTCAAAAATTAGAGGCAAGCTAGATCTAAAGGCTGAAAAGTGCATCTTTATTAGCTGTGGCCTTAATCATAAATTTTATAGGTTATATAATCCAAGAAATAAAATTTTATTGTTAGTAGAGGTGTTGTTTTTTATGAAAACAAATCTTGGTTTGAAGATGATGGGAGGAAAATCAAACTTGCCTATGACCACGAGGAAGACTTTCCAACACTATCAAAGAGGAATGAGCATACACATGAAGACTCAAGTGACTCTGATGATGATCAGAAGATTCCAAGAAGAGAAATCAATTCTTGGAACTCCAAAAGCACAACCAAAGTGCAAGAATTGAGAGATGTAGCAGAATCATCTCAACAAACTATAAGGAGATCTACCAGAGAGAAAAGGAAGCCAAAAAGGTATGATTATGACACATCCTTGGTCATTAAGCATTCCATCTATATTGCTCAAGATACAAGTTCAAAAGAACCATCAACATATGAAGAGGCCAAGAAGAAGCCATAATGGAAACATGCAATGGAAGAAGAGATAGAATCTCTACAAGAGAATCATAGTTGCGAATTGGTTCCCAAGAAACCATCTATGAAGGTCATTGGTTCAAGGTGGATTTGTTAGATATGCTCAATACTCCACCCTCATGTGACCACAAATGATCCATGGTGCTCTAAGTTGTAAGGCCCCCATTATGAGGAAAAGCCATTATGAGAGCCCAGACATTCGTGGAACCCTAACTTCCAAGTTAGATGAGGTCTATGTGTGACCGTTGATGGTTGTAGATGATCTCTGTGAGCCTAGCCATTAGGTTAGGTAGGGCATAAACTTCCAGACTATTGGGTTGCCATTTAAGGTGAAAATAAAGGCCTTGTGGCATCGCGTGGTTTCCCCATAGAACCTTAATGGGGGGATTGCAGAGGGGGGCTTGGCCCCTTCTACGAGGTCCGAGGGGCCTATCCCCCCGGCCGAGAGGGCCGAGACGGTAGGAGTTTAGGTTGTGGAGATATTGTCGGATCATATATTTTATCGCCTATTTTGTATCTCCCGACTACGTTTATCTATACCGAACCGCCTCGTAAAAGCTACATAAGCACGGCCGAGGTTGAGCTTTACATTGCATTGTGCACTAGTAAGCCCTTCATCTAGATTCTATCTAGATCACCATCTAAGCTCCACATTGGGAGCGCACGTCTGGACAACACCATCATTGTAATTGCATTATGCTTGGCAATTTGAGAATTTGAGTTCTCTATCTCTCAATGTGTGTCTATCTTTGTCTACATTTTTCTCTCAACTCTATCTCCAAGTCTATTCTGCTTTGTTGTTACTTTCTTACATGGTATCAGAGCTCCGAAGGCTCTGAGTGGTGCAAAAGAAGAAACGTAGAGGTTGCAGAGGTCTGAACGAAAAAAGAGAGAAGATGTCAAGCAGTGCATCATCATCTACGACTGGGAGTCAAGGTGGTTCATTAATAGGAGTAGGTGGCACACAAGCAGGAGGAGCAATGATTCCGTTCATCGCAATGTTGTGGATACGGCCACCGGCCTTCACAGAAGATAAACTTGATGGTATGAACTACACCCTATGGAAGTTTAAAATCACTTCCATCCTTGACTCATATGAGCTTTTGGAGATAGTTTTAGGGACTGATCATGAGCCCCAAGAAAGACCTGATCCAGATAATCCTGGTCGAATGATTCCTCTTGATGCTGATCTTCTACATGCTTGGAAACGTAGAAATGCAAATGCACTATGTGCTCTAGTTACAAGTACTTCTGATAGTGTTCTGACTCTCATTTAGCATACTACAAAGGCATGTGAAGCATGGAACATATTGAGAAATCAATATGAAACTCGTAATCAGACACGGATTCAGAACTTGGAGAATCAGCTTGCAGCAGAACGGTTTGCTGATGGGGAGACTTCAGAGGTGTTTATCACTCGCATAAAGAATCTTTGAGATCAATTGGTGGGAGAAGGTGTTCAAAAGTCAAGTGAGGAGCTAGCTCGGGTTGTCTTCAAATCTATCCACCTAAGTTTGATGGTTTGGTAACTGCTCTTAACACTCAAATCAGACACAGAATCCAAGATTGTCACATCAAGAAGGTAGAAGAGAAGAGTGGCTCTTCATATGGTGGCAAGGGCAAGGAGTCTGCTAACACAGCAGAAACAGAGCTTGAGTTATTTGTTATGGTAGAGGAGGTGTGCTCTTCGGCTGAAGATTCAGGAACAAATGAGTCATGGGTGTTGGACAATGGTGCATCTCGTCACGTGATGAGTAGAAAGGACCTTTACAGTTCCTTACAGCCTCTAAAGGAACCCATCACAGTAAAGGTAGCGAACAATGCAAGATGCCCTGCAGAGGGCAAAGGTACGGTTTCTTTCATTAACTCTAATGGTGATATCAAAAATCTTTTCAAATCTGTTGAATGTTCCACAAATAAAATGAAACCTACTTTGAGTAGCTTCTATAACTGATCATCAAGTATGTTTTAGTAAGAACGGAGCTAAGATTATGGACGGTAAAAACAACATTTTTGGGACTGGCATAAGGAGGAACAACATGTATGAGTTGTATGCTCTTATAGCCACTACAAGCATGGGCACAAGTAAGCTATGGCATAAGAGATTCGACCACATTGGATACCCTGTATTGAAGGAGATGCATCGTAGGGGTATGGTTGCACACCTTCCATTGATTGCAAAAATGAAGCAACCATGTGAAGCGTGCATGATGGGCAAGCAATAGAGGAAGGTGTTTCCACAAGAAAGCAAGAACAGGGCAAGCTATCCTCTAGAGTTGGTGCATGGTGACTTGTGCAGAAAAATGCCTATACAGGCCTTGGGTGAATCTTCCTACTTCATGTTACTTGTCGACGACTATAGAAGGAAGATATAGGTGTACTTCCTCCGCAATAAGGCTCAAGCTTTTTGGTAAGTTTAAAGAATGGCTTCAGCTTGTTGAAACTGAAAGAGAAGAAGATGAAGAAATTCAGGAGAGACGGTGGTGGTGAGTTCACATCAATAGAGTTTAAAGATTTGTGCAAGAGTAAGGGAATCAAGCATCAACTCATAGTGGCACATAGTCCTCAACACTGCTATCAACACTGATGTCTACATCTTGAATCGAAGCTACACCAAGGCACTTGATGGAAAGACTCCACAAGAAGCCTACACTGGTAAAAAACCTTCTGTTTCCCATTTGAAAGTATTTGGAAGTGAATGTTATGTACATGTTCCACATAGGGAGAGAAACAAGCCTCAACCAAAAAGCATCAAATGTATCTTCCTAGGGTACAACGGAGATAGGAAGGCTTATAAGATTTATGACCCAGAGGCTAAGAAGATCATGACGAGTTGTGATGTGGTGTTTAAGGAGGAGGAGCCACATGGAGTGGAGGAGGAAAAGAGAGCTTCCACTTTATCATCAGGCGAATGGGCAATCCACTATGAGCTAGGCCCAAGAGCTATCCATTCTACACAAGAGAAGGAAGTGTTATCGTTAGTGTCCATGTGAAAGGCCAAATGGCCATTGGACACTTCTTTCTATATGTTCTTTAATAAAACATATAGTGGCCTGGTCAGTCATGGACTGTAAGTTCAACCGCATTTGTAAGACCTAAAAAGTCTGTCTTCGTGCTCCCTGTGTACTGTGTTTTCTGCGTATTCTGCAGCCTCTGTGTGGAGTACTGTGTGCGGACTTAGGAGCTTGGTTTTCTACTCCAAGCATATTTTCATGGAGCTCTCGAGAAGGAGAGTGCACTGTGGTGCATCACCATTGAAATCCTTCACTAGTATCAGAGCAGTTCAAGGCAAAAGCTTCGTTCCTTTTGTGCGAGCGAAGCAAGCACCCCCCCTAGGCTTTCTCCAAGGCTTACGACCAAGGCGGCAACCAAGGCATAGACCTTGGCATACCTTGTCATTTGAGTCACCGTTGGTGCCGTCAGCTGCACGCGAGGGAGGACCTCGAGGATCAAGGAATATAGAGGTTCCCGATACTTCCCGGGAGGTCACCCATCCCAGTACTGTTCCCCCCGGAGCTCGCTTAAGCGTGGCAATCTCTTGCCACTAAGCTACACTCTTCTGGTGTCTGAAGAAGGGGAAAGACTAAGGTTGACATTACCTTGAACATGTTTTGGTCCCCCAAAGCTTCATTCCTTGCTTTCAGAGCCTATTTTTGAAGCATTTTTGGGTGTCTTTTGGAGCCATTTTGGAGTACTTCCACACATAGTTCTCTTCAGACAGGTCCAAGAACATCAAGAAGAGTGTTCTTTGTACTTCTCTAAAAACAAATATCAACCTTTGGGGCTGTGTTTTCAACCACACTTGTAAAACTACAGGTTTCTTGAAAGGTTTCAGTTTTGGTGGGAACAGTTGTTGCAAAAATGTATGCACGGTTTTTGAGCCTAAAACATCAGAGTTGATAGACACTTGCGGGTGTTATTGGCTAGTTTTTGGGCTGTGTATTCAGCCTTTTAGTGTCATTTTACTGCATATATTGATCACATACACACCATGTATGCTTCTATGGATACCGCTTATGTATGTCCATGTGGTCATTGATATAGCAGTTATGTTCTTTGCATAAAGCCTTTTACATTTGATAAAGAGGGTGGTGGTGAGGTTTTCTTAACTGGGAGACACCCGGATGTCTAGGTCTCTTCAGTGATGCAGGTGGAAGACTTACCCAGCCTCGCCATAGGAGATGTATGATAGTTGTTCATAGGTGCTTGATAAGCCTAGTTGGCTTCTGTTGGGTAACTGGTTATATGCAATGGATTCAGTGATTCACTATGCAGGAAAACATGTCAATACTTGTAGTTTTATGATATTTTGACACTGGTCATATGCTCATTTTGCATAGGATACTTTGGCAAAAATTTTCTAGATTTTTCGTTTAGTCAACTATACAGTGGTCGATTTACTCCTTGATACACTTATTCATTGGTGTTCGGACTCTTCTAGCTCCATTATCATTCTATTCAATTCTCTACCATCATGGCATCACAGGTCTCAGGCACATCCGCTGGATTAAGGTCTAGTGCTAGTGTTCCAAGGAGGAGCTATAACTTGTAGGGCAAAGACCATTTTGAGATCCGAAAATTTGATGGCACAAACTTTGCTCTATGGAAAAATCAGATTAAAGATGTGCTAATTCAAAGGAGGCAATGGAAGCCAGTAAATGGGATTTCAAAGAAGCCTACTGACATGGATGAAGATGATTGGGATGAGTGAGATGAAATGGCCAGGTCTACCATTCGCTTGCACCTGGCAGATAATGTTTACTTTACAGTATTAGACTGTGAAAGTGCAAAGGAGCTTTGGAAGAAGTTATGCAATACATATGAAAAAGAGACGGCATCAAATAAAGTGTATCTGATGAGAAAATTATATGACCTTCACATGAAGGACACAGATAGTGGTGCTGCTCATCTAAATGAGTTTGATGCTATATTCTCCCAGTTACAGGCTCAAAAAATGGATATGGATAATGACATGAAAGCAATATTGTTGTTATGCACCTGCCATCATCATGGGATACCTTTTTACAGCTATTAGCAATAGTGCACGTGGTGGTAAACTCATCTATGATGACATCTGTGGAGCACTCTTGAGTGAGGAGATTCATAGAAAATCTATGGTTGGCACTCAGAGTGGAGATGCATATAATGTTCGTGATTCTTACCAAGTAAAGAATCAGCAACGTGGCAGGAGCAAGAACAAGGAAAAGAATGATCAACAGAATAAGAGTAGAAGTAAATCAAGGAAGAAGGATATGGAAATCAATGCCATTATTGTCATAAGAAAGGACATATGAAGAAAGACTGTTATGCATTAAAGAATGCTAAAGGTAAAGGACAGAATGTTGATGGGCATGTTAAACAGTTACCTGCACCATCTACTTCGACTATGAAGATTGAAGAAATTAATGCTATTTCTGATGATGCTGATGTGCTGACACTTGATAGTATTGTGCCAACTGAAGCACTTATGGCTGATTCTCTTTGCCACACCTGGCTGCTAGATTCTGGTGCTTCTTTCCATGTGACATCACACAAAGAATGGTTCTCTATTTATGTAGCAAAGTCTCTTGGTACCGTGAGACTTGGTGATTCTTACCAGTGTGAAGTTGTGGGGATTGGAGATGTGGTTGTGCAGTTCATTCATGGTTTAAAATTTACTATGCATAATGTACACCATGTACCTCAGTTATCATGCAGTTTGATGTCAGTTGGTCAACTTGATGACCTTGGTTACAAGGTAGTCTTCTATGCTCAGTCCTTTCGTATATCAAAGGGCAATATGGTTATTGCAAAAAGAAGCAAAGTTGGCTCACTTTATCCTTTATTTGTATCATAGAAAGAACACTTGTTAGCTGTTACTGAACAGCCTATGGCTTGTATTTGGCATGGTCGTTTGGGCCATATATCTCGTAGTGGAATGGAAAATCTTTCTCATTCTGGCTACTTACCTGTGTTATCTTTCTCTGATTTTTCATTTTGTGAGCATTGTCAATATGGAAAGCAAACCAAAAATGTGCATAGAACGCACATTGACTCTTCAATTCAGCCTTTAGATCTCATCCATACAGATGTGTGTGGTCCTATGCCCACTAGGTCCTTAGGTGGTTCTCTTTACTTTGTCACTTTCATAGATGATGCTACTAGAAAAGTCTGGGTATTTCCTATCAAATCGAAGGATGAGGTATTCCCTACTTTCAGAAAATGGCTTGCTTGAGTTTAGACTGAAAAAGGAACTAAGCTTAAGGCTTTACGTTCAGACAATGGGGGTGAGTATACCTCACATGAATTCAGCCTTTTCTATCAGTCTAGAGGGATTTGTAGAGAGTTTACAGTTCCTTATGTACAAAATGGAGCTACAAAAAGGTGAAATGATATTTACAAGGGTTTGTAGTGATGAGAATCACTTTAAAATGATGTGAGGGTTTTGAAAAAAATGAAGGGTTGCCTCAGTGCTAGATCTGCATGTGTGTCCGTACTTGCTTCTTCCCGTATACTGTCAACACTCTCCCCCCCCTAGGGTCTGTCGCCTCTGACAGACCTTTGCTCTGCGGGTTGATCAATATAGTTCTGGAGAATGTCAGCTCCCACCTCATGTTCTTTGATTCGCAGCCCTCGGATCAGGTCTCTCTGTAGGGTATCCCAATTGACTGGGCCCGGTATGTCCGTCTGTGGCGTTGTGTAGAGTTCTGAGTGCATCGTTTGTTCGCATGCAAAGAGGTGTAACAAATGGGTGGGCCGTGGCGCGAACACCTCTGAGTGTGCTTCCCAGAATCCCGTGGTGAACATTTCATCGAACGTTTGCTTGTAGCAGGCAGGGAGATATCTGATGCGTGCGTGCCATGCGTAAGCCACTCGTATGCTCGGGGTTGTGCTCATATCATATAGCAGGTCATAGTTACCATTAATAAACCTGGGAATAGGAGGTTGAATACGGCATACATTGCGAAAAGTTTTGAGTACGACCTGCATCATATCAAAGATCTTGAGCATCATCTGGGCAGCGACATCTGGCATGGGGTGGAGACGTGGTATCCAATGTCTGATGGTTGCCATCATGTATGACACCGTGGGAGTACCGGTTGGGGGAGCGATGGCGGGGTAATTGAGCCATTCTTTGCAATTGGCATTGTTCTTGACTTTGATTGCAAATGACTTCCATGTCCTTCTCCGTTGTACTGGTCCATAGCAATTGTTATACTTTAAATGCATGGGTGCGTGGTCCCATGTTCGTAGCATCTCGGGATAGGTCTCCAATAGTTTTTGCCTCCAGATGGGTTGATGTATTCTCCCTTTGCGCGCCTCCTCTAGAATGTCCTCCGGTTCAAATTGCGTTGCGAACGTTGGGTACTTGTTGGTCTTACATTTGATCTCAGCGTTGTAGTCTGCCAACAGTACAAAGTATGGCTTATATTGTAATTCTGAGCTGGTGATTAGTCTTCTAGGAGCCAGCTGTCTGAAGTATTCTGATTGAAGTATGGTTTCTTCAATGGTCTTCATGGCCAACATCTGGTAGGTGATACGTTCTTCATGAGTCTGCCCCATTTCTTCTACCTGTTTCATCCATGCCGATGGGGGTTCCTCATAAGTGTCCTGTCCCTCCTCAGTGGTTGTGCCTCCTGGAAAAGGTTGAGGCTCATAGTTCTCTTCATACGCTTCCTCCACTGGAATAATAACTTCTTCCTCTTCCATGGGTTGCTCAGGTGGGGAAGGAGGTCGCTCGTACTGCATCAAATTCAATTTTAATTCTGCAACCTGTTGCCGTAACTCCAGTACGTCATTGGTCGTTGAATGTTCAGGTTCAGGTGAAGTAGCAGCGTCGGTCATCTCTTTAGGTTCCCGTTGGTGTGGTGTAGACTCTTGGGGTCTCTGTAGGTCCTTCAGTTGGTCGGCAAGCTGATCATGTGCTTCTAAAAGATTGGCATAAGTTTCCAATATCTGTTGTATGCTTTCTGAGGGAACAGCTTGAAATTTAGCCGGGTCTATGGGTGCTCCCGGGGTGTTCTCCATGGCAGCCTCGAGGTTCTCTTGGTTTTGTTGTTGAAGCCGTCTGTTCTCTTCTTGAGCTGCCGCCAGATGTCATCGTAGCAAGGCCATGTTTCGTTGAAGCCTTGCATTGCGGCCCATTTGATCTCGCAGCTGTTCCTCCATGGCTTTGTTCTCTTCCATATGCCTCGCTTCGAGTTGCGCATTTGCATGTTCGAGGGCGGATATTTTGCTTTGTGACTCCGTATGACTGGACTCCAAAGCATTGATACGCTCTTGGAGTGTTGCTGAGAGGGTGCAAAGCTCCTTGTTATTTTCTTCCAATAACTTATATTCCTGTTTAAGCTGAGTGGCAGCTTCGAGCATGGTGTCGAGTGCAAGACTAAATGAGGTGGATGCAGGGGTAAGGATGGGAGATGCAGGGGGTTGGGAAGTGGGAATGGGGAAGGTGGATGTTGTGCCTACCGTGTGTGGAAGTGGTGATGTGAGTGTAATAACCTGTGATGGTGTTGTGAGAACAGTGGTGGTGGGTGATCCAGCGGATGGTGAGATGTCCATGGGGTCGGACATGAGAGAGTGTGATTCGTGAAATGTGAACACCGGGATGGTGGGTGGTGTGATAGTGGTGGCCGTGAATGTGGGGGAGTGAATTTGGGGAAGGGACTTTTTAATATGTTCATCAACCTGTTGAAGAATGTTTACAAGTTGGGTCCAGAAGGAGGGTTGGGTGATTAGTGTGGTGCCCGAGGCAGTTACAAGGGACGGGGTAGGTAGAGTTTGGGAGGGAGGAAATGGAGGGGTGGAGGGTAAAGGAAGGGAAAGAGTCTGTCTAGTGACAGATGGTTGTCCAAAGGCATGGAGGAAGGAAGGGTGACCTAGTTGGGGTTCAAAAATCTGAGTGACAGAGATGGATGAGGGTGAAGGAAGGAAAGTGGAAACGGGGGTGTGTACAATGGTCTCACTATAGGAGGATAATGGTTGTGTAGAAAGACACGTGGAGAGAGGTTCTGAGGGTGGGATAGGAGATGATGGGGGGGATGGTGCATGCGTAATTTCCTCCGGTTCATCATTGGGACTAGGGCTAATCATGTGAACATCTTCTGATGTGGACGTAGCTAACGCGGTAGATACTTCCATCTGAATCATCTTTCCTTGTCGAGGCCGTGTATCAATTCTTCTTTGATCATAAGCAGGGTTCTCTCGATAAACCAAGGTTCTCATTGCTTCACTGATGCCACAGGTGTCCGCCAAAAGATTTAGCGATTCTACAAAATGGGGGTCGATATTCTCCGACTGCAACATCTGGTTTACTAGGGCCCTATTTGCTTCTTCTGACATTTTATGGCGTCGTTGCACCTGCTTGATTGTTTGGTATAGTCGTTTGAGCTGTGCCGTATATGCAGGGGCTTCGTCTTCACTCTCTTCTGGGTCATCTCTTGGTGCCTTCTCCTGAGCTTGTGTGCTTAGTCTCTGAGGAAGTTGTGCCACTCCTATCTCCTGTACACTGCTTGTCTCGCCTCGTGCATGTTCTCTTTGGGCTGATGTCCCCGGATCGACATTGTCAGGGCAACCTTCACTGTCTGATAGATGGGCCGTCTGCAGGAATGTTTCAAAATCAAAGTTTGGGTCCTCAGTGAAGGTGGCCACAGCTGCAAATTCTGCGTCAGTAGGTAGTGGAGGGGCAGAAGGGGTGGGCTGTACCACCTCTCTTGGTTGAGACTCTTGGAGATGGATTGTGAAAGGTGCCACTTGGGCTTCCTCTCTAGTGGAGACTTCGGCGGTGGCTTCTGGAGGGATCAGGACCTGTGAAAGGGATCCACACATTCTTTTTGCAGGCTGACTCCCTGACTTTCGCCCTTTGAACAACTCCAGGTGTGCATACTTTAGGGCTCGGGCAACTGGCACGTCATATGCAAGACATCTGTAGATGATTCTTGTCAGCGCACAACAACCATGTAGAGTGGGCTTCCTCACTCCCCGCTTGCCTGCCTCATACACTTGATCTAAGATCCATACCGGCATCTTAATGGGCAAGCTTCCGGTCTCTGCTAAATATAGCCCGTACCATATCTTCTTGTGAGGCTGCGTGAAACGGTCCTGAGCGGGAAATGCGAAGTGCTGGAGGCACATCCGCAGAGGTATGGCAATGTTGGGGGTGAGGGCGCACATTTCTTTTAGTTTCTTGATTCTATTGCTTTTCATAGACTCTGGTATCAAAGGGTCGCGGTCAGAAGGTACATGCGTGCCATACATCTGAAGGGCTTCCTTGATTAACGTTACATTTAATTCAAACTTCCTCATCTCCTCCAGATTGGATAAGGAGGGCACCCAGAATGTGCCTGAGTGATCTTTATCCCCGGTAGGTTTCATCGTAGCAATCAAGTAGTAGCACCTGAGGAAGTCGGGTTTAGGTAGAGCTGCATTGAAGTAAGCTTGTAGTCCTGCCTTTTGCCAGATATCTTGAAGTGGAGCTGCATTCTGTAAGGTCTCAAATTCTCTTGAAAAGAACTGGAAGGTCCACCAAACCCCTCCACACTCCATCTTGGACTCCCAGGTGTGATCTGCGTCTCCCAAATCCCCTGGCATTTCATTGAACCAATGGGAGTGCCCTTTTACTCTTTCGGTTAGTCCATTGGGTGGATCTGGAATAGGAATCCTTCGCACATTCAAGAATTCTTCAGGCCGAGCTGTTGGTGGAGCTTCCACTGGCATGGCATCCCAATTGATAGGAGCACCAGATCCTGCCTGAGAGCTTGTGCCTGCCGCGGTTGCCATGAGAGTAGGTTGCTTATCTGTTGGAAGACGAAAGGCACATTAGTGTTGCATAGGAAACAAGATGTAATGGTGTTCCCTTCACAATACTAACATGACAATCCCGAAGGTCAGTGGTTAGTGGTGAGGTGTTTATGATATGTGTGAGTGGTGATTAAAGGTCAGTGTCATCCTAGATGCATACTTTGGTTATGCAATGGGCTCGGAATGCTCCTGTGTTAGTGTGGACGGATTTACAGAATAGGGTCAGGGGGTTTAGTACACAGTTTAATTCTCCACACTTTGATAGAGGAGTCGTAGCTCTTAGAGCTAAGGACAGGTGAAGATTTCGGTATGAGAGTGTGATGTATTTGGGACCTTTTGGGTACCCATTTCCAGACATTCCTGGGGTTGATGGGAGTGGGGACAGTGAGAGGTGTAGGTATCTTGTCACTTTCTGAGTTGTTGGCCAAGAGTGCTTGTGAAAGCTGCTTCATCCTAGTGCCTGAAGGTGAAGTACTTTGGGCTTGTAAGCAAGCCTTGGGCACCCATATCTGTCTAGCATTAGGGGTGGCCTTCATTGACCGCTTAGGAACCCAAATAGAAATGGTATGCCTAGGGGTTATCCTAGGGGGCTTCTTCACTTTGTCCCTTGATGGTGAGGCTCGTTTCTTGTCTCCTTGAGAATCTGCTATTGGAGCTGTGGGTTTTCCATCCTTGCGTATCCAGATCTGCTTCACGCCACGAGATGCTCCATGTTGCGCGGGTTGGCGCTCTTGCCTCTTGATTAGCGGCCTCCTTCGTGTAGAGTGATGTTCGGTCTGCTCGTTTAGAATCTTCTTTGGATCAGTTATGAACTCCTTCTTGGCCTCTAAACCTTCAGTAAGATTGACATTCCTCTGCACCATAGAAGTTTGGACAAGCACAACAGTGTTATCTTCATGTGGATTCCTGGAGGGACCAGGAGTTGGTGCCTGTTCTATTGGTTTGAGTGCTTGATTTTCTAATTCAATCGTGAGACGGCTTTGACCTACCCCCACCTGAAGAAGTCCACTTCTTAGGTTGAGGTTGACTGCATGATCATAGATCCAGTCTTGGCCCAAGACAAGAGGTTCGGTCAGATCCTCGTCTTCACACACTAGCACTTTTGCTGGCATGAGGACCTCTTGTATGTAGAGGGGAAGATCCACCTCTCCCATACAAGGGGTTTCAACACCTCCTAATCCTATCAGATATGCTTCTAGGGGTTTTACCTCCAATTGTAGCTGCTGGCAATAAGAGAGCCGAACTGCACTTGTGGCTGCTCCTGAATCAATTAAAGCCCTCACGCTGGTTGTGCTGTCTCTTTGTCCTATTTCTAGGGTCACAAAAGGTCGTCGGTCCACTATCCTATGGGTACGTTCACCTGAAGCCTCACACATGGCCATGTGATAGCCTGGAGACTCTTGAGTGTCAGTCATAGGCTGGTCCCTTCCTTGTCTCCTCAACTTCATTCGTCTGATACGCTCTAAGGCCTCTGCCTGTGCTTCTTCTCGAATTCGTTTTTCCTCCTCTTTACGTTGCTTAGCAGTATTGAGTCGGCTTAGCATCTCCTCCGTGAGGGGTTCCTGATAGAGCTTGACTCTGCATCCGCTAATATAGTTTGGGAGGACATCCCCCTCTAAAGTGGCTAGTTGTACTGCTCCACTCGTGGAGATCCTATTAATGATCATAGGTCCGTAGCCCCTCTTTTCTAGCTTTCTTGCGTGTTGTTTCAATGTGTAGACTAAAACTAGATCTCCTGCTTTCAAGCCCTTATCCTTCACATGGGCATCAAAGTATGCCTTTTGCCGTTTCTTTGCAGCATAGATGCCCGCTGCTGCTCGTAGCCTCGTCTCACCTAAACGTTCTAGATCAAAGATCCTAGAGGACAACTCGTGTCCATTCCACTCATGCTCTTGTGCTACTCTTAAAGCTGGGATTAGGAAATCTAGTGGTAGCACTGCATTCTGTCCGAAGACCATCTGAAATGGGGTGGCATTGAGTACCATTTTGTAAGCAACTCGGTATGCCCAAACAGCATGATGAAGTTGTTTGTCCCAATCCGAGCGTTTATTATTTACAAGTTTCGTCAATACGTTACATAGGATCTTATTCGTGCTCTCGGCTTGTCCGTTAGCTTGTGGGTGATAGGGTGCAGACTTCTTATGTGTCACCATGAATTCTTGAAGGAGATTTTCAATGACCTCATTCAAGAAGTGCGTACCTCTATCACTAACCAACTCTATTGGTAACCCATATCTAGTGAACACATTTTCGAATAAGAACTTAGCCGTCGTTTGAGCATCATTCTTTGTCGTGGCCTTTACTTCCACCCACTTTGTAAGGTAATCTGTGGCTACAATAATGTATTCTGCATGGGAGTTTCTAGCTGGGGGGTTGATGGGACCTACAAAGTCTATACCCCACTTTGAAAATGCACGTCCTCCCATCATTGGCCTTAAGGGCATCTCATCTTTTCTTATCGGATATTGGGCACGTTGGCATGTGTCGCAACTCTTCACATAAGAGTGTGCATCCATATGAAGAGTGGGCCACCAAAGTCCCGAGAATAGAATGGTCTTAATTACTCTGTCCGGCCCAAAGTGTCCACCTGCAGCACCGCTGTGTGCCGTTTCTAAGACTTTCAAATAGTCTGATTCATGAACGCACAGTCTTAGGTAACCATCCTTGCCTCTTCGATATAGGTTGTCTCCTACTAAGGCATAGTCTTGAGCCTCTTGCTCCATGCTCCGTTTTCTTGCAAGACTAGCCTGATTGGGCAATGTTCCCGATCTCATGAACTCAACCAATGGAGCACTCCAATCTGGGATTAATGATACGTGATAAAGAGTGGCATGCTCCACTGGGGGTCTCTTCTGGCACACTGGACAATTGTGGATCCACTCTTGTATTTCTTTGTCCATGCTAGGCCAATACACCCCTAAACGTTTTAGATTCTGCAATGTTCGTTGTTTAGGGTAGTGATTTCCTAGCAGTCCCTCATGGGCTTGTTGCAACCAACTAGCATGTTCATCATCCTCGACACAACAAGCTAATACGCCCTCGGTATCTTGCTTGTACATACTTCCGGCTAATATTTGATACTTTAGCGATTTTACAATTTCCTCTTTGCTTGTTTTAACATTTTTATTTGCAGGCCCGAAGGTTAGGACTGGTACCAACTTATTTGCCCATTTAGGAACAACTTCTAAATTGAACAGATAAGCATCGGGCAATTCATCAGACACTCCTTGCGGTGGCTCTCCTGAAGTGATGCGAGAAAGATGGTCTGCCCTAAGATGGGTTCTACCTTTCCTGACAACAACTTCAAAGTCGTATTCCATTAGTAAGAGGAACCATCTTACTAAGCGGCCTGTATTGCAAGGTTTATTGACCAAATATAGTAAAGCTTGATGATCAGTGAAAAACTTGAACTTATTGGCCAATAGATAGTGTCTAAACTTCTTCACAGCATATACCATACCTAGGCCTTCTCTTTCCGTTGTGGTATAATTTCGTTCAGCTGCATTTAGTTGCCTACTAGCATATGCTATCGGCAAATCTAGGTTTCCTTCACCCGTGGGTTGCGCTAGCACACATCCTATTGCATGATTTGAGGCATCTACATGGACATGAAAGGGTTTGCTCCAATCCGGAGTAGTCAATATTGGTGCTGTGCACAAACGTCTCTTCAGCTCGTTGAAGGAAGTCTCGCATTCCTCACTCCACTCGAAATTTGTTAACAACCCATAGAGAGGTTTAGCTATGATGGCATACATGTGAATAAACCTACGGTAATATCCACAATGGCCCATAAAGGCTTGTACCTCTTTAACATTCCTTGGTCTGGGCAACTCTGCTATTGCTCTTACTTTGTCTTCATCTGTTGAAATTCCATTCTTAGAAACAATGTGACCTAAGATCTTACCTTGTCGTACCATGAACACACACTTCTCTGGATTCAGGCACACTCGATAATCTCTACACTTGTTGAAGATTTGCCTGAGCTCAGGGATGTGGTATCTTCTTTCTTGGGAATGAGCGCATAAATCATCCACATATACTTCTAAGCTCTTTCGCAAGAACTCTTTGAAGACATGACACATGAGTCTTTGGAATGTTGCAGGTGCATTGGTGAGCCCAAATGGCATCACACGAAATGCAAAGATTCCCCATTCTGTGGCAAAGGCCTTTTTGTGCTGATCTTCGGGGGCAATGGCTACTTGGTTGTAACCTGAAAATCCATCAAGGAAGCTGTAAACTTCCTTGCCTGCAACACGCTCCAATAGATGTTTGGTGATTGGAAGAGGATAACTATCTCGAATCGTAGCGGCATTGACTTTTTTAAGGTTAATGCACACTCGCAATTTCCCATTCTTCTTGGGCACCACTACAATGGGGGACACCCATTCAGTGTGCTCAATCTCATAGATGAATCCGGCTTCAATCAGCCTGTCAATTTCCTCTTTTATTTTGGCTGCATAATTGTCATTATATGTGTAGGGTTTTTGTTTGGTGGGCTTGGCATCAGCGGTCATCGGAATCGTATGAGAGCAAATCTCTGGATCTACTCCTTTCAAGTCTCTATAGTGCCATGCGAACACATCCCTATATTCCCTTAATAGCACTACAAGCTCTGCTTCTTCTTCTGCACTTAGGTCGTCTCCTATGTACGTACATCGCTCTTCGTTCCCTTCAATGGTCACTACAATTTTTTTGGTCTTTTCTTTATTGTCATATGCTTCTCCTATAATGGCCTCTCTCTTAGGCATTCGTACCAAAATTTTCCGGTCTTCCACTTCATATTTCTTGAAATTTTCTGGTACTTCAAACAATGATTCTTCCTCTTCTTGTCTCACTACTTTCCTTTTCTTTTTCTTTTGACCTCCTTCACTTCCTTTCTTTGAACTTATCGTTTTAATACTCGCAAGGGGTTCTTCTTCCTTTTGGGTTAACACCCCTAGGTCTTCTAAGTAGTGTTCCTCTGAGTCAAAGTATGTATCCATCACAATGGATTCTAGATCATCGTCATTCTCTTCTTCTTCTATGAACTCACTAGGATCACACTCTTCCAACAAGGGCTGACACATGAACACTGAAATATCATAACCCTCCTCATCACAATGGGGTGTCCATTGTTCCTCATTGACTGCAATGTCCATGGTAGCTAAGATTTCTGCCCAACCATGAGGCTCAAATTCCTCATCTGGAAATATCATTGGTGTATAGGCTGGGTCTTTTATTGGTCTATCTCCTGGGGAAGTTCCTTCTTCTCTCGCTTTTAGGCGCTTTTCCTCTTCCTCTGCGACCTTGCACATCCACAAGTGAGTATCTTCATGCAACCAGGATGGTTCAGGTGAACTTCCAGAATGCACGGAGATAGAATCCTCTTTCGCTTTGTGGATAGGATTCCACTGTAGGGGTGGTACATCTCTGAAGGTGTGATCCTTCAGATTGACCTTGGTGGTGACCCCTAAGTGCTGTAAGTACAAGGAGTTGGTTCCCCAATCCTGTACTATTTGCAATTGTCGTAGGAAGGGTCTTCCTAGGATCATCTCGTAAACATTATTCTTCTCAAAGTCACATATAGCAAACGTATGTTCAAACTCTACACCACAAGTGGTTAGAGTTATCCCTTCAAGCAATCCGAGAGGTCTTTCAAAATGACCATCTGCCATTTGAAGTTTCATTCTCGTTGGTCTTAAGGTGGGTTTGCCCCATCGCTTCCACAGGGAGGTGGTCGCAATAGCAACACCGGCACCCGAATCCACAATTGCTTTGGTTGTGTAACCTTGATAGGTGATCGGAAGATAAGTGTTACCTTCTTCACCTTCGCTCATGTCTCCTATCTTGTCGAGAGGTATCCCTGGTACTTTTTGTTTAGAGCCTACTTTTGGTGTATTGGATTCAAGTTCTGGGACCTGATTTTTCACATGATTCCAGAGCTCCGGTTTTGCCTTGAGGAGTTCCTCTACAGTGAGGTGACACTGAACCTTAGTGTTCTTCACAACATCAGTGTTCCTGGGAATCACTGAGTCTTCATTTCTTACCAATATCGTGGGAGCTCTGATCTGGAGAGATTCAGATTCCCATGGGCCTGTGAAATGAGGCAACTCTTGTAAAGAATTAGATTCAAAATCTAATCCCTCATCCTCTTGTTGCTCTGCTTGATCCCCATAGATAGAGGGAATGTCTTGGGGAAATTGATCACGAAGATCATCAATCTCAGGAATAGGAGGGGAATCACCCTTCTCCTTGGCCCATTTCTCTTCTTGTATTTCCCGCAAGAACTCTTGAGAGTACTGTTGAATTGAAGGAGGTATTCCAGCATCCGTGGAATTAGGAACATAAGCTCCCTTAGGTGGTGAGCTTCCTCTTTCAACAACTGGTTGAGCCTGTGGAGGTAAAGAAACCTGTGATTTGTTTACCAACTGCTCTAATCTTTCCAGTAAGCCTTGGAAATGCAAATCCGGCTTGACAGAGTTTGTCTGATTGAACTTTTGACTAGTCTCAAGTATAGCTTGAGCTTGTTCTACCATTTTCATGCACATTTTCATCCGTTCAATCTCTAAATCTGCTCTAGGGTAACTCTTGTCTAGGTTTGCAGCTGTTGGCCCTTCTTGAAGTCGAGCCTGGTAGGCCTTGAACATCATGTCCAAGCCTTCAGGAGTGGGGTCAGCTAATACTGATCCTACTCGGGGTGGTGGGTGGGTTACGAGGGGTGTATTAGAGGGTGGAGAAATGGAGGGTGATGGGGATGGTAGTGGTGGAAGTGTGTGGGAGTGCGGTTGAGATGTGATCTCTGTGATTTTTGCCTTGGTTTCTCTCACGCTTTCTTCAAGTTCGTTTATCTTTTTTGCCCATTGCCTCTTCATTCTTTCACGACTATCCTTCCAGGCGCTAGTTCTCTTTTTGGGTATGCTCTCTGTTTCACTCACCTCGGGGCTCTTTTCGGGACCAACATCTTGGTGTTGTTGAAGTGCCTGGGCTCTTGTGATCACCTGCACAGGTGCAGTGGAAGTCACACTCCCTGTGGAGTCTACAACTAACCCAACAACATTGATAGGAGTGATTTTAGGCATGTTATTAGGGTTCTTCGGGCAATCTCGTAGGAGATGCTCTTTCCCGCAATCTTGACAGAAGCCCTGAATGGTTACTGGTTGAGGCTGTGTAGGGGTAGGCAGTGGACAATCACGTATAAGGTGATCTCCCTGACATCTGAAGCATGGTCCTCTAGGAAATGGAGGTCGTACCTGTCTAGGTTGAGGTCTAGGGTTGGGGTTTGTGTACATAACATTAGAATACTCAGGTTCCCCACTATTTTCACTTGGGTCCTCATAATAGTATGACTCGTTATGCTCGGGTGACTGCATGTAGTAAGCATGTGGGCTATCAATATGTGTGGAGTCAAAACTATGGTCACTTGGATCACTGTCTGATAGCAATGGGGTGACTGGAACTATGGCTCTATTCGGATTTTCTTCAGTAGATGCATATTTCACTGGGATCACATTGGTTGGAGCAGGGGGTTGCTGCACTAGGACTGGTTGAGGTCTCTGCTACCCTTGATAAGGTGGCTGATAAGTTTGTTGTGGTCTGTTGTATTGTGGTGATGGGTACTGATTCTGGTACCTACCATGTTGTGGATATGGCTGAGGATAATTTTGCCTAACAGTTTGTTTGTTATATGGGTAGTCTTGTGCCGTGTGATTGGTGTACCTGCGCTCTATGGTGCAGTACTGGCTACTAGGATTCACCTGAGGTTGGGCCATAATGGGGCATACACTTGCCACATGTTCACCGCCACAATTGTAACACCGCTTAACTGGGGCAAATCTTGGAATTTGCTTGCTAGAGACACCTAGTTTTTGGGCTACCTTCTCTGCAAGTTCCTCGATGGATGTGGATTGACCAGATGCCATGTTACTAGAGCTATCAGAATCCTTATAGATTTTTTATAGTTCTAATTCCTCACCTAGATTGTCCTCAATGTCTATGCACATGCGCACGCACTCCTCTATCGTTCTAGGGTCCTTCAGGTACACATATGACCTGAGCTTAGTGCTCAACAATCCGTCTAGGAACAAGGCCACTTGTTTGGCTGGTGTGGGTAACTCCGGCATAGGGCATCTCTCCAGGTACTGTCTAAATCTTCTTCCAGCTAGTCTGACCGTCTCTTGAGGTGTTTGTTTGAAGCTATGAATTAGTGAGGAGGTGTTATGCCTGATTCCACTCTTAGAAAACTCAACAATAAATGCCTCTAAGAGTTGGTCTATGTTTCTGAAATGCCTCTCATTCAGTGGTTGGAACCACGTAAGGGCAGTGTTCCTAAGGGTTAGACCGAAAGCATTATATTGTGTGAATAGGTCCTCCACCTGTTCAGCTTTCAACACTTGTTGAAATTCTGCCACATGGTCATAAGGGTCTCCCGTGCCATCGAAATAATTCTTCATGGACTTCACCAGTTGAGTTGGTCGCAGGGTCCTAGTGTGTTCTCTCGGCCTTGGCAAAGGAAAATCATCAATGTCCCTGTGATTCCATGGGGTTCTATGTCTCTCAGGTTCCACTCTATTCCTTTCTGTTCCCGTTCTTTCTCTTCCCGGGGAGTTGGCGAAACTTACCTCAGGTTTGTCTCTACTTCTATCTCTCTGAGCCCCATGAGCTTGGGAGGTCCCAGCTCCTTGGTGACCAAAGGACACAGTAGACCTTGGTTGGGGAAAAACAAATTCTCCCTTCCATGTGTAGGCATGTCTGCCAAGCTCAGTGACCACGAAGATTCTCTCTGATGCATTGTCTAGGTAGGTTACTTGACCTGGGCTATCAGGGTCTTTAAACTCATAGATTGTGAGGGCACTCACTTCCTGAGATTGAGGAGATTTATATCTCCAAAAAACCTCATCGGTTTCTCGGTTTAAAAGCAGATCTATGCTTTTATTATCCTGTGGAATCCACTCTGGAGTCATGATTCTGGTCAAGACAGATTTACCACAGGGAGTTCTTGGCTCTCTCTCTAAGTTCCCTTGCTCTATATCACCCATGTCGGTCTCCGCAATCACATTTCCAAACTCATCAGTTCTATCAGGGAGAGTGGTGACTACATATATAGTCCCTTCTTTATCGAGGTAGGCTCCATTCTCAAACTTGACTACCGGGTGGTCTAATCCATAGGGTTGATCGGGGTTCTTAATCTGGACCACCGATCTTCTCAGTCCGTCTTCGTAGATGCGAGCACCTAGACGATTCGTCCTGATATATTCCAATTGAGTCTTGTAAGGTCCCTCTGGCTTTTCTAGGTAAGCCAACCCTGAACTACCTACTGGTCTCTCCATGTGATAGGACATCTCAGAATCACTGGTTTCTGATCTGGGAGTGTATGGGTAATCACTCAACTGCTGGGCCCAAGACCTGGCAGTGTGATTGACACTAGCTTCAGAAGATCTGAGGCTTTGTCTGTCTCGGCCTAAGTGTCTGCCTGATCTAAGGTTCATATGCCTGATTTATTCACCCCCCTGGAACCCAAGCACACTCTCGTTGCAGGTTGATTTTGCACCAATCACTTTGTTCTTTTTTAATTGAATATTATGTTTATGGTCTTGTCTGAAATTGCGTTGTCAGGAGTACTTAAGTGAATTCCCGCACTTGATAAGTGATCGACTCCAGTTTACCTTTTGTCCCTTAGGGTTTTCGCACTTAAGACCTATTTACTTCTTGCACTTTGTTGATTAATATTCTTGGACTTGGTTCGTGCCTAACATTGCCCTAATTAATTACCACACCTAAGTCATACTTAGCCTAGGCTAGGAATTGACAAAGGAGGGTTGAGAGATCTTCCAACCTCAATTAGCTGGTTGACCAGATTGCTACACAAGCCCAGGAAGCCTTCTCCCAAGCTTGGTACTCACCCTTGCTAGCTTGCTTTGGATTGCCTTGAGCGCGCACAAAGTTCCTGCAAAAGCTCACCTGTTAGTATAGCTCTATTGCCACAAGTAATTGAAAGACACACTTCAATAATTTCAGCCCCCTTGGAGTAGTTCACTGTACCCCCTGAATCTGAGAACCACTTAGTTCCACCTAAAGGTCAACTTAAAAATGCATGTTCTAAAACTCCGCGTATGATTCTTACAAAAACCAGTCGAGGTCCACGTGGGATTCTCAACGAGCTTTCCAACGAGACCAAAATCTCATCAATCGGAGTTCGTATGGTCAAGTTATGACCATTCAGGCACTAAAGGGTCAAAACAGGCACTCAGGGTTCAGGAGATCCCTCTCTGGTTTCTAGGCCTTTTGCCCACTTCCAAGGTTCTAAAGTTATACCAAGGTGCCTAAAATTAAGCTCAACTACCCTTCCAATCACTAAAAAAATTAACCCTAAATTTTCATGCGTTAAAAGCCGTGTATCGCGATAGGTCGGGTCGAGGTGTCGCGATAGGTCGGGGTGTCGCGATAGCTCGTGAAGTGTCGCGATAGGTCGGGGTGTCGCGATAGCTCGTGAAGTGTCGCGATAGGTCGAAGTGTCGCGATAGCTCGTGAGGTGTCGCGATAGGTCGAAGTGTCGCGATAGCTCGTGAGGTGTCGCGATAGGTCGAAGTGTCGTGATAGCTCGTGAGGTGTCGCGATAGGTCGAAGTGTCACGATAGCTCGTGAGGTGTCGCGATAGGTCGGGGTGTCGCAATAGCTCGTGAGGTGTCGCGATAGGTCGAAGTGTCGCGATAGCTCGTGAGGTGTCGCGATAGGTCGAGGTGTCGCGATAGCTCGTGAGGTGTCGCGATAGGTCGAGGTGTCGCGATAGCTCGTGAGGTGTCGCGATAGGTCGAAGTGTCGCGATAGGTCATGAGGTGTCGCGATAGGTCGAAGTGTCGCGATAGCTCGTGAAGTGTCGCGATAGGTCGGGGTGTCGCGATAGCTCGTGAGGTGTCGCGATACCTCGAGGTGTCGCGATAGCTCGGGATATGGTGAATTTTTCTGTTCTATCGAGTGATCCTGGGAGCTCTAGGCCTGCGTAGTGTCGTGGTGCACTCAGAATCGTGATTGGGTGAAATTTTCGGAGTGTCGCGATAGCTCGAGCTCAACGCCTCGGGGACTGTGCAGACAATTTCTGTACCTGCTGAGCTTGCTGGAGATGATGATGGAGCTGCCACCTGCAAGAAACATGCAAAAAACACACAAAGACAAGCATGCACAATTGCTCTCTCTCAAACTCGCACACAACAAATGAGGGAATGATAGGGAAGAGGGGATATGTAGTGGAGAAGGAGGTGGAGGTGGAAATGGAGAATGAGGTGAAGATGAAGATGGAGATGGAAAAAAATCAGAAATTTACCTACTACTTACCATTCCAACGCGTCCTCTCTACGTCTTACCATCACACGCTCGTCCTCAAAGCTCGATCCCCGGCAACGGCGCCAAAATTTGGTGTAGCTCAGCGATGAGTAGCACCTCCTTTAATGTCAATCCGAGGAGACGTGAGGATGGTATGAAGACCACGAGCAAGTGGAAGCACAAGTGCGTGAGTGAGAAGCACACAAGCATGCACACACATACACGCACACGCGCACACACGGCAAGAACAAAGAGAGTAAGACAATGGAATCACTTCTATTGCAACAAAGTTCTCATACAAGCTCAAACTATAAGAAGCTAACCCCAAAAATGAGCTCTCTAGCTCTATTTATAGTTTTTGACTAGCTTTGGCCCTGTCCAGACCTAGTGTCCGGCCTAGTTAAAAATTAGGTTCCAGGGCTTATTTGAGGGCCCAAACGAGATCTAAAAATTATGAAAATTGACAGGCAACTACTTCTAAGGCTCCCCAAGCTCGAGGACTCCTCGGCTTGTACAAAATGGAGCTACAAAAAGGTGAAATGATATTTACAAGGGTTTGTAGTGATGAGAATCACTTTAAAATGATGTGAGGGTTTTGAAAAAAATGAAGGGTTGCCTCAGTGCTAGATCTGCATGTGTGTCCGTACTTGCTTCTTCCCGTATACTGTCAACACCCCAGTACATAAAGGAGTAGCTGAGAGGATGAATAGAACTATTCAAGTTAGAGTAGCCTCTATGTTGCATCATGCAAACCTCTCACAAGGCTTTTGGGCAGAAGCAGTATTGACGGTAGTTCATGTGATTAACCTTTCACCTAGTACTACCAAAGGTCTGAAAGTGGCACAAGAGCTGTGGACAGGGAAGCCACCATATTATGATCATCTTCGAGTTTTTGGGTGTGAAGCATATGTTCATATACCCAAGAATCTTCATTAGGGGAAAAAGTGAACCCTGCATGGGCCTTGTAAGGATCCCTAATTTTTAGGGATTAAAACTAATCATGCTTAGGATTCATGAAGAAAATAAAACCACTAGTGGTTTTCAATATAAAAATAATTTTTCTAAAGAGCTACAGTTGAGTGATCAGTCAAGATGGGTTCGTGGGTATCTTGAGCCGTTCGATTTTCTTCATGAATGCATGCGATTAAACAACGTGTGCCTGGCAGAAAACGACAAAATAGGGTTCTTAGTGTTTTTGGTCCGACGGCGATGGAGAGCCGTTAGATGCTCATCGCGAATGGTCAAGATTGACTGGCAAGAAAAGACAAAATAGTAGAGTCACAGTAGAGAGAGAAGGTCAAATGTGCAGTCTATCACAACCCTTCATTGTCCAAGATCTAATGGTGTTCCACATTTCATGCTGATATAAAAATGTCGAGTGCTTCGTGGCCATCCGATGAGTGGAAGATCGAACGGACCGGCGGATTTCAAGCTGAGCGCCGTCCGCGGTAGATTCAGAAGCGTCGGATGTCTGGAAGATCGCACGGATCTCCATTCTTCTAGCTGATCCCTACTGCGCTCCTATTTGCAGCCGTTGGATGAAATATACATCCAAGAGCTCAAAGGAAAAGACACTTTTGGATGACTTGAGATGGTCCACAGCCCTCAGATTTCTCATTAATCCGACGGCCTATAGTTGCTCGCGCCTTGACTTTTGCACAATCATACTATCCATTGGATCTTTTGGACCATCCAATGGCCAAGATTCAAATCTTTGAAATCTCAAACTACTCATCTCATCAAAACCACGAATTATAGTGGTTTTAGAGCCTTTGACTAGCACAAACCAAGGGAAGACTAGGCCTAGTCTAGTAAATTGAGGGACTAGACTGTGGCCACCACCCTCCTCTCATTGGTCCATCCTTAATCACTCCTTAATCTAAAAGGCCCATGCAGGGTTCATTTTTTCCCCTAATTAGTAGACAAAAGTTGGACCATAAGTCAAAGAAATGCATTTTTCTTGGATATGGCGAGAAGGACAATTTGGATATCGCTTATGGGATCCTAAAACACGGATAGTGATCAGAAGTAGTGATGTCATTTTCAATGAGTGTAAGATCCATAAACAGCCCATTAAGGAGGTTGAAGTGAGAGAAGTGGTGTTTGAGGATACTAGTCCTCCGGTTAGCATGCATAAAAATGTTGCACATAGGGATGTTCAAGAGAATGTCCATTCAGATAAGTTTGCACATGTTCTTGTTGAGCAACCATTGAGACGTTCTACACGTGTCTCACATCCACCTGATAGATATGTTCCAGGTTTAGATTTTGTTATGCTAGCAGATGCCGATGAGCCTTCTTGCTACAAAGAGGCTATGCAGATAGAGGATCATGTCAAGTGGGAGCGTGCCATGAAGAGTGAGTTGGATTCTATTCACAAGAATGGTACTTGGGATTTAGTACCTTTGCCAAATGGCAAGAAAGCTTTACCATGTAAATGGGTATATAAGCTGAAATTCACATGAGATAGTGCTTCTCTAAAGTATAAAGCACGACTTGTTGCAAAGGGTTTTAAGCAACAACATGGTGTTGATTTCAAGGAAATCTTCTCTCCAATGGTCAAGATGACTACCCTACGCATGTTGCTTGGATTCCTTGCAATGGAGGACTTAGAGTTAGTCCAAATGGATGTGAAAAATGCTTTCTTGCATGGAGATCTTATAGATGAGATCTATATAGAACAACCAGAGGGTTATGTAGTTCCTAGCAAGGAAAGTCTAGTTTGTAAGCTCAAGAAGAGCTTGTATGGACTTAAATAGTCCCCTAGACAATGGTACCAAAAGTTTGATGCTTTTATGAAGTGTCAAGGCTATTCTCGGAGTAATGAGGATCATTGTCTCTACACAAAGAGATGCTCACATGGCAGCTTGATATGTTTGATACTTTATGTCGATGATATGTTGATTGTTGGGAAGTCCTCTTATGACTTGTCAATTCTCAAAAAGAAGTTAAGTCAGACATTTGATATGAAGGATTTGGGGGATGCCAAACATATTCTTGGCATGCGCATTACTCGTGATAGGAGTAAAAGATGCATATACTTATCTCAAAGTGAGTATATATCCAAAGTACTTCACAGGTTCAATATGCAGGGTGGAAAGGCATTGAGTACACCTTTACCCACATATGTGAAATTGAGCAAGGATGATTGCCCCAAATCAGATGAGGAAAAGGAATTCATGACCAAAATTCCCTATCAGTCTGTTGTTGGTAGTCTCATGTACGCTATGGTAGCTACGAGACCAGACATTGCATTTGCAGTGGGAGTTGTGAGCAGATATATGCCTAATCCTGGCAAGAAACATTGGGAAGCGGTCAAGATGATTTTGAAATATCTGAGTGGCACTAAGGACAAGTGTCTATGCTTAGGTAGAGGGAAAGCATCCATTATTGGTTACACAGATTCTGACTATGCTGGTTGTGTAGACAATCGTAAGTCTACATCAGGGTATATTTTTCATTTTGCTGGAGGTTGCTATCTCTTGGAGATCTTGTCTTCAAGAATGTATAGCTGTTTCCACCATAGAAGCAGAGTATGTTGCAGCAAGTGAGGCATGTAAGGAAGCCTTGTGGCTTTCTCGTCTTGCTTGTGATATGGGTTTACCTCAGCATGTACCTCGCTTGCTCAGTGATAGTCAGAGTGCCATTACTTTGGCTAAGAATCCGGTCTATCATGCAAAGACCAAGCACATTGAGGTGAGGTATCACTTCATTAGAGATTGCTTAGCCACTGAGCGCATTATTCTTGAGAAGGTTCACACTCGAGATAATGTTGCAGATGCTTTGACTAAAGCTCTACCATAAGATAACTTTCGACACTGTTGTCACTTGATGGGGGTTACTTGATTCTTGATCTTGCATAGTCACTTGTATACTGTGTAACATGCCCATTAGGTGGGAGGTATAGTTTTCATACTTACACTCAGGTATTCTTTATCATTCTTTATTTTTCTCCCATAGTTACTTTGGCCATGTTGGCCTTTAGTGGGAGATTGTTATCGTTAGTGTCCATGTGAAAGGCCAAATGGCCACTGGACACTTATTTGTATATGTCTTTAATAAAACATATAGTGACCTAGTCAGTCACGGACTGTAAGTTCGACCGCATTTCTAAGACCTAAAAAGTCTGTCTTCTTGCTCCCTGTGTACTGTGTTTTCTACGTATTCTGCAGCCTCTATGTGGAGTACTGTGCGGCCTTAGGAGCTCAGTTTTCTACTCCGATCATATCGTCGTGGAGCTCTCGAGAAGGAGAGCGCACTATGGTGCATCGCCATTGAAATCCTTTAGGAAGGATCATCTTCAAATGATGAGTGTGAAAGTCACCAACCTGCCGACACCCAAGTGGAAAAGCCATTGCCAGGTTGGGTTAGGCAGCTCTATGATTCTACAAAACCTATCCCATAGTCACTAGAATAGGTTGTAGATGAACCGAGGCGATCACACAGAATAGAGGAACAGAGACGGGCAAGCACCCATATTGTAAACAGAGCCTTGATGGCTGATCTCATTCAAGGAGAAGCAAAGGAACCAACCAATGTGGAAGAGGCACTCCATGATCCGAATTGGAGGGCTTCCATGCAAACAGAATACAACAATATCATGAGGAATGGCTTGGGAGTTGGTGGATCGAGCCCCTAAGCGTAAAGTCATTGGCACCAAGTGGGTCTGGAAGCTAAAGTACAAGGCTGATGGTACTCTAGAAAAGTATAAAGCAAGACTTGTTGCACAGGGCTAATCACAAGTTTAAGGCATTGACTTTTGTTAATCATTTTCCCCGACTACAAGAATGACTACTATTCGAGTAGTACAAGCTATGGTTGCACATAAGCGTTGGCCAGTCTATCACATGGATGTCAAGTCAGCATTCTTGAATGGAGACCTCAAGGAGGAGGTATATGTGCTCAGAGAACAAGATATGTAAGCTAAAGAATGCATTAAATGGGCTAAAACAAGCCCCTAGAGCATGGTACCAACAGATAGACAAGTATCTCATGGAACTAGGTTTCAAAAGATGTGCTTCTGATGCTAACTTGTGTGTTCTAAAGAGAGGAGAGAAGACAATTGTTCTTGTACTCTATGTAGATGACCTCGTGATTACAAGAAATGATGATTCTCTTCTTCAACAAACAAAAGATGCCTTGTGTTCATAATTTCAAATGACAAACTTGGGCTTAATGCATTATTGCTTAATTCTTGAAGTTTGGCAAGAACTAGGGAAGATATTCATCTCTCAACAAAAGTACGCAAGACAAATATTGAAGGCATTCGACATGGAGGATTGCAAGGAAATTTCTACACCTATGGAGGTCAACACAAAATTATGTATTGAAGATAATTCACCTCCAATGGATTGGAAGATACAAGAAATTAGTTGGAAGTCTCATCTACTCGTGCAATAGCAGACCAGACATCTCTTATGGTGTTGGAGTCGTAAGCAAGTTCTCTAATAAGCCTTGCCAAACGCATTGGAAGGCAAGCATGTGAATACTCAAGTATGTGAAAGGAACCACTGATTATGGTATTCTTTATGAAGAAGGATCATCTCTGGTCGGATATTGTGACTCAGATTGGGTAGGAGATATTGATACCAAAAATCAGTTTTGGATATGCTTTTCTTAGGATCAGGGATTTTCTATTGGATTAGAAAGAAGCAACCGACTGTAGCATTATCTTCTACTGAAGCTGAGTACAAAGCTACATGCATTGCAGCATGTGAATCCATATGGTTGAGGAGGATCCTATGGCACATAGGAATACAAGGACATGACGCTACAGAGTTGAAGTGTGACAACCAAAGTTGCATGGCCATTGCCAAAAATCCTATTTTCCATGCCGTAACAAGCACATAAAAATTCAGTATCACTATGTGTGGGATTTGATTGAGGATAGGGTCATGGAGATATTGAAGAAAATGGAGCAAACATCTTCACCAAGGCTCTTGGGAGAGAGCAACTTCTTCAACACTTTCCAAGCTTAGGATTGGACCAAGGAGGTAGTTCACCATAGGGTGGACATTGAGGGGGGGGGTGTTAGATATGCTCAATACTGCACCCTCATGTGACCAGAAATGATCCATGGTGCTCTACGTTGTAAGACCCCGATTAAGAGGAGAAACCATTATGAGAGCCCGGACATTTGTGGAACCCTAACTTCCAAGTTGGATGAGGTCTATGTGTGACCATTGATGTTTGTAGATGATCTTTGTGAGCCTAGCCATTAGGTTAGGTAGGGCATAAACTTCTAGACCATTGGGTTGCCATTTAAGGTGAAAATAAAGGCCCTGTGGCATTGCACATTTTCCCCATAGAACCTTAATGGGGGGAGTGCAGAGGGGGGTTGCCTCCTTCTACACGGTCCAGGGGGCCTATCCGCTCGGCCCATAGGGCCAAGATCGTAGACTTCAGGTCATGGAGATATTGTTGGATCATATATTTTACTGACTATTTTCTATCTTCGGACTACGTTTATCTATACCAACCGCCTTGTAAAAGCTATATAAGCACGACCGAGGTTGAGCTTTACATAGCATTGCGCACTAGTAAGCCCTTCATCTAGAGTCTGTCTAGATCACCATCTAAGCTCCACATTGGGAACGCACGAGTGGACAACATCATCATTGTAATTGCATTATGCTCGGCAATCTGAGAATTTGAGTTCTCTATCTCTGAATCTGCGTTTATCTTTGTCTAAATTTTCTCTCAACTTTGTCTACAGGTCTATTCTACTGTGCTGTTAATTCTTACATGGTATCAGAGCTCAAGAGGCTCTGAGTGGTGCAGAAGCAAAAACTTAGAGATTCCAGAGGTCTAAACGAAAAAAGAGAGAAGATGTCAAGTGTGCTTCTTCATCTACGACTAGGAGTCAAGGTGGTTCATCAACAAGAGTAGGTGGTGCACAAGCAGGGAGTAGCAATGATGCAGGTCATCCCAACATTGCAGATATGGCCACCATCCTTCATAGAAGGTAAACTTGATGGTACCAACTACACCCTGTGGAAGTTTAAAATCACTTCTATCCTTGATGCATATGAGCTTTTGGAGAGTCTTCTTGGGACTGATCATGAGCCCCAAGAAAGACCTAATCCAAATAATCCTAGTTGAATGATTCCTCATGATGCTGATCTTCTACGTGCTTGGAAACATAGAAATGCAGACGCACTTTGTGCTCTAGTTACAAGTAATTCTGATAGTGTTCTAACTCTCATTCAACATACTACAAAGGCATGTGAAGCATGGAACATATTGAGAAATTAATATGAAACTCGTAATTAGACATGGATTCAAAACTTGGAGAATCAGCTTGCAGTAGAATGATTTGTTGATGGGGAGACTTCAAAGGTGTTTATCACTCGCATAAGGAATCTTTGAGATCAAATGGCAGGAGAAGGTGTTTCAAAAGTCAAGTGAGGAGCTAGCTGGGCATTGTCTTCGAGTTTGTCCACCTAAGTTTGATGGTTTGCTAACTGCTCTTAACACTCAAATTAGACCTCAACCACTTACTTTTGAAGAATCAGTGTCTTACTCATGGAGGAGGAGCTACAACTCAAGGCATGGAGTGATAGTAGCAAAGGAGATGCTTCATTCACAACAAATGCCAAAGCAGGGAAAAACAAACTCTTCAAAAGTTGGAAACAAAAAGAAGAACGACAAAAAGAAGTTTTGTACTCTATGTAGATGACCTTGTGATTACACGAAATGATGATGCTCTTCTTCAAAAAACAAAAGATGCCCTGAGTTCAGAGTTTAAATGACAAACTTGGGCTTAATGCGTTATTGCTTAGTTCTTGAAGTTTGGCATGAATGAGGGAAAAATTTTCCTCCCTCAACAAAAGTATGCAAGCAGATATTGAAGGCATTCAACATGGAGGATTGCAAGGAAATTTCTACACCTATGGAGGTCAACACAAATTATGTATTGAAGATACTTCACCCTGATATTGGAAGATATAGGAAATTAGTTGGAAGTCTCATCTACTTGTGCAAAAGCAGACAAGACATCTCTTATGGTGTTGGAGTAGTAAGCAGGTTCTCTAATAAGCCTCCCAAACTCATTGGAAGGCAAGCATGCAGATACTCAAGTATGTGAAAGGAACCACTGATTATGGTATTCTTTATGAAGAAGGATCATCTCTGGTTGGATACTATGACTCATATTGGGTAGGAGATAGTGATACCAAAAAATCAATTTCTGGATATTGCTTCTCTTTAAGATAAGGGATTCTCTCTTGGATTAGTAAGAAGCAACTGATTGTAGCATTATCTTCTATTGAACCTAAGTACAAAGTTGCATGCAATGCAGCATGTGAAGCAGTATGGTTGAGGAGGATCATATGGCACATAAGAATACAAGGACACGAGGCTATAGAGTTGAAGTGTGACAACAAAGTTGCATGGCCATCGCCAAAAATCCTATTTCCATGCACGCACCAAGCACATAGAAAATCAGTATCACTATGTGGGTGAGTTGATTGAGGACGAGGTCGTCGAGATAAGCTATTGTCCTACTAAAGAAAATGGAGCAGACCATCTTCACTAAGGCTCTTGGGAGAGAGCAACTTCTTCGACACTTTCCAGGGCTTGGGATTGGACCAAGGAGGTAGTTCACCATAGGGTGGACATTGAGGGGGTGGGGTGTTAGATATGCTCAATACTCCACCCTCATGTGACCACAAATGATCCATGGAGCTCAAAGTTGTAAGGCCCCTATTATGAGTAGAAGCCATTATGAGAGCCCAGACATTTGTGGAACCCTAACTTCCAAGTTAGATGAGGTCTATGTGTGACCATTGATGGTTATAGATGATCTTTGTGAGCCTAGCCATTAGGTTAAGTAGGGCATAAACTTCGAGGCCATTAGGTTGTCCATTTAAGGGTGAAAATAAAGGCCCTATGGTGTTGCACAGTTTCCCCATAGAACTTTAATGGGGGGAGCGCAGAGGGGGGCTTGCCCCCTTCTGCAGGGTCCATGGGGCCTATCACCCCGGCCTATAGGGCTGAGACGTAGGACTTCAGGTTGTGGATTTATTGTCCGATCATATATTTATCGACTATTTTGTATCTCCCGTCATCTAAGCTCCACATTGGGAGTGCACGGGTGGAAAACACCATCATTGTAACTGCATTACACTCAGCAATCTGAGAGCTTGAGTTCTCTATCTCTCAATCTGTGTCCATCTTTGTCTACGTTCTTCTCTCAACTCTGTCTATATGTCTATTCCATTGTGTTGTTATTTTCTTATAGGATTTAGAAGGTAGAGAAGAATTCTGATGGTTCAATTAATAGGTATAAAGCAAGACTTGTAGCCAAAGGGTTTGCTCAAATCCAAGGTATTGATTATGAAGAGAAATTCTCACCTGTGGTAAAAATGCCTACAATTAGAGTACTCATGAGTGTAGCATCTTCTAAGAATTGGAAAATCTATCAAATGGATGTTAAAAATGCTTTTCTAAATGGTTGGATTTTAGAGGAAGTATACATGGCTCAACCTCCTAGATTTGAAGATCAATCATATCTAGAATATGTATGAAGATTGAAGAAAGCCTTGTCTGGCTTGAAGCAAGCTCCTAGGGCTTGGAATCATAGGTTAGTCACTAATTTATAGGATAAAGGATTTATGGCGATAAGGCACATCCTTCCCTCTTAATAAAGAGCAACCACTCATACGTCATATACCCTTGGATGATATAATCATTACAAGTAATGATGCAGATGGATTTAAGAGGATCAAAGCTTAGATGAAAGAAGAGTTCAAGATCAATGATCTTGGCCTTCTCACATACTTCCTAGGTTTGGAAGTGGTATACACGAAGAAATGTATTATCTTAACTGAAAGAAAATACATTGGAGGTATGCCTACCAAGTTCAAGATAGAAAATACAAAGATTGCAAGTACACCCACAGAGATAAATCAGAAGCTAAGTGCTCATGAAGGTGAATTAACTGAAGATGTGACTAGTTACTAAAGCTTAGTTTGAAGCTTGAACTATGTCACTCTAACTAGAGTAGATATATGTTATAGAGTTAGTGTGCTAAGTTAGTTCATGCACATGCCAAGGAAGCCTCACATGGAAGTAGCCAAAAGAATCCTAAAGTATTTGAAGGCCACAAATTAATGAAGAGTTATACTACCCTTAAACATATGATATAGATGTCAAATTATTGTTTGATGCAGATTGGACATGCTCTAAAGATGATAGGAGACGCACATCATGCTATCTCACTTTTGCAGGTACAAAATTGAGTTCATGGTCTTCAAAGAAGTGACCCATAGTTTCTCTCTTATCAACTGAAGTTGAATACAAAGGACTTACAAATGCTACTCAAGAAGCTATGTGGATTAGGACCTTGTACTCAAAGTTAGGGTTTGATTACTTCAACTCCACATATATTTGAAGACAACAATAGTTCATTTCATCTTGTTGCTAACCCTATCTATCATGCAAAGACCAACCACATTGAAGTTCACTACCATTATGTCAGGGAAAAGATCATGAGTAAGGAGACACAACTCTCATATGTATCTACAAGTCAACAATGTGTAAATATGATGACAAAAACATTGGATGGAAGAAAACTATCAACCCATATAATGCATTCTTCATCTTACATACCTTGTTCTCTAAATGGGGAGCCTCAAACCTTGGTGGCTGAGACACATATATGTCCTCCTTGATGTCTCCATTCAAGAATGATGATTTGGCATCCATGTGATAAACTAGTCATTGTTTATGCACAACCCACAACTAGTACTACTTGTATAGTAGTCATCCTTGCAATCGGGGAAAATGATTCAAAAAAGTCAAACCCTTGAACTCTTAAGTAGCGATATGTAGGAAATTTCAGTTTTTACTTTTCCAAAGTGCCATCAGTCTTTTACTTTAGCTTCCAGACCCACTTCGCGCCAATGACTTTGTCCTTAGGGGTCGATCCATTAGCTTCCAAGTTCCATTCTTTATGATAGTTTCATATTCTATTTGCATTGTTTTTGGTACTCGATCATGCACGAGGTTTGGGAACACGTCGAAGAAGTGGACACACAAGAAGAGGGAGCATTTAGGGAGCTCCAAGAAGTATATGTTAAATTTTCAAAAGAAACCCCTATAGAAAGAGTGATTTTGATCAATAAAAACCATTGTAAATATCATTTCAAATTTTTCCAGCTCCATTTTGTGCAAGTTGAGGAGTCGTCAAGCTTGAGGAGCCTAGGTAGGACTCATCTTTTGGATTTCATAATTTTTATAGCTTATTTGAGCCCTCAAATAGCATCAAGAAATTAATTTTTAACTAGGCTAGCCATTAGGTCTAAAATCGGTCAAACCTAGTAAAAAAACTATAAAAAGACCTAGTCTCTATGATTTTCAAGATCCTCTGCATGACACATAGGCATCGACACTCAAATTCAAAGTTCCTACCAAAACTCTTAGAAAACTATGATTTTGTGGAAAAATCATGACTTTGTGGAAAATTTAAAATTTTTAAAGAGCAACACGATTGTCTTAGTATTGGAAGTTCCCACCTAAAATCATTCACAAAATTGGGATTTTGTGGTTGTCTCAACATCGCAATTGTCTTACAGTATTTGATTGTGTGGCTACCACAAAATCGTGATTCTTTGATTCTACCATGGCATCACAATTGTCTGACTTCACAAAATCATGATTCTTTTGTTGTTACAACATCACGGTTGTCTCATAGCATCGCGATTGTCTGACTTTCATAAACTCCTGATTCTCTAGTCGTCACAACATCACGATTGTCGCCCATCATTGCAATTGTCTAACTTTCATAAATCTTGATTCTTTTATTGTCTGAACATCGGGATTGTCTTATAGCATAGCGATTGTCTAACTTTCACAAAATCGAGGTTCTCTGGTTGTCACAACATCACGATTGTCTCATAGCATCGCGATCATCTAACTTTCACAAAATCTTGATTCTTTGGTTATCACAACATCACGATTGTCTCATAGCGTCATGATTGTCTAACTTTCATATAATCATGATTCTCTGGTTAATCAACCTCATGATTGTCTGAA
This sequence comes from Ceratopteris richardii, assembly GCA_020310875.1. Taxonomy (NCBI): domain Eukaryota; kingdom Viridiplantae; phylum Streptophyta; class Polypodiopsida; order Polypodiales; family Pteridaceae; genus Ceratopteris; species Ceratopteris richardii. The sequence continues at coordinate 93,511,108 of CM035431.1, forward strand.
TCTCTTAAAATTGAGATTCTCTTAGACAATTGTGATATTTTCACACAATCCGAGCTTCCTTAAATAAGTGCATAAACATTCCAAGAGGCTCTATTTGTCTGTTTGACCCCCAAGAGCCTCAATTGACATAGCTCTCCAAAGGGATTAGGAGTCCAAGGGAGCTCTTGAGGATATTTCAGCAATAGAAGGGGGAAAACACTTCTTTAAAAAATTATTGAATAAAAATTTTCTATCAAATAAATTGAAGTTAAAGCTTGACCTAAACTTGGGACTTTTACAAGACCATAAAGAGCCATTCAAGGGTGTCCAAAGCAAGGTAAAGTGTAGGACAAGGCAAGGTTTGGGGAGCATGCTTACTAGACATCAAAGCGCTTTCCAGAGCACCACATTGAGGTTGGAAGAACTCTCAACCCTCTCAGTCAATTTCTAGTACATGCTAAGTGCAATTAGTGGTATTGATTAATTAGGGTCACATTAGGAATGATACAAGAGCAAGAAACCCAAATTACTCAAGCTCAAGCATAAGTTAGGATATTTCTATGATAAACCCTAAAGGAAAAGGACTTAAGTGGATCCATCACATCTCAAAGTGTGATAAGACCTAAGTATTCCAAACGATGATATTTTTGAGACAAGATTACACTGAAGAAATCTATAAGAGAACAAGTAACTGATTCAAAAGAACAATGCAATGTGGTTGTCCTTGGGAAATTTGGGGACTAGTTGACAAAGCTTGTGAACCTTATATCAAGTAGACACCTAGGGCAGGATAGAAAAAGCATCAGATTATCTTAAGTTGTGTCAATCACACATCTAGGCCATGGGCCCATCAATTATGACTATCCCTACATGCTGAATTCAAAACTAGTGACTCGAAGATGTCGTATAGTATGGAGAAGCTAGCTGGTGGTTCTAGTGTCACATACTAGAAAAGCCTGAAGGGTCGTACAAGACTCAATTGGAATATATTAGGACCAACCGATTAGGTGATTGCATCTAAGAGGATGGTTTGAGAAGGCCTATGGTCCAACTTAGGAATCCGGATCAACCTATGGGACTTGAACACCTTGTGGTCAAGTTTGAATAATGCTCATACATTGATAAAGAGGGAACCATGTACATGGTCACAAGTTACCCAAAATGACAAATGAGTTTGGAATTGTCATTCCTAAGATGGAAATGGATGACCTAGAATAAGGAACCCTAGGGGGAGGACCTAGGAAACCTAGAGGTAAATCCGTCTTGACTAGAGTGATCATCCCAGAGTGGATTCCCCCAGACCATAAGAGCATAGTCTTATTCTTGAATAGGAGCATTGATGAGGCATTTTGGAGGTTTAAACCTGACCAACCTAATAAAAATGGATCAATCACCATTTATGAGTTTATCAACCAACCAAAATAGATCCCTAATCGAGACACATAGGACATATAAGGAGCCATAAAGGCCTAAGAATTCAAAGAGGTGAAGATGAAATTCCTTTACCAAGACCCTAGGATCTTGAGGCCTACGCAATTTGTTAAGTCCATGAAAATTTACTTTGGATGGCAGAGGAGATCCCTACGATCATGTAACAGAGTTTAGAAAAGTATTGAGTGCAGAAAAAGTTGATGATATGTTCACTCAATATAATTCTTTTGGTTTGACTCTCAAGCACACAACCTTGACTTGGTTTCAACCATTACACCAATGACAATTTAGAAACATAGACCAATTATTTGAAGCCTTCATAATTGAGTTCTCCAAGAGTGGCATCTAACACAATACCTCATCCTTGATTCATAGCTTTAAGCAAACTCCTCAAGAGATAGTTAGGCTTGCAGGTAGACAATTTAGACAGTATCTGGAGAGATGTCATATTCCCGAGTTACTCACACCAGCCAAACAAAAGGCTTTATTTATAGATGAATTGTTAAGTTGTAGATTGAGATCTTACATGTACCTTAAGGAACCTAGAACCATAGAGCACTATGTGCGCATGTGCATAGACATGGAGGACAACATAGGTGGTGAATTGATTTTGATTACTCTACAATTTTTATTTCCAAGCCATTCACCTCCATCAAAGAATTGGTAGAGAAGGTAGCTCAAAAGCTAGGAGTCTCAGGAAAACACATAGCTGGAATGGTCTCCATGAAATAATGCTATACGTGTGGAGGAGACCACATGGCTAATGTTTTCCCAATCATTGCTCAACCCCAAGCAAACCCTAGTGGCCAATATTGCATGATAGAGAGAAAATACACGAACTGCACGGCTCAAGATTGTCCGTACTATAGGCACGCCATCATTCAAACTTATCATCAACCTTATCAATAGGGTAGGTATTAGAACCAATAAAAACAATCATATTATTGGACACAATAGTAATATCAACCTCAATACCAATAGCAATACTATGTACAATACAGGCCACAACCGGTCTTAGGAGACCAACTGCCACCTCTAGCAAATGTAATTCAAGTTAAGTATGTAGTGATAGAGTAGAACCCTAATAGAGCATTGGTGTCGAAGACCCCTTTGGTCTCAAAAAATGACCCTCATGCTCAGAGCTCTGACTACACCCATGAAGATAGTGCACGAGCTTATTACATAAAGTCACCCAATAGTGAGACTTATCTATATCAATATGAGGCACTACCTATGGAACCAAATTGGGAGCCGGAATACTCCAATCTCGTGTATACAAATCCTAGCCCCAGCCCCCAATTCACACAAATGAAACCACAAGCCCCTAGAGGACCATGTTTTAGATGTCAGGGTGACCATTTCATTTGTGAATCTCCCCACCCATCACCTCCGGGACAAGGACAAACCATCACAATATAAGGCTTTTGTCTTGAGCATGACAAAGAACATATCCCGAGAGATTGTCGAAGGAAACCCTCTAGTGAGCCCAAGGTTACACTAACTAATGTGGTAGGCTTAGTGGTTGATTCAAGTTCAAGTAGCATTAACGTTGATTCAAGTTCAAGTAACATTAACGTGCAGTGGCTAGGGGAAAAAACAAAAACATAGAACTCTAGAGGATGAATTTCTTCTTTCTTTCTTGTGGAAATTCCTTCTTCAATTGCTTGCCCATCATGCAAGCTTCATATGGTTCCTTCATGTTTGCAATTAATGGTAGGTGTGTAGCCATGGCTTTGCAGTACATCTTCTATATTACAGGGTACCCGATATGGCCAAATCTCTCATGCCATAGCTTACTTGTGCCCACACTTCTACTGGTTGTACGATCAGAAAACTCATATAGGTTGTTTCACCTTATGCTTATCCCAGCAATGTTGTTGTTGTTATCCATAATCCTAGCTCCTATCTTACTGAAAGGTACTTCATGACCTTGCTCAATTATAGAGGCTACTAAAAGCAGATTTTGTTTGTGCATACAACACATTTGAAAGCTATTTTATGTCCGCATTAGAATTAATGAAAAAATAATACATTTGCCCTCTCCAAGACATCTTGCGTTATTTGCTACCTTTATTGTGAAGATAGGCACCACTATCCAACACCCATGAGTCATGTGACAACAGGCACCACTATCCAACACACATGAGTCATCTGTTCTTGAATCTTTAGTCCAAGAGCATACCTCCTCTATCATAAAAAATAAATCAAGCTTTGTTTCTTTAGTGTCATCAGATTTCTTTCCCTTGCAACCTTTTAAATATCCAATCTTCTCCTCTACCTTCTTGATTTGACAGTCTTGAATTCTATGGCCTTTCTTCTTGTAGTGGAAACACTTTTTCTTGAACTTCTTTTTGTGGCTCTTCTTTTTCTCTCCATCTTTTGAAAATTCTACTTTGCCACCCCTTTCCTTGAGTTGGATATTCTCCTCTATGAGTAAGGTAGTGAGTTATTTAAAAGTTAGAGGTTGAGGCTTGATTTGAGTATTAAGATCAATCACCAAACCATCAAACTTCGGTGGAAAGATTTGAAGACAATATCAGGCTATGCCATGTAATCCTAGCAAGAGGTGGATGAACCACACCTTAAGAGAGAGTATTAGGCAGTAATCCTCAACCATGTCTTTTGGGGCAAGTGGTTAGCTAATTGTTCTCCTAGCTAGGAGGTTGTGAGTTCAATTCCCAACATTGGTATGAGAGCCAAGTTGAGGAACTTGGGCAATATGGAGGTAAGGAGCCTCATACATGGGCACTTGGGAAGCATTTGATCATGGATGAGTATGAAACTGGCTACATATGAAAGCGCATGGGCATTTGGGCACCAAGAAAGGGTTGGATAGGTCTAAAATAAGTCCATGCACTTGAATTTGGGCTTAGTGAGGTGCTCAACCTTGGTAAGGGATCTATCAAGCTAGATAGAGGTCCATAAGTGAGCATTGAGGGCTATGCTACATGTAAGGGAGAAAGAATGTCTCATTTGTCACAAGTCCCTAAGAAATCGTGATCTTAGGTACACACCCTTTGTCCTTCGATTCGGTCAGGCATAACTGTAGTACCTAGAAGAGTGAACTGCACTTGAGTCTGATGATGGACATTGTTCCAAGTGAATTGCCAATATCAAGATTTCCAAAATTTCTCAGATTCTTATTTACATGGCTTGAAGAGAATCCCTATTTCCTAAGTCGAAAGATTTGCAAACCCATGTATTTGAATTTTGTTTCGTATTCATAGGAATACAAGTAATCTCCTCATCACTATCACTATATTCTCTACCTTTTGAGCTATATTTTTCTTGCATGAGTTTCAAATTTAATGATCATTGGATCCACACATTCTTGTTTGGAAATATGTTCCCAGTAGTGAGGTTTAAGTTAGAATAATTCTTCCACAATAAAAGTATGCTCTAGCTTCGTTTTTCTCAATTCATCAAGGATTCCTTAAGATCCATAGGACTTTTTCTTTTCAAATTTCAATAGAGGAGTCTTCTTGCATTCAAAATCTTTCTCATAGCCACCAAGATATCTAGGAAGTGTATTGAGATTGGCATTGTCACAATCAAACATTGGTTGAGTCATGTTGCCAATGCTTTGCACATCATCTTACTCGAAAATTTGTTGGTTCAAACTCTTCAAAGGGTACATTTGTAGTGCTCATTTTCTTCCATCTAACTTCTTGAGCTTCATTCCAAAGCTTCTCTTTCCATAATTCATCAACATCAAGGATGATTGAGTTCATGTCATAACTTTCCTCCTATTGCCAATGCTAATCTCAAAGTCTAAGCATTAGTGCTTCTCGTTCCATAGGTTCTTGGTATACTTCCACTCTTGGGCTTTCAAGAAGGAAAGGGAATGGAACTTTCTACCACTAGGGAATAGGTTCTTCCTTCCGTGGTTGCATTGATATTCCCTTCCTTTGCAGAAGAGTCTCTTCAAGGAATTCTTCATGGATGTTTTCATCTTTTCACATTAAGGGCTCTTGCAAGTGTGGCACTCCATGGAGTTGAGATATCTCTTTGAGTGTTTTATGTTAGAGCTCTCCTCCTTGACTCACTAAGGTCACTTGAAGAGTTGACAACTTAGCAAGAGGTATGGGGTCCTCAATGACCATATTATCTTCATTGTAAGGTTCAAGTTCTCTCATATTATGTGGGGACACCATTGTAAGGCTACCATGTGCTCAAAATAGGTGGGGGTACATTTTCTAGATAATGTTGAGCCAGTTCAGTCATTCATTTGTACATGTCCAACCTTTCATTCTCTATGTCACCTCTTGGATGATAGTTCTCATGATTTGCAAGCATAATTCTAGATATTTTCCTAGCATGATAAGCTTTAATCATCATTTGTAAGTTCTTAGGCATTGGGATTGCCAATATCAATCCTACTATACATCTCTCTTAATGGATATTTGCTTTCTTGTGCTCATGTGATCTCACTCTTAGCCCAAGTCCCTTGTTGTGTAACGTATCATTTGATTTTCATAGGGAATTTCCCATTTCTAAGATCTTCTTCTTGAGGGAGTTTATTCAAATTTCCCATCTGATTTTCTATGAACGTTTCTTCTTGTTATCTAAATTCTTGATTGAATTTTCTATGGATATTGCGAGAGGATTTTCTTTATTCTTGTTTTTACTTTTTCTTCCCGTTTGGCTCTTTTCTATATCTTGGTTGGAAAAATCCAAAATCTCTAGATCCTTAGCTGAGTCCATCGACGCATTTTTCTTGCTCTTGTTAGAGTTAGTTCTTGACATATAATGTAAAGGCTTCATAAGTTATAGCTTACTGTGAAACTATCATCTTCCACTACAGATGAGCAAAGGATCTTCGCAAACCAGAACATATACTCAGAAATTATGTTCAACAGTGAAGGTATGTCAAGTTGATGAAATCAAGTATTTAGAAATTTTTGTATAGTGGAAGTGCAAGTGGAAGAACAACAAAAGACACCAGACTGTGTGATTTTTTAGAGTTTTCAACACCGAAGAGTCACAAGAGAGAAACCACAAACCACTGAAAAGAAATCTAAAACCATCGAAAAGAAATCGTAAAGTCATTGAAAACATATCGGAATAAAATCAGAATGAAATATGGTTTTTCTCAAAGTTTGAGTTTTAGTATTGTCAAGCCATTGGTGATTGTAGATGTGTTCTAATATCACATTATAATCAATGCAACACCCTTCTAGTTCTAGAATCTCACCAGAGTACCAATTAAAAATCTGGTCAATGGATCAAAGCTTCAGCCTTTTTTACCGCCTTCCATGTGTAGAAATCCTCAATTGGATGCCCACGACTACATGTTTTTGCATGAAGATTACTCCATTTTCTCTTGTATCATGCACACCATTCCCTTTGTCCTGGCCCCTTGCGATGCCATTGTATCCCTTTTGTGTTTATATACCACATTGCTACCCTTCAACCCTATTTCTAAATTGTGGTCTTGCATGCTCTTTTTGGAAATCCTTAGTTAGTTATTGCGTTATTGCTATCATGGATGCTTTGGCTCCCATCCAACCCCCATTTGTTGTATTCTCAGACACCATCCTTCATTACTTGAATCCCTATCGCCTTAATACCTTTGTGCTCCTTGAGTGGGATGCCATTGTTATGCACCCCATAGTAGAGAGCATCACCCAGTCCATCACTACTAAGCCCTTCTCAGTAGTCATTTGAACCATCCCATTGAATGGTGCAAAGGTTCACACCACTAATACTGATGTAGGTCATCGTTTCCACCTCCCTACTAATGGCATCACCTACGTTGAGCTGGTCTCTTGTGCTACTATGGAGCAATTGTTTCCCTAGTGTAGCTCGAATGAGTTGCCCATTCTTTGCCAACCTAAACTAGAGTATCCATCCTCTAGCTCTTGGTTGTGGCTATGAACCTTCAATATCATGCCAATGGTATATCCAAGCACTTCTATTCTCTCATTATCACCTTCAACTTTATTCGGCTGCTTTCCTCTTCAACTTTATTCACCCTGAATGCTAGCACACTCTCAAATAGTTATAGCACTCCAATGCAACCAACACCTGACTCCCATATCTCTCGTCCATTCTCTACCCCAGAGAATTCCCAATCAAATTTCATTTATTATTGATTCCTTGAATCTTTACACCTACCTCGACCACCACAGAAGACTATGAGAGCATCATCCTCATCTTTTGACGAGCCAAGCACCCCCGAAAAGTGCACAACTCCAATTTCTTGGACCTCAAGTTCACAAGGGAAAACATGGCCGCCAAGAGTTCTGCCCCTATTCCTTCAATTGTTGAATCAAGTCAGACTCCAACTAGAGTGGCCCTGATACCATCTTCCTCCGAGGAGTTCTTTCACTTACCCTCTGGTTCTATGCAACAACCTCTTGATTCCCCCATTTTGATGATCCCTCTTCCTCCCCTAGATTATCCAATGTCGGAGGCCACACTACCTACTCCCCCAGCCTCCCCTCCTCAATCAATTCATGCCACTTTTGAAACCAACAACCCTCCTCTGTCATCTCTTGAACCCTCTTCTCCCTCATCGCCCAATTGTTTGCCACATGTCACCCATTCCCCCAAAAGTCCCAGATGGTGCCTTATTGCTTCGCCCTCCCAACCTTGCAATACACTCGAATCTTTTGATGCTGCTACACTCGCTCCTCTTCTGGCTCTACACAAAAAATATTGGTCTTTCAATCTTAATATCAATTGCTATATCAATGATCTCTTCTGCCTGAGCAATTACCTTGTCCATATGCAAGAATTGATTAGTAACAATATGGTTAACTACCATCGTACCCGCAAACATCTTCAGCATGATAAGTACTACCTTCAATGTCAACTTCAGGAACTCCAATTAGGTTTTCCACCCGCATCAAAGAATCCTACACTCTCGTTGAGCAGTGCTACCAAGAAGCTAAACAAACACAATACTTTAAAGGGTTTTATGCAGAGGCTATGAAGGAACAATTGCTATGAAGTTTTGAGAAGGTAATACCCGCCACATTCAATGGATCATGGAGTTGGAACATGAGTTCCATGGTGTTGAAGGTGTCACTACATGAATCATAATTCAAACTACAACAATCAATGTAGGAGCATGAATTGTTACAATAGACTACTGAAGCTTTGTAGGAGACAAGCATCTAGCTCTCTACAAATGTCTCGCAACTCACGATTGCTCTTTTCGCTCATGTGGCAAAGCTCCTGCACCTCTAGCAATGGTTGGAACAAGCTGAGGTTGGCAAAGTTGAAGCCATTCAACAAGCACACGTAGAGCCAAGAAGGTGGAAACATATCCCCAAGCAAGATTTTTACTTGCAAGAGGAGTTTGGTCTCCAACTAGCCAAAGCACGAAGTCAGGCTATATTATCCACTATTGCTTCTAGTAACCAATCATGAGCTGAGGTAGGCTTTCTAGATCCCCACAAAGTCGAGAAGTTGATGAAAATAATGATTAAGAAAATTTACAGAACTTCCAAGAAGCAAAGGAATCCTTCAAGTTTGACCTCCATCCACCATTTGATGAAGAACCTAAAGATGAAGAAGGCCACCTTGCATCCTAGGCCTGAAATTCGAGTTCAGGTCCTCCAGGCATACAAGTGTTAGGCCATTGGATAAATATTGTATTTTTTTGGTCTCCAATTTTAATATGATGTAAATTTCAATGAACAATCCGATTCAAAAGGTAGGATCATACATTGTAACTATTCACCAAAAGTAATGAAAAGGTATACGGGCCTATTGTGTAGAGACGACCCAGTGTGTGCTAGTGTATCTGACCAACGGTGCTTCTAGCATGTTGTTCTTCTTCACTAATGAGTTCGGTATTTTTTTCTAGTACTCTATCTATCTGTCTACATAGTTTCTGGTGCATCTTGAAGATGATAAGGGATAATTCGGTGTCTAAGTTATTTGTTGGGGTCGTGAGTGTTTGTGTAGGTGCAAGTGTCTAGCAACGTGATAGAAGTAGGGTGACTTAACTCTGTACTACTCTATCCAGTGGAAGTATATTCATTTGTTGTGTAGGTGTACTACTCTATCCAGTGGAAGTATATTCATTTTTTTATTCCAACCATTAGAGATACAAGATAATATCTACTGCATTTTTATCATAATTCTATATTCTTGAAGATTGGTGATGAAGATTACCAATTTACTATGTATTTCAATACAATTATTTAGTTGGTTGTAATCCACTAGTTTGGAGAATTGGATAGGTTCAAAAACTTACAACAATCTAAGTCATCCCACCCAAGAACCCAAAGTTGACCTATTCCTATCTTTAATAAAAGGAAGAAAGGATGTTAACACATGTGTTCGAAATAGACGGCGGCACATTTTTTAGGAATTTTTGAGCCACTTCAATCATTCATTTGCACATGTCCCATAATAGTTCTCCCTATTATCCATTTGCACATGTCCAAATTTTCGTTCTCTATGTGAGCTCTATGTAGGTGGCAAGAGTACACAATCAACTGCTTGGATATGAGAGGAATCCATTAGCACTAAGTCAATCGATGAGGTCCATGCCCATTCACTCTTACATACATAAGAAGGATTTCATTTTCCCCTTGAATGTTGGGTAGGAATACTAGATCCTCGTGTAGATCATGCATATGCATGCCTATCGATACAAATATGATGTTTGTTTCACTTTTCCAGCTCACTAAGTGCATCGAATATGTTTCTAGGTTTTGTGTATGATGATTTTACTCTTAAATATACAAGAGGGATTTCATGTTCCCCTTCAAGATTGGATAGGAATACTAGCTCCTCGTGTATATCATGCATATGCATGCCAATCAATATGAATATGATTTTGTTTCTTCACTTTCCAACTCACTACGTGTATCCAATAGGTTTCTAGGTTTTGTGTGTGATGATTTTACACTTGTCCTCGTGGGCACATGACTTCTCTTACTCACTCTCATACGTGGTCTCATGTTGTGCCCGAGTGTGCTTTGTGACTAATGGATACCTCCAAGCTGCGAATCATAGGCACATGAGACACATTTGACATACATAAACTATTTTATTGATACTAACCTCTTTTTTCTTGTTTTGTGACACTATTCCTTTAAAAAAGAAAGGGAGAGAGAGAGGGGACAGTACCATATGCTCAAAGAATTTCAATAATAAACCATCAACAAGGATATCCATCAACAACATAAGACAATCAAATGGTAAATCACCATGATGGGAGTACAACACGAAGAGATGAACATCGACCGACCTTTCAGCATGGTAAGAACCCCCTACTCTAGCAACACTATAACAATGGCAGCCTCTTCATTAGCATACCCTTGAGCACTTTTCTCAAGACCCAATGTTTCATACCATACTTGTTACAATGCATTCCCCAAGTATGCATGCATAGGGCCACATTACAAGGCCATCCACAAGGCACATATTTTCTTCAACCCATGCACTAACACACTTACCCATTGTTGGGGATGTAAGGGATGTAAGGTTCATGTGAACTTACCCCCATATTCATATATATACATCATATATATAGCATTGCCTCAAAAGAGTTCATTATGTGAGTTTCGAGGCTCCCATGGATTTGTGTGCATCTCTCCTCTCTTCTCTCTTCCTCCATCTCCTCCTTCCTTCCCTTGTTCTGCACACCAAAGCCCTTCATTGGTATTATGGCATGTTGAAGGCTTGTGTGCCAGAAGCTCCAATGGAAGCTTAGGTCACATGAAGTGAAAGTGCAGGTCGGCATCTCTCAACAATAGTTCAGTATTTCAGTTATAAATCGAGCTAAGAAGCTTGGATGGATGCATTTTAAAGTTCTGTACATAGCTGACATAGAGGGATACAACTTCATAGAAGGGAAGAGAACCTGGTTCGGACTTCTAGAGTGCCAAAAATTCAAAAAACGCAGACTAATGTAGAAGACGAATCCACAATCACTTAGACAACATGTCAGTGTTTTGGTTATAAACTGAGTTCTACAAATCCGAATGAGACGATTCAACTTGTTATGCGTAGCTTGGATTAATGACTAAAAATTTGTAGAAGAACATAGATCCAAATTCTGATTGCAAAGTCATTGAAATTGCAAAATACAGAGCAATAGTGTTGTAGATGAAAGTGAAATTGACAATAGGTGCTTGTTTTGTGCATATCTTGAGCTATGAACCTCTGATTGAGGTGTTCTTTATCTCCTTACGTAGCCAAGAATGAGATCTTGAAGTTTGCTGAAGAGCAAAAGTTCATATTCATAGGTTATCACCTCTGAAAGAGCAAAACACAGAGTAGCATATTTTCACTATAAGAATGCTAATTGCTCTTGGAGGTTGAATTTGCTTTGGAACTTCTTCGAGAGAGAATTTTTGGTGTGCAAGATCTTATTCTTAGAGCTTGACAGCATCATCCATGTATGATCATTGTGGTAGCTCCTCCATATGAGAGTAGAGCATGATCTTTTCACGTGTTTGGTATATGAGATGACATTATGGTATAGTCTATTTGGGGTTTATGTCATCATGAGTTCGATCATGGATGTATAGTGCCATTGTGGTCTATATCTTGCTTATGCCACTTGGATATGGATTTAGTTACCGGTTGCACACAATTCTATGAGAGCTGATTATGGATCTTGGTTGGTACTTGTATCTTTCTTTTCCTTGTAGGTACATGATCCATATTGAAGCCTCAAGTACACATTCATTTGTCACCGTTATTAGCATTTGATCATTAATTGATATGTATTTGCTAGTGTGATTCGTGGCATATGTGGATGGTGATTCGCACATGGTTTAGTTGGTTTAGAGTCCATTTTATAGAGGAGATGCTGCCGAAATTTTGTCAGCTTTTATGCTAGATAGATAATCTAGTAGATCCGTTATGCTTGTGAGATAGCTTTGGATCATTATTTATCTCCATTCACTTGGACTTGATCACAGATTGTTTGTGATAGGTTGGACCATCTTGTAGGATTTATTCTTGACTGGAAGGTGCATCACCATTGTATTAGCATGTATTGCCATTAGATTTTTGGCATATGTAGTTGCCATTATCTTTTGTTGGATTAGTGACAGGTTACTCATTGTTCTTTTGCTATTGGTTATCTTGTTTGATTGCTCAATTTAGAGGGGAAACTTTGCTGAATTTTTCTAGGATTCTTTCACATCGACTTGTTCACTTTCGAGACTTGGTGAGTAGGCTTATGCTCATGGTTTTATGTGCATGCTAGATGCATGGTTATGTGACATGTGGCTCACATGGTTTCTTCTCGAGTGTGACATTTGTGATGTGAGCTATGCATATGGATATGCAGGTGTGATCCTATTGAGGATAGAGTATTTTTTCTAGTGTCTTATTACATTGTTAGTCTCTTGGATTGCCAGCATGGTATCTTCTCGGTTTGATGGCACTCACTTTCCGAGATGGAAAGCTTAGATGTGGCATACATTGGTTCGTGCATGGTTACACATGTATGTGCATAGAGATGCATAGAGGCCTCGTGACATGCCCGACCACGTATGGATGGATATGGATGCATTGGCTAGCTCCACTATCCAGTTACACCTTGTGGACTCTATATATGAGTCTTTTATGTATGAGGAGATGAGTGGTGCATTATGACAGAGACTACATGATATGTACGCGAGTTCATTGACTTATGTGAGACATAGATCACATCGACAAATTTGTTGTTGGCATTGTGGTCGTGAGGCCCATATTCTACGACACTGCTTTAGGCGGATGCGATGACGCCGTCAGAGGTATGCACGTGATGCAGATCAGGTAGTGGTTTCAGGAGAGTCTATGGTAGTTGATTATGCTAGTGATGGGGATATCACTTTCTCCTATTGTTCATCTCATGATTCCTCTTGTTCATTGGATTGCACACATATGGTTTTGCTGCTTGATGCATTAGCGAGTTTTCATGTTACTCCACATCATGAGTGGTTTTGTCGATTCTCATGTGAGAGTCGTGGATGTGTGCACATGCCTAATGGTATGACATATGACATTGAGTTGTAGGAGATGTATGCCTTATGCTACCAAGTGGAGCATCACTTATACTCAGACATGTACGCTATGTGCCTTCATTCCCTATGAGCTTGATTTTAGTTAGCCAATTACAGGAGAGCAAATGTTATGCATTCCTTGTTGAGCATCATTTTCAATTGTAGTTGGGACAGCTTATGTTTTTCAGAGGCGCTAGGATTGGGCATAGGTATCCACTGCAGGTACTCCATGTGAGAGATAGTCTCGTCTCAATGGGAGTTCAGCCTTATGTGCGATGTGAGACTCATCGTGTCTCATTTTATCTACAGATAGGTCTATTGACATTCATGATGCACATGTATGGCAGGATTCAGATGCTCAGATGGATGCACGTATAGAGAATGTTTTGGATGCTCATGATGCTTATGTAGAGCATGATTTTGTTGATCATATAGATGCTCATATGGAGCATACTTTGGATGATCAGCTGGATGCTTTAGAGCATGATGTGGATGCTCATGTAGAGAATTGTAATGATACTCAGTTTGAGTATGATCATCAGTTTGATCTTGGTGTTGATGTTGTGGAGTTAGCTCATGTGGAGCACGATGATACACTTGGTGTGGTAGAGCAGGATAGATCTTATGATACACAATGTATGCTAGAGCATACTAGCTCTCAAGATGCACAACTAGACACATCCTTGGTTGAGACAATGACTGATTTAGATGTTGATGAGTTAGTGATCATGTAGTCATTCTTGGATTCGCTCATGCCAGATGTTGACACAGATATGTGAGGACATATTGTCCTTGACAATGGTGCTTCGGATGCCTTGGATATAGGCATGGCTAACATGCTTAGGTTAGCCAAGATAGCACATGTTTCGAAAGCATTCGGGAGTTTGATGTACGAGTTGTTATGCTCGAGACCAAATATTGCAGTTGCTATTGGAGCATTTGCACTTGGAGTTGTTAGTCATTTGATGATTGATACATGCATAGAGTGAGTGGGAGCTTTGCAGGAACTTCATGAGTTCTTGCATGAGTCAGATGTTAGCTCAACTCTTGTCGATATGAATCTAGAGCAGCTTGAGGTGCATGATTACACCTTGTGCGAGTTAGTTGGTGTAGGTTAATCTGTATGGGTTGATATCCGGACTCTTCCTGTACATTATTGTATAGTCCTACATCATTCTTTGTATGTTTTACCACTTACGGTCACATTGACCCTTAAATGGGAGATTGTTGGGGATATAAAGGTCATGTGACCTTACCCCCATATTCATATATATACGTCATATATATAGCATTGCCTCAAGAGAGTTCATTATGTGGGTTTCGAGGCTCCCATGCATTTGTGTGCATCTCTCCTCTCTTCTCACTTCGTCCATCTTCTCCTTCCTCCTCTTGTTCCGCACACCAAATCCCTTCACCCATTAGTCATTAAGGGTTATGAGTACTTGGCATACAAATTGAGAAATCCATCTTTGAAAGATCTAGAGGACATCAAGGTTACAACATCAGTACCTAAGACGCAATTCACAGTCGACATCTGCTCAAAATCAACATTGACAACCTTTTGAGTAAGTAGCCATTTTTGGAAGCTTACAAATACACTACCATGCTACAATCAAGAAAGAAGTACACACAAAGCGACTAAAACTTGCAAAGGCTAGTAGTGATTTCAAAATGAAGAATAGGACAACCCACCTGAAGGCATCTGAAAGACAAACCGCTCTTGTTGATACATGATGAACGCTACCTCTCAAAGTACTACATGGAACACCCACTCCAACAAGGGTCTGTTAGGGACGACAGACTCGTGAGGGGGGGCAGTGTTGGCACTCAAGGTCAAGAACAAGTTGGGGGAACAGATCGAAGAAGTGGACACACAAGAAGAGGGAGCATGTAGGGAGCTCCGAGAAGTATATGTCAAATTTTCTAAAGACACCCCTATAAAAACTGTGATTTTGATCATTAAAAACCATTGTAAATCTCATTTCATATTTTTCATTGTAGAGATGATTGTGAGATAAAGAGTAATCATCAAATTTCACTACTTGTCAGATTGTCTCTGAATAATGACACCATCTTTTCCTTGGATGCTATAACTCATGAGCTTGAAATCTAGAAATATATTGCTTAAATTCGCACCGTTAATCAAAATGACTCCAAAGAAGTATGCTTAAATTTGTGGATTAGAGAGGAGTTGTGATGAGGAACCCCTCTTTTCAAGAATTCACCTGTAAAGTCTTTGGGTAGTCAGTCCGACATCCAACCATCTTCAATATGAAGAGGTTGGAAGCATGTCAATGTAGAGCCTTTCAATGTGAACTCAAGGCCTCGAATTGCATGAGAAATTCATCTACTTTCTCTATGTGAAGAATGTGTTTGAAATAGGGGACATGATCATGGGGATCCCCATGGGCCTCATAGCACATCTTGGATCTTAATGGATGTGGAACAAACTCTATTCAATAGTGCAAAGGACCAAAGTGCTTCCTTGGTATGCATAGAGTGTATGCCTTGCTCGCCTTCCCACCATGTCTGGTTTTTGCAAAGAACAAGGTTCTCAAAACATACATTTGCTTGAGTTCCTCCTCATCTTGGGATCCAAGGTGTCGTCTTTCTATTTCAGTTTACTTGTATGTTATTCTAATTCATGACTTTATGCTTTGAAAACCTCAACCCCAATCTCATTAAGTTTTATCAAGGTGTTCATTGAAGATGTACAAAGATATTTTTGTATCCATGTAGGCATTAATTTTATAGCAAGTGTGTGTACGAGTAGAAGCTTGACATTACCTTTTATCTTTACAATGGTGTAATTCCATGAATCCTTGAATCCATGCCCATTCACTCTTACATACATAAGAGGGATTTCATGTTCAATGATGTATCCATCTCTGATTCCACTTTGCATTAAACGTTATGAATGATTTAGAGTGAGATTTTGGATGATGTATCTTGCAAAGTCTTTGCATTTTACCTTGAGCTTCAGCTTCCCGAAGTGATGGAGTGGTCTTCCTTGTTCTTCTCCTAAGCGAAGAGGAGAAATTCAATGTGGGTGAGAGTCTTCGTATATCCCCAAGGATCCCTTCTCAAAGTGAATTCTAAGGATTTCCACTAGTTTCAAGCTTTCACTCGTAAGAATAGTGGCGCCATAGATGCATTATGCTTTATCCTTGGTGGACACGTGTAATAAGCACAATGACAATGCACTGTCTCTCTAGAGGTCCCCAAACCCTAACTCCTATGTTCAAGCGCAAGAGTCTAAGTGTACGTGGGCGATGCGAGGGGGAGTGTAGCACCGAGTTGTGCAGTTGGAGATGGGAGGCCATCCCTCAAATATTCCTAGCATGCACTCTCTTGGTGATGCAGCCCTTGATCAGTTTCCGCACTGGAAAGTATGACTTGACCTAGTCGGTTCCACACTTCCTTTGCTTCCGGAGACACCTTTCCCGACTTGATGTATGATCCGAAATTTTCCACAGCTCTCCAAAGGGGCCTATGTGGAGCCACTCATACGTCTAAAACATTGCCCAAATGCAAACATCCATTTGGTTGTGTAGCAAGGAAACCGTTGTTTGTAGTTACTTTGAAAGATGAGCTTTTTCTTCAAAACTTGACTTGCCACAATATATGCACAATGCGTCTAGACCCCTTTGACTTGCAGTTCCACTCTGAGGATCAATCTACACTTTGCGATTTCTATCTGGCTCATGCAAATCTAGCCTTCACCCTTATGTGATCTCCCTTTAAACACCCACAACCCTTGTTTTGTGGTATAAACTTCCCCCAAATGGATACTCAACAAATCGTGTTGTCTTTGGGCTTCAAGGGAATCATATGTTTCACCTAGAACTGCTTGACTTTGGGACTTGACCTATGCTCCATAAGATCCATGCGAGAGCTCCAAGGTCCCTTCAAACCAACTTGAAAACAAAGCACCATTTCTCTATAGTGTTGGGAGATCACGGTTTGTCACCTACATTTTTTTTCTAGATCGATCCATGAGTTTCCTTTCGTTGCTTAAGGTTCATGTAGTCTTCTCGACACCTAATTTTCCTTCAACTTCCCTTGTTATTAGCAAACAAGGAGTTGTCTCTTTGTCATGTCAATTTCTTGGACTTGTGTGATTCTTATGCCCTTCGTTGTACTTGTTAGCAAATCACGATGTCTCTAGCGATTTGTTGGACATTGCTTTGATATCAACAAGAGTGGCACTACCTACTAAGTTGACAAGGGCCTCGGGGCAATAATGTTGATGAAGGCAGCAGCATCTACACAACCTTTGAAGTGTGTGTGACGATGAGAGTAGTCTCGTCTCATTGCAGTTGCGAGTCCGAGTAGTGGCTTTAGAATAGTAGTCGGAAAGTGGGGAGATAAAGGCAGGCGGCCGTGCGTTAAAAACCTGAGACATGGCTTTTCCGTTGCCGGGACTTGAACCCGGGTCGCTCGGGTGAGAGCCGAGTATCCTAACCGACTAGACTACAACGGAGGTGGCCCTCACCTCTAAATAGCGCATGGAATCATCATCATCATCATGTCATTTGAGTATGATAAAATGATAAATATATATATATATATATATATATATATATATATATATATATATATATATATATATATATATATATATATATATATGTGACGACGAGAGAAGAAGCTCTTCTATGTTTGCCAAACAAAACAGACGAATCGAATCTTGCGCTTATCACGACAAAAAGTGCAATGCAAACATGACCCTCTCATTTCTCTTCCGTATCCTTACAAAATGAACATCATCCACATTCTAGAGGAGGAGACTTACAAAGAAATTCGTGGATGGTGTGCAGTATTTGGGGAGGGACTCACACTCACACATGCAAAAAATCCCCCATCCAAACCCCCTCTCCTTCATAACAGTTCATACCAACAATCCCCATGGATGGTACACACAGAGTTGGCAAGGGACTCACACATGTGGATGTGGAAAAATCACCCATACAAAGTCTCTTCCATAACGATTCATACCAAGTGAAGGATGGTGCCAAAAGGGCACGCCGCCACTGCCCTAGCAATATCACAATCAAGTATGCACGCATGCTTGCCTTTTTCTTTTTGTTTCGTTCCTCCCCTTCTTTCCTTTTCCTTCTTAAGTGGGAACTTCGGGAGTAGTGTGCTCTGCTAATGAGATAGGGATGCATATGCACAGCGGCTCATTTTCATCAAATTCAAGGGACTCATAATCGTGCATATAAAGGGCTAGCTATAAGAAATCACTTGAACTTGTGAGTTTTCATATTGTATGTCTATGGCTCATTCAAAGATAGAGAACTTGGAAAAGGAAAGCCCAACTCCGAGCAGCCCAGCCAAGAATACACTCCTTGTCTTTCGCTTTCTCATCCTCGTTTCGTTGTGCTCCCATGGCTTGTTCGCTGCCATTAGACTCGCCAACCAGTTTTAAAGCTCTCGCTCAAGCTTGTATCCAAGACTTCTTGTGTTCTCTCTCGAGATTTCTTGTCTTTTTTTCCAATTCATTCTGGCATTCATCGAATAGGTCCTTCAATGTTGTTATCTCTTCATCCAATGTCTTCCAACGTGGTGTTCTTTGATTCCACATTGTCAATGACTATCTTCTTGTAATTGGATTCCAACTCTTTCTATTCTTCCTCAAAGTAGTGTTCTGGGACATCACCAAATCCACCTTTAGTAACGTTTCTACCATCTCTTTCTCCATGTTGGTCCTTCAATTATGAGATTTTCTTTGAAACTTCTGCATTCATTTCTACCGTCTGTATGGTTGCAGATTCTATGGTTTCATCAATTTCTACCATCTGCATCTAAGTATCCATGGCACTCTGCATCATTCATCTCACTAATGGCTTCAACGGATTGGCATCAATGTTTAACCGAGTAGACATTGGGAGTGATGGTGGTACATTAGGGCCAGCTTCATTTCCTCTCACCATATGTAAAAGTTTGTTGAAGGATTGTATGAACTTCACTAACATACATTAGGGGAAAAAATGAACCCTGCATGGGCCTTGTAAGGATCCCTAATTTTCAGGGATTAAAATTAATCATGCTAGGGATAAAGGGAGCATGGAAAACCAGCAGTGGTATTTTATTTAAAAATATTATTTCTTAAGGGCCACATCTGATTCCTCAATTTGAACGGATTCGCACTTGTTGAGAGCCGTTAGATACCTCGAATGAATGGATAAGATTGATGAAGTGTGCTGTCAAAAAAATAGTGCGCTTAGTTGGGAAGGGTTTGTCGCCATATTGAGCCCTTGGATATTCACTACGAACAAATGAGATGACCCAAGGTATCTCTGGCAGAAAAAGCCAAAATAGAGAGCCCACATCATTTGTGAGAGGTGGGAATAATGAAGAGAGAGACTCACAGACGTACACGATTTGTGAGCCATTCTATTTCTATCATGGGCGGACGCGATTCGCGGTACAATTCTGGCAGAAAAAGATGAAATAGGACTCATTCAAGTCATAGGACATGGGAAAAGGAAGAGAGAGACTACATTGGGATGCGAACGAATGGAGTCCCTTGGATTTCTTCCGATCGGACGTCCCATATTAAAATGCGCATGTCTCTCTTTTTTTCAAGCATAATCATTGGATTTCATTCATATCCAAGGGTCCATACCATTTTCGGATCGCGAAATTTGAATCCTAAACCACTACATGAGAAAATACCACTTTTATCATCACATTTTGGTTGTTTTGACCAATCCAAAACCAAGGAAACCTAGGCCTAGCCTACTTGATTGAGGCTCTAGACTGTGGCCACCACCCTCCTCTCATTGGTCCATCACTAATCAGCCCTTAATCTAAAAGGCCCATGCAGGGTTCATTTTTTCCCCTAATGATTTGGTTGTGACATAGGAGTGACACTTGTAATCACTTGAGTTGATTCTACCACATATACCTCTTGGGCCTTATTCCTTCTCGCTTCTAAGGGTATGAAAGCTATTGACTCATTCCTTATCGCAATCACGCTAATCGATAAGGGTGACTCCTCGCTATCATCTAATAACTATTCTCATTCTTCCTATTGTTACATCTCCAACAACATTGCGTGCTTAGCAGAAGTTGAATTGACATGTACTACGAAGTACAGACATAGCCAGGAAAGCGTTTTGGAGATCCCTCCATTGTTTCTCCTTGTTTCGCAGCCTCTCAATATACAAAAACTTCTTGCTGGTCTTCAAGGATGTCCTAAATTTGATTTCATTCATCCCAATTCCATCATCATTAGTGTATTCTTTCAGTTCGATGTTCATTCGTTGGTCATCCTTTTCTTCATCATCAATTCTAGAATAGGAGCTAATATCCTTGCTTTTCTTATTGATATATTTTGGTAGTCATATGTATGAACACATTAGGACCACCGGGGCACTTATTTCCCTCTTTAGGAGGTTTTTTTCCCTGCAGCTTGTATATACGCCTATAACCCTAACGGATAATTTATCTTTCTACATTCTCTTGTTAATACATTCAGTATTGTGTGTGTTGTCCAAGCTTCTTCCTCTTCCTTGTGTTGTTCCCGTGCTTCCATAGACCTCTAACTCCAACAATTAGTATCAGAACAGGCGGCCGCTTCATCTAGGGCATCCTCAACATCCCTTCAATCATAGTTGTAGCATACTCATGAAAATTGGTGAGCATACTCGACTTCTGAATGCACTATCATAGCACCTATGTAGGAAATTTTGTCTTTTTTGTGCCAAACACATATACAAGTTTCTGTTCCCTAGTATAAGCTCCTTGAAGTCTTCTATAGGTTTAACAAAAGTTGAATGTGTAGTTTTGTTCGACGTTTTGAGAGACATTCAGTTTTTTGCATCAAAGTATTTTAGTCAGTGGCCATGGCCAAAAGCAATGATGTACTTCATATGTTAGCTATTGACGATGAGTTGGATGGTACTAATTACCCATTATGGGCATATATGATGCATCATGTATTGGTTGCAAAAGGACTCTGGAATATTGTGCACAGTGTTGAAAAACATCCTACTACAACTACAAATATAGTCACTGAAGGTAATGCAGATGGCATTGAAAATGGTGATCTTTAGGTTCATGTTAGTGTTGCAATTTGTGTTGCACCTATTGTATAACAACTTTTTTGTGGTGGCAAAGATGCTCAAGCACATGTATTGATAGCCTTGTCTGTCAAGTGTGCCATTATTCCTCACATTCACTCTTGCAAAACAAGAAATGATGCTTGGGATACACTTACGAGTTTATACTAGTGTTGAAAACATCCTAGTACAACTACAAATATAGTTACTGAAGGTGATGCAGATGACATTGAAGATGGTGATCTTTAGGTGCCTATTAGTGTTAGAGTTTCTGCTGCATACTCATGAAAATTGGTGAGCATACTCGACCTCTGAATGCACTATCATAGCACCTGAGTAGGAAATTTCATCTTTTTGTGCCAAACATATATACAAGTTTTGGTTCCCTAGTAAAAGCTCCTCGAAGTCTGCTAGAGGTTTAGCAAAACTTGAAAGGTTAGTTTTGTTCAACTTTTTGAGATACAATCATTTTTCTACATCAAGGTATTTTATTCAGTGGCCATGACCAAAAGCAATGATGTATTCCGTATGTTAGCTATTGAGGATGAGTTGGATGGTACCAATTACCCATCAAGGGCATATATGATATATCATGTATTGGTTGCAAAAGGACCGTGGAATATTGTGCACAATGTTGAAAAACTTCCTACTACAACTACAAGTACAATTAGTGAAGCTAATGCAGATGGCATTGAAGATGGTGATCTTTAGTTTCATGTTAGTGTTGCGGTTCTTGTTGCACCTACTGTAGAGCAACTTCATTGGGGTAACGTTTAGTAACGTTTCTACCATCTCTTTCTCCATGTCGATGCTTCAATTATGAGATTTTCTTTGAAACTTGTGCATTCATTTCTACCATCTGTATGGTTGCAGATTCTATGGTTTCATCAATTTCTACCATCTGCATCTAAGTATCCATGGCACTCTGCATCATTCATCTCACTAATGGCTTCAACGGATTGGCATCAATGTTTAACCGAGTAGACATTGGGAGTGATGGTGGTACATTAGAGCCAGCTTCATTTCCTCTCACCATATGTAAAAGTTTGTTGAAGGATTGTATGAACTTCAATAACATATTTGGTTGTGACATAGGAGTGACACTTGTACTCACTTGAGTTGATTCTACCACATATACCTCTTGGGAATTATTCCTTCTCGCTTCAGAGGGTATGAAAGCTATTGACTCATTCCTTTTTGCAATCACGCTAATCGGTAAGGGTGGCTCCTCGCTATCATCTAATAACTATTCTCATTCTTCCTATTGTCACATCTCCAACAACATTGCTTGCTTAGTAGAAGTTGAATTGACATGTATTACGAAGTCCAGACATAGCCCAGGAAAGCGTATTGGAGATCCCTCCATTGTTTCTACTTGTTTCGCAACCTCTCAATGTACAAAATCTTCTTGTTTCTACCTATAACCCTAACAGATCATTTATCTTTGTACATTCTCTTGTTAATACGTTCAGTATTGTGTGTGTGCTCCAAGCTTCTTCCTCTTCATTGTGCTCTTTGTGTGCTTCTATAGACCTCAAACTGCAACAATTAGTATCAGAGCAGGTGATCGCTTCATCTAGGGCATCCTCGACATCCCTCCAGTCACAGTCCCAGCATACTCATGAAAATTGGTGAGCATACTCGGCCTTTGAATGCACTATCATAGCACCTATGTAGGAAATTTTGTCTTTTTAGTGCCAAACACATATACAAGTTTCTGTTCCCTAGTATAAGCTCCTTGAAGTCTGCTATAGGTTTAACAAAAGTTGAATGTGTAGTTTTGTTCGACGTTTTGAGATACATTCATTTTTTTGCATCAAAGTATTTTAGTCAGTGGCCATGGCCAAAAGCAATGATGTACTTCATATGTTAGCTATTGAGGATGAGTTGGATGGTACTAATTACCCATTATGGGCATATATGATGTGTCATGTATTGGTTGCAAAAGGAGTGTGGAATATTGTGCATTGTGCTGAAAAATGTCCTACTACAACTGCAAATACAGTTATTGAAGGTGATGCAAATGGCATTGAAGATGCTTATCATCAAGTTCATGTTCATGTTGTGGTTCCTGTTGCACCTACTATGGAGCAACTTTGTTGGGATGGCAAAGATGTTCGGGCACATGCATTGATAGCCTTGTCTATCAAGCATGCCATTATTCCTAACATTGGCTCCTCCAAAATAGCAAAGGATGCTTGGGATACACTTACCACTTTATACTAGGCAGGGAATGAAGCTCGTGTTTCTTACTTTCAAAAACAATTGGAGAGTGAGCACATGAATGAAGGAGATTCCATGAGCAATTTTTCGACAAAGATCAAAGATTTGAAGGAGCACTTGATTTTTGTTGATGAAGTCTTGCTAGATAGGTCACTTGTGCATAATATTACGAATGGAATTCGAGATTCATATCAAAGTTTTGCTTCTACTCTTTGATTGATGATGAAAGAAAATCCAAATGCCTTAACATTTCAAGATTTAGTCTTTGCTCTGTTGCAGGAAGACACACACACACAGTTGGCAAGGGACTCACACATGTGGATGTGGAAAAATGACCCATACAAAGTCTCTTCCATAATGATTCATACCAAGCGAAGGATGGTGCCAAAAGGGCATGCCGCCACTGCCCTAGCAATATCACAATCAAGTATGCACGCATGCTTGCCTTTTTCTTTTTGTTTCCTTCCTCCCCTTCTTTCCTTTTCCTTCTTAAGTGGGAACTTCAGGAGTAGTGTGCTCTACTAATGAGATAGGGATGCATATGCACAATGGCTCATTTTCATCAAATTCAAGGGACTCATAATCGTGCATATAAAAGGCTAGCTATAAGAAATCACTTGAACTTGTGAGTTTTCATATTGTATGTCTATGGCTCATTCAAAGATAGAGAACTTGGAAAAGGAAAGCCCAACTCCGAGCAGCCCAGCCAAGAATACACTCCTTGTCTTTCGCCTTCTCATCCTCATTTCGTTGTGCTCCCATGGCTTGTTCGCTGCCATTAGACTCGCCAAACCAGTTTTAAAGCTCTCGCTCAAGCTTGTATCCGAGACTTCTTGTGTTCTCTCTAGAGATTTCTTGTCTTTTTTTCCAATTCATTCTGGCATTCATCGAATAGGTCCTTCAATGTTGTTATCTCTTCATCCAATGTCTTCCAACGTGGTGTTCTTTGATTCCATGTGTAAAAGTTTGTTGAAGGATTGTATGAACTTCAATAACATATTTGGTTGTGACATAGGAGTGACACTTCTACTCACTTGAGTTGATTCTACCACATATACCTCTTGGGCCTTATTCCTTCTCGCTTCTGAGGGTATGAAATCTATTGACTCATTCGTTTTTGCAATCACGCTAATCGGTAAGGGTGGCTCCTCGCTATCATCTAATAACTATTCTCATTCTTCCTATCGTTACGTCTCCAACAACATTGCTTGCTTAGTAGAAGTTGAATTGGCATGTACTACGAAGTCCAGACATAGCCCAGGAAAGCGTATTGGAGATCCCTCCATTGTTTCTACTTGTTTCTCAACCTCTCAATGTACAAAATCTTCTTTTTGGTCTTCAAGGATGTCCTAAATTTGATTTCATTCATCCCAATTCCATCACCATTAGTGTATTCTTTCAGTTCGATGTTCATTCGTTGGTCATCCTTTTCTTCATCATCAATTCTAGAATAGGAGCTAGTATCCTTGCTTTTCTTATTGATATATTTTGGTAGTGATGTGTATGAACACCTTAGGACCACCAGGGCTCTTTTTTCCCTCTTTAGGAGGTTTTTTTCCCTGCAGCTTGTATATACACCTATAACCCTAACGGATCATTTATCTTTGTACATTCTCTTGTTAATACATTCAGTATTGTGTGTGTGCTCCAAGCTTCTTCCTCTTCCTTGTGTTGTTCCCGTGCTTCCATAGACCTCTAACTCCAACAATTAGTATCAGAGCAGGTGGCCGCTTCATCTAGGGCATCCTCGACATCCCTTCAATCACAGTTGTAGCATACTCATGAAAATTGGTGAGCATACTTGACCTCTGAATGCACTATCATAGGACCTATGTAGGAAAATTTGTCTTTTTTGTGCCAAACACATATACAAGTTTCGGTTCCATAGTATAAGCTCCTCAAATTGTGCTATAGGTTTAGCAAAACATGACGGTGTAGTTTTGTTCGACGTTTTGAGATACAGTCATTTTTCTGCATCAAGGTATTTTAATTAGTGGCCATGGCCAAAAGCAATGATGTATTTCATATGTTATCTATTGAGGATGAGTTGGATGGTAGTAATAACCCATTATTGGCATATATGATGCATCATGTATTGGTTGCAAAAGCACTATGGAATATTCTGCACGGTGTTGAAAAACGTCCTACTACTTTGCATCATTGATCTCACTAATGGCTTCAACGCATTGGCATCAATGTTTAACTGAGTAGACATTGGGAGTGATGGTGGTACATTAGATCTAGCTTCATTTCCTCTCACCATATGTAAAAGTTTGTTGAAGGAATGTATGAACTTCAATAACATATTTGGTTGTGACATAGGAGTGACCCTTGTACTCACTTGTATTGGAGATCCCTCCATTGTTTCTACTTGTTTTTGAACCTCTCAATGTACAAAATCTTCTTGTTGGTCTTCAAGGATGTCCTAAATTTGATTTCATTCATCCCAATTCCATCATCATTAGTGTATTCTTTCAGTTCGATGTTCATTCGTTGATCATCCTTTTCTTCATCATCAATTCTAGAATAGGAGCTAATATCCTTGCTTTTCTTATTGACATATTTTGGTAGTGATGTGGTTAAACACATTAGGACCATGGGGGCACTTTTTTCCGTCTTTAGGAGGTTTTTTTCCCTGCAGCTTGTATATAGACCTATAACCCTAACAGATCATTTATCTTTGTACATTCTCTTGTTAATACATTCAGTATTGTGTGTGTTCTTGAAGCTTCTTCCTCTTCCTTGTGTTGTTCCCATGCTTCTGTAGACTCCAACAATCAGTATCAGAGCAGGCGACCGCTTCATCTAGGGCATCCTCAACATCCCTTGAATCATAGTCGTAGCATACTCATGAAAACTGATGAGCATACTTAGCCTCTGAATGCACTATCATAGCACCTATGTAGGAAATTTTGTCTTTTTTGTGCCAAACACGTATACAAGTTTCGGTTCCCTAGTATAAGCTCCTTGAATTCTGCTATAGGTTTAACAAAACTTGAAAGTGTAGTTTTGTTCGATGTTTTGAGATATAGTCAATTTTCTGCATCAAGGTATCTTAGTCAGTGGCCATGGCCAAAAGCAATGATGTATTTCATATGTTAGCTATTGATGATGAGTTTGATGGTATGACCACGAATGGCATTCCAGATTCATATCAAAGTTTTGCTTCTACTCTTTGATTGATGATGAAAGGCAATCCAAATGCCATAACATTTCAAGAGTTAGTCTTTGCTCTGTTGCAGGAAGATTAGTCTATGCAGAATAGGTCCATTATGCGTCTTGTAGATCAAGCTTTCTTGGCTAGTTGGAAGGGCAAAGGTAAATGGAGCTCATCCACTAGTCAGTAGAAATCTGCTAATTGTGCACAGTCAAAGAAGGATGAAAAAGATGAGAAGAAAACAAAAGGGCTAAAATTGTTTTACAAATACTAAAGAAAATGATGATGTCATAAGGAATTGTCCAAAACTCGCTACAAAAGAGACAAAGGCTATGTCAAATGCAAAGCTTTGGCATGCAAGCTTGGGTTATCTCAATTTTGCTAGTTTGCTACGCTTGCAGAAATATGAAATGGTGTCCTCTCTTCCCAGACTTGAGGCACCTGATAAACATGTGTGTAAAAGATGTATTTTGGGAAAAATGCAACATTTCTCCTTTGAAAAAGATGTTTATTACAAGCTACTAAAAAATTGCAGCTTGTTCATAGTGTTAGACGGTCGCCGGAGTGGGACGGACGTAATGACCGCTTGATATACCGGAATTATCAAAATCCGTGCAAAAAAAAGTTGGTACGCGCATCTTGAAAAAGATATATAAAGCAATGTAAAGAGAATGGAGAGAGACACTTGTGAGAAACGGTTTTCTTGGAATTGCCAATTTGTTCGCCTGATTATTTGTCAGATTATTATTACACTGTTACGAAGTCTGAGTATTGTTTGTGTTGATTTCTGTTCTGTTCTACGCCTGGTTAGTCGTTTATTCACTCCGTAGTGCAGAGCTGCGAATTAGTAATCTTGTGTTACGAATCTGTTCGGTAATGGTTGAGTGTGTCTCTGAATGTTAATAAGTGCAGTGTGTTACTTATCAGTAGTATACTGAACAAGGAAGTATGGAAGTAGTTCCGAACTGATCGCATGTTAACCATTTTGGTAAGTGACCAAGGTCGATGCAGTCGTCTACGTTCACTGTTGATTCCGATCACAGGAAAAACTAGCATTTGTAACGGTTGAAGTGCGAGTAGGTCATTGTTAAGCCTGTAACAAGTCGCTTGTGGTTAGGACATTTGTTGCTCGTAATTGGTATACGATGAATTATATAATTTCAGTATATATATATGTGTTTGGTATACCTGTCTATTCTAAAGAAGTACGTATTAGGTGATCTTCGTTTACTGAAGTAGATTATTCTATTGGACACAAGTCACCGGACTACTGCTCAGACCATCATAGCAGGATTAGTTCAGAAATTCTAAGTCCAGTACAACGAACAGTCATCGGTTGTTCAGAATTGCGCACGGAGCTAAGACGCTAGAAGTAATTATAATTGTGTAATAAGTTGGGAAAATAGTACAGGGCCTCTGTCTAACAGACCCCTACCACTCCCAAGGACCCACGTGGCTCAAAGGTAATTTACGGTTAGGAAAGATTCGGAAACGGCTGAACTTGAAGTATTTTGAGCCTGAAGTCGGAAGTTAACGATTAACGTTTAACATTTGGCACCGTCTGTGGGAAAAGTGGCATCAAGATTGCCAGTCATCTGTCAGAATCAGATTATTGTTTGATTGTCAGTAGCAACAGAACCAGATTGTTGCAAACTGTTTCGTTAGTAATATTCCACGATTAATACGGAAAATGATAAATGCCGGTTACTCGGTCTGGCGAAACGTACCCCAAGAACCATCAGTCTGGAGTAAAGACAACTCTGGCAGGTAGAAGTACAACTAGGATTGACCCAGTGTCAAGAAAGTTCAGAACGTTAAAGCTGATTCCGGTCATATTCCGGTAGAACGTGTTACGTCTCTGGTACATTCCAGTACTATTTCGGCACAGTCTGTCGAAGATATAGTAATTCCAGAACCTACCAAGTCGCAGTTGGAAGCTAGTTTAACACTCTTGGAAAAGGATTTAGATTCACTTACGATTAGACACACCCTAGGCAAAGAAATCAGCGAAGGCGAAAAGACACCGCATTCGGGCACAAGTTCGGTTTATCCCGGTGATGTTTCGGTAAGAGAATCTCAGTTATTCAGTGACGAATTAGCACTTTCTGCTGAATCTTCAGCCCAACTGCCGTGCTTGGAAGCAAGTTCTCCTACACTGGACACCAAGGAAGAAGGAAGGCTGTTTGACACAGAAATTCGCAGTATAGTAAGCAAGCTTATTTCACCGGAAAGTGTGCCATCAGACCATATAGATTCCGGTAGTTCAAATATTCAGACCAAAAATACAGACGGAAGTTATAATACATTCACGATGAACGGACAACAACAACAACAACAGTTATGTCAACACAGGCCATCTCCAACAGGAGTGACATACACGAAGTTTGGTGGATTTCCAAGAGATGATCCGGATGCTCACGTACGCACTTTCGAGATAAGCTACGCCATCCTCAACCATCCACCGGATCCGGTCTACAAAGCCATTGTCTTTCAATCTACACTTGTCAATGAAGCAGCCAGGTGGCTCACAGAATACGATATTAATCATTTCGGCACCTACGAAGCAGTTCGAGATGCTTTTTTGCAGCGATTCAGGTTAAAAAAGAATCCAGCCGAAATTTTTGATTATCTGCAGAATAACAGACAGAGAGTGAATCAATCTGTACAGGAATATGCTACCCTTTTCAGAACACACTTAAGGCAGCTACCACCGGCTCATGCTAACTTACCAGATGATGTTATTACTCAGTGGTTCATCAATGGCTTGGTTCCTCAACTTAAGCAGATCATGATCATAAGATGTGTCGGAGCTATGACACTTGATGCAGTCATCGCAATGACTCTACAGCTGGAAAACAAAGTCGGAGGATTTGCAGAAGATCTGGAGTGGGCAAAAACAAACAGACATGTTGCCGAAGATATGACCAAACAAGTATATTGCACCACATGCAAAAATTCAGGACATACCAGCACCAATTGCGCACTTAATGAGACATTCTGCGCTATCTGCAACATTGCCGGACACACCACCGAACACTGCGCATACAACGCTAGAGTACAGGGAACAACGACTGTCAATGCAATTATCCAGGAACAAGGGCAGCCAGCCAATCATTATGTGCCTCCACAAATGAGAAACAACCAGCAGCAAGGATATCGAAATTACCGAGGACAGAGGAATAACAACTATAATCCAAATCGCTGGCAGAACGGGCCACCACCGGAAAATCCCAATTTACCACCACCACGCTGTCATTTTTGTGGTGAATTCGGACACATTAGAAGATTTTGCAAGGATGCAGCTGAGTATGATCAAAGGAAGAAGGAGCGGCAAAACCCAATGGCCAACATGGTACAAATTACACCGGTAGAAACGCAAACTGCTATAGTCCAGACCCGATCAGGTAAACAGCTGCAGTCCGCAGCAGAAATATTCGAACCGGGGATACGAGAACAACATAGGATGTATAACAAGGCTAGTCACTGGACCGCAACAGAACCACCATTGTTCCCAGAACCTATTCCGGTGACTCAGACCTCGTCGACAAAGGAAGGAACATAACAAAAGGAAGCAGCAGCGGAGCCATCATCAGCAGTAGACATAACAACAGATACTTCTGCATCAGCAGAGACCTTAAGTTCAAAAGAGGAGGATAACCAATCTCAGCAGGCCTGGGAAATTTTATCCAAGGTATCTATCACTTTGCCTCTCGGCCAACTACTGGCATTAGTACCTGGGATTAGACAACAGTTCCAGCAACAGTTCAGTCCGGTACCTTCTTGTATTCCGGCGACAGCAGCAGTTCAACCGGAACCTGATTCTACGGTTGATCATTCAGTTCCCTTAATTACAGTATGGTATAAGAAGCATAAGATCACGCAAGTATTGATTGATGGAGGCTCTGGTGTTAACATTGCGACCGCAGCATTATGCAAAAGGTTAGGATGGACCGAAATCGAACCAGTTCAATTTTTTGTCAGAATGGCAGATCAATCTAGAGTCCATCCTGTAGGACTTGTGCAAAATGTACCCATCACTTTACAAGGTATGACCTTTAAAATGACCTTTGTTATACTAGATCTGCCAGAATCCACTTTGGATTACAACCTTCTTTTCGGTCGACCATGGCTGAAGCATGCAAAGGTAGTACAGGACTGGTCTGCACAAGAGCTTACATTTAAAGATGCCAATCATAAATATGTGGTAAAATTAGATGCTATACAACCTTGCAAACTACACGCTAGACCACATTTTGCTGAACCAGTCCACATGTTAGATGGACTATCAGATGATGAAGAAGAGGAATTTCTGAAGAATAACACTGATTTAATGACCTTAGGGACTGTTGATCTACAGTCCCTGATAGATAACTGGAGTACTTCAGTTTGTACAATTGTACCGATCACCGGGAATTCTAAGCAGGAATATACTGTTTCAACACATGACGACGAATTACAATCACTGTTCAAGTCAAAGACGAGCTACGAAGAGCCCAGGAATGCTTGGACGAGGTAAATAGAATGCTGAGACATCAATTAACCAGGGAAGCAAAATACCAAAAAGATCTGGCAAATACTCGAAGAGAACGCGATGCATTCTCCAAAACAATCGAATTTCAGAATCAGCAACTCGAGCGACTGGATAACCAATTGCGAAATCAGAAGGATCGAGTCACGGATATGCAGCAGAAAGTCACCGAAATGAAGACATCCCGGGACGCTGCATTATCCAATGATTTTTATTTACAGGAGGCCTTTTTGCAAACCTAGGCCGAAATTTTGCTTACTGAAGCAATCGCACTTAGTTCCGTCAGAATAGATGCGCAGATTTGTAGAACCCGACACTCTGAAGCAATTATTAGAAACCCTTAAGAAAAAAATAGCTCGTACATTTAGATTAGCCAGGAATATGTACCTCGAAGGCCTCATAGAAGAATAGTAAAATTCGGTCATGCGATTTCGCAATGTAACGATGAGTTCGAATTGAGTATGATACCAAGGTTTTGTTTCATGATACTTTTTCGCACATGTAAAAGACTTGCTAAGTCCAGCATCGATCTACGGGATAAAATGCAGAATGATGATTTTTTATGCTACAATTTTGGTAAGGGGAATGAAGTGTCATGTCCGAATGAAATATAATCATTCCAGCAAAAGGCAGTTCAAGCTCTGGTGCTTATAAAATGCGTATGCCCAGCATAGTATTTTTCAGTATAGTATTCTTCGAGCTTTGGTGCTAGTTAACAAATATTCAACATATTATTTTTCTGCGAGCCTTACAACCATGCCTGAATCCGATATACTAAGATGGTGACTCAGGAAGCGC
The DNA here is from genome assembly GCA_020310875.1 of Ceratopteris richardii. Taxonomy (NCBI): domain Eukaryota; kingdom Viridiplantae; phylum Streptophyta; class Polypodiopsida; order Polypodiales; family Pteridaceae; genus Ceratopteris; species Ceratopteris richardii. The sequence goes on from CM035431.1 coordinate 93,543,256, forward strand.
GCAACTGCACAGAACCGTGTTGTGACTACAACAGACACTACATTACAGGATGATGAAGATGACTCAATGACTTTTGCAACATTAAAAGTTCAGCATAACAACATATTATTTTCCACAGAATTTAAAATAGAGCTCGACATCCATTCTAGGAGGAATGAGAACTGGCTACGGAGGATCGGACTCCTCCAGTTTGCTAAGTTACCATGGGAGCAGTGGACAGGTAATGAAGATGCAGAGAATCAGTTACACAGCATGCGACGAACAAAAGGCCTCATTTTAAACCAGGTATAATTTTCACCACAGTTAGTTTCAGCCATATTTAAATTGCCGCTGTATGATGATGCACGTTTTCCTAAATGTTCGAATGATGATCTGAGAAAAGAATTTGGAAACTGCGAAGGCCGCAGAAGATATTAAAAATGCCACATATAATTGCCGTGAACAATTCAAGTGGTATTTGGAGAGACTATGTTTCTTAGTTAAATTTGATTTGATGTCTAGAGAAAATTTCTCACCATTAGTACATGCCGAAGGAGGTGGTAGAGTTAGCTGGACACACTGGCTATATAACCATCTCTATGCACAAATCTTTGTCGGGGATAAGCGAAGATCCCAAACCAATAGCAGAATAGCAGTATATTTAGCTGCTATATTCAAATTTGTGCAGTCGGTGAAAGAGCAGAAGCTGAGATGGTCCCAAGATATTAATTCCTGTGATCATAACATGATAGACACAAGACATCCACACAGTGCAGAGCAAGAGGAAGCAGAACAAATTTCTACATCGTCTGAAAATTTATTTCACACAGATAATAGAGAACAGAACAAGGCAGTAGGAACGCCTTTTAGGCTGTCGACTAAACGCAGAATGGAAGACCACTTACAAACTGTCAGTCCAAGGAAGTTGCCGAATGACAATCTCCCACCAAATTATGTGACAGGGTTGCAAAATAAATTACAAGAAGTTTCTGATTATTTGCGTCAACAAGAACAAATGATTCAGCAGGAAAAAGAAATATTATTCGCTAATATGAATAATTCCAATTCATTATTAGAAAAGATGAAACAGATGCAAAAGGAACTGGACGACAAAGAAGGCTTACTGAAGGAGTTACAGAGTAACCAACGGCAATTAGTAGCGGAGTTGATTAACGCTAAAAAGTTTTTTCAAGAATTTAACCAGTGGCAGAAAAATATACAAAAACAGATACAAGACGAAATGATGAGCTTTTCTATCATGAATGCCAACCTGCAAGCAGAAAATGAAGTTTTGCGTTCACGAATACAAGTTTTACAGGAAATGGAAACCCAGTTATTAAATAATGAAGGCATTGAATTGGATGCCACGTTGATGACAAAGATAAATATCGAGTCACTGAAACAACAATTGTATAATCATATACATGATACTTGGAAACTTTTTCGTAGAAGATGGCTGGGTATACTTGTTCCCCAAATTGATCAAAGACGGTCTTGTTTTGTGTCCAACCATGAAAACGATCTCATGATAGTCATTAAACGACAGGAAAATCAGCTTGAAGAATACAAACAGACGATTAAAGAATTGCAAAAAGAACTGTTACAGGTGCAGACACAGGTGAATCGGGAGCAGAACACTGACACAAACAATCAGACGCACCAAAGTGGCGAAGAAAATACTGTTAGTTTATAGAATCTACAGGGTGCTCCCAATATCATTAATGAATCTGAACATAACTCTGAAAATTTTTTTGTGGAACTTGCGGGTTCGAGTCCACCGTGCGTGCCAGTGTTAGACGGTCGCCGGAGTGGGACGGACGTAATGACCGCCTGATATACCAAAATTATCAAAATCCGTGCAAAATAAAGTTGGTACGCGCATCTTGAAAAAGATATATAAAGCAATGTAAAGAGAATGGAGAGAGACACTTGTGAGAAACGGTTTTCTTGGAATTGCCAGTTTGTTCGCCTGATTATTTGTCAGATTATTATTACACTGTTACGAAGTCTGAGTATTGTTTGTGTTGATTTCTGTTCTGTTCTGCGCCTGGTTAGTCGTTTATTCACTCCATAGTGCAGAGCTACGAATTAGTAATCTTGTGTTACAAATCTGTTCGGTAATGGTTGAGTGTGTCTCTGAATGTTAATAAGTGTAGTGTGTTACTTGTCAGTAGTATAGTGAACAAGGAAGTATGGAAGTAGTTCCGAACTGATCGCATGTTAACCATTTTGGTAAGTGACCAAGTTCGATGCAGTCGTCTACGTTCACTGTTGATTCCGATCACAGGAAAAACTAGCATTTGTAACGGTTGAAGTGCGAGTAGGTCATTGTTAAGCCTGTAACAAGTCTCTTGTGGTTAGGAAATTTGTTGCTCGTAATTGGTATACGATGAATTATATAATTTCAGTATATATATATGTGTTTGGTATACCTGTCTGTTCTAAAGAAGTACGTATTAGGTGATCTTCGTTTACTGAAGTAGATTATTCTATTGGACACAAGTCACTGGACTACTACTCAGACCATCATAGCAGGATTAGTTTAGAAATTCTAAGTCCAGTACAACGAACAGTCATCAGTTGTTCAGAATTGCGCACGGAGCTAAGATGCTAGAAGTAATTATAATTGTGTAATAAGTTGGGAAAATAGTACAGGGCCTCTGTCTAACAGACCCCTACCACTCCCAAGGACCCACGTGGCTCAAAGGTAATTTACGGTTAGGAAAGATTCGGAAACGGCTGAACTTGAAGTATTTTGAGCCTGAAGTCGGAAGTTAATACGAACACCTTCTTTTGGGGACTACCTTTACTTCGTGACTTTCATTGATGATTTTTCTAGGCATGCATAGGTATATCCATTGAAAGAAAAGTGTGAAGAGTTTATGTGCTTAAAATAGTTTCTGCTTTTGGTTGAAAATCTATTAGCATGTAAAATAGGCACCCTCCATTCTAATCGAGGGAGGGAATATATGTCTTCTTATTTTAGTGCATTTTTGGCTTAACATGGGATAAAACATCAATGCATAGTGTCGTATACACCTCAATAGAATGGAGTTGCAAAAAGGAAGAACATGTCACTCATGGAGATGGTGAGGTGTATGGTCAAGAGTCCGGCTTTACCACATAGTTTTTGGCTTCAGGGTGTCATATGTACAAAATATGTACTTAACGGGTGTCCCACTAGAGCAGTGTAGTATATCACTCTATATGAGGCTTGGCATGGTTGCAAGCCATCTATTGCTCATCTCTATGTCTTTGGTTGTCTAGCATATGCATAAATTCTTGAACAACTATGCTGGAAATTGGATGATAAAGAAGTGAAATGTATTTTTGTTGGGTATAGTTCTGAAAGCAAAGGCTATAATCTATATCATCCACAAACTAAACACATTTTGGTTATCAATGATGTTGTTTTTGTGGAAGATGGAATTCAACCACTACATTCATGTACTAAGGAGAGATCAGTTAGCTCCGAAGATGTGTATTACACTTTGCAACCTCTTTTCACATGTGGATAGTCTAGTGCTTGTCAAAATGAGGCAATTTATTAGACTTTGTAGGTTCCACATGATGATGCAGATCATTCAATTTCTAATGCAGATTTACATGATGCACTTATTGATGAGAGGTCTGATACAGAGGAGGTAAGAAATATGCCTAAATGGATGGTGTAGACTTTGCGAGATAGAAAATTAGATGCACCTCTATCATATCATACTTGTTGAGTCTCTCATAGTGCTTCTTTTTCATAAGATTGCAATGTTATTACTGTCTCTAGTCTTTGTGATGAGAATGAGCATGTTCCGTTTGATGAAGCACAAAACTCAGAAAATTAGATGGTTGATATGCAACCAGACTATGATGCTATTATGAAGAATGGTACATGTTCTTTATGTGAGTCACCTCCTTGCGGGAAGGCCATCGACACTAAATGGGTATACAAGTTGAAGTGTAAGCCTTATGGAATAGTTGATAGATATAAGGATAGGCTTGTTGCAAAAGGTTATGCTCAAGAAAACGGCATTTACTTTGGTGAGACCTGTGCTCCTACATGTCGAATGACTATTGTTCATAGCATCTGTGCACTTGAATCTCATCATGGTTGGAATGTCCATCAGTTGGAAATTGAAACTACATTTCTGAATGGTGACTTGCATTAAGAAGTGTATGTTTTTCAGCCCCATGGTTTTGTGTAGAAAGGTCGTGAAAACAAAGTGTGCAGGTTTAAATAGGCATTATATGGTTTGATGCAGTCACCACATGCTTGGTATGAAAAGATACATGCCTACTTGATTGCACATGGTTTTGAGAACAGTCTAACTAAGAGCACCTTATATGTTTAGCATGCAAGTGATGTGCTTTTGAATATTGTTTTCTATGTTGATGACATGCTGCTCACTGGACCAAATAAAAATCATATTACTGATTTTAAGGTTGATTTGCATGGATCATTTGAAATGTCAAATTTGGGGCATTCGCATCCTGATTTGGGCATTGAGTTTATGCAAGTTGATGCTGGAATAGATTTGTGTCAAACAAAATATATAGACACATTATTGCAGTGTTTTGGCCTTGAAGACTACAAACCTATTGCCACTCCTATGGAAACAAGTTTACGGTTGAGTCTTCATGATGTTGGAGATGCATTTCATGTTGTTCTCTATCAACACATTGTTGGATGCTTGATTTACTTATGCATTACTTGGCTAGATATTCTGTTTTTTGTCTCATAGATGAGCAAGTTTATGTATTGCCAAGGTGTCAAGCATTGGCAAGCGGTTAAGAGCATCTTTCGCTACTTGAGTGGTACCCCACTACTTCAATTGATTGACCCCAAGGGGGGATTGCTACCCAAGATTTACATGCTTTTTTTGTCTCTCATTGGGCTGGTTGCTATGATACTCATGTGTCCACCAATTGTTTTTGGCTCATGCTTGGTAGCTCATGCATATCTTGGTTGATCAAGAAGCAGGCTACTACGGCCACTTCTAGTTGTGTTGCTGAGTATAGGGCAATTTTCACAGTGACTATTGAGTGTGTGTGGCTCAAATGCCTTATGGCTGATTTGGGTGTTGGTAAGTCTTTTGCCACCAACATCTTCATTGATAGTCAAAGCACATTGTGTAGAATTAGTAAGCCAAAGTGATTGGCTAGTTATTCAAGATTACATCAATTCATGTATCTCACATGGAGGAGCACATATGAACACCTTCTTATCAATTTAGGTGTATTTACCTTTGGATAAATATAAAAGCAAAGAAATTAAGGAATCTTGTGAAGCTAGTGAGTTGAACCCACAAATAATGTGGTGGGAAGATGCAGTTCAATTCATCCCTAAAGTGTAGGATGACTTTTAGGTAAGGGAAAATTCAAATTCAGGCTCACATAATGAGTATAAATAGAGATGCTTTTTAGTCGTGGGGTAGAGAGAGTCATTCTTAGAGCTATTGGGTTACATAACTGAGAATAGCTTGAGCTCAATGCATGTATGAGCAGTCCACTAGACTTCACTTGTATCATATATTCATTATCATATAAATTTTGATACATTTATTCAAGAACATCTCTATCTACGGTTCTTTATTGCATCTTCATTATGCTAGTGATTTTGCGGAAGTGACTTCTCTGTGTGTACTCATTTATTTGCTACATTTTAACTTGGTATAGTTAGATTAAAATGCATAATAGTCATATATCAAGTTTCATTAAGTTTGATTCAGCCAACCACGAGATATGAAGTGAGGAAGTCGACTATGTCTACACACCATCTTGTTCTTGAAAACTCAAAAGAATCAGTCCTCTACCCTATATATAGATAAGAACAAGAATAAAGATGGCAAAGACAAAGGTAAAAATTTTGATGATGAAAGTAGCACCTCTGAAGCAAATTTTTTAGGAAGAGGTAGAGGCTCAAGAGGAAGAGGCAGAGGATACATGAAGTACAAATAGGAGATGACACAAGTCATCCAGTGGAGAAGATAGGCAATGTGAACACTTTAGATGGTAATATGAACCTATTGAGTAAGGTATTGTATGTGCCAACCATAATAAAAAATCTCATAAGTGTTGATCAGATTGTTGAGAAAAAAGTGCAAGTCAAATTCACAAAGAATGGAGTATTTGTTGAGGATCCACATCATGGATTCAAGAGGATAGCAAGAGGAGAAAATTCAGGTACACTATTTACATTTGAGCTTCAAGAAACTAGGAACAATGCAGTGTTCAATTATGGAAGTCAAACATTATCAGAATTGGAAATTTGGCACAAAAGGTTAGCTCATATAGGTGAAAGGGATCTAAAGCAAGTAAGTAGAGATGAAAGTGTTCTTGGTCTACCAAATATCTCCAAGCAACACATGATTTATAAATGTAGTGCTAGCCAATTTGGCAAGCCTCACAAACAACCATTCATGAAGAAGGGATACATTCATGGAGACCTATTGGAGTTAGTCCATATTGATGTATGGGGGTCAAGCAAGGAACCATCGATCTTAGGATCGAGGTATTATGTGTCATTTATTGATGACTGTAGCAGATGGACAATACTGTACTTCATGAAACATAAGGAAGAAGTGTTTTCATACTTTAAGAAATATCTTGCATTAGTAGAAAATCAAACAAGAAATACTTTGAAAAGACTAAGGCCAGATGGAGGGGGAGAATACTTCTTCCATGACTTTGATTCTTATCTCCAAGAGAGAGGGATCAAAAGAGAAATTACAACCATATATACTCCTGAACAAAATGGAGTGGGAGAAAGGAGGAATAAGACCATAGTGGAGGCTGCAAGGTTAATGCTAAATGAGAAGAAGTTGCCCAATTACCTATGGGCCGAGGCTGCATCCATAGCCACCTATCTAATCAATAGACTCCCATCAAAATCATTGGATGGGATGACACCATATGAAGCTTGGAATGGAAGAAGACCTAGCCTTGACCATTGCAGGGTCTTTGGGTGCATAGCATATGCACACTTACCTTCACAAATTAGAGGCAAGCTAGATCCAAAGGCTGAAAAGTGCATCTTTATTAGCCGTGGCCTTAATCATAAATTTTATAGGTTATATAATCCAAGAAATAAAATTTTATTGTTAGTAGAGATGTTTTTTTTATGAAAACAAATCTTGGTTTGAAGATGATGGGAGGAAAATCAAACTTGCCTATGACCACAAGGAAGACTTTCCAACACTGTCAAAGAGGAATGAGCATACATATGAAGACTCAAGTGACTCTAATGATGATCAAAAGATTTCAAGAAGAGAAACCAATTCTTGGAACTCCAAAGGCACAACCAAAGTGCAAGAATTGAGAGATGTAGCATAATCACCTCAATGGACTATGAGGAGATCTACTAGAGAGAAAAGGAAACCAGAAAGGTATGATTATGACACATCATTGGTCATTAAGCATTCCATTTATATTGCTCAGGATACAAGTTCAAAAGAACCATCAACATATGAAGAGGCCAAGAAGAAGCCATAATGGAAATATGCAATGGAAGAAGAGATAGAAGCTCTACAAGAGAATCATACTTGCGAATTGGTTCCCAAGAAACCATCTATGAAGGTCATTGGTTCAAGGTGGATTTGTTAGATATGCTTAATACTCCACCCTCATGTGACCACAAATGATCCATGGTTCTCTAAGTTGTAAGGCCCTCATTATGAGGAGAAGCCATTATGAGAGCCCAGACATTTGTGGAACCATAACTTCCAAGTTAGATGAGGTCTATGTGTGACCATTGATGGTTGTAGATGATCTTTGTGAGCCTAGCCATTAGCTTAGGTAGGGCATAAACTTCCAGAACATTGGGTTACCATTTAAGGTGAAAATAAAGGCCCTCGGGCATCGCGACGTTTCCCCATAGAACCTTAATGGGCGGAGTGCAGAGGGGGCTTGCCCCCTTTTGCGGGGTCCGAGGGGCCTATCCCCTCGGCCCAGAGGGCCCAGACGGTAGGACTTCAGGTCATGGAGATATTGTCGGATCATATATTTTACCGACTATTTTGTATCTCTTGACTACGTTTATCTATACTGAACCGCCTTCTAAAAGCTACATAAGCATGGCCGAGGTTGAGCTTTACATTGCATTGCGCACTAGTAAGCCCTTCATCTAGATTCTATCTAGATCGCCATCTAAGCTCCACATTGGGAGTGCACGAATGGACAACACCATCATTGTAATTGCATTACGCTTGGAAATCTAAGAATTTGAGTTCCCTATCGCTCAATCTGTGTCTATCTTTGTCTATGTTTTTCTCTCAACTCTATCTACAGGTCTATTCCACTGTGCTGTTACTTTCTTACATGGTATCAGAGATCTGGAGGCTCTGAGTGGTGCAAAAGTAGAATTGCAGAGGTCTGAACAAAAAAAGAGAGAAGATGTCAAGTAGTGCATCATCATCTACGACTGGGAGTCAAGGTGGTAGCAATGATTCCGTTCATCCCAACGTTGTGGATACGGCCACCGGCCTTCACAGAGTGTAAACTTGATGGTCCGAACTACACCCTCTGGAAGTTTAAAATCACTTACATCCTTGACTCATATGAGCTTTTGGAGATAGTTCTTGGGACTGATCATGAGCCCTAAGGAAGACCTGATCCAAATAATCGTGGTCGAATGATTCCTTCTGATGCTGATCTTCTACATGCTTGGAAACGTAGAAATGCAAATGCACTATGTGCTCTAGTTACAAGTACTTCTGGTAGTTTTCTGAATCTCATTTAGCATACTACAAAGGCATGTGAAGAATGGAGCATATTGAGAAATCAATATAAAACTCGTAATCAAACACGGATTCAAAACTTGGAGAATCAGCTTTGTTCAAAAGTCAAGTGAGGAGCTAGCTTGGCGTTGTCTTCAAATCTGTCCACCTAAGTTTGATGGTTTTGTAACTGCTCTTAACACTAAAATCAAACCTCAACCACTAACTTTTGAAGAATTCAGTGCCTTACTCATGGAGGAGGAGCTGTGGCGCTCCAGGCAAGGAGTGGTGGTAGCAAAAGAGATGTTGCATTCACAACAAATGCCAAAGGAGGCAAAACAGACTCTTCAAAAGATGGAGACAAAAACAAGAACGACAAAAAGAAGTTCAAGGGAGAGTGTTTCCACTACAAGAAGAAAGGACACAAAATCCAAGATTGTCGCATCAAGAAGGCAAAAGAGAAGAGTGGCTCTTTGAAAGGTGGCAAGGGCAAGGAGTCTGCCAACACAGCAGAAATAGAGCTTGCGTTATATGTTATGATAGAGGAGGTGTGCTACTCGATTAAAGATTTAGGAACAAATGACTCATGGGTGTTGGACAGTGGTGCATCTCTTCACATGACGAGTAGAAAGGACCTTTACAGTTCCTTACAATCTCTAAAGGAACCCATCACAGTAAAGGTAGGGAACAATGCAAGATGCCATGCAGAGGGTGAAGGTACGATTTCTTTCATTAACTCTAAGGGCGATATCAGAAAGCTTTCAAATGTGTTGAATGTTCCACAAATAAAACAAAATCTACTTTGAGTAGCTTTTATAACTGATCAAGGTCATCAAGTATGTTTTAGTAAGATAGGAGCTAGCATTATGGATGGTAACAACAACATTATTGGGACTGGCATAAGGAGGAACAACATGTATGAGTTGTGTGCTCTTATAGCCACTACAAGCGTGGGCACAAGTAAGCTATGGCATAAGAGATTCGCCCACATTGGTTACCCTGTACTGAAGGAGATGCATCGAAAGGGTATGGTTGCACACCTACCATTGATTGCAGAAATGAAGCAACCATGTGAAGCGTGCATGATGGGCAACCAATAGAGGAAGGTGTTTCCACAAGAAAGCACGAATAGGGCAAGCTATCCTCTAGAGTTGGTGCATGGTGACTTGTGCGGAAAAAGGCCTACAGAGGCCTTGGGGGGATCTTCCTACTTCATGTTACTTGTCGATGACTATAACAGGAATATGTGGGTGTACTTCCTTTGCGATAAGGATCAAGCTTTTTGGTAAGTTTAAAGAATGGCTTCAGCTTGTGGAAACTGAAACAAGGAATAAGATGACGAAATTCAAGACAGACGGTGGTGGTGAGTTCACATCAATAGAGTTTAAAGATTTGTGCAAGAGTAAGGGAATCAAGCATCAACTCATAGTGGCACATAGTCCTCAACAGAATGGTGTTGCAGAATGTTGGAATCGAACCATCATGGAGATCGCAAGGTGCATGTTGAAAGGAAAGGGTTTACCTAATCAATTTTGGGTAGAGGTTGTCAACACTGTTGTCTACATCTTGAATAGAAGCTACACTAAGGCAGTTGATGGAAAGACTCCACAAGAATCCTACACTGGTAAAAAGCCTTCTGTTTCCCATTTACAGTATTTGGAAGTGAATATTATGTACATGTTCCAGATAGGGAGAGAAACAAGCCTCAACCAAAAAGCATCAAATGTATCTTCCTAGGGTACAATAAAGATAAGAAGGCTTATAAGCTTTATGACCCAGAGGCTAAGAAGATCATGGTGAGTCATGATGTGGTGTTTGAGGAGCCACATGGAGTGGAGGAGGAAAAGAGAGCTTCCACTTTATCATCAGGAAAATGGGCAATCCACTATGAGCTTGGCCCAAGAGCTATCCCTTCTATGCAAAAGAAGGAAGCATCATCTTCAAATGATGAGTCTGAAAGTCACCAACCTGCCGACACCCAAGTGGAAAAGCCATTGCCATGTTGGGTGACGCAGCTCTATGATTCTGCAAAACCCATCCCATAGTCACTAGAACAGGTTGCAGATGGACCCAGGCGATCACAAAGAATAGAGGAACAGAGACGGGCAAGCGCCCATATTGTAAACACAGCCTTGATGGCTGATCTCATTCAAGAAGAAGCAAAGGAACCAACCAATGTGGAAGAGGCACTCCATGATCTGAATTGGAGGGCTGCCATGCAAATAGAATACAACAATATCATGAAGAATGGAACTTGGGAGCTAGTGAATCGACCCCCTAAGCGTAAAGTCATTGGCACCAAGTGGGTCTGGAAGCTAAAGTACAAGGCTGATGGTACTCTAAAGAAAGACTTGTTGCACAGGGCTCCTCACAAGTTGAAGGCATTGACTTTTGTTAATCATTTGCCCTGACTACAAGAATGACTACTATTCGAGTAGTACGAGCTATGGCTGCACATAAGCATTGGCCAATCTATCACATGGATTGTCAAAACAACATTCCTGAATGGAGACCTCAAGGAGGAGGTATATGTGTTTAGAGAACAAGATATGTAAGCTAAAGAAGGCATTAAATGGGCTAAAACAAGCCCCTAGAGCATGGTACCAACGGATAGATAAGTATCTCTTAGATCTAGGTTTCAAAAGATGTGCTTCTGATGCTAACTTGTATGTTCTAAAGAGAGGAGGGAAGACAATTGTTCTTGTACTCTATGCAGATGACCTTGTGATCACAGGAAATGATGATGCTCTTCTTCAACAAACAAAAGTTGCCTTGAGTTTAGAATTTCAAATGACAGACTTGGGCTTAATGCATTATTGCTTAATTCTTGAAGTTTGGTGGGAACCACGGAAGATTTTCATCTCTCAACAAAAGTATGCAAGGCTGATCTTGAAGGCATTGGACATGGAGGATTGCAAGGAAATTTCTACACCTATGGAGGTCAACACAAAATTATGTATTGAAGATACTTCACCTCGAGTGGATATTGGAAGATACATGAAATTAGTTGAAAGTCTCATCTACTTGTGCAATAGCAGACCAAACATCTCTTATGGTGTTGGAGTAGTAAGCAGGTTCTCTAATAAGCTTTGCCAAACTCATTGGAAGGCAAGCATGTGAATACTCAGATGTGTGAAAAGAACCACTGATTATGGTATTCTTTATGAAGAAGGATCATCTTTGGTCGGATATAGTGACTCAGATTGGGCAAGAGATATTGATACCAAAAAATCAGTTTCTGGATATTGCTTTTCTTTAGGATCAGGGATTTTCTCTTGAATTAGAAAGAAGCAATCGATTGTAGCATTATCTTCTAGTGAAGCGGAGTACAAAGTTGCATGCATTGCAGCATGTGAAGCCGTATGGTTGAGGATCCTATGGCACATAGGAATACAAGGACATGATGCTACAAAGTTGAAGTGTGACAACCAAAGTTGCATGGCCATTGCCAAAAATCCTATTTTCCATGCACGTAACAAGCACATAAAAATTCAGTATCACTATGTGCGTGAGTTGATTGAGATGGGTTCATGGAGATAAGCTATTGTCCTATTGAAGAAAATGGAGCAAACATCTTCACCAAGGCTCTTGGGGGAGAGCAACTTCTTCAACACTTTCCAAAGCTTGGGATTGGACCAAGGAGGAAGTTCACCGTAGGGTGGACATTGAGGGGGGGGGGTGTTAGATATGCTCAATACTCCACCCTCATGTGACCACAAATGATCCATGGTGCTCTACATTGTAAGGCCCGATTAAGAGGAGAAGCCATTATGAGAGCTCGGACATTTGTGGAACCCTAACTTCCAAGTTGGATGAGGTCTATGTGTGATCGTTGATGGTTGTAGATGATCTTTGTGAGCCTAGCCATTAGGTTAGGTAGGGCATAAACTTCTAGAGCATTGGGTTGCCATTTAAGGTGAAAATAAAGGCCCTATGGTGTCGCACATTTTCCCCATAGGACCTTAATGGGGGGAGTGCAGAGGGCGGTTGCCTTCTTCTACAGGGTCCATGGGGCCTATCCCCTCAGCCTGTAGGGCCGAGATCATAGGACTTCAAGTCATGGAGATATTGTGGGATCATATATTTTACTGACTATTTTGTATCTCCTAACTACATTTATCTACACCGAACCGCCTTGTAAAAGCTATATAAGCATGGCCGAGGTTGAGCTTTACATAGCATTTTGCACTAGTAAGCCCTTCATCTAGATTCTGTCTAGATCACCATCTAAGCTCCACATTGGGAGCGCACGAGTGGACACCGTCATCATTATAATTGCATTATGCTCGCTAATCTGAGAATTTGAGTTCTCTATCTCTCAATCTTCATCTATCTTTGTTTGCATTTTTCTCTCAACTTTGTCTATAGGTCTATTTTGTTGTGGTGTTAATTTCTTACATGGTATCAGAGCTCAATAGGCTCTGAGTGGTGGAGAAGCAAAAACATAGAGGTTGTAGAGGTCTGAATGAAAAAAGAGAGAAGATGTCAAGAAGTGTGTCTTCATCTACGACTGGGAGTCAAGGTGGTTCATCAACAGGAGTAGGTGGCGCACAAGCAGAAGAAGCAATGATGCCGATCATCCCAACATTGCAGATACGACCACCAGCCTTCATAGAAGGTAAACTTGATGGTATGTACTACACCTCGTGGAAGTTTAAAATCACTTCTATCCTTGACTCATATGAGCTTTTGGAGACTCTTCTTGGGACAAATCATGAGCCCCAAGAAAGACCTAATCCAAATAATCCTAGTTGAATGATTCCTCTTGATGTTGATCTTCTACGTGCTTCGAAACATAGAAATGAAGATGCAATCTGTGCTCTAGTTACAAGTAATTTTGATAGTGTTCTAACTATCATTCAACATACTAAGGCATGTGAAGCATGGAACATATTGAGAAATCAATATGAAACTCATAATCAGGCACGCATTCAGAACTTGGAGAATCAGCTTGCAGCAGAACGATTTGCTGATGGGGAGACTTCAAAGGTGTTTATCACTCGCATAAAGAATCCTCGAGATCAAATGGAGGGAGCAAGTGTTCAAAATTCAAGTGAGGAGCTAGTTGGGCATTGTCTTAGAATCTATCCACCTAAGTTTGATGGTTTGCTAACTGCTTTAACACTCAAATTAGACCTCAACCACCAACTTTTGAAGAATTCAGTGCCTTACTCATGGAGGAGGAGTTGTAGCTCAAGGAAAAGAGTGGTGGTAGCAAAGGATATGCTTCATTCACAGCAAATGCCAAAGGAGGAAAAACAGACTCTTCAAAAGTTGGAGACAAAAAGAAGAACAAGAAAAATAAGTTTTGTACTCTATGTAGATGACCTTGTGATTATCGGAAATGATGATGCTCTTGTTCAAAAAACAAAAGATGCCCTGAGTTCAAAATTTAAATGACAGATTTGGGCTTAATGCATTATTGCTTAGGTCTTGAAGTTTGGCAGGAACGAGGGAAGATTTTCTTCTCTCAACAAAAGTATGCAAGGCAGATATTGAAGGCATTCAACATGGAGGATTGCAAGGAAATTTCTACACCTATGGAGGTCAACACAAAATTATGTATTGAAGATACTTCACCTCCAATGGATATTGAAAGGTAAGGAAATTAGTTGGAAGTCTCATCCACTTGTGCAATAGAAGACCAGACATCTCTTATGGTGTTGGAGTAGTAAGCAGGTTCTCTAATGAGCCTTGCCAAACTCATTGGAAGGCAAGCATGCAGATACTCAAGTATGTGAAAGGAACCACTGATTATGGTATTCTTTATGAAGAAGGATAATCTCTGGTTGGATACTGTGACTCATATTGGGCAGGAGATAGTGATACTAGAAAATCCGTTTCTCGATATTGCTTTTCTTTAGGATCAGGGATTTTCTCTTGGATTAGTAAGAAGCAACCGACTGTAGCATTATCTTCTACTGAACCTAAGTACAAAGTTGCATGTGTTGCAACATGTGAAGCAATATGATTGAGGAGGATCCCATGGCACATAAGAATACAAGGACAAGAGGCTACAGAGTTGAAGTGTGACAACCAAAGTTGCATGGCCATCGCCAAAAATCCTATTTTCCATGCACGTACCAAGCACATAGAATATCAGTATCACTATGTGCGTGAGTTGATTGAGGACGAGGTTGTCGAGATAAGCTATTGTCCTACTGAAGAAAATGGAGCAGACATCTTCACTGAGGCTCTTGAGAGAGAGCAACTTCTTTTACACTTTCGAAAGCTTGGGATTGGACCAAGGAGGTAGTTCACCGTAGGGTGGAGGGGGTGTTAGATATGCTCAATACTCCACCCTCATGTGACCACAAATGATCCCTGGTGCTCAAAGTTGTAAGACCCCATTATGAGTAGAAGCCATTATGAGAGCCCAGACATTTGTGGAACCCTAACTTCCAAGTTAGATGAGGTCTATGTGTGACCATTGATGGTTGTAGATGATCTTTGTGAGCCTAGCCATTAGGTTAGGTAGGGCATAAACTTCGAGGCCATTAGGTTGCCAATTAAGGTGAAAATAAAGGCCCTATGGTGTCGCATAGTTTCCCCATAGAACCTTAATGGGGAGAGTGCAGAGGGGGGCTTGCCCCCTTCTGCGGGGTCCATCAGGCCTATCACCCCGGCCTGTACGGCTGAGATGGTAGGACTTTAGCTCGTGAAGATATTGTCGGATCATATAGTTTACCGACTATTTTGTATCTCCCGTCATCTAAGCTCCACAATGGGAGTGCACGAGTGGACAACACCATCATTGTAACTGCATTACAGTTGGCAATCTGAGAGTTTGAGTTCTCTATCTCTCAATCTGCATCCATCTTTGTCTACATTCTTCTCTCAACTCTGTCTATAGGTCTATTCCATTGTGCTGTTATTTTCTTATAGGATTTACAAGGTAGAGAAGAATTCTGATGGTTCAATTAATAGGTATAAAGCAAGACTTGTAGCCAAAGGGTTTGCTCAAACCCAAGGTATTGATTATGAAGAGAAATTCTCACGTGTGGTAAAAATACCTACAATTAGAGTACTCATGAGTGTAGCATCTTCTAAGAATTGGAATATCTATCAAATGGATGTTAGAAATGTATTTCTAAATGGTTGGATTTCAAAGGAAGTATACATGGCGCAACCTCCTAGCTTTGAAGATCAATCATATCTAGAATATGTATGAAGGTTGAAGAAAGCCTTGTCTGGCTTGAAGCAAGCTCCTGGAGCTTGGAATCATAGGTTAGTCACTAATTTACAGGATAAAGGATTTATAGCGATAAGGTATTACAAGTAATGATGCAGATGGATTTAAGAGGATCAAAGCTTAGATGAAAGAAGAGTTCAAGATCAATGATCTTGGCCTTCTCACATACTTCCTAGGTTTGGAAGTGGTATACACAAAGAAATGTATGTTCTTAACTCAAAGAAAAAAGAGGTATGCTTACCAAGTTCAAGATGGAAAATACAAAGATTGCAAGTACACCCACAGAGGTAAATCGAAAGCTAAGTGCTCATGAAGGTGAATTAATTGAAGATGTGACTAGTTACTGAAGCTTAGTTGGAAGCTTGAACTATGTCACTCTAACTAGAGTAGATATATGTTATAGAGTTAGTGTGCTAAGTCAGTTCATGCACATTCCAAGGAAGCCTCACATGGAAGTAACCAAAAGAATCCTAAAGTATTTGAAGGCCACAAATTAATGAAGGGTTATACTACCCTTAAACATATGATATAGAGGTCAAATTATTGTCTGATGCAGATTGGGAATGCTCTAAAGATGATAGGAGAAGCACATCATTCTATCTCACTTTTGCAGGTACAAAATTGAGTTCATAGTCTTCAAAGAAGCAACCCATAGTTTCTCTCTCATCAACTGAAGTTGAATACAAAGGACTTACAAATGCTTCTCAAGAAGCTATGTGGATTAGGACCCTGTACTCAAAGTTAGGGTTGAATACTTCAACTCCACATATATTTGAAGACAACATTAGTTCATTTCATCTTGTTGCTAACCCTATCTATCATGCCAAGACCAAACACATTGAAGTTCACTACCATTATGTCAGGGAAAAGATCATGAGTAAGGACACACAAGTCTCATATCTACAAATCAACAATGTGCAAATATGATGACAAAAACATTGGATGGAAGAAAACTATTAACCCATATAATGCATTCTTCATCTTACATACCTTGTTCTCTAAATGGGGAGCCTCACACCTTGGTGGCTGAGACACATATATGTCCTCCTTGATGTCTCCATTCAAGAACAATGATTTGGCATCCATGTGATAAACTAGTCATTGTTTATGCACAACCAGAACTAGTACTACTTGTATAGTAGTCATCCTTGTAATCAGGGAAAATAATTCAAAAATATCAAACCCTTGAACTCTTAAGTAGCGCTATGTAGCAAATTTCAGCTTTTACTTTTCCAAAGTGCCATCAATCTTTTACTTTAGCTTCCAGACCCACTTAGTGCCAATGACTTTGTCCTTAGGGGTCGATCCATTAGCTCCCAAGTTCCATTTTTCATGATAGTTTCATATTCTATTTGCATTGTTTTTGGTACTCAAGGTCATACACGAGGTTTGGGAACACGTCGAACAAGTGGACACACAAGAAGAGGGAGGATTTAGGGAGCTCCAAGAAGTATATGTTAAATTTTCAAAAGAAACCCCTATATAAAGAGTGATTTTGATCAATAAAAACCATTGAAAATATCATTTCACATTTTTCTAGCTCCATTTTGTGCAAGTTGAGGAGTCCTCAAGCAGGAGCCTAGATAGGACTCATCTTTTGGATTTCATAATTTTTATAGCTTATTTGAGCCCTCAAATAGCATCAAGAAATTAATTTTTAACTAGGCTAGCCATTAGGTCGAAAACCGGTCAAAACTAGTCAAAAAACTATAAAGAGACCTAGTCTCTATGATTTTCACGATCCTCTGCATGACACATAGGCATCGACGCTCGAATTCAAAGCTCCAACCAAAACTCTTAGAAAACCATGATTTTGTGGAAAAAATCATGACTTTGTGGAAAATTCAAATTTTTTAAAGAGCCACACGATTGTATTAGTATTGGAAGTTCCCATCTAAAATCATTCACAAAATTGGGATTTTGTGGTTGTCTCAACATCGCGATTGTCTCACAGCATTTGATTGTGTGGCTCCCATAAAATCGTGATTCTTTGATTCTACCACGGCATCACAATTGTCTGACGTTCACAAAATTGTGATTCTTTTCTTGTTACAACATCACGGTTGTCTCATAGCATCGTGATCGTCTGACTTTCATAAACTCTCGATTCTCTGGTTGTCACAACATCACGATTGTCGTACATCATTGCAATTGTCTAACTTTCATAAAATCATGATTCTTTTATTGTCAGAAGATCGGGATTGTCTTATAGCATAGCGATTGTCTGACTTTCACAAACTCGAGGTTCTATGGTTGTCACAACATCATGATTGTCTCATAACATCACGATCGTCTAACTTTCACAAAATCTTGATTTTTTGGTTATCACAACATCACGATTGTCTCATAGCATCATGATTCTCTAACTTCATAAAATCACAATTCTCTGGTGAATCAACATCGTGATTGTCTCACATCATCGTGATTGTCTGAATCTCTTAAAATTGAAATTCTCTTAGACATGTGATATTTTCACACAATCTGAGCTTCCTTAAATAAGTGCATAAACATTCCAAGAAGTTCTATTTGTCTCTTTAACCCCCAAGAGCCTGAATTGACATAATTCTCCAAAGGGATTAGGAATCCAAGGGAGCTCTTGAGGATATTTCAACAATAGAAGGGGGAAAACAATTCTTTAAAAATTCTTGTATAAAAATTTTCTATTAAATAAATTGAAGTTAAAGCTTGACCTAAACTTGGGACTTTTACAGGATCATAAAGAGCCATTCAAGGGTGTCCAAAGCAAGGTAACGTGTAGGACAAGGCAAGGTTTGGGGAGCATGCTTACTAGACATCAAAACTCTTTCCAGAGCACTACACTCGAGGTTGCAAGAACTCTCAACCCTCTCAGTCAATTTCTAGTACATGCTAAGTGCAATTAGCGGTATTGATTAATTAGAGTCACATTAGGAATAATACAAGAGCAAGAAACCCAAATTACTCAAGTTCAAACATAATTTAGGATATTTTTGCGATAAAACCTAAAGGAAAAGGACTTAAGTGGATCATCTCAAAGTGTGATAAAACTCAAGTATTCCAAACGATGATATTTTTTAGACAAGATTACACTGAAGAAATCTATAAAAGAACAAGTAACTGATTCTAAAGAACAATGCAATGTGGTTGTCCTTGGGAAATTTGGGGACTAGTTGACAAAGCTTATGAACCTTATATCATCTTAAGTTGGTGTCAATCACACATCTAGGCCATGGGCCTATCAATTGTGACTATCCCTACATGCTGAATTCAAAACTAGTGACTCGAAGATGTTGTATAGTATGGAGAAGCTAGCTCGTGGTTCTAGTGTCACATACTAGAAAAGCTTGAAGGGTCGTACAAGACTCAATTGGAATATATTAGGACCAAGCGATTAGGTGATTGCATCTAAGAGGATGGTTTGAGAAGATCTATGGTCCAACTTAGGAATCCGGATCAACCTGTGGGACTTGAACACCTTGTGGTCAAGTTTGAAGAATGCTCATACATTGATAAAGAGGGAACCATGTACATGGTCACAAGTTACCCAACATGACAAATGAGTTTGGAATTGTCATTTCTAAGATGGAAATGGAAGACCTAGAATAAGGAACCCTAGGGGGAGAACCTAGGGAACCTAGAGGTAAATCCGTCTTGACTAGAGTGATCATCCCAGAGTGGATCCCCCAAGACAATAACAACATAGTTTTGTTCTTGAATAGGAGCATTGACGAGGCATTTTGGAGGTTTAAACCTGACCAACTCAACAAAAATGGATCAATCATCATTTATGAGTTTATCAGCCAACCAAAATAGATCCCTAATGGAAACGCACAGGACATATAAGGAGAGCCATAGAGGCCCAAGAATTCAAAGAGGTGAAGATGAAATTCCTCTACCAAGACCTAGAGAACATCCAAGGATCTTGAGGCCTACACAATTTGTTAAGTCCATAAAAAATTACTTTGGATGGCAAAGGAGATCCATACAATCATGTAACAGATTTTAGAAAAGTATTGAGTGCAGAAAAAGTTGATGATATGTTCACTCAATATAATTCTTTTGGTCTGACTCTCAAGCATGCAACCTTGACTTGGTTTCAACCATTACACCAATGACAATTTAGAAACATAGACCAATTATTTGAAGCCTTCATAATTGAGTTCTCCAAGAGTGGCATCTGACACAATACCTCATCCTTGATTCATAGCTTTAAGCAAACTCCTCAAGAGAAAGTTAGGCTTGCAGGTAGACAATTTAGACAATATATGGAGAGATGTCTTATTCCTGAGTTACTCACACCAGCCAAACAAAAGGCTTTATTTATAGATGAATTGTTAAGTTGCAAATTAAGATCTTAAATGTACCTAAAGGAACCTAGAACCATAGAGCACTGTGTGCGCATGTGCATAGACATGGAGGAAAACATACGTGGTGAATTGATTTTGATGACTCTACAATTTTTATTTCCAAGCCATTCATCTCCATCAAGGAATTGGTAGAGAAGGTAGCTCAAAAGTTAGGAGTCTCAAGAAAACACATACCTGGAATGGTCTCCATGAAATAATGCTATATGTGTGGAGGAGACCACATGGCTAATGTTTTCCCAATCATTGCTCAACCCCAAGCAAACCCTAGCGGCCAATACTGCATGATAGAGAGAAAATACACGAACTGCACGGTTCATGATTGTTCGTACTATAGGCACGCCATCATTCAAACTTATCATCAACCTTATCAATAGGTAGGTATTAGAACCAATAAAAACAGTCGTATTATTGGACACAATAGCAATATCAACCTCAATACCAATAGCAATACTAGGCACAATACAGGCCACAACCGGTCTTAGGAGACCAATTGCCACCTCTAGCAAATGTGATTCAAGTTAAGTATGTAGTGGCAGAGTAGAACCCTAATAGAGCATTGGTGCCGATGACCCCTTTGGTCTCAAAAAATGACCATCATGCTCAAAGTTCTGACGACACCCATGAAGATAGTCCACGAGCTTAGTACATAGAGTCACCCAATAGTGAGACTTATCTGTATCAATATGAGGCACTACCTATGGAACCAAATTGGGAGCCGAAATACTCCAATCTCGTGTATACGAATCCTAACCTCAGCCCCCAATTCACACAAATGAGACCACAAGCCGCTAGAGGACCATATTTTAGATGTCAGGGCGACCATTTGAACCATGAATCTCCCCACCCATCAGCTCCGAGACAAGGACAAACCATCACAATATAAGGCTTTTGTCTTGAGCATGACAAAGAACATATCCCGAGATATTATCGAAGGAAACCCTCTAGTGAGCCCAAGGTTAGACTAACTAATGTGGTAGGCTTAGTGGTTGATTCAAGTTCAAGTAGCATTAACGTTGATTCAAGTTCAAGTAGCATTAACGTGCAGTCACTAGGGCAAAAAACGAAAATATAGAACTCTAGAGGATGAATTTCTTCTTTCTTTCTTGTGGAAATTCCTTCTTCAATTGCTTGCCCATCATGCAAGCTTCATATGGTTCCTTCATATTCGCAATTAATGATAGGTGTGTATCCATGGCTTTGCACTACATCTTCTATAGTATAGGGTACCGGATATGGCCAAATCTCTCATGCCATAGCTTACTGGTGCCCACACTTGTAGTGGTTGTACGATCAGAAAACTCATATAGGTTGTTTCACCTTATGCTAATCCCAACAATGTTTTTGTTATTATCCATAATCTTACCTCCTGTCTTACTGAAAGGTACTTCATGACCTTGCTCAATTATAGAGGCTACTAAAAGCAGATTTTGTTTGTGCATACAACACATTGGAAAGCTATTTTATGTCCGCTTTAGAATTAATGAAAAAAATAATACATTTACCCTCTCCAAGGCATCTTGCATTATTTGCTACCTTCATTGTGACGATAGGCAGCACTATCCAACACCCATGAGTCATGTGACAACAGGCACCACTATCCAACACACATGAGTCATCTGTTCTTGAATCTTTAGCCCAAGAGCATACCTCCTCTATCATAAAAAGTAAATCAAGCTCTATTTCTTTAGTGTAACGTTCCTCCAATGAAGATCTCATAAGAGGAGCATTCCTCATCATGACCATAAAGATGAACAATCAAACATACAAAAGAAATATCTAAATATTAGTTTCATGAACACTCGAACATGGCAATAAATAAATTCGGGTCAAATGAAAAAAAATCAAATACAAGATAGTAACTTATCTTGATGAATTAAATGAAATATTTCCATATATAATCAATAGCTTTCGGATAAAGCCTCGTCCTTCGTGATACAGTAGCTTTGAAAAATAGATTCTTGATGGAGCTTTGACCTCCCGACCACCCCCGAGCTATCACAATCTCATTCACACTCACACTCTCAATCTCAATCTCACTCACAATCACACGATCATATAATCGCAATCCCAATCTCATTCTCAATCTCATTCACACTCGCACTCTCAATCTCACTCTCACTCACAATCTCAATCCAAGTATCTTCATCTTCATTATTCTGTCTTTGATCTTCTATATCCAAATCATCATTACTATTTAAGTCCTTGACTCCATATCTGAACCTTGGCTAAAGATAATACGTACGGGTCGCAAAGGCCCTGCAAAATAGAACTCCACAAAGTATTTGACATTCGGATCCGACTTGTGATAAGGAATAACAATGTCTAGATCTCCAATGAATGCCGACTGCATAGCATAAACTGGTGGGTTCTCTTTTGTAAAGAAATTAGCATTGATGGATGATTCTGTTACTCTCACAATTCTACCCTCTAGTGCTTCATTCAGCCACAGTCGAGGAAACTGATCATTTGATAAGGTGAGGCATAAGTGAGTTTGATATAATCGAGGCATTCGCATCAATACTCAATCTGCTTTCTCTACAAGATCCCTTGCTGCATTACACGCTTTACTTTATCTCTGGTAGACTTTGAGCGACCGCTGAATTGAATCTATCTAACACGAACATTGGAATGAGAATCTAATATCTATTTGTCTTTGGAAATCGTTTTCATAGTTTTCATGAAGTTTTTCATGGACTCCATAGACCTGAAACAACTTTCGAGTCAACTATCAATAGAAAGAATCCTGAGAAGCTTATAGTGAATGCTAAGCTGAGGCGTTGAATTGCACATTAAAGCAAAACACTTGAACATGATAGATCTTGTCTTCTTCAATCCCCCTTGCAAACTCATCACAGACGTCTTTCCATGATTTCTCCGCTTCTCTTGAAAGATCGATTTGTCCTTGAAAGAACCTAGAAAAAGTGCTTAGTAGATTTATTCTATGTAGCTTTTGATATCTTCAATTGCTTAAATCCACGACAAAGCATATCCATATTCAGCATTCTTCAAAGTTTTCTTTTCACTTGTAGATTTTATTCCTTCACAGTATTTCAAATGTCCATCTACTTGCCTCAGGCTCTCTTCATCTTAGCACTGCCAGAAAATGAGCCATAAGTGACAGAGAGAGCTTCAGCCCTCCATCTTGGAAGAGAAACCTCCAGCGACTCTTTAACATCATTGATATGCCATTCGAATCAGAAGAATAAAGAACTGGCAACTTTTCAATATTGCACATATTGCTACCGCTGCATGTCAAAATTGTTTGCCCATCCTTTCTCGTTCCCTCCTCTGAGCATTAACTTCTTCGAATACATCTCATTATATGCTGCCAGAAGTCGAGCGAGCTAACTGCGATTTCCCTCAAATAAGACAATTAAAATAATATAAGAGGTTGTAACTGAGATATGAAAACAGAAGCACACGAGAGCAAGGACATCCCGATGGACGGATTTGTAACGCTTCTTCTATTCTTGCAAATTCAACTGTTCTTCTTCGCTTGTCTGCATATCTTTCTCTTTGTTCAGGTCCTAGGCACCTCATTAATACTTTCAGTAGCTTCAAGTTTATACGAAATCAACAAAAGCTTTGTTTCCCTTCCACAGCTCCAAATGCATACAAAGTTAAATCTCTCCTTCATTCGGGCAAAGTCCAAATGACAAGTTGAAAGGATGTCCTTGCACATCTGTTCTAGATGTAGGAGAGAATATGAAAGTACAACGCATACAGAAACTGAGGTTGAATGCTGTTAAACAGACACAGTAATTGTTCGGGCTAGTAGTATACATGACTTCATAAGATCATCGTTTGTTTCCAATGAGTTTGTTGCTGGAGTCGGACTTGAAATTCATCGTCCATCAAAATCTGAATATATCCAAGTGATGAAGTGTTGATTCTGTAACACAGACTTCCACGGGGATTTGATTCAAACCTTCCACGTCAGAGTGTCTATGCAGTATGTGGTAAGGTCCGGCCTTCACTTCTCTTTGATCTTCCAAACTATCATTCACCTGTACAACATTGTACAGAAATTGAAGAATATCCAGTGCCATACTGAGTGAGGCCCTTAGGACGGCCACAAAAGAACGTCATATTACTCATCGATGGTGTTTATATGGCTCAACAATCCTTCATGCTCTGACCATATTAATTGTTCATGCTCTGACCATATTAATTGTTGATGTTGAAGTGACCCTCTGTACACTCATCTATATGTGTACACTCATCTCATACAGAGCTTCATGATATGATAAATATGCTGATCGGAACGATAGCGAGTTCCTTCATCCTTTTGACTACTGCGGCTTGCTTGGTCCCCAAGGCGAGAAGTATTGTTTTCCTCGCTTTCTGTCTTCGCGGAGAAGGGCATGTGCATTCGCTTCAAAACATTGATCCCCTAGGTCCCTGCGAAATATGAAAGACATGCGATTGTTGCGCACCTCATTCCCATCAGCCGATGCTTTTGTGTGTGTCACCTGCGATGAAAAAAACTACACGCGTACGTTCAATCAGAAACCTCTTTCTTTTATGCACGCTGGATGCATTTTTCTGTACATAACCATCATACTTTTCTGAAACTTTTCACCAAATCAATTACACGCATTGGTTTTCTCTATTTTAGTTATTTCGCGTTCTTTTTGATTTCGAAATCTGATTATAGATATACTAAAAGATCTTCTATTTTTAATGCGCTCACGTTTCCACGTATTTGTTTTGTTTTGCTTTGCTTGATTTGTAATTTTTATTTTCTATGAAACTCTCTTTTACACTTCGGATCCTATGGATACACATATTCATGGGTACACAAGTATTAACATGTGTATAGACATATAATCATATTATATGAAGTGTAGACATAAGTACAGGAGGCCTGATTGTGATGACGGCAATTAAAAGAATTACCGACAAAGCTAAGAACATGAACATGTAGTCACAGAAAATCATGACTCGGAAAAAAAATTTATCTGATAAGATATGTATCTTCCTATGGTGGGGTACATTACATTCTTCCGCTCTTTGAAGAACTCTGTCCTCAGAGTTTGGAAAATAGTTTCTTATACTAGAGTAAGCCTCCAAATAAGAAGTTCTAATGCATCACAAAGAAATGTTAGAGCACTTATCTTGAGTGTAGACATCATCACATCTTGTTTGGTTTAGAGCTCAACGAGTTGTCATATCCTCTTCTAGCCGATCCATTCTCTTTTCAATCTTTGCAATCAAGTTTCAATCATCAACTTGGATCGATTATGTTGTCCTCTTTGAATTCCTTCCATTGGATTTTTCTGAACATCGGCTTAAACAATTTCCATGTATGGACTTCATTGGCTTTACTTAATAATAACAAAGGCACATGTTTGATAAGTTTAATGCATTTGAGGCTTTCGATGGCCCATGGTTCGAAGTATTATGAGGAGACAATTTTGAATGGCTTCGAGAAACAATAAAGATTGATAAGATCGCATCCATTGGAACTAATCTTTCATGAACAGATGCTCAATAATGATTTTTGACAGTTTCTTTAGTAGCTTCCCATAAGAAGTTGACAATCATGTATTTTGATGTTTGCCTGCAATGCATTTTGCGCAGCAATGCAAATAAGTGATAGGTGTTGTTGCTCCGTATGAATTTCACACAAATGAGGAATGAATTCTGAGGTTGGACGTTCAGCGTTTGCGTGTTGGAATGGAGACTTTTGTAGAAACGTTGGTAGGATAGACTTTTGGATTTCGAATCGATATTAGTATTATTATTATACATGCAACTGTTTGGCGTTGTTTTGCGATAAGGAATCTTTGGTTTTATACGTTGTATCTAATGAATTTATCATATCCACAGTGAAATTGTAATCGGACTGTTTTATTCTAATGGCATACAAATAACAAACATGTGGACTATCTGTTTTACTTACTTTTGCTTGACATGGCATCATTTTTATTCGTAATCATGGATGGTGAATATCTTAGTAATTTGGGCATGCGGGTGAATCTTGTTTTGAAGGACAACAGTTTATGTTTACATGTGAAGCTTACGACATGAAATATATTTTTGTTGTCGATAATACTGATGATGGTCTTGCCAAGTTGAGATGTTCTGCATATAATGATGATGGCTTGAACTTTGGAGAATGAAGTTAGATGATATAGAAAATGCCGAGATAAAGATTGAGAAGAAGTGATCCTGCGGGAATCTTTTACCGTCATTTAACGGTAGCAACAAGAATGATCCATGAGATTGAGATTGAGATTGTGATTGAGATTGCGATGGAGATTGGGATTGAGATTGCCATTCAGAGTGCGAGTGTGAATGAGATTGTGATAGCTCGGGGGTGGTCGGGAGGCCGAGGCTTCATCAAGAAGCTATTTTCCAAAGCTAATGTACTAAGAAGGAGGAAGTGTGATTGAGAGTGCTATTGATGTATCGAGAAACTATTGATGTATTTGGAATCTGACATGTTAAGATTCACAAGATAAGATATTTCTATCTATTGATATATATAATATACTTTGAGTTAAACTCTTTATCTCATTTGTTCTTTTGATAATAGCACTAATGTTTGCAAATGTCTTTTGTATGTCCGAGTATTCATGTCTATGGGCTTGATGAGGAACACTACATTTAGTGTCATCAGATTGCTTTCCCTTGCCACCTTTTAAATATCCACTCTTCTCCTCTGCCTTCTTGATTTGATAATCTTGAATTCTATGGCCTTTCTTCTTGTAGTGGAAACACTTTTGCTTGAACTTCTTTTTGTGGTTCTTCTTTTTCTCTCCATCTTTTGAAAATTCTACTTTGCCACCCCTTGCCTTGAGTTGGATCTCCTCCTCCATGAGTAAGGCAGTGAATCATTTAAAAGTTAGAGGTTGAGGTTTGATTTGAGTATTAAGATCAATTACCAAACCATCAAACTTTGGTGGACACATTTGAAGACAATATCAGGCTATGCCATGTAATCCTAGCAAGAGGTGGATGAACCACCTTAAGAGAGAGTATTAGGCGGTAATCCTCAACCATGTCTTTTGGGGCAAGTGGTTAGCTAATTGTTCTCCTACCTAGGAGGTTGTGAGTTCAATTCCCAACATTGGTATGAGAGCCAAGTTGAGGAACTTGGGCAATATGGAGGTAAGGAGCCTCATACATGGGCACTTGGGAAGTAGTTGATCATGGATGAGTATGAAACTGGCTACATATGAAAGCGCATGGGCATTTGGGCACCAAGAAAGGGTTGGATAGGTCTAAAATAAGTCCATGCACTTGAATTTGGGCTTAATGAGGTGCTCAACCTCGGTAAGGGGTCTATCAAGCTAGATAGAGGTCCATAAGTGAGCATTGAGGACTATGCTAAATGTAAGGAATGTCTCCTTTGTCACAAGTCCCTAAGAAATCGTGATCTTAGGTACACACCCTTTGTCCTTCGATTCGGTCAGGCATAACTTTAGTACCTAGAAGAGTGAACTGCACTTGAGTCTGATGATGGACATTGTTCCAAGTGAATTGCCAATATCAAGAGTTCCAAAATTTCTCAGATTCTTATTTACATGGCTTGAAGGGAATCCCTATTTCCTAAGTTGAAAGATTCGCAAACCCATGTATTTGAATTTTGTCTGGTATAACCTTCAAAATTCATAGGAATACAAGTAATCTCCTCATCACTATCACTATATTCTCTATCTTTTGAGCTGTATTTTTCTTGCATGAGTTTCAAATTTAATGATCATTGGATCCACACATTCTTGTTTGGAAATATGTTCCCAGTAGTGAGGTTAAAGCTACAATAATTCTTCCACAATAAAAGTATGCTCTAGCTTCGTTTTTCTCAATTCATCAAGGATTCCTTAAGATCCATAGGACTTCTACTTTTCAAATTTCAATAGAGGAGTCTTCTTGCATTCAAAATCTTTCTCATAGCCACCAAGGTATATAGGAAGTGTATTCAGATTGACATTGTCACAATCAAACACTGGTTCAGTCATGTTGCCAATGCTTTGCACATCATCTTACTCAAAAATTTGTTGGTTCAAACTCTTCAAAGGGTACATTTGTAGTGCTCATTTTCTTCCATCTAAGTTCTTGATCTTCATTCCAAAGCTTCGCCTTCCATAATTCATCAACATCAAGGATGATTGAGTCCATGTCATAACTTTCCTCCTATTGCCAATGCTAATCTCAAAGTCTAAGCATTAGTGCTTCTAGTTCCATAGGTTCTTGGTATACTTCCACTCTTGGGCTTTCAAGAAGGAAAGGGAATGGAACTTTCTACCGCTAGGGAATAGGTTCTTCCTTCCATTGTTGCATTGATATTCCCTTCCTTTGCAGAAGAGTCCCTTCAAGGAATTCTTCATGGATGTTTTCATCTTTTCACATTAAGGGCTCTTGCAAGCGTGGCACTCCATGGACTTGAGATATCTCTTTGAGTGTTTTATGTTAGAGCTCTCCTCCTTGACTCACTAAGGTCGCTTGAAGAGTTGACAACTTAGCAAGAGGTATGGGGTCCTCAATGACCATATTATCTTCATTGTAAGGTTCATGTTCTCTCATATTAGGTGGGGACACCATTGTAAGGCTACCATGTGTTAATAGGTTGTGGTACATTTTCTAGAAAATGTTGATCCACTTTATATAAATTCTTGATTGCATTTTCTATGGATATTGAGAGAGGATTTTCTTTATTCTTGTTTTTAGTTTTTCTTCCCTTTTGGCTCTTTTCTATATCTTGGTTGGAAGAATCCAAAATCTCTAGCTCCTGACTTGTAGCTGAGTCCATAGACGCATATGATCTTGTTAGAGTGAGTTCTCGACATATAGTGTAAAGGCTTCATAAGTGATAGCTTATTATGAAACTATCATCTTCCACTACAAATGAACAAAAGATCTTTGCAAATCGGAACGTATACTCACAAATTATGCTCAACAATGAAGGTATGTCAAGTTGATGAAATCAAGTATTCAAAAATTTTTGTATAGTGGAAGTGCAAGTGGAAGACCAACAAAAAGACACCAGACTATGTAATTTTTTAGAGTTTTCATCACCGAAGAGTCACAGGAAAGAAACCACAAACCACTGAAAAGAAATCGAAAACCATCGAAAAGAAACCGTAAAGTCATCAAAAATGTATCGGAATAAAATCATAATGAAATATGGTTTTTCTCAAAGTTTGAGTTTTACTATTGTCGAGCCTTTGGTGATTGACGAGGTGTTCTAATATCACATTAGAATCAATCCAACACCATTCTGATTCTAGAATCTCACCGGAGTATCGATTAAAAATATGTTCAATGGATCAAAGCTTCATCCTTTTTTACCACCTTCCATGTGTAGAAATCTTCAATTGGATGCCCAGGACTACATGTTTTTGCATGAAGATTACTCCATTCTCTCTTGTATCATGCACACCATTCCCTTTGTCCTTGCCCCTTGCGATGCCATTGTATCCCTTTTGTGCTTATATACCACATTGCTACCCTTCAACCCTATTTGTAAATTGTGGTCTTGCATGCTCTTTTTGGAAATCCTTAGTTAGCTATTGGGTTCTTGCTATCATGGATGCTTTGGCTCCCATCCAACCCCCATTTGTTGTATTCTCAGACACCACCCTTCATTACTTGAATCCACGTTGCCTTAATACCTTTGTGCTCCTTCAGTGGGATGCCATTGCTATGCACCCCATAGTAGAGAGCATCACCCAGTATCACTACTAAGCCCTTCTCAGTAGCCATTTGAACCATCCCATTGAATGGTGCAAAGTTCCACACCAGTAATATTGATGTAGGTCATCGTTTCCACCTCCCTACTAATGGCATCACCTACGTTGAGCTAGTCTCTTGTGCTAATATGGAGCAAGTGTTTCCCTAGTGTAGCTCGAATGAGTTGCCCATTCATTGCCGACCTAAACTAGAGTATCCATCCTCTAGCTCTTGGTTGTGGCTATGAACCTTTAATATCATGCCAATGGTATATCCAAGAACTTCTATTCTCTCATCATCACTTTCGCCTAGTAGCTGATCAATTCGGCTCCTTTCCTCTTCAACTTTATTCATCATGAATGCTAGAACACTCTCAAATAGTTATAGCACTCGAGTGCCACCAACATCTGACTCCCCTATCTCTTGTCCATTCTCTACCCCAGAGAATTCCCCATCCAACTTCATGTATTATTGATTCCTTGAATCTTTACACCTACCTTGCCCACCACAGAAGACTATGAGAGCATCATCCTCATCTTTTGGCGAGCCAAGCACCCATGAAAAGTGCACAACTCTAATCTTTTGGACCTCAAGTGCACAAGGGAAAACATGGCCGCCAAGAGTTCTGCCCCTATTCCTTCAATTGTTGAATCAAGTCAGACTCCAACTAGAGTGGTCCCGATACCATCTTCCTCCGAGGAATCCTTTCACTTACCCTCGGGTTCTATGCAACAACCTCTTGATTCCCCCATTTTGATGATCCCTCTTCCTCCCCTAGATTATCCAATGTTAGAGGCCGCACTACCTACTCCCCTAGCCTCCCCTCCTCAATCAACTCGTGCCACTTTTGATATCGGCAACCCTCCTCCGTCATCTCTTGAACCCTCTTCTCCCTCATTGCCCAATTATTCGCCACCTATCGCCCGTTCCCCCCAAAGTCCTAGATGGTGCCCTATTGCTTCTCCCTCCCAACCTTGGAATACACTTGAATCTTCTGATGTTGTTACAATCGCTCCTCTTCTGGCTCTGCACAAAGAATATTGGACTTTCGGTGTTAATATCAATTGCAATATCAATGAGTTCTTCTTCCTAAGCACTTACCTTGTCCATATGCAAGAATTGATTAGTCACAATATGGATAACTACCATCGTACCTGCAACCATCTTTAGCATGATAACTACTGCCTTCAATGTCAACTTCAGGAACTCCAATCAGGTCTTTCCGCCTGCATTAAAGAATCCTACACTCTCGTTGAGGAGTGCTACCAAGAAGCTAAAAAAACACAATACTTTAAAGGGTTTTATGCAGAGGCTATGAAGGAACACGAGATTGCTATGAAGAAGGCTAGCTATTTTGAGAAGGTAATACCCGCCACATCCAATGGATCATGGAGTTGGAACATGAGTCCATGGTGTAGAAGGTGTCACTACATGAATCATAATTCAAACTACAACAATCAATGTAGGAGCATGAATTGTTACAACAGACTATTGAAGCTTTGTAGGAGACAGACATCTAGCTCTCTACAAATGTCTCGCAACTCACGATCGCTCTGTCCGCTCAACTAGCAAAGCTCTTGCACCTCTAGCAATGGCTGGAATAAGCTAAGTCCAGCAAAGTTGAAGCCATTCAACAAGCACACGTAGAGCCAAGAAGGTGGAAACATATCCCCAAGCAAGATTTTTACTAGCAAGAGGAGTTTGGTCTCCAACTAGTCAAGCTAAACTTCGTTTCTGTGTGAGATCTGTATGTAGACCAATACCAATTGATGGCTCTTGTGAGATCCCTTCTGCTTCCGTACCAACTCTACTTCTTATATGATTCCTTCCGAAAGATTCCACTGGGAACCGTGGAGAGCCCACATAGTGCGATGGATACTCCGTAGCGTGTGGTGGGTACTCCGTAGCCCACTATACGGCCTTCGTCAAAGTTTGTTTTTGTTCTGTAGGAGGTAAGTAATACATTTTTGGTCCATGGAATAATCTTTCCGAGATCGGGTGACTGGTGATGCTTTCGGCTCCAAACATTCCAAAGTCACCACATTGGCCATAGGTGCCTTGAGCTTCACTTCTTGCTTTCGTTGATCGTATTCCTTAGCTTCCTCACATTCCCATCGTCTATGACTGTATTGTAGACAGAACTAACAATGAATTCGATGATTACCCGGGTTACCGAGCCCATGTTGTTGGAATATCCATCCTCTACCAAATTCTTGCCTATTCTAGCGGAAGCCACGCTGCACCTCCAAAAATTGCTGTGAATCCGAATATTGAGAGGGTCCTCCCAGTCTAGCATCCTGACTATTCGGCCATTGTCTGTTAACAACTTGGGGCTTATACCCATTTAAATTATCTTTTCAGGAAGGTCCTTTTACTTGCGCAATAGCCACCAAGGTATTCCATGCATTAAAGCGACATTCCTCCAAACTGTGATTACTTCTATTACAAATAGGACAAAAGACCTGATTAAGCGCACAATCATCCATAATATGGCCCGCATTCCTGCACCGTAGGCAATACAGCTGCTTCTCTGGGATTGCACCCTTCTTGAATACCAAATTAGTCTTCTCTGAGGCCAAATTGGCAAACTGCATCTTCCGATCCATACGGATTGCTAAGTCAATTATCTAATCTAGCGTACGGGATTCTTCAAGAGTGTACATATAGATCTTCTCTTTGTCGGCTGTAGTCCATCCACAAAGAAATCTGTTGACATTTCCTCTGTAGGACACTTATCTTCTGAAAATTGTCACAGTGTATATCTGATATCTGATGCATATTGCTCGACCGTCCCTTTCTGCAACTTATACTAAAGTGAAGAATGTAACTCTGAAATACTCTTCGCAGTCCGAAATCATTCCAAGAACGCCACCTTCAGCTCATCATATGTGGAAAAGTAATCGGGAGGGTATTCAATAATCCATTTGATTGCATCGCCGACTAACGTGGCTTGAAACACCTAAAATTTGTGTCGATTATCATGCAGATTATGATGATTACATAAGTACTGATTCTCAAATGTCCGTACGTGCACATCTAGATCTTCATCCACTTGCCCGTAAAAAAGAGTATAGTTTAGCACTAGTAGTGGGTGCCTGTTCGCCATGGAGTTACCAAGCATCTATAAGGTAGTAGTTTGAGGTAAGGGTATTAAAGCTGGCTACAATTCTGGCGAGGTTACGTTGCCGCTGCTTTGACCTTCTTCTACAGGGTATTCCTCTTCCTGCAGGTGGTTCTACTGGTCGGTCCCACTAAATTCACCATGCCACAATACTTTAGCTACTTTACCATCCTTCCACTAAAAAACTAGGTCCTTCAAAAGCTTGGGGGGTAAAACTCCAGTTTCCACCCAAAACTATACTTCTTCTGTAATAGTGATTGCTACCTCAAGAGGAATATCTTCCAACTTCAATGTTGCGAGTGTCTGTTGCACGAATTCATCTAAATAATCAGGATGATGATGATGCTTTTGTAAGTACTTCTTGCCACTTCGTACCGACATCAATCTACTTTGTGTGATGCTTTGTTACCCCATCCCATCGTGGTTGCCATATGTTTGGCATACTGATCACCGATAGACTAACAAGATACAGGTTTGGGAACGGGGATTTACGAATATAAATACACATAAACATGCATTTTTGTTCCTTTACTTCAATAGAAATGAGTGCAGACAAATCATTTCATAGACACAATGTATCCGAAATCTTAACTTCACGGTGAAATAGACTCTAAGTTCCAAATATAACCAATGATTACATTACAGTATCATAGTTACAATTTGGCCTCCAATTTCAGACTTCAATCTTCACCTCTCTGCATATCTGCTCATCTCATAATCGTCGCTTCCGAAATCTGATCTCGTAGAAATGTAATCCTGTACTTCGTAAGAAAGGGGTAAGGTTAAAAGCTTCACACCGTTCCGAACCTCCAAAATAGGAAAGATATGAAAATTACAATTTCTGGAAACTTTGGATATCTCCGTTATTACATAAGAATGATGATTACAAAAATAATATGAGCAAAGTGGCTGCTAACACACCCTTCACTACTTGAATCCCCGTCACCTTAATACCCTTGTGCTTCTTCAGTGGGATGCCATTGTTGTGCACCCCGTAATAGAGAGAGCATCACCAAGTCCATCGCTACTAAGCCCTTGTTAGCAGCCATTTGAACCATCCCATGGAATGGTGGAAAGGTCCACACCACTAATACTAATGTAGGTCATCATTTCCACCTCCTTACTGATGGCATCACCTAGGTTAAGCTGGTCTCTTGTGCTACTATGGAGAAACTCTTTCCCTAGTGTAGCTTGAATGATTTTCCAATTCATTACCGACCTAAACTGGAGCATTCCATCCTCTAGCTCTTGGTTGTGGCTATGAACCTTCAACATCATGCCCATGGTATATCCAGAAACTTCTATTCTCTCATCATCACCTTCACCTAGTAGCCGATCAATTGAGTTGCTTTCCTCTTCAACTACATTCGCCGTGAATGCTAGCACACTCTCAAATAGTTATAGCACTCCAGCACCACCGACACTTGACTCCCCTATCTCCTGTCCATTCTCTACCCCAGAGAATTCCCCATCTAAGTTCGTGTATTATTGATTCCTTGCATTTTTACACCTACCTCGCCCACCACACAAGATGATGAGAGCATCATCCTCATCTTCTGACAAGCCAAGCACCCCCGACAAGTGCATAGCTCCAATTCCTTGGACCTCAAGTGCACAAGGAAAAACATGGCCGCCAAGCATTCTACCCCTATTCCTTCGATTGCTGAATCAAGTTAGACTCCAACCAGAGTGGTCCCGATACCATCTTCCTTCGAGGAATCCTTTCACTCACCCTCTGGTAATTTCTACACAACAATCTCTTGATTCCCCCATTTTGACGATCCCTCTTCCTCCCCTAGATTATCCAATCTCCGACGCCCCACTACCTACTCCCCCGCCCTCCCCTCCTCAATGAATTCATGTTGCTTCTAATACTAGCAACCCTCCTCCATCATCTCTTGAACCGTCTTCTCCCTCATCGCCCAATTATTTGCCACCTGTCGCCCGTTCCCCCCGAAGTCCTAGATGGTGCCCTATTGCTTCTCCCTCCCAACCTTGGAATACACTTGAATCTTCTGATGTTATTACAATCGCTCCTCTTCTGGCTCTGCACAAAGAATATTGGACTTTCGGTGTTAATATCAATTGCAATATCAATGAGTTCTTCTTCATGAGCATTTACCTTGTCCATATGCAAGAATTGATTAGTCACAATATGGATAACTACCATCGTACCTGCAACCATCTTCAGCATGATAACTACTGCCTTCAATGACAACTTCAGGAACTCCAATCAGGTCTTTCCACCTGCATTAAAGAATCCTACACTCTCATTGAGCAGTGCTACCAAGAAGCTAGAAAAACACAATACTTTAAAGGGTTTTATGCAGAGGCTATGAAGGAACACGAGATTGCTATGAAGAAGGCTAGCAATTTTGAGAAGGTAATACCCGCCACATCCAATGGATCATGGAGTTGGAACATGAGTCCATGGTGTAGAAGGTGTCACTACATGAATCATAATTCAAACTGCAACAATCAATGTAGGAGCATGAATTGTTACAACAGACTATTGAAGCTTTGTAGGAGACAAACATCTAGCTCTCTACAAATGTCTCGCAACTCACGATCGCTCTGTCTCCTCAACTAGCAAGCTCCTGCACCTCTATCAATGGTTGGAACAAGCTGAGGTCGGCAAAGTTGAAGCCATTCAACAAGCACACGTAGAGCCAAGAAGGCGGAAACATATCCCCAAGCAAGATTTTTACTTGCAAGAGGAGTTTGGTCTCCAACTGGCCAAAGCACGAAGTCAGGCTATATTATCCACTATTGCCTTTAGTAACCAATCGTGAGCTGAGGTAGTCTTTCTAGATCCCCACAAAGTCAAGAAGTTGATGAAAATAATGATTAAGAAAATTTAGCAAACCTTCCAAGAAGCAAAGGAATCCTTCAAGTTTGACCTCCGTTCACCATTTGATGAAGAACCTAAAGTTGAAGAAGGCCACCTTGCATCCTAGGCCTACATTTCGAGTTCAAGTCCTCCAAGCATACTAGTGTTAGGCCATCGGATAAATACTGAATTTTTTTTGTCTTCCATTTTATGATTATGTAAATTTCAATGAACAATCTCGACCGAAAAGGTAGGACCATACATTGTAAGTATTCACCAAAAGTAATGAAAAGGTGTATGGGCCTATTGTGTAGAGACGACCTAGTGTGTGCTAGTGTATCTGGCCAATGGTGCTTCTAGCATGTTGTTCCTCTTCACTAATGAGTTCGGTTTTTTTTTTGTAGTATTCTATCTATCTGTCTACATAGTTTCGAGTGCACCTTGAAGATGATAAGGGATAATTTGGTGTCGAAGTTATTTTTTGGGGTCGTCGAGTGTTTGTGTAGGTGCAAGTGTGTAGCAATGTGATAGAAGTAGGGTGACTTAACTCTGAACTACCCTATCCAGTGGAAGTATATTCATTTTTGTATTCCAACCATTAGAGATACAAGATACTATCTACTGCATTTTGATGATAATTCTATATTCTTGAATATTGGTGATGAAGATTACTGATTTACTATGTATTTCAATACAATTATTTAGTTGGTTGTAATCCACTGGTTTGGAGATTTGAATAGGTTCAAAAGCTTACAGCAATCTAAGTCATCCCATCCAAGAACCCAAAGTTGACTTATTCCTATCTTTAATAAAAAGGAAGAAAAGAGGTTAGCACATGTGTTCGAAATAGGTGGCGGCGTTTTTTAGGAATTTTTTAGGTTAACACATGTGTTGACTTTGATCTGAAGCTTGCACATCTAACTAGTGGTGGATGTTCTAGTTGAGCCTTCTCATATGATAGACAAAAGTTGAGGACGTATTTGAGCCACTTCAATCATTCATTTGCACATGTCCAAATTCGCATTCTCTATGTGAGGTCTTTCATAATAGTTCTCCCTACTATCCATTTGCACATGTCCAAATTTTCGTTCTCTATGTGAGCTCTATGTAGGTGGCAAGAGTCCATAATCAACTGCTTGGATATGAGAGGAATCCATCAGCACTAAGTCAATCGATGAGGTCCATGCCCATTCACTCTTACATACATAAGAAGGATTTCAATGTTGGGTAGGAATACTAGATCCTCGTGTAGATCATGCATATGCATGCCTTCAGGCATAACTATAGTACCTAGGATTCCTTCAGGCCAAATCTCTCATGCCATATGGCCAAATCTCTCATGCCATATAACTATACTCGATATGGCCAAATCTCTCATGCCATAGCTTACTTGTGACCACACTTTTAGTGGTTGTATGATCAAGAAACTCATATAAGTTGTTTCTCCTCATGCTAATCCCAGAAATGTTATTTTCGTTGTTATCCATAATCTTAGCTCATGTCTTACTGAAATGTACTTCGTGACCTTAATTAGTTATAGAGGCTATTGAAAGCAGATTTTGTTTGTATGTACAACACATTTGAAAGCTATTTTATGCCCCATTAGAATTAATGAAATAAATAATACATTTACCCTCTCCAAGACATCTTGCATTATTGGCTACCTTCACTGTGAAGATAGGGACCACTATCCAACAGATGAGAGGCACCACTATCCAACACACATGAGCCATGTGTTCTTGAATCTTCAGTCCAAGAGCATACCTCCTCTATCGTAGAAAATAAATTTAGCTCTATTTCTTTAGTGTCCTCAAACTAGCAACCTTTTAAAGAGACAATCTTCTCCTCTGCTCTCTTGATTTGACAATCTTGAATTCTCTAGCTTTTCTTCTTCTAGTGGAAACATTTTTTCTTGAACTTCTTTTTATGGTTCTTCTTTTTCCCTCCATCTTTTGAACATTCGAATTTTCCACCCCTTGCGTTGAGTTGGAGCTCCTCCTCCATGACTGAGGCATTGAATCATTCAAAAGTTAGAGTTTGAGGTTTGATTTGAGTATTAAGATCAATTACCAAACCATCAAACTTTGGTGGATAGATTTGAAGACAACATCAGGTTATGTCACATAATCGTGGCAGGAGGTGGATGAACCACACCTTAAGAGAGAGTATTAGGAAGAAATCCTCAACGATGGATTTTGGGGCAAGTGGTTAGCTAATTGTATCCTAACTAGGAGGTTGTGAGTTCAATTCCCAACATTGGTATGAGAGCCTAGTTGACGAACTTGGGAAATACGGAGGTAAGGAGCCTCATATGTGGGCACTTGGGAAGCAATTGATCAGGGATGAGTCTAAAGCTGGCCAAATATGAAATTTCATGGGCATTTGGGCACCAAAAAAGGGTTGGATAGGTTTAAAATAAGTCCATCCACTAGAATTTGGGCGTAGTGTAGGTGCTTAACCTTGGTAAGGGGTCTATCAACCTAGATAGAGGGTCAATAAGTGAGCATTGAGGAGTATGCTAAAGGTAAGGGGGAAAGAATGTCTCCTTTGTCACAAGTCCCTAAGACATCATGATCTTAGGTAGACGCCCTTTGTCCTAGGATTCCTTGAGGCATAACTATAGTACCTAGAAGAGTGAACTACACTTGAGGCCGATGATGGACATTGTTCCAATTGATTTGCCTAATATCAAGATTTCCAATATTTCCTAGATTCCTATTTACCTAGCTTGAAGAGGATCCCTATTTCCTAAGTGGATTGGAACTTTGACTAGTATAACCATCAAAATTTATAGGAATACAAGTAATCTCCTCATCACTATCACTATACTCTCTAGCTTTTGATTGGTATTTTTCTTGCGTGAGTTTCAAATTTAACGATCGTTGGATCCACATATTATTGTTTGGAAAACATTTCTTGGAGGTTTAAGTTCAGATAATTCTTCCACAGTAAAAGTATGCTCTAGCTTGGCTTTTCTCAATTCATCAAGGATTCCTTAAGATCCATAGGACTTCTACTTTTCGAATTTCAATAGAGGATTCTTCGTGCATTCAAAATCTTTCTCATAGCCACCAAAATATCTTGTATTGAGACTGGCATAGTAGATCTAGCATACAGACAGCCAGACAGCAATCAAACCATCTTGTATTGAGATTGGCATTGTCACAATCAAACAATGGTTCACTCATGTTGCCAATGCTTTGCACATCATCTTACTAGAAAAATTGTTGGTTCAACTCTTGAAAGGGCACATTTGTAGTGCTCATTTTCTTTTCTAAGCATTAGTGCTTCTAGTTGCATGGGTTCTTGGTATACTTCAACTCTTGGGACTTCTAGAAGGAAAGGGAATGGAACTTCCTACTGCTAGGGAATAGGTTATTCCCTCCATTGTTGCATTAATGGTACCTTTGTTTGGGGAAGGGTCTCGTAGACGTTTTCCTCTTTTCACATTAAGGGATCTCGCAAGGGTGGCACTTCATGGACTTGATATATCTCTTTGAGTGTTTTATATTAGAGTTCTCCCCCTTGACTCACTAAGGGGACTTGAAGAGTTGACACCTTAGCAAGAGGTATGGGGTCCTCAATGACCATATTATCTTCATTGTAAGGTTCAAGTTCTCGCATATCAGGTGGGGACACCATAGTAAGGCTACCATGTGTTCAAAATAGGTGGGGGTACATTTTCTAGAATTTTTTGAGCCACTTCAATCATTCATTTGTACATGTCCAACTTTTAGTTCTCTATGTCACCTCTTGGATAATAGTTCTCATGATTTGAAACCATAATTCTAGATATTTTCCTAGCATGATAAGATTTATCATCATTTGCAAGTTCTTAGGCGTTGGGATTGTCAATATCAATCCTAGTATACATCTTTCTTGATGGATATTAGCTTTCTTGTGCTCATGTGATCTCACTCTTAGCCCAATTTCTTTGTTGTGTAACTTATCATTTGATTTTCAAAGGGAATTTCCCAATTCTAAGATCTTCTTCTTGAGGGAGTCTACTCACTTTTTCCATCTTTGTTGTGTAACTTATCGTTTGATTTTCAAAGGGAATTTCCCATTTCTAAGATCTTTTTCTTGAGGGAGTTTACTCACTTTTCCTTTCTGATTTTCTCTGAACTTTTCTTCTTTTTATCTAAATTCTTGATTGCATTTTCTATGGATATTGAGAGAGGATTTTCTTTATTCTTGTTTTTACTTTTTCTTCCCTTTTGGCTCTTTTTTTATATCTTGGGTGGAAGAATCCAAAATCACTGGTAACTTAGTCCTTCATCTTCTTTATTTTGGCTCTTTCTTGAGTTCTTTTAACCACTTGAATTGAATTCCTGTGGTCACTCGCAATACGTGAAACCACATTCAAAGGTGTACATTCCATAGTGTTGGGATTCTTAGAACATTCTTTTAGAACATGATCAACATTGCACCCTTCAAGAAAATCAAAATCTATGTTTTTCTTAAGGGTGATGTGCCTATGCAAGAGGCAAAATCACATAGAAAGTGATCCACAATGCACCTATAGAAAGAAACTCTTTGCACTTTAATTCTCTGTGGTGGTCTTATGCTTGGATTATCTTGGTTTTTGGGGTTCATATACCAAATACTTGAGTGTTTAGGTTCAGTCAAAACATCAAAATGTTGACTTTGATCTAAATCTTGCACATCTAACTAGTGGTGGATGTTCTAGTTGAGCCTTCTCATATGATAGACAAAAGTTGAGGACGTATTTGAGCCACTTCAATCATTCATTTGCACATGTCCAAATTTTCATTCTCTGTGTGAGTTCTTGCATAATCGATTTGCACATGTCCAAATTTTCGTTCTCTATGTGAGCTCTATGTAGGTGGCAAGAGTCCACAATCAACTGCTTGGATATGAGAGGAATCCATCAGCACTAAGTCAATCGATGAGGTCCATGCCCATTCACTCTTACATACATAAGAGGGATCTCATTTTCCCCTTCAATGTTGGGTAGGAATACTAGATCCTCGTGTAGATCATGCATATGCATGCCTATCGATACAAATATGATGTTTGCTTCACTTTTTCCAACTCACTAAGTGCATCGAATATGTTTCTAGGTTTTGTGTATGATGATTTTACTCTTAAATATACAAGAGGGATTTCATGTTCCCCTTCAAGATTGGATAGGAATACTAGCTCCTCGTGTAGATCATGCATATGCATGCCTATCGATATGAATATGATTTTGTTTCTTCACTTTCCAGCTCACTAAGTGTATCCAATAGGTTTCTAGGTTTTGTGTGTGATGATTTTACACTTGTCCTCGTGGGCACATGACTTCTCTTACTCACTCTCATACGTGGTCTCATGTTGTGCCCGAGTGTGCTTTGTGACTTTTGTTTGCCTATAATGTTAGTTGATCCCAAAATCATAAAGTGACCAAGTGTCAGTGCTTATGCTTCAATTTGTGGATAATCACAGACAATGTATGCAAGGCATTCAATTTCACACACTCATGCACCAATAGTCTTGTGTTCTCTCAAGAGATTGACCTCAAGAGAGTTGAGTGTGGAGGTGTTACCATCTTAGCCTCCTTAAGGAGAATGTGTAGGTGGAAAGAGTCCACAATAGCACTAGATCAATAGCAAAACTACTACCGCACTTGGATTCCACGGAATGCACACTTGAGCATTATGGAAAGAAAGAAAGCAGCTGATAAT
The DNA here is from genome assembly GCA_020310875.1 of Ceratopteris richardii. Lineage (NCBI taxonomy): Eukaryota > Viridiplantae > Streptophyta > Polypodiopsida > Polypodiales > Pteridaceae > Ceratopteris > Ceratopteris richardii. The sequence goes on from CM035431.1 coordinate 93,584,794, forward strand.
GTCTCAATTCGATCCCCCTTACTCTCACTGGTTCTTTTACCTTGTTCAATGTTTAAGCTTCCTAGTTCGAGAAGAGAAGATCTTGATGCACACAAAGTGACACTTCTTTAACAAGAGTTGTGCTTGGGATACTTTGTTCAATGATGTATCCATCTTTGATTCCACTTTGCATTAAATGTTATGAATGATTTAGAGTGAGATTTTGGATGATGTATCTTGCAAAGTCTTTGCATTTTACCTTGAGCTTCAGCTTCCCGAAGTGATGGAGTGGTCTTCCTTGTTCTTCTCCTAAGCGAAGAGGAGAAATTCAATGTGGGTGAGAGTCTTCGTATATCCCCAAGGATCCCTTCTCAAAGTGAATTCTAAGGATTTCCACTAGTTTCAAGCTTTCACTCGTAAGAATAGTGGCGCCATAGATGCATTATGCTTTATCCTTGGTGGACACGTGTAATAAGCACAATGACAATGCACTGTCTCTCTAGAGGTCCCCAAACCCTAACTCCTATGTTCAAGCGCAAGAGTCTCTAGCGATTTGTTGGACATTGCTTTGATATCAACAAGAGTGGCACTAATGTTGATGAAGGCAGCAGCATCTACACAACCTTTGAAGTGTGTGTGACGATGAGAGTAGTCTCGTCTCATTGCAGTTGCGAGTCCGAGTAGTGGCTTTAGAATAGTAGTCGGAAAGTGGGGAGATAAAGTAGTCCCAGACTAGGCAAATGGCCGTATGTTAAAAACCTGAGATATGGCTTTTCCGTTGCCCGGACTTGAACACGGGTCGCTCGGGTGAGAGCCGAGTATCCTAACCGACTAGACTACAACGGAGCTGGCCGACGTCGGTGACGTGGAGCTGTTGGTGGAAACCACAGCTATCAACGAAAAGTGATGAAGATCACACTTTCAAAAACTTAGTAGAAAATGCCCTCACCTCTAAATAGCGCATGCAATCATCATGTCATTTGAGTATGATAAAATGATATATATATATATATATATATATATGTGTGTGTGTGTGTGTGTGCCGACGAGAGAAGAAGCTCTTCTATGTTTGCCAAACAAAACAGACGAATCGAATCTTGCGCTTATCACGACAAAAAATGCAATGCAAACATGACCCTCTCATTTCTCTTCCGTATCCTTACAAAATGAACATCATCCACATTCTAGAGGAGGAGACTTACAAAGAAATTCGTGGATGGTGTGCAGTATTTGGGGAGGGACTCACACTCACACATGCAAAAAATCCCCCATCCAAACCCCCTCTCCTTCATAACAGTTCATACCAACAATCCCCATGGATGGTACACACAGAGTTGGCAAGGGACTCACACATGTGGATGTGGAAAAATCACCCATACAAAGTCTCTTCCATAACGATTCATACCAAGCGAAGGATGGTGCCAAAAGGGCACGCCGCCACTGCCCTAGCAATATCACAATCAAGTATGCACGCATGCTTGCCTTTTTCTTTTTGTTTCCTTCCTCCCCTTCTTTCCTTTTCCTTCTTAAGTGGGAACTTCGGGAGTAGTGTGCTCTGCTAATGAAATAGGGATGCATATGCACAACGGCTCATTTTCATCAAATTCAAGGGACTCATAATCGTGCATATAAAGGGCTACCTATAAGAAATCACTTGAACTTGTGAGTTTTCATATTGTATGTCTATGGCTCATTCAACGATAGAGAACTTGGAAAAGGAAAGCCCAACTCCGAGCAGCCCATCCAAGAATACACTCCTTGTCTTTCGCTTTCTCATCCTCGTTTCGTTGTGCTCCCATGGCTTGTTCGCTGCCATTAGACTCGCCAACCAGTTTTAAAGCTCTCGCTCAAGCTTGTATCCGAGACTTCTTGTGTTCTCTCTAGAGATTTCTTGTCTTTTTTTCCAATTCATTCTGGCATTCATCGAATAGGTCCTTCAATGTTGTTATCTCTTCATCCAATGTCTTCCAACGTGGTGTTCTTTGATTCCACATTGTCAATGAGTATCTTCTTGTAATTGGATTCCAACTCTTTCTATTCTTCCTCAAAGTAGTGTTCTTGTAATTGGATTCCAACTCTTTCTATTCTTCCTCAAAGTAGTGTCCTGGGACATCACCAAATCCACCTTTAGTAACGTTTCTACCATCTCTTTCTCCATGTTGGTCCTTCAATTATGAGATTTTCTTTGAAACTTCTGCATTCATTTCTACCGTCTGTATGGTTGCAGATTCTATGGTTTCATCAATTTCTACCATCTGCATCTAAGTATCCATGGCACTCTGCATCATTCATCTCACTAATGGCTTCAACGGATTGGCATCAATGTTTAACCGAGTAGACATTGGGAGTGATGGTGGTACATTAGGGCCAGCTTCATTTTCTCTCACCATATGTAAAAGTTTGTTGAAGGATTGTATGAACTTCACTAACATACATTAGGGGAAAAAATGAACCCTGCATGGGCCTTGTAGGGATCCCTAATTTTCAGGGATTAAAATTAATCATGCTAGGGAAAAGGGAGCATGGAAAACCAGTAGTGGTATTTTATTTAAAAATATTATTTCTTAAGGGCCACATCTAATTCCTCAATTTGAACGGATTCGCACTTGTTGAGAGCCGTTAGATACCTCGAATGAATGGATACGATTGATGAAGTGTGCTGTCAAAAAAAGACAAATTAGCGCGCTTAGTTGGGAAGGGTTCGTCGCCATCTTGAGCCCTTGGATATTCACTACAAACAGATGAGATGACCCAAGGTATCTCTGGCAGAAAAAGACAAAATAGAGAGGCCACATCATTTGTGAGAGGTGGGAATAATGAAGAGAGAGACTCACGGACGTACATGATTTGTGAGCCATTCGATTTCTATCATGGACGGACGCGATTCGTGGTACAATTCTGGCAGAAAAAGATGAAATAGGACTCATTCAAGTCATAAGACATAGGAAAAGGAAGAGAGAGATTACATTGGGATGCGAACGAATGGAGTCCCTTGGATTTCTTCCGATCGGACGTCCCATATTAAAACGCGCATGTCTCTCTTTTTTTCAAGCATAATCATTGGATTTCATTCATATCCAAGGGTCCATACCATTTTCGGATCGCGAAATTTGAATCCTAAACCACTACATGAGAAAATACCACTTTTATCATCACATTTTGGTTGTTTTGACCAATCCAAAACCAAGGAAACCTAGGCCTAGCCTATTTGATTGAGGCTCTAGACTGTGGCCACCACCCTCCTCTCATTGGTCCATCACTAATCAGCCCTTAATCTAAAAGGCCCATGCAGGGTTCATTTTTTCCCCTAATGATTTGGTTGTGACATAGGAGTGACACTTGTAATCACTTGAGTTGATTCTACCACATATACCTCTTGGGCCTTATTCCTTCTCGCTTCTAAGGGTATGAAAGCTATTGACTCATTCCTTATCACAATCACGCTAATCGATAAGGGTGACTCCTCACTATCATCTAATAACTATTCTCATTCTTCCTATTGTTACATCTCCAACAACATTGCGTGCTTAGTAGAAGTTGAATTGACATGTACTACGAAGTACAGACATAGCCCAGGAAAGCGTTTTGGAGATCCCTCCATTGTTTCTCCTTGTTTCGCAGCCTCTCAATATACAAAAACTTATTGCTGGTCTTCAAGGATGTCCTAAATTTGATTTCATTCATCCCAATTCCATCATCATTAGTGTACTCTTTCAGTTCGATGTTCATTCGTTGGTCATCCTTTTCTTCATCATCAATTCTAGAATAGGAGCTAATATCCTTGCTTTTCTTATTGATATATTTTGGTAGTCATATGTATAAACACATTAGGACCACCGGGGCACTTATTTCCCTCTTTAGGAGGTTTTTTTCCCTGCAGCTTGTATATACGCCTATAACCCTAACGGATCATTTATCTTTCTACATTCTCTTGTTAATACATTCAGTATTGTGTGTGTTGTCCAAGCTTCTTCCTCTTCCTTGTGTTGTTCCCGTGCTTCCATAGACCTCTAACTCCAACAATTAGTATCAGAACAGCCGGCCGCTTCATCTAGGGCATCCTCAACATCCCTTCAATCATAGTTGTAGCATACTCATGAAAATTGGTGAGCATACTCGACTTCTGAATGCACTATCATAGCACCTATGTGGGAACTTTTGTCTTTTTTGTGCCAAACACATATACACGTTTCTGTTCCCTAGTATAAGCTCCTTGAAGTCTGCTATAGGTTTAACAAAAGTTGAATGTGTAGTTTTGTTCGACGTTTTGAGATACATTCATTTTTTTGCATCAAAGTATTTTAGTTAGTGGCCATGGCCAAAAGCAATGATGTACTTCATATGTTAGCTATTGACGATGAGTTGGATGGTACTAATTACCCATTATGGGCATATATGATGCGTCATGTATTGGTTGCAAAAGGACTCTGGAATATTGTGCACAGTGTTGAAAAACATCCTACTACAACTACAAATATAGTCACTGAAGGTGATGCAGATGGCATTGAAAATGGTGATCTTTAGGTTCGTGTTAGTGTTGCAGTTCGTGTTGCACCTATTGTATAACAACTTTTTTGTGGTGGCAAAGATGCTCAAGCACATGTATTGATAGCCTTGTCTGTCAAGTGTGCCATTATTCCTCACATTCACTCCTGCAAAACAAGAAAGGATGGTTGGGATACACTTACGAGTTTATACTAGTGTTGAAAACATCCTAGTACAACTACAAATATAGTTACTGAAGGTGATGCAGATGACATTGAAGATGGTGATCTTTAGGTGCCTATTAGTGTGAGAGTTTCTGCTGCATACTCATGAAAATTGGTGAGCATACTCATGAAATTGGTGAAATTTCATCTTTTTGTGCCAAACATATATACAAGTTTTGGTTCCCTAGTAAAAGCTCCTCGAAGTCTGCTACAGGTTTAGCAAAACTTGAAAGGTTAGTTTTGTTCAACTTTTTGAGATACAATCATTTTTCTACATCAAGGTATTTTATTCAGTGGCCATGTCCAAAAGCAATGATGTATTCCGTATGTTAGCTATTAAGGATGAGTTGGATGGTACCAATTACCCATCAAGGGCATATATGATATATCATGTATTGGTTTCAAAAGGACCGTGGAATATTGTGCACAATGTTGAAAAACTTCCTACTACAACTACAAATACAATTAGTGAAGCTAATGCAGATAGCATTGAAGATGGTGATCTTTAGTTTCATGTTAGTGTTGCGGTTCCTGTTGCACCTACTGTAGAGCAACTTCATTGGGGTAACGTTTAGTAATGTTTCTACCATCTCTTTCTCCATGTCGGTGGTTCAATTATGAGATTTTCTTCGAAACTTCTGCATTCATTTCTACCATCTGTATGGTTGCAGATTCTATGGTTTCATCAATTTCTACCATCTGCATCTAAGTATCCATGGCACTCTGCATCATTCATCTCACTAATGGCTTCAACGGATTGGCATCAATGTTTAACCGAGTAGACATTGGGAGTGATGGTGGTACATTAGAGCCAGCTTCATTTCCTCTCACCATATGTAAAAGTTTGTTGAAGGATTGTATGAACTTCAATAACATATTTGGTTGTGACATAGGAGTGACACTTGTACTCACTTGAGTTGATTCTACCACATATACCTCTTGGGCCTTATTCCTTCTCGCTTCTGAGGGTATGAAAGCTATTGACTCATTCCTTTTCGCAATCACGCTAATCGGTAAGGGTGGCTCCTCGCTATCATCTAATAACTATTCTCATTTTTCCTATTGTTACGTCTCGAGCAACATTGCTTGCTTAGTAGAAGTTGAATTGGCATGTACTATGAAGTCCAGACATAGCCCAGGAAAGCGTATTGGAGATCCCTCCATTGTTTCTACTTGTTTCTCAACCTCTCAATGTACAAAATCTTCTTGTTGGTCTTCAAGGATGTCCTAAATTTGATTTCATTCATCCCAATTCCATCACCATTAGTGTATTCTTTCATTTCGATGTTCATTCGTTGGTCATCCTTTTCTTCATCATCAATTCTAGAGTAGGAGCTAGTATCCTTGCTTTTCTTATTGATATATTTTGGTAGTGATGTGTATGAACACATTAGGACCACCAGGGCTCTTTTTTCCCTCTTTAGGAGGTTTTTTTCCCTGCAGCTTGTATATACCCCTATAACCCTGCAGCTTGTATATCTTTCTACATTCTCTTGTTAATACATTCAGTATTGTGTGTGTGCTCCAAGCTTCTTCCTCTTCCTTGTGTTGTTCCCGTGCTTCCATAGACCTCTAACTCCAACAATTAGTATCAAAGCAGGCGACCGCTTCATCTAGGGCATCCTCGACATTGTTTCAATCACAATTGTAGCATACTCATGAAAATTGGTGAGCATACTCCAGCACACACAAGAAGAAGAAGCAAGTAGGGAGCTCCAAGAAGTTCATGTCAAATTTTCAGAAGGAATTCCTATAAAAATAGTGATTTTCATCACTAAAATCCATCGTAAATACCATTTCATATTTTTGTAACTCCATTTTGTTCAAGCCGAGGAGTCCTCGAGCTTAAGGAGTATTCGGAGTAATAACCCATTATGGGCATATATGATGCATCATGTATTGGTTGCAAAAGCACTATGCAATATTGTGCACGGTGTTGAAAAGCTTCCTACTATATTTGAAATACATTTTCTGAAGGTGATGCAGATGGCATTGAAGATGGTGATCTTTAGGTTCCTGTTAGTGTTGTGGTTCTTGCTGCAACTACTGTAGAGCAACTTTGTTGGGCTGACAGAGATGCTCAGGCACATGTATTGATAGCCTTGTCTATCAAATGTGTCATTATTCCTCACATTCACTCCTGCAAAACAAGAAAGGATGCTTTGGATACACATCAGTTTATACCACACAAGGAATGAGGATCGTGTTGCTTACACCTCTAGAAACATGAAATGGTATTTTCTCTACCCAAACTTGAGTTAACTGGTAGACATGTCTGTGAAGGCTGTATTTAAGGCAAAATGCAGCATTCCTCCTTTCCAAAAGATGGTTCAGTATGAGCTACTCAAAAATTGCAGCTTGTTCACAGTGATGTTTGTGATCCTATGCAAACACCTTCTTTTGGGAGCTACCTTTATTTCATGACCTTCATTGATGATTTTCCTAGGCATGCATGGGTATATCCATTGAAAGAAAAAAGCAAAAATGGGCTCCCTCGATTCTAAATTTTTGAGATACAACCATTTTTCTACATGAGGGGTAGTTGAAAGCAATGATGTATTCTATATGTTGGCTATTGGCGATAAGTTGGATTGTACTAATTACCAATTATGGGCATATATGATGTGTCATGTATTGGCTGCACAAAAGGAGTGTGGAATATTGTGCGTTGTGCTAAGAAATGTCCTACGACAACTATAAATACAGTTATTGAAGGTGATGCAAATGGTGTTGAAGATGGTTATCATCAGGTTCATGTTCATGTTGTGGTTCCTATTGCACCTACTGTGGAGCAACTTTGTTGGGATGGGAAAGATGCTCAGGCATGTGCATTGATAACCTTGTCTATCAAGCATGCCATTATTCCTCACATTGGCTCCTCCAAAAAAAACAAAGGATGCTTGGGAAACACTTACCACTTTATACTAGGCAAGGAATGAGGCTCGTGTTTCTTACTTTTGAAAACAGCTGGAGAGTGAGCACATGAATGAAGGAGATTCCATGAAGAGTTGTTTGACAAAGATCAAAGATTTGAAGGAGCAATTGATTTTTATTGATGAAGTCTTTGCTAGATAGAGTCATTCTTAGAGTTATTCAGTTACATTGAACGATGTTCCAAAGTACCTAGTAGTTGTAAATGCATTAATTTGAAGCCAAAGTAGTCTAATAAGCATCCGTGGAGTCAACTTGGTTGGGGTAGAGCACATTTTGTGTCACACTAGCTCATCTCTAGAGCATACAAATCCATCTCCTGTTGGAGCAAGTCTATGACAAGCCTAAGTATTGGCTTGAGTCCCACAAAGTCATAGAAGAAGCCTTAAAATGAAGACTATGTAAAGTTCACTTGTGAACTACCTCTTGTAAGTTTTGAAGACTTTACTTAATGTAAAAGTGAAATAATCTTAAGTGGTTGAGTCCACTTGATCAAAAAGGGAAAGAGGAGCCATGAATTCGTGATTTGTGGTAGGTAGAGAATCAAATCAATCACTAATTGATTGGAGAGTGATTGAGGGAAGTTAGCCTCCCAAGCTCAACTATAAATAGATGGCAGTTTTAGTCATGGTTAGCGAGACCTATGTGAAGACCTCCAAGAGCTGAGCTTTATGCCATATCAAGGTGTGATTCCAACGCACACATATGTATCAGTAAGTCCATTGTACTGTACAAGCAATATACTTTCATTTTCATGATCATTTGAGTTCATATTTCCATGTTCTTGTGAAGTGTACTACTCACTGCCATATCTCTCCATTTTCTTAGTCAGATTGCAGAGATGGTTTCTCTGAGCTTGGTGCATCCTTTTTAGTTATTTAACTTGGTAAAGTTAGCTCTACAATTCTACTATACGCTCACCAATTTTCATTTCATTTGGGTGTTTCAATCTTCAGTTATGTTCAGTTGAAGTCAACAGTGTCTATTCATTTTTACTTCTCTATCAGGTACCCGACTTTTTTACTCATCTTGTAAGAGCTGTTTCTCAGTGTGTACTTTACCCACATTCAATGATTTAAAGCTTGTTGGATTCAGCATACTATTTAGTATAAGCACACAAATTTTCATAATCATTGGATTCTTAAATCTTGAGTTATGTTCATTTTTCTACTCACTGGTCTCATTACTATAGCAGCCCGTGAAAATCGGGATGATGTCATCACTTATTAAACATCATTCTCAGTGTGTGGTTCATTATTTTTGATGCGATTAATCTTGAAAGTTAGCTCTTTAAGTTAAGTAGAGTTCCCCAAGAGGAATTAAGCTAATTGCAGCTGTCCTCAGAGAATTATGCAAAACACTGGACAGGTGTATGAACCCAAATAGCAAGTTCTTCACCTCTGAACTAACTCCAACTTATCTGTTTTGATCTATCTTTTTGAGGGTGGTCTTCCAAGGTAAATAGGGTGTCTTATACATCCATTGGCAAGCTAAAAGGTCCCACCACATACTCCTAGAGTTCATTTGGCTGGTGTAGATCAAGGATTTTGCAACACCTCTTCATCTTCAAGCACATACCTATCCATCTCTTCACAGTGGTATCAGAGCAAGGTTGGACAACATGGCAGATGGATATCCTTCATCAATTGACAAATTGGACAGAGGTAACTACTCAGCTTGGTCATTAAGAATGGAAGATTATCTCAAAGGTCGAAGTTTATATGGTTATGTGGTTGTAGATGAAGTTATGCCAAGTTTCAGGAACAAAAGTCAACCACACACAAGAAGAGCAAGAAAGATTGAGCACATGGTGCTCCAAGGATGCACTTGCAAGGTCTTATCTCCTCAACTCTATCTCAGATTTTTTTGTTGCCTCACATTAGAAGTTGTAAGACATCTCAAGAAGTGTGGGATGCACTTGAAGCCTTCTTCTCTTCAAGCACTAAAGCTAGGAAGCATCAACTATGGCTTGATTTCACAACTCTCAAGAAGGCTCCCAAACAAAATGTGACTGATTTTGTCACAAAGCTCAAGGACATAGCAGATCAGTTGGGAAGCATTGGAGAGGCAATAGATGAAGATAAAATTGTAAGGCAGGTCATCAATGGCTTGAAGGCAGATGACAAGTGGGAAGAATTCACCAAAGCTATGGATTTGTACATGGACATGCATGTACCTGATTTCAATACACTCATTGGACAACTACTTACTCAAGAGGCAAAGCTTATCAAAAATGGAGAAAGCTCTAAAGGTAATCAATCTTCAGCTTTATACACTGATAAAAGCAATTCCAAAGATAACAAAGGAAAGGCAAAGAAAGTGGATGATGAAGCAGGTACATATGAAGCTAACTATGTAGGTAGAGGAAGACATGGTAGAGGTAGAGAAAGAGGAGGTAGACATGGCAGGGGGAGATCCCAAGGCTCCAACTCATGTTCTATTTGTGGATTAACTAATCATACAATTGAAAATTGCTTTAGGAATTCCAGGAATCAAAGAGGCAGAGGATACAATAGAGGAAGTTATGGCTACTCAAGAGGAAGGCTCAACAATTATCATGGCAACTACAACAACTACAATCATTCAAACTATCAAGGAGGCTACAAAGGAAGGAGAGACTTCAATAACTACATAGAAGACTCAAACAAAGAGGATTCATTATTGATCATGAACATGGCTATGCCACAAGGTAAATCTAATGAGCATGTTTTCTACATAGATTCAGGTTGTTCAAATCATGTGGGAGGAAATGTGGCACTCCTATCAGATTTAGAAGATCCAAGGAATAAGCATGAGGTACAAATACGAGATGACACAAGACATCCTGTGGAGAAAATAGGAAATGTCAAAGCACCTGATGGAAACATCAACCTACTCAGTAAGGTACTCTATGTCCCTACCATTACAAAGAATTTGATAAGTGTTGGGCAGATAATAGAGAAAGGGTTGCAAGTCAGGTTCACAAAAGCAGGAGCATTTGTTGAAGATCCAAGTCAAGGATTCAGAAGAATTGCAAAAGGTGAAAACACAGGTAGATTGTTCACATTTGAATTACAAGACACTAGAAACATTGCTCTCTTTAATTATGGTAGTCAGACACTCACAAAATTGGAAGTATGGCACAAAAGGTTAGCACATATTGGTGAAAGGTCATTAAAGCAAGTTTGCAGGGACCAAAGTGGACTTGGACTCCCTAATTTGTCAAAACGACATATGATTTATAAGTGTAGTGCATGTCAATTTGGAAAGTCTCACAGGTTACCATTGATGACGAAAGGTTATATGCATGGAGATCTCTTGGAGTTGGTTCATACAGATGTATGGGGACCTAGCAAGGAAGCTTCAATATCTGGATCAAGGTATTATGTCTCCTTTATTGATGATTGCAGCAGATGGACTATCCTATTCTTTATGAAACACAAAGATGAAGTTTTTTCATGTTTCAAAAGATATTTGGCTCTTGTGGAGATTCAAACAGGTAAATCACTAAAAAGGCTAAGGTCAAATGGAGGGGGAGAATACTTCTCCCATGAGTTTGATTCTTTTCTTCAAGAAAGAGGAATCAAAAGAGAGGTAACTACAAGGTACACTCCTGAGCAAAATGGAGTGGCAGAAAGGAGGAATAGGACAATTGTTGAAGCTGCAAGGTCCATGTTAAATAAAAACCATTTACCTAATTATCTATGGGCTGAGGCTGTATCTACAGCCAGTTACTTGATTAACAGGTTGCCTTCAAAATCCCTTGATGGGATGACTCCATATGAGGCTTGGAATGGAAGAAGACCAAACTTAGATCATTGTAAAATTTTTGGATGTATTGTTTTTGCTCATGTTCCTTCACATGTTAGAGGCAAGATGGATCCAAAGGCAGAAAGGTGTGTATTTATTGGATATGACAACAATCAAAAGGGTTACAGGTTATACAACCCTAAAAAACAAAGGATTCTTGGTAAGCAGAGATGTAGTTTTTGATGAAAACATATCATGGTATGAAGATTCATGCAGGAAGGTCAATTTACCATATGATCTTGAAGAAGATTTTCCAAAGCTTGGTAGAGAAAAACCGAAGATTGAAGAACAAGACACCTCAGAGGATGATGAAGAATCTCAAATGGAAAAGATCAAAGCATGGAAGTCTAAAGGTAAAGCAAAATTGCAGGAACTTGGACATGAGGCAGAATCATCACATGATGGCCTAAGAAGATCTATAAAGGAAAAGAAAAAACCAAAAAGGTATGGGTTTGACACCTCATTAGTAACTAAATATTCTATCTACATAGCAAAGGACATAAACCAAGAGGAGCCATCATCATTTGAAGACGCCAAAGCAAAAACAGAATGGAAGCATGCAATGAAGGAAGAGATTGAAGCACTTGAGGAAAACAACACTTGGGATTTGGTGCCCAAGACTTCATCCATGAAGGTAATAGGCTGAAGATGGGTCTATAGACTCAAGAAGAATTCTGATGGTTCCATTAACAGGTATAAGGCAAGGCTTGTAGCATAAGGCTTTGCACAAACTCAGGGAATTGATTATGAGGAGACCTTCTCTCCTATGGCAAAGATGCCTACTATTAGGGTTTTGCTTAGTATTGCCTCTTCCAAGAATTGGAAGATACTTCAATTAGATGTAAAGAATGCATTCTTGAGTGGTTGGATAACAGAAGAGGTATATATGGCACAACCACCTAGTTTTGAGAATCAAGTTTATCATGATTATGTGTGTAAACTTAACAAAGCATTGTATGGTCTCAAGCAAGCAATTGGAATTTCAGACTTGTTTCATTCTTGCAGGACAAAGGCTTTCAACCAAGCAAGGCAGATCCTTCACTCTTTATTAAAAAGAGTAATTCTGAGATCATCTACCGATGTGTATATGTAGACAATATTATATTGACAGGAAATGATGCAGATGGTATGAAGAAGATCAAAGATTAGATGAGAGAAGAGTTCAAGATAAGTGATTCATGTTCACTTACCTACTTCCTAGGCTTGGAAGTTGTTGGAATCAATATCCTATTGGTTCAACAATAATAAGATAATACATCATATGTTTCTTAGTCACTCTATAACAAGCCACGACGGGCGGCTATAGAATATGTACAACGTCTTTCTACTTCTTTCTAGAGGACCACAGCGTGGGCAGCATGGGTAGTCCAATTGACTCCCAAATCTCCCACCAGAGATCGATTCCCAGCAGGCGCAACGCAAAGACAAAATTAGATTTTTGTTTCTAGCGGACCATAAATTACACGCAATGCTTTTCCGAATTAGCGACGGGATCGTGATATCGATCGTCAGAGTTTTATTGAGCGTTTGCTTTATTTGGTGCTTTTCAAAGCTACACAAACACTATATAAGAAGTGCTTGGGGTCACTTCTATGCATCCTTCACCTAGGATCAACACAAGCTTTCTAGAGCTTAGACCTCAATAGAGGTGGTGTTTCTTCTAGCACATGGGGCAGCCATGGTGCTAACTTGAAGCATGTTGAGGAGCAGCTATGGAGTTCTTCTTGGTGATTCTTCTTGGAGAAGATGAAGGGTGTGCTCACACTCTACATCATGGAGAGGAGGTTATCTCTTGTTCATGGCAAGAAGACTTGGTCATTAGCAGCTTGATGGTGAGGATCGCCCATCTACATGATGTATTTGAAGATCATCTTCTACAAGAAGATGTTAGGTTGAAGATTATCTTCTACAAGAAGATGTCTGGCTACTTCAAAGACATTGGATGGGACCATCTACATGATTTTGAAGATTATCTTCTACAGGAAGATATTAGGTTGAAGATTGTCTTCTACAAGAAGATGTCGAGCTACTTTGTGTTGACCTAAGTACCAACTTAGGGACTTGCGGAGAAAGAGACTATACCTCAATCCCCTCTCAAGTGCATATAGTGGGGATACACGCTTTTAATTATCAATCCAAAGAGTATACAAACCTAGCCGAGTGTATGAGGACATGCAATCATGTGATGATCAATGCAAATGGACTACTCAAAGAGTGTAAATAAGGCAAAGACTTATCCAAACAAGCTTCAACTGTTGGTCATGGCGGAACGATACTTGGTGCAGCAGCCGTCAGTATTTTGGACTTTTCTCCCCTGGCGCCTGTCTATGATCAGCAAAGAAACTTGTCTCATAGGCCACCAGTCTTGCATTCAAATTGGAAGTCATTTTAACAAAAATCTCTGAATCAATTTCAAAGAAGCCTGTAAAGAATGCTTCTTCAAAAGTCTGCATATATGTCGATGGCAAAAACATGAGACGAGAATAATATGCCATAATAGTTAGTCTGCTCGGGATAGTGGATAAATAAAAAACGAGTGCTTCCGATCCTTGAGTAATTCTGATGAAATTCAAAAATGTATATTTGGCATGTTGGAACACTTTTAGCACTGTTAGTAGCATACTGAATATTTTGTTAGTCATTTTGACGGCTAAGTCCGGAACTGAAACATATCTGGAAATCCAAAATTCCATTGTCTTTACCATGTATTCTTCGGTTGGTAGATAATTATGTGGCGGACTAGGTAGTAAAGGGTAGTTGAGCCATTGATTATTGATATTGCCTTGGCGCTGTCCTTCCCAAAATTGCGTCCAAGATCGTCGACGGGGTACAGGACAAAAAGATGGATTGACTTGAAGTGCATATGGTGATGCTTCCCACTGTACCCGCAACGTTGGATGCTTCTCTAAAATCTTTCGTCGCCACATTGGATCCGCCTTCTCGAACTCCTCTTGAGTGTAATTGAAAGTGTCATGCCTGAATTGAAGGTTGTGATCCGGATCTTTATTCGTTGCAGACTTTATATAATGTCTAGTTTGTTCTTTAAGTAGTCCGTATGGTACATTAAAGGGCTTCAAAATTTGTTCTAATTGTTTGTTTTCTATTTGAGCTTCTTTCATGATCCTGATGATCTGATCTTCAAATTCTGCCGTAAGTTGGGACACCAGTAGTGCCCTTTCTGGTCTGCTCAGTTCTGCAATTTCCCGAATGTTAGGTTCAATGTGAACCTCCTTTTCCTCCTTTACCGGTGAATGATACGAGGGGGGAGAGAGAGGACGTACCTCCTTCTCCACAGTAGCCTTGGTCTCTTGTGGAACTACTGGTGTCCCCTGTTTTGCTCGTTGCTCTAATTGCTCCTGAAGCTGTTTGATTAAATCATCTTTTTTCTTATTTTCTTCTTCAACCTTAGCAATAGTTGCCTGGTGTTTAATTAGTTCCTGGGCCACAATATTCATTTGATCTGTGTCTTCCTTACACTGCCGCAGGTAGTTATTCTCTGCTTTTTTCCATTTCATTTTGAGGGCAGCTGTGTCCTCCATGTATCTCTTTTCCCAATCTGTAATGACTGCTTGCTCCTGTCTAAGCTGGTCTTCTAGTTTAGTGATCTTTTCTTCCAAGTTCTTGATATTTCCTTGTGGGTTGTCAGTAACTGCAAGTGGCTGATCACTAATGAGAGCTGTCATTAACTCTTTATTTCGTTGTCGTATATTGTCAGCTTCCTCCATACTGACTTTAAGCTGAGACTCTAAGATTTTACTTCGTGCTTGAATACGTGTCTTCTCAGTCTCACTCATCTCTAATTTCTTTGTTAGTTCCTGGACTTGGTCTTTCAGTTTTGTCTGCTCTGTCTCTAGCATGTTGTTTCGTGTTTTGACCTCTTGAAGTTCCTTTTCTTTATTCAGAGCTTGTTCTCTTACCTTGGATAATTTGTTGGAAAGATTCTGACCTGCTCTTTCAAGTTCTTTCTTGTCTCGCATGGCTTGGTCGTAATCTTCATCAGCGTCAAGCATTAATTGTTGTGTGTCCAGAGCTGTTCTAATCATATCTTGCACAACAGGCTTGAGCTGAGTTATGTCTACATTCAGCCATGTCTTTGCTATGTCTGGAGTCTCTCCTGTTTGCACATCTTTGCCTTCTGCCACCTGGAGTGTTTCATTATGTGGTTGCCTAACTTGCAGTTGTACCCTGGGTTCTTTATCATCTCCTTTTGCTTCATCATTTTTAGTGGCACTCCCCTGAAACGTGACATCCATTGGGGAGGGTTCTGCCACAACCCTGATTGGTGTGAAGGGTTCTTCCGTTTCTATATCATTATCTTCATTCTTCATTTTTGATATCTCCATATCTGTCTTTGTGCTTGTGGTTTTCTGATTCACTTTTATTTCTTGATCGACTGGCTTGAGGCCTTCTGGTTCTTCACCATAGTCAACTTCATTTAATTCGGTCCATTGCCCATCATCCTTCGATTCGCTTCGAATATCAACATCCAACAATGATGTGTCCTTTTCTTCTTTGTCCTGTGATGACGAGCTGGAATTGTCTAATCCTATTTCGCGGTATCGGTGAACTTTAGTGAGTTTTCTTTTTGTATTTAATCCATGTTGTGACTGCTGATAATGATGACCTTGCACTGGTAAGTTGATTTGTCCCTCCGTGTATTTGTGCGTCTCTTCCAGTGCTTTAGTCAATTCTTCCTCCGTGATTTGTTTCTGTCCTGCAATGGTTACTTTGGGAAGTACATGGACTCTTTTTGTCATAGGTTCTCCTTCTTCATCTTGCTTGACTTCTCGTAGTCTTTTTGTGCCTCTCATTCTCGGCTGAGAACTGGTTTCTGCTTCTTCCCCACTGATGGCAACCTTCTTTTTCTTAGGGACAATGGCGGGTTTTGCATATTGAGCTAGCTTTTCTGAAGTTGGCATCTCTCTCAAACAATTCTTCATATCTAAAGCTTCATATATCAGTAATGTGAGAGCCGAACTACCATTCAAAAATTTCTTCTGGCCCCACTTCTTCTGGGCTTCAAATAATCTTTCTTGAACATAGCCTGTCATATTCACTTTGTTCCCAATTTGTCTCATGGCATGCGATAGTAATTGTACGACTATCTTCTGTGGAGCGGTATACCTGTGCATGCTTGGGAAACAAAAGTGTTGATGCACCAATCGAACAACATCTTCTATGTCAATTCTGTTTATATCCAAAAATGATCTCTTCTTGGGATCATGGCACTCTGCTTTGACATTTGTGACTCCTTCTTGCTTCCATCCAAATGCTCTGTTGATTAATTCGTGTGTGAATTGGATGGTCTTCCAGGTTCCCACTTTATCTAATACTTTCGCTTTTGGAACAGTTATCTTTGTTGTCGCAGGCTGTAATGTGTTCATTACCTGTGTACACCTTTGAAAGTCCGGTACATAGATAGGCAATTTTAGGAATGACTCTAATCCGGCCTGTGTCCATACTTCTTCAATATGTGGCAAGCCTTGGACGATTGTTTTGAAGTCCTGGGATAGGATGGGAAAATAGTGATCTCTATCCATTATTTTGATAGTAGCCAGGAAGATGAGATCTGACACTGGTTGGTCATCCCGAAACCAGTGACCTCTTGCTTTTGTAATTGACTCGAGTGGGAAAAGCTGGACCTCTTTCTCTTGTGTAGCTTCGGAACTAGTAGACGCCATCTGCACTCAATATAGAGTATGAATTAGTTGCCATCTATTATCAGAAATCCTCCTTTGTTTGTTTGTGATAAGCTCGATATTGCTCCGAGTGAATGGTGTCGTCCCTTTCCCGTGTGTGTGAGAAAGGTAATACCTGGATTTTTCACATTTTTAGGTATTTTTATATTTTCATCTGAAAAGGAAAACAGAAAAGTTAGGTTATAGCCGAAGCGATTATTATTTTTTTGGAGTAATTTTCTTAATGTATGTACAAGTGCTCTCCTATTTCCGAAGAGGAAAATGTGCTTGACTATCCTGAAAAAGAAGAAAGATGTGCCGAATGCTTGGCCTTGTAATGTGGCCCTATCATGCATACTTTGGGTATTGACAACTCCACATGTGTGCAATTGGAAGTAGTTGGTTGATGCATGCCGTTTGTTTTGTCTTTCGGAATCCAAATCTGCTTCATTTTGCTGGGCCTTGTTGTATGTTGCCCAATTCCAATGAATGTGGCTCTTTTCTTGTTGTATGTCTGCTCTATCTGATTTGTAAATCTCGGATTTGATTGGGTTGCCATCACAGACTCCTTCTCTCTCCAGTAGCTCTTTTTTTGTGGTTGTTGTGCCTCTGGACCATATTGGTTCTTCTTGTGCTGAGGATCATCATTTCGGCTTAGTTTCTTTGGAACGCATGACTTAGGAACCCAGATTTGCGAACGATCCTGTTGAGCAGCTACTACTTTCTTTGGAATCCATATTGTAGCAGTTCGTCGATGACTTTGTTGCTCCGACTGAGTAGGTTTCTCATTCGAGTGTTTGTTCTGATGTGGGTTGTGCTTCTGTCGTCGAAGATACTCCTCCACTTGATCTTTCTTTATCCACGCTTGGTTAGAGTATGGAATAGGGTATATTTTAATAGGTACAGATTTTGAATTACTCAGAGGACTAGTCTCTCTTTGGCATGGTGCTTCACTGAGGTTGGTTTCAGATAGATTGACACTCTCATGACTTGCTAGACTAGAAGATTGTGTGCAATCAGAATTCAATGTGTCCGCACATATAGTACTTGATGAAGGTGTTCCTATAGTGCTAGTGAACATACATTCATGACTTTGTTCATTGGAATGAACTTTTTGCTCTATGCTCACAGATTTGATTGGTCGTTCGTCTAGCAGACTGAATACTTCACGATGTCCTATCCTGGCTGAGATGTATCCTAAAGCCAATTGAATGGTCACCTCATATTCTTAAATCCAGTCTTGACCTAACACTACCTCTTCAAGTAATTCCTGATCATGACACACTAATAGCTTTTGTTCCATAGTGTTGTTGCCAAGATGCAAAGGTAAGGTGATCTCACCTATGCATTGAGTAATTGTTCCTCCTATTCCTATCAACTGTGCCATTGATGGGCGTACTTCCTCCTGGAGTTTTTGGGTCAAAGAAAGCTTGATACAGCTTACAGCAGCTCCTGTGTCAATGAGAGCATCCACCAAGTGGTACTCCGTTTTACCTGCTCCCAAATTTAAATATGGTTGCGTTCTCTGTGATCCTAGGTTTTGAGTGGCTCTAAAATTAGCCATCGGGATGAGTTCTTCTCCTAGTCGATATCTCTCATCTCGCTCTCTCATCCACTCTTTCCGTTTCTTTATTCTTTCCAATGCTTCCTGTCTCGCTTCTTCTCGTATCCTTTCCTCTTCTATGCGTCTATTCTTGCCTTTGATTAATCGAGACATTGTTTCTTCGGTCAATGGTTCTAGATATTTTTTTACTCTACATCCACTGATGTAGTTTGGTAATACTTCTCCATCTAAGGTTGCTAAGCTGATGGCTCCACTTGTAGATATACGATTAATAATTAATGGACCATATCCTCTCTTCTGCAACTTCTTAGCGTGCTGTTTCAAGGTGTATACCGAAACTAAATCTCCTTCCTTCAAATTTTTGTCCTTAATGTGTGCATCGAAGTAGGCTTTCTGTCGTCGTTTAGCAGCATAAATGCCTGCTACTGCTTGTAACCTAGTTTCGTGAAGCTTTTCTATTTAATCCAATTGAGCTGATAGTTCATGTCCTGTCCACTCGTAAGTAGTTGCTACTCTCAGAGTGGGAATTAAGAAATCAATTGGCAAAATAGCATTTTGTCCATATACTAAGTTAAAAGTAGTAGTGCCTATGGCGGTTTTATAGGCTACTCGAAATGCCCATAAAGCATGATGTAACTGCTTATCGGAATCTGATCTACCATTGTTAACAATTTTGGTGAGAACTGTACACAAGATTTTATTCGAACTTTCAGCTTGTCCATTGGCTTGTGGGTGATAAGGAGCTGATTTCTTATGAATTACCAAGAATTCATTCAATAAAGCTTGTATAACTTCATTCACAAAGTGCGTACCTCTATCACTCACAATTTCTATTGGTAGTCCAAATCTAGTGAAAATGTTCTCAAAGAGAAACTTGGCTGTGGTTCTTGCGTCATTTTTCTTGGTTGCTTTTGCTTCAACCCATTTGGTCAGATAGTCTGTTGCTACAATTATATATTCGGCATGAGATCCTTTCGCAGGTGGGCTAATAGGTCCTATGAAGTCTATTCCCCATTTCGTGAAAGCTCTGGCACTCATCATGGGTCTAAGTGGCATTTCATCTCTCCTAATTGGATATTTGGTTCGTTGGCAAGTATCACACTGTTGCACATATGTCATGGCATCTTGGTGTAGAGTTGGCCACCACATTCCAGCAAAGAGGATCATTTTTGCTGTTTTATCTGCAGAGAAGTGCCCTCCTGCAGCTCCTGTATGAGCCATCTCTAAAACAGAAAGATATTCGTCTTCGTGAATGCACATTCGTAATTGGTTATCTCTTCCTCATTTAAAAAGTTGTTTTCCTATAATGGTATAATCCTTGCTTTGTTCTACAAGTGCACGTTTCCTTGCTGAAGTCGCTCCTTCTGGGTATTCTTGAGTTTTCAAGAACTTCACCAGAGGCATGCTCCATCTTGGTGCTATTGTAGAATAGCATAAGGTAGAGTTCTCATCTGGGATTTGTTCTTGACAGGTTTGACAGGTTGATACATAGTTATGTGCATCTCTTTGCATGGTTGGCCAATATATGCCAAATCTCTTGAGTGTTTGCCACGTTCCATTTGCATTCAATTGAGTTTTCCATTGGTTTACATGTGCTTTCTGAAGCCACATTTCTTGTTCCTCTTCCTCCACACATCTCATTAATAATCCACTTGAATCCTGGTGATACAAACTTCCCGCAATGATGTGAAGGTTTTTAGTCTTCCAGAGGTCTTGGGTTTGGTTTGGCGTGATCCCATCTTTAGGTCCATGAGTAAGTATAGGGATCAACTTTTCTACCCATTGAGGACATACTTCCAGGTTAAAAAGGTACGTATCTGGCAGATCATCTGGTACTCCTATGGGCGGTTCTCCATGGGTCATTCTTGATAAGTGATCTGCTCTTATGTGGGTATTTCCTTTCTTGACTACTACCTCAAAATCAAATTCCATTAGCAATAAAAACCACCGTACTAGTCGTCCTATATTACAAGGCTTGTTGACTAGATACAGTAGGGCTTGATGATCAATGAAGAATTTGAATTTGTTTGCCAACAGGTAATGTCTGAACTTTTTGACTGCGTACACCATCCCTAGGCCTTCTCTCTCCGTGGTAGTATAATTGCGTTCTACTTGATTTAATTGTCTACTAGCATAGGCTATAGGGTGGTCTAGTTTTCCTGTATCGGCAGGTTGAGCTAAGATGCAACCAATGGCAAACTTGGAAGCATCCACATGAATGTGAAACGGCTTATTCCAGTTAGGTACTCGAAGGATTGGTGCTGAACTCAATCGATTCTTTAACTCGTTGAAGGCTTTTTCACATTCTTCGGTCCAATTAAATTATGTCAATAATGCATAAAGAGGTCTAGCAATTATGGCGTACATATGTATAAATTTTCGATAGTATCCACAGTGTCCCATAAATGCTTGTACTTCTTTAGTAGTCTTTGGTCTGGGTAAATCCAAAATTAACTTGATTTTGTCTTCATCAGTTGAAATTCCGTTTTTAGAGACAATATGTCCTAATATTTTCCCTTGTCTAACCATGAAGACACATTTTTCTGGGTTAAGGCATACTCGATATTGTCGACATTTAGCAAAGATCTTTTCTAGCTCTGGGATATGTTCTGATCGTATAGCTGAATAAGTACAAAGATCATCCACGTAGACCTCCATACTTTTTCTTAGGAATTCTTTGAATACATGGCACATCAATCTTTGGAAGGTGGCTGGGGCATTAGTTAGACCAAAAGGCATGACTCTAAAGGCATATACTCCCCATTCAGTTGCGAACGCTGTTTTATGTTGGTCCTCAGGAGCAATAGCTACCTGATTATACCCTAAAAAGCCATCCAAAAAACTATAAACTTCCTTCCCTGCTACTCTTTCCAAGAGATGATCTGTAATTGGTAATGGATAACTATCCCTTATGGTCGTGGCATTTACTTTCTTAAGGTTGATGCATACTCTTAACTTTCCATTCTTTTTCGGTACAACCACCAAAGGTGACACCCATTCTGTGTGCTCAATCTCGTATATGAATCCAGCATCTAGTAACTTGTCTATTTCTTCCTTTATTTTGGCTGAATACACATCATTGTAAGTATATGGTCTTTGTTTAGAAGGTTTGGCTTCGGATGTCATGGGAATTCTATGCGCACATATAGAAGGGTCGACTCCTTTCAAGTCCTTATAGGTCCAAGCAAAGACATCCCTATATTCTCTTATGAGACGAATTAACTCTTGTTCTTCCTCTAATGAGACATCCTGTCCTATAAAGGTATATCGTTCTTCTCCTTCTTCCACAGTTACTACTATCTTCTTGGTTTGTTCCTTATTATCATATGCTATTCCAGACTGTGCTTCTCTTTTCGGCATTTGAATAGCGATTTTTCTCTCCTCCACTTCATATTTTTTAAAGTGAGCTGGTACCTCAAATTGGTCTTGGGGTTTATTTTCTTCATCTTCTGATTCTCTTTCAAATTCTAATTCCCCCTTCTGTGTGGGTTCCTGGTGTTTTTCATTGGCTGTGATATTTATGTTGGTGGTACTATTCCCTAGATCCATTGGTTCGGGCTCCATTTCAATGCTCTCGTAGTCCTCCTTCCAGTCTTTCTCGATCACTTCTCCTTCTTCCGCCTCCTGGACTACCACATACAGGCTAACATCATAACCCTCCTCATCGATACATTCGTTCATGGTCACTACTTCTTCGTTTACACAGACATCGAGGGTCGCTAAAATTTCCATCCAACCGTGTGGTTCAAATTCTTCATCCGGAAATACTTGTGGCATGTAAGCTGGATCTTGTACAGACCTCGCTATTCCTTGTTTCTGCTGCCATCCTTTTCTTCTCTCCTCTTCCTTCCTTGCAGCTTGGCATATCCATAGATGAGTGTCCTCGTTCATCCAAGATTGATCACTAGAACCTACACTATGAATTGATTGATCGTCTTCCTCCTTATGAATTTGATTCCATCGTAGAGGTGGAACATCTTGATAAGTGTATGTATGTAGGTTTATTCTAGTGGTGGTTCCTTCATGTTGTAGGTACACAACATCTTTTCCCCAATCTTGCACAACCTTTAACTGTCTCATGAAAGGCCTTCCCAAGATCATTTCATAATTGCTTGGCCTTTCGAAGTGACATATTGCTAAAGTGTGTTCGAATTCCACTCCACATGTAGTGAAAACTACTCGTTCCAACAATCCTAAGGGTCTTTCTGTATGTCCGTCTGCCATTTGTATTTTCATACGTGTTGGTCTTAACGCTGGTTTTCCCCATTTCTCCCAAATTTCTTTGGTAGCAATACCAACACCAGCTCCCGAATCTAAGATGGCTTTGGTAGTGTAACCCCTATAAGTAATTGGAAGGCAGGTATTTCCTTCATCTCCCTCACTAAAGTCTCCTACCTTATCCACTGGAATTCTCATTGTGTTTACTTCGTCTGCTATCTCTTTCTTTTCCTCCTTGACTTCCCATTGATTGATTAATTTCTCCTTCGAATGTGGTTTTACCTTCAACAGTTCTTCGAATGTTAGGGTACAAGGGATTTTTACCTCTCTAAGGCGTTGTATGATCTCAGATGTTTGGACTGAAGGGTTCGTTTCTCGTTTCCTCATTGAGGGAATACGGTACAATTCTGAATTGTGTTCGTACTCCCCTGTGTAATTGGGCAGTTCATTTACATCTTCCTCTCCTTGGTTACTTGCATCCATCGGTAAAATTTCCTCTGAATGTAGTTCAGGTATTGAACCCTCTATTTCATCTCCTGCTTCTAGTTCTTCAAAGGGTGGTTCAATTCCTTCCACTTTCTTCCATTTGTCCTCTTGAACTCGTGCCCATAGATCCTAAGTCCATTCTCCTTCTACTTCGGGAACTATGGATCCTTCCCTTCTCTCAACACTACATTCGTCATTCTGTGTTCTACTTACTTCAGGCTTTTCATGAGTGTTTACACACTCTTGGAATTCTCCTTCAGAAATTCGGGTATTGGGTAAAGGCGATGCAGGTTTTTCTAAGGTCTGTTGTGCAACTTCTATCAATTTCTTGCAGATCTCCAGTCTTTCTTTTTCTAAGTCGCCTCTTGGATATTCCCTCTCATGTTGTTCTATGGTAGGTCCTGCTCTTATTCGTGCCTTGTATGCCTGAATCCACATGGTTAATTCTTCAGGCATAGGGTCTGCTAACACTGATCCTACCTCCTCTTTTTTGTACTGTTCATTTTTGTTTCCTTCTTCCCTCTTCGGTTCTTCTTTTGGTTTTTGTTCGTTTTCCTCCTTTTCCTTCTTTTGTAATAACTTCTTTTCTTTTATCCTATCTCTTCGGTGCTTCCATCTCTGGGACCTTTTACTTGCAATACTTTTCTCCGGCTCTTCTGAGTCTTAAACTCTTTGAGGGATGGGTGTGTTCACCTCCCTGTTATTTTGGTTGTTCTCCTCCGTTTTATTAGGGATCTCTCTGGCTTTGGCTCTTGTTATTGCTTTCAATGGTACTGTGTACTCTTTATCACTCCCTGATGATTCAATTACTTCTATTACATTGATTTGCACGTTAGATGTAACCTTGTTGGGATTCTTGGGGCAGTCTCTGAAAAGGTGTTCCTTACCACAATCACTACAGTAGCCTTCCCAGACTCGTTGTGGTGGTGGTGGGTTTGGCAATGTGCATTCTCTGATGTAGTGATCACCTCCACATCTGTAACATGGTCCTCTGGGTACAGGCGGTCTGTTCATGGGTCGGGGTGGTATGGTTGCTCTAGGAGCTGTGTACATTAATGACACATATTCCTGCTCATATCCGTATGAACTATCTGATGCTTCCATGCCATAGGCATATGGTTCATACAGTTGTCCATATTCCATCATTGAGCTTTCATAATTGGGATATGCTCCTTGACTATGGTCGTAAGGTGAGTCATATGGTTCATTACCAACCAAAGGTGTGGCTGGGACTATTGCTCTCTCTAGGTTTTCTTCAGGTTGAGCAATCTTGACTGAGACAACGTTCTGAGGATGGGGCGGTTGTTGTCCTAGTACAGGTTGTGGTTGGGTGTATCCCTGATACGCATATGGTCGTGGCACTGGTGCCTGCAGCTGATAACTGGGATATCTAAAGGCTTCACCTCCCTGATCTCTCTGAGGGTATCCATAAGGTCTCATGTATGGTTGTGCTGGTCTCGCCTGCCTATTGTAAGGGCAATTTTCTGTACTGTGATTTGTATATTTTTGTTCTATACTACAATATTGTAGAGCACCTGGGACAGTAGGTCTATTATAAACATAAGCAGGTGGTGGGACTACTCCCCTAGTACACAAGTGAGAAGGATGATCTCCTCTGCACTGCATACATCTTCTGAGCATGGGTACTCTCATAGGGTTATTGGGGTAGTTCCTCTGTCCTTGAACGTTCAACTTCTTCGCGATCAAATCGGCTATTTCCTCTACATTGTTTTTAGGGATTGATGTGCTACTGGCCGAATCTTCACTTTTCAAGCTTCCTTGAGGTATTTTCAGGTCCTCTGCTAGGTTATCTTCTAGATCTATGCATTCCTTCATGCATTCTTGCAAAGTCTGAACTCTCTTTACATATACCAATGATCTCAAAGATCCGTTCAACAATCCTTCCAAAAATAATGACACCATTTTATTTTGGGTAGGTCTCTCTTCTACTGGGCATCTGTCTACATACTGCTTGAATCTTCTTGCAGCCAATCTCACTGATTCGGTAGGGGCTTGCTTAAAGCTATGGATCAATGATGAAGAATTGTTTTTAATTCTAGACTTAGTGAATTCCTCAATCATTTCTTGGTATACTTGCTCCATGTTTTGAAAAGTATTAGGGTCCAATGGTTGAAACCATGGTAATGCTGTGTCTGACAAAGTAAGGCCAAAGGACTCATATTGAATCAAAAAGTCTTCTACCTGTTCGGCTCTGATTACTTGTTTAAATTCCGCTATATGATTGTAAGGTTCACTAGAGCCATCATAGTGATTTCTCATGCATTTGGCCACTTGAATTGGCCTTAATCTTCTTCCTGCTTCGGGTGGTCTAGGCATTACTGGAAAAATTGGTCTTCCTATTGGCATGCCTGGTCCTCTTACTACCGGCGGTCTGACTCGAGCATGAATTCCATGTCTTGGGTCAATAGTTGGTTGAGGTCGGTAATTAGGGTTATTTGCAGGCATTGCGAACTGCACAAGTGGTCTGACTGGAATTTGAGTTTGTTGTGTTTGGCCCGAATGTTGGTATGAATCATTATGGGATGTTCCAAGTGGATTTCTTGAAGTAGTGGCTTGGTCCCTTGGGGGAAACACTGGGATATTCTGATATTTCAACTCAACTCTTTCCGCTTCTGTTAAGGGCCAATATCTTCTCTGATTCTTATCCAGATATGTGATGATGGTGGAGAAATCAGGATCTTGTAACTCATAGATGGTGACTAGATTAGGAGCAGCTTCCCAAATTGAAGAATGTGCTCTAAGAAGATGCTCTATCCCATTGATCAAATATACATCCATTAAGGTGTCATCTTCGGGAATCAGGTCTCCTTTCCATATCCTAGTAATAGTAGATCTTCCTCTGGGTGTAGTTACTTGCTCTTCATTCCCACCTCCGTTTAAATGTGAAGCAATGTTTTCTTCACCCTGTTCATTAATGTTTTCTGGGTGCTCCGTGACAACATACTGGATATCTCTTTTGTCCATGTAAAATCCTCCTACATACTTGACTGCTGGCCTAGGCACTATGTAAGCCTCTGACGCTTTCTTTAACCTGGCCACTGATCTGTTTAGACCATCCAAATAAATAGGGATCTCATTTTGGTTGGTGTTCACATACTCCAAGGAGGTCCTGTACTCTCCCTCAATGATCGACATCATGCCAATCATGGGTATTGTGTTCTGCATATCTTCTGAAGCCATGGGAATTTCTTCCTCTGACTCATTGGAGGTCTCTGAATAATGTGAACGGTTACTTTGCTCTGCTACACTACCTACAGAAGAGATTACACTTCTTTGGCTTCCTAGAGTTCTTCCGGATCTCAGGTTCATCCACTTCTAAACTCTGATCAGTCTTTGCTAACCTTTAGCCTTTGGCACTCTTCACTCAGGGTTAGAATTCTAGGAAGAATTTTGGCTAAAAATTGACTGAAAATAACTTTTCAAGTCACGATACTTAACCTCCAAATTCCACGATCTCTGACTACAGACGATACTTGATCTCTGCATACAAACGATACACGACCTACGAACCAAACGATACACAATCGCTGATGAATATCGCGATCTTTGATCAAAACGATCTTTAGCACAAACGATACTTGGCTCAAAACGATACACGATACCTGCTGGAAACGATACTTGATACTTGGGAGAAAACGATACACGATCTTTGGCACAAAACGATCGACGCTACCTGAACAAAACGATACGCGATCTTTGGTAAGTATCGCGATCTCTGCAAAACGATACACGATACTTCAGCCAAACGATACACGATCTCTCACAAAACGATACCTCTAAAAACGATCTTTCGCAGATGATCGCTGGCAAAACGATCGCTGACAATACGATATCTCTAAAAAAGATCTTTCGCAGACGATCGCTGGCAAAACGATACACGACACTTGTCAGGTATCGCGATCGCTTGAACCAAACGATACATGATATTTTTCCGGTATCGCGATCTTTGTCGAGCGATACACGATACCCGGATTGAAACGATACACGACATTGATCAAGTATCGCGATCGGTAAAGACCAAACGATACTCGATCTGGCTCAAGTATCGCGATCTCTGAAGACCAGACGATACACGATCGACAATCTTTGAGGGACGATCTTTGGCACACGATCGTTCAGAGAAACGATCGCTGTCAAAACGATCTCTCAGAGACGGTCGCTGACGAAACGATCACTGGTCAAAAACGATCTTTGACCGAAACGATCTACGATCTTTGGGAAATATCACGATACTCAACCACAGGAGATCATGACACTTGTCAGGTATCGCGATACTCGACCGCGGGAGCAAAACGATACTTGAACCTTTGCCAAGATTTTTGCTAAGATTTTTAAGTTTTGGTTTGATGCCCTTGTTTTCCTAGTCCTTCTCCCCTCTCCTCACTCTCTGCCTCACTCCAAGCACTCCTTTTCACCTCTGTCAGTGCCAAACGATACCTGACGCAGATCGTTTCCCTTTCCAAACTTAATTTACTGAGAAATTATAGATTAAAGGGGTGGGTTAGCTCACCTTGGTAGCTCCTATAATCTCTTGGTCACTTCCCCTTGCTCTGTGCAACCCCAGCTTGCCCGTTCGCTCACACGATCTCTGACGCAGCCCTCACGATACTCGACACTGCAGCTCACGATACTTGCTTTCTAGGCAAGTGATTTGCAAAAATGATTTTTGGGCTTTTATACTTGAGGTTTTCTTGCTTCAAAAAAAGACAAATTCCACTAATCTATGACTCACTCCTACTCCAATGACTTGACCTACTCTTTCACTACTCCTACTCTACTCACTCCACTCACTTCCCTAAACTAACAACTCACTACACACACTCCAAGAATGAGAAGTAGCAAGTGCGGCTGAAAATGACTTACCAAAGAAGAGAAAATTTCCACTCCTCCACTTACTTCAATGCAAAAAAGCTACTTACCATCACACGAATGCCTCGGTTTGATTCGTCACTCCCCGACAACGGCGCCAAAAAGTGTGTTGACCTAAGTACCAACTTAGGGACTTGCGGAGAAAGAGACTATACCTCAATCCCCTCTCAAGTGCATATAGTGGGGATACACGCTTTTAATTATCAATCCAAAGAGTATACAAACCTAGCCGAGTGTATGAGGACATGCAATCATGTGATGATCAATGCAAATGGACTACTCAAAGAGTGTAAATAAGGCAAAGATTTATCCAAACAAACTTCAACTGTTGGTCATGGCGAAACGATACTTGGTGCAGCAGCCATCAGTATTTTGGACTTTTCTCCCAGCTTCGAGCTCCAAATATAGCGAATAGCATATGCGTTTCGAAGCTCTCGAGAAGACGCATCCAATGGCAGTGGTTTCACTCAATTCTGACGCTCCTACTTCAAGTTATGAGCAAAATACTGAGTCGTGGGAAATACCTTCCTACACTTCAGCACTTCCTACACTTCGCACACACCTTACCTACAGCAAATAAACACTTTCATGGATAGACAACACTCACAAGCACTCTTTCCAAGCAATACACATACATACAAGCTCACAGAGAAGAAGAGACAGAGTGAAGAAGACACAAATTCGAATTTCGGTGCTCTCTATTCTCACAATGGCAAAAAGTTCTTTACAAAGAGTCACATTTGACTTATATACTAGTGCCCTAAGAATGGTCCTTTCACACAAGAGACCGGCACTTTATTCACTAAAAGACTAATTTCCTACTATTTCACATGGATAAATCTCCAATCTTTTGTGGGGATGCATCTAGAGGACTCCTCTAGTGCATTTACAACGGAAAATATCTTACAAGAATGATTATGATACAAAAATATGATGCCCAAATCGGAAAAATTTTGGGGCCCGTCTTTTTCTCTGCTTTGTGCTTTCTTTAGCTCTGCAACATACTTCAAAGACATTAGATGGTGATTAACATAAGATTTACATCTTATGTTAAGTATTCAGGTACATATTCTCTTTATGCACACAGGTACTACTTGAAGTTTATGGAGGCCTTGGCGTTCATATCAGAAGGAGTCCTATTCGGCATAGGTACAAGAGAATCAATACTTATATGCTTTATGCATATTTTTATGAGGTGTTTGAGAAGGTGTATTCACATGAGTTTGAGGATTTCCGGCAACAATCTTGTGAGCATTCTATGCTACTTTATAAGTATGTGATCTTTTCACACACGTATCTGACTTAGGGTCTTCCATAGCCTAAGTTTAGATGTAGGGTTTGTTGACCATCAGTTTCACACTGATCCTTCCTCATTCAGTCACTCATATTCACTCTTCTATAACCTATTAGGTCACACATCTCATGTATATTCAGATTACTGCCCACACATCTGAATATGTTTGTTACATTGTACATTCACTCATGCATCTATTTCTCATCACATAGAGTGGTTGAGAATTTTACTCCCACATTGTACATTGAACATTGGTATATATGATACTATGAGTAAGTGATGGCTTACGTAACACCTTACACATGTCGTCTATTCTTTCTCTATCTTTGTCTCATCATTTTTATGATTAAGTTGTGATATGTTCATGTTTTGTCAATATGGAAGATTGTTGGAATTAATGTTGTACATGACTGGAACTATGGAACCATGGACCTGTGACATGAGCCTAAGGGCCTACCTCACTTCCAACATTTGGTATCAGAGCACTAAGGTTTTGGTTACAGAACTTTAGATCTTTGGCATAAATGCAGTAAGGCTCATTCATAATCCCAGGTTCCCAGACTTCCAGTTTTACAACATATGATTTGAAAGCATCTTCTAATATTTGACATTTGACATACACACTTAATCTGGATGAGTAGAGATTTGAGAATTAGACAGTTCAGTTACATGTGTATTCATCAGTGTGGAGTATGAAATTGATGATCTGTTAGCAGCCAAATATTTTTGGAAGAGTATGCAAATACTTTACAAAAGTGTTGTTTGAAGACCCAGACTTGATGAAGAGAAGACTACTTCAAATTCTAGGAAGAACAATGGTTTAGAGAAGATGAAGAAATCAGATCAACATCAAATCACAGGTATCAGTTTCTACTATCAGATTATCATTTGCAGGTCATATCTTAGAAGAGCAGTTATGAAGAGATTTGAAGAAATTCAAGGAATGCTTTTATACGCTTTCATCATTTGAAAGTTAAAGGCTACATCAAAACAGGTATCTAGAGGTTTTTCTAGAGAGTTTTGAAAGATCTCTTTCATGGCAAGAAAGTTCATCTAAGAAGACAAGCGCAGAGATGAGATGAGTTTTTTCAGCCAATTTTCTGTTGTAAGTTGGTTGGATATCAAGGTACAAATGTATCTAGAGAAGGTAACTCTAGAAGGGTAATTCATCATTCAGATAAACGATTGGTGAATTTAGTCATTTCAGACATTTGAAACAACATTTTGATTCAGAGATATGAGGAGATGGTAAAACATGTTTCTATATTCACTTCCATTTATATACCATGTTTGTTTTATCTCTTACTCTTACATTAGAGGAAGAGAAAAGTTCATTTGAAGAAGTCAAGAGTGTTTGCTACTTCAAGATGAAGAGAACAAAAGGTATGGAAGAGAAGTTTGAAGATGTTGACATCATCAGGTGGAAGAAAGATGCAGAAGAAGAAAGTCCATCATTTCCAAAAGAAAAGTAAGGCTTCCTTTTCTCATATACTTTCCATATACTTTTCCTATTTTATCCTCTACATCCAAAGACAAGTCTACGAGAACATCTTGTTTAAAGAAGAAGCAGTTTCTTGTTTTGCATTACACTTGGTCATGATTTAGTAGATTTGACAAAGAATTGCATTGAGAGAAAGAAAAGCAGCAGATATATGTTTTAACTCATATATGTATGAGTTATGTTTTAGTTGAAGCTTTTAAGCAGGCAGCTTATATGTTCCCTCAAAGAATTCTTGGACTGTCAATACAGAGCTACTTGATATATGACAAGTTGCAGAGAAGTATATTTCTTCTTTATCTAACTCTTGAGGTAAAAGAGTTTTTTGTAGCAGATGTTGGAGACTTGGGTTGAGGTTTTATGTTTGGAAAAGGTTACCTCATATTCAATATTTTCATAAAACTTCAGAAAATTCAGAATCTTGTTGATGTACCAGCTATTTGAAGAATCTACTTTTTATGATTGTCTAGTTTTATGGATACATGCTTGTATTCAGAAAGGTGTTCCATCATATCCTATCACTTGATTGAGAAGTGGAGTTAGCCGAAAGAAAGTCAAGCAGGTACTATCACATTTCACCCGGGTAAAATATGAAAGTTATGAAGTATCAACTTGCAGCTTTTGGAGTTCTCAAGGTGAGAAGTTTGTCCACTTATGTTTCAAGTAGGAGTTACAGATTCTTGGGAAGGATTTGTTTGAAGAAAAGTTTTACAACTTTTTGAGAAGCATGGACACTTGGAGACATTCAGGTAACAAATCAAACATTCAGTCATGAAGGTTTGATGACAGCAGATTCTACACAGGAGAGATCATTGATCTCGTATGATCTTATATGATCTTGAGTATTTATGATTCAGTTGTCTATCCTTTGTTTGTGAAGATTCTTAACATTGGAAGAAGTAAGTCATAGATTCAGGTTCTCTCAAATTTGTCTTACAGAGAGATAGAAGAAGATACTTGTTATGTTACAGAAGGTTATGAATCCTAAAAAGCTTTCAGCAAGGTTTTATTATGTTAGGTTCAGCTAACCTTATTCTAGATTTTGGAAAGCTGAAGAATGACATGGAAAGCTATTGGCATGTGCACAATGCTAATAAAAAGGGTTCAGAGATTTTGTTTCAGATACAGGTATTGATCACTGAACATCAGATTTATGAAGGAAGACGTTCCACATTTCATAAAGTCTGATATATTTGAAGAATACTGGACACTAGTGTTAAGTCATCCAGGGGGTGATGAAACATGAAGACTTATTTTCAAGCCATATGTAAAAGAATGCAGAGTCATACCTACAGGTATTCCTATTTCAGGTATTCCTATATTTCCTTTGTCAGATTCTCTTTATGTTCCAACTTTGAAAGAAGAAGGAAGAAGAAGAATATTTGGAGAAAGTTCCTGTTAGGATGTTCCTGTTCAGGAGAAGGTTCCAGAGTTCTATTTGAAGAGAAGCTTGATATTTCAGAGAGGTATATTTCAGACGTGCGCACATATATGTTTATACCAAGTTCTGAAGGAAAGAGGTATGAAGGATTTAAAGGATGAAGACATGATGACATCATAGATTTTTTGACTCATATTGAGTTGAGTACAGTCAGAGATGAATCAGCAGCGTTCATAATGCACTAAGTTGTGAGTTCATAGTCACAGGTTCCAGGATTCAGTTCTTGTTTAGTGTATTTACATAACGCAGCAGAAGTACGTTGAGAAAACTTTTTGGAAGGTAAATGCAAATATATGGATCCTAGTATATGTTTTCAGGTTTTTGAAAAACAAGAGATAGCAGGTTCAGAGACAGTTCATGCTACATTTGTTGTCAAGCAATGATTGCTTGATAAGTACACTATTGGATATCTAGTTTGCATATTTTCTCAAGTATTATGGTTCATATTCAACAAGTTCAGACTTTTTGAAGTAAAGTCAAATTCAGTTTTGAAGAAAAAGTTCTGAAGTGCAGGAGTACAAGCTTGAAGCTTGTAATAATTTGCAGCTTGTGACAGTTTGCAGATCCAGTCCAGGTTGTACCAATATGACATTGCAGGGGGGATTGTTGGAATCAATATCCTATTGGTTCAACAATAATAAGATAATACATCATATGTTTCTTAGTCACTCTATAACAAGCCACGACGGGCGGCTATAGCATATGTACAATGTCTTTCTACTTCTCTCTAGAAGACCACAGCGTGGGCAGCGTGGGTAGTACAATTGACTCCCAAAGCTCCCACCAGAGATCGATCCCCAGCAGGCGCAACGCAAAGACAAAATTAGATTTTTGTTTTTAGCGGACCATAAATTACACGCAATGCTTTTCCGAATTAGCGACGGGATCGCGATAGCGATCGTCAGAGTTTTATTGAGCGTTTGCTTTATTTGGTGCTTTTCAAGGCTACACAAACACTATATAAGAAGTGCTTGGGATCACTTCTATGCATCCTTCACCTAGGATCAACACAAGCTTTCTAGAGCTTGGACCTCAATAGAGGTGGTGTTTCTTCTAGCACATGGGGCAGCCATGGTGCTAACTTGAAGCATGTTGAGGAGCAGCTATGGAGTTCTTCTTGGTGATTCTTCTTGGAGAAGATGAAGGGTGTGCTCACACTCTACCTCATGGAGAGGAGGTTATCTCTTGTTCATGTCAAGAAGACTTGGCCATTAGCAGCTTGATGGTGAGGATCGCCCATCTACATGATGTATTTGAAGATCATCTTCTACAAGAAGATGTTAGGTTGAAGATTATCTTCTACAAGAAGATGTCTGGCTACTTCAAAGACATTGGATGGGACCATCTACATGATTTTGAAGATTATCTTCTACAGGAAGATATTAGGTTGAAGATTGTCTTCTACAAGAAGATGTCGGGCTACTTCAAAGACATTAGATGGTGATTAACATAAGATTTACATCTTATGTTAAGTATTCAGGTACATATTCTCTTTATGCACATAGGTACTACTTGAAGTTTATGGAGGCCTTGGCGTTCATATCAGAAGGAGTCCTATTCGGCATAGGTACAAGAGAATCAGTACTTATATGCTTTATGCATATTTTTATGAGGTGTTTGAGAAGGTGTGTTCACATGAGTTTGAGGATTTCCGGCAACAATCTTGTTAGCATTCTATGCTACTTTATAAGTATGTGATCTTTTCACACACGTATCTGACTTAGGGTCTTCCATAGCCTAAGTTTAGATGTAGGTTTGTTGACCATCAGTTTCACACTGATCCTTCCTCATTCAGTCACTCATATTCACTCTTCTATAACCTATTAGGTCACACATCTCATGTATATTCAGATTACTGCCCACACATCTGAATATGTTTGTTACATTGTACATTCACTCATGCATCTATTTCTCATCACATAGAGTGGCTGAGAATTTTACTCCCACATTGTACATTGAACATTGGTATATATGATACTATGAGTAAGCGATGGCTTACGTAACACCTTACACATGTCGTCTATTCTTTCTCTATCTTTGTCTCATCATTTGTATGATTAAGTTGTGATATGTTCATGTTTTGTCAATATGGAAGATTGCTGGAATTAATGTTGTAAATGACTGGAACTATGGAACCATGGACCTGTGACATGAGCCTAAGGGCCTACCTCACTTCCAACA
Source organism: Ceratopteris richardii (assembly GCA_020310875.1). NCBI lineage: Eukaryota > Viridiplantae > Streptophyta > Polypodiopsida > Polypodiales > Pteridaceae > Ceratopteris > Ceratopteris richardii. The sequence continues at coordinate 93,619,452 of CM035431.1, forward strand.
GAAGTTGTCTACAAAGATCATGGTTTGTTTCTCACTCAAAGAAAGTACATTAAGGACATGCTAGCAAAATTCAAGATGCAAGATTGTAAGATTGCAGGTACTCCAGTGGAGGTCAATCACAAATTGAGCTCACATGAAGGTGAACTCATAGAGGACATCACATCATATCAAAGTCTAGTGGGTAGTCTCAACTATGCCACATTGACAAGAGTAGATATATGTTACAGTGTGAGTGTGCTAAGTCAATTTATGCACACACCAAGGAAACCACATATGGATGCTGCCAAAAGGATTCTCAAGTATCTTAAAGGAACCATAAATGAAGGACTTTATTATCCTTATGTATCTGATTTAGGTTTGAAGCTATTTTCTGATGTAGATTGGGATGGCTTCAAGGAAGATAGAAGGAGCACTTCAGGTTATCTTACCTTTGTAGGTTCAAAGCTTATTTCATGGTCATCCAAGAAGCAACCCACAGTTGCTCTCTCTTCTACTGAAGCTGAATATAGAGGTCTTGCCATAGCTACACAATAATCTATGTGGATGAAGACATTATTCAAAGATCTTGGATTGGAGTTTGGAACTCCAACTATTTATGGTGACAATATGAGTTCTATTCATTTGGCTGCTAATCCTATTTTTCATGCAAGGACTAAACATATTGAAGTTCATTATCACTATGTACGAGAGAAGGTTCTAAGCAAAGAGATTCAAATATCATATGTGTCCACTCATGAACAATGTGCAGACATTCTAACCAAAGCATTGGATGGTACAAAGCATTGCAAATTCAATTATGGTTATGTGGCTGGAGATGAAGTTATGCCAATTTTCAGGAACAAAAGTCAACCACACACAAGAAGAGCAAGAAAGATTGAGCACATGGTGCTCCAAGGATGCACTTGCAAGGTCTTATCTCCTCAACTCTATCTCAGATTTTCTTTTGCCTCACATTAGAAGATGTAAGACATCTCACGAAGTGTGGGATGCACTTGAAGCCTTCTTCTCTTCAAGCACTAAAGCTAGGAAGCATCAACTATGGCTGGATTTCACAACTCTCAAGAAGGCTCCCAAACAAAATGTGACTGATTTTGTCACAAAGCTCAAGGACATAGCAGATCAGTTGCGAAGCATTGGAGAGGTAATAGATGAAGAGCAAATTGTAAGGCAGGTCATCAATGGCTTGAAGGCAGATGACAAGTGGGAAGCATTCACCACAGCTATGGATTTGTACATGGACATGCATGTACCTGATTTCAATACACTCATTGGACAACTACTTACTCAAGAGGCAAAGCTTATCAAAAATGGAGGAAGCTCTAAAGGTAATCAATCTTCAGCTTTATACACTGATAAAAGCAAGTCCAAAGATAACAAAGGAAAGGCAAAGAAAGTGGATGATGAAGCAGGTACATATGAAGCTAACTATGTAGGTAGAGGAAGACATGGCAGAGGTAGAGGAAGAGGAGGTACACAAGGCAGGGGGAGATCCCAAGACTCCAACTCATGTTCTATTTGTGGATTAACTAATCATACAACTGAAAATTGCTTTAGGAATTCCAAGAATCAAAGAGGCAGAGGATAAAATAGAGGAAGTTATGGCTACTCAAGAGGACGGTTCAACAATTATCATGGCAACTACAACAACTACAATCATTCAAACTATCAAGGAGGCTACAAAGGAAGGAGAGATTTCAATAACTACACAAAAGACTCAAACAAAGAGGATTCATTATTGATCATGAACATGGCTATGCCACAAGGTAAATCCGATGAGCATGTTTTCTACATAGATTCAGGTTGTTCAAATCATGTCGCAGGAAATGTGGCACTCCTATCAGATTTAGAAGATCCAAGGAATAAGCATGAGGTACAAATAGGAGATGACACAAGACATCCTGTGGAGAAAATAGGAAATGTCAAAGCACCTGATGGAAACATCAACCTACTCAGTAAGGTACTTTATGTCCCTACCATTACAAAGAATTTGATAAGTGTTGGGCAGATAGTAGAGAAAGGGTTGCAAGTCAGGTTCACAAAAGCAGGAGCATTTGTTGAAGATCCAAGTCAAGGATTCAGAAGAATTGCAAAAGGTGAAAAGACAGGTAGATTGTTCACATTTGAATTACAAGACACTAGAAACATTGCTCTCCTTAATTATGGTAGTCAGTCACTCATAGAATTGGAAGTATGGCACAAAAGGTTAGCACATATTGGTGAAAGGTCATTAAAGCAAATTTGTAGGGACCAAAGTGTACTTGGACTCCCTAATTTGTCAAAACAACATATGATTTATAAGTGTAGTGCATGTCAATTTGGAAAGTCTTACAGGTTACCATTCATGAAGAAAGGTTATATGCATGGAGATCTCGTGGAGTTGGTTCATACAGATGTATGGGGACCTAGCAAGGAAGCTTCAATATCTAGATCAAGGTATTATGTCTCCTTTATTGATGATTGCAACAGATGGACTATCCTATTCTTTATGAAACACAAAGATGAAGTTTTTTCATGTTTCAAAAGATATTTGGCTCTTGTGGAGAATCAAACAGGTAAATCACTAAAAAGGCTAAGGTCAGATGGAGCGGGACAATACTTCTCCCATGAGTTTGATTCTTTTCTTCAAGAAAGAGGAATCAAAAGAGAGGTAACTACAAGGTACACTCCTGAGCAAAATGGAGTGGCAAAAAGGAGGAATAGGACAATTGTTGAAGCTGCAAGGTACATGTTAAATGAAAAGCATTTGCCTAATTATCTATGCGCTAAGGCTGTATCTACAACCACTTACTTGATTAACAGGTTGCCTTCGAAATCCCTTGATGGGATGACTCCATATGAGGCTTGGAATGGAAGAATACCAAGCTTAGATCATGGTAAATTTTTGGATGTATTGCTTTTGCTCATGTTCCTTCACAGTGTAGAGGCAAGATGGATCCAAAGGCAGAAAGGTGTGTATTATTGGATATGACAACAATCAAAAGGGCTACAAGTTATACAATCCTACCAACAAAGGATTCTTGGTAAGCAGAGATGTAGTTTCTGATGAAAACAATTCATGGTATGAAGATTCATGCAGGAAGGCCAATTTACCATATGATCTTGAAGAAGATTTTCCAAAGCTTGGTAGAGAAAAACCAAAGATTGAAGAACAAGACACCTTAGAGGATGATGAAGAATCTCAAATGGAAAAGATCAAAGCATGGAAATCTAAAGGTAAAGCAAAATTGTAGGAACTTGGGCATGAGGCAGAATCATCACATCATGGCCTAAGAAGATCTATGAGGGAAAAGAAAAAGCCAGAAAGGTATGGGTTTGACACCTCATTAGTAACTAAACATTCTATCTACATAGCACAGGACATAAACCAAGAGGAGCCATCATCATTTGAAGAGGCCAAAGCAAAAACAGAATGGACGCATGCAATGAAGGAAGAGATTGAAGCACTTGAGGAAAACAACACTTGGGATTTGGTGCCCAAGACTTCATCCATGAAGGTAATAGGCTCAAGATGGGTCTATAAACTCAAGAAGAATTATGATGGTTCCATTAACAGGTATAAGGCAAGGCTTGTAGCAAAAGGCTTTGCACAAACTCAGAGAATTGATTATGAGGAGACCTTCTCTCCTGTGGCAAAGATGCCTACTATTAGGGTTCTGCTTAGTATTGCCTCTTCCAAGAATTGGAAGATACTTCAATTAGATGTAAAGAATGCATTCTTGAATGGTTGGATAACAGAAGAGGTATATATGGCACAACCACCTGGTTTTGAGAATCAAGTTTATCCTCATTATGTGTGTAAACTTAACAAAGCATTGTATGGTCTCAAGCAAGCCCCAAGAGCTTGGAATTTCAGACTTGTTTCATTCTTGCAGGACAAAGGCTTTCAACCAAGCAAGGCAGATCCTTCACTCTTTATTAAAAATACTAATTCTGAGATCATCTACCATGTAGATGATATTATATTGACAGGAAATGATGCAGATGGTATGAAGAAGATCAAAGATTAGATGAGAGAAGAGTTCCTTTTTGAGGGTGGTCTTCCAAGGCACATAGGGTGTCTAATACATCCATTGACAAGATAAAAGGGCCCACCACATACTCCTAGAGTTCATTTGGCTAGTGTAGATCAAGGAGTTTGCAACACCTCTTCATCTTCAAGCACATACCTATCCATCTCTTCACATCTCCTCACATGGTATCAAAGCAACAACAAATCAACATGGGAGACGGATTTCCTTCATCCATAGAAAAATTGGATCGAGGTAATTATTCAGCTTGGTCACTTCAAATGGAAGCTTACCTTAAAGGGAGAAACATTTATGGTTACACTTTTGGAGATGAGACGATGTCAATCCTGAGAACCAAAGGACAACCAACTCAAGAAGAACAAGAGAGGTTAACCACATTATGTTCAAAGGGTGCTCTAGCCAGGTCATACATTCTAAACTCAAGCTCTAATTTTTTTTTACTTCCACACATCAGGAGCTAAAAGACTTCACAAGAAACTTAGAATGCTCTTGAAGCCTTCTTCTCATCAAGTTCCAAGGCAAGAAAGAATCAATTCTAGAATAGGAACTAGTATCCTTGCTTTTCTTATTGATATATTTTGGTAGTGATGTGTATGAACACGTTAGGACCATCGGGGCACTTTTTTCCCTCTTTAGGAGGTTTTTTCCCTGCAGCTTGTATATACGCCTATAACCCTAACGGATCATTTATCTTTGTACATTCTCTTGTTAATACATTCAGTATTGTGTGTGTTGTCCAAGCTTCTTCCTCTTCCTTGTGTTGTTCCTGTGCTTCCATAGACCTCTAACTCCAACAATTAGTATCAAAGCATGCGGCCGCTTCATCTAGGGCATCCTCAACATCCCTTCAATCACAGTTGTAGCATACTCATGAAAATTGGTGAGTGTACTCGACTTCTGAATGGACTATCATAGCACCTATGTAGGAAATTTTTTCTTTTTTGTGCCAAACACATATACAAGTTTCGGTTCCCTAGTATAAGCTCCTCAAAATCTGCTATAGGTTTAGCAAAACTTGAAAGTGTAGTTTTGTTCGACGTTTTGAGATACAATCATTTTTCTACATCAAGGTATTTTAGTCAGTGGCCATGGCCAAAAGCAATGATGTATTTCATATGTTATCTATTGAGGATGAGTTGGATGGTAGTAATAACCCATTATGGGCATATATGATGCATCATGTATTGGTTGCAAAAGCACTATGGAATATTGTGCACGATGTTGAAAAATGTCCTACTACATTTGCAAATACAATTACTGAAGATGATGCAGATGGCATTGAAGATGGTGATCGTTAGGTTCCAGTTAGTGTTGTGGTTCCTGCTGCAACTACTGTAGAGCAACTTCATTGGGGTGGCAAAGATGCTCAATCACATGAAAATCTTCTTGTTGGTCTTTGTTGGAACTCAAGGTCAGGAATGAGGCACAAGAACATGGTCAAGAATTGCACACACAAGAAGGAGCAAGTAGGGAGCTCCAAGAAGTACATGTCAAATTTCAAAAGGAATCCCTATAAAAATAGTGATTTTCATCACTAAAAGCCATCATAAATACCATTTCATATTTTTGTAACTCCATTTTGTTCAAGCCGAGGAGAGGAGTATTAGAAGTATCATCCTACCAATTTTCATAATTTTTAGACTCCGTTTGAGCCCTCAAATAAGCCATGGAACCTAATTTTTAACTAGGCCGGACACTAGGTCTGGAGAGGGCTAAAACTAGTCATAAAACTCTAAAAAGAGTTAGAGAGCTCATTTTTTAGGTTAGCTTGTTAGACAGTTAGCTTGTTGTAGATTTGAGCTTTTGTAAGAGAACTCTTTGGTAATTGAATTCCTTCCATTGTTCCTCTCTTTGATCTTACCTTGTGCGCATGTGTCTGTATGTGCGTGCATGTTTGTGTGCTTCTTACTCATGCACTTGCACTATCACTTGCTCACAGTCTTCATATCAGTCCTCACATCTTTGCGGATTGACAAGTAAAGGAGGTGGTTCTTACGCTTGAGCTACACCAAATTTTGGCGCTGTTGCCGGGAAGAGAGCTTCGAGGACGAGCGTTGTGATGGTAAGATCGTACATTTGCGACGTTGGAAGGTAAAAAATAGTTATTTTCTGTTAATTTTCTGATTTTTTTCTTCATCTTCATCATCGTCACCATCTCCATCTTCTTCCATCTTCATCTTCACTAAAATTTTTTGTTTTTCACCCCATTTTCCACATTTTCACCTCATTTTTCATTCGAGGTTGTGCAAGAAGGAGAGAGGGAGAGGCAAAGTGTAGCGTGTGTGCAAGTTTCTGTGATTTCCATGACCCTAAGCTCGACGCACAAGCTTCGACGCTGAAATTCAAAGTTACCAAAAATCTCAGAAAATCACGATTCTATGATAAAAATCATGATTCTGTGAAAAATTCAAAAAAAAAATTTAAATCGTGATTTTCTATTTCCCGCCTAAAAGCTTTCTGAAGAACAGGATTCTCTCATCATCCTTAGAAGCATTATTTTTTGGCGATTCTTAAAAACACAATTTTTTGGCCAAAATCGTGATTTTTAGGGCAAAACACGATTCTGAGCAAAAAAACACGATTTTTAGTCAAAATCACGATTTTCATGTCAAAAACACGATTTTCAATCAAAATCGCGATTTTCTAGTCAAAAACACGATTTTGGAAAAACACAATTTTCAGTCAAAATCGCGATTTTCTGGCCAAAAACAGGATTTTGACAAAACACGATTTTCAATCAAAATGGCGATTTTTTGATCGTTCTCAAGATCGCGATTTTCACAAAAAACACGATTTTCTATCAAAATCGTGTTTTTCACGATTCTCACTCAAAATTGTGTTTTTCATGATTCTCACTCAAAATCGCATTTTTCATGATTCTCACTCAAAATCGCATTTTTTACGATTCTCATTCAAAATCGCGTTTTTCACGATTCTCACTCAAAATCACATTTTTTACGATTCTCACTCAAAATCACATTTTTTTATGATTTTCATTCAAAATCGCTTTTTTTGGGGATTGCTCAGGGTCGTGATTCTCACTCAAAATCGTGATTTCCAAGGTTGTTCAAGATCGCAATTTTCAGTCAAAATCGTGATTTTCTCATAAAATCCTGTTTCCCTATTTTGACCCCCAGGAGCCTGATTTGATATAACGTTTTCATCAAAAGTCCATTTTTTTAGCTTTGTAGGTGACCCTCAGGTGGGACTAGGAAACCAAGGGGACTTCAAAGGATTTTCAACAATACCAAGGAGAAATTTTGTACTCTTAACCAAGGCTTATGAACCTGAGATTTGATAGACACTTAGGCAAGGATAGACAAAGCATTAGATCCTCTGAGGCGAGTGTCAACCATACAACTAAGTCTTGGGCACAACAACTAAGTGGTTATCCTTACTTACTAAGTTCAGACACAAGTGATTCAAAAATGTCCTTCAGCATGGTGAAACTTGCAAGTGGTTGAGGCACTGCCTATCTACAAACACCAGGTCCCTATAAGACGCAATTGGAATATATTTAGACCAACCGATTAGGTGCTCACATCTATGAGGATGGCTTGAGGCGATTAGTGGTCCAACTCAAAAATCCAGATCAACCCTTTGGACTTGAATACCCAGCATTCAAGTTCGAAGAGGGTTCATACATTGATAAGGAAGGAACTATGTATGTGGTCACTAACTTTTCAGATAGGACATATGAGTTTGGAAATATCATTCTTGAGAATGAGATAAGAGACCTAGAGCAAGGAGATGTAGGACGAGAACCCAAGACTCTAAGAGGTAAGTCAACTTTGACCAGAGTGATCACTCCAGATTGGATCCCTCGAGACAACAAAAGCACAGAACTATTCTTGAATAGAGAAACAGAGGAAGCCTTTTGGAGATTCAAGCTAGATCAACCTAACCAATTGGGCAAAGATCTCGAGACACCATGCAAGGTTGTTTATCTAGATCATACATCCAAGAAAATGTTCTTGGGATCAGATCATGGAAAGCATGCATACACTTGGAAAGGTGAATTGATTTTCCCTCCACCAAGATCTAATGTTTCTCATGGTCTCCAAGGAGTAGGATCATCCTAGGCTCATGAAACCCAAAGTGAAAGAACTAGAGGGAAATGTGAGGTAAGTGTTACACACAATGTGGGTAGAGACAGATCAAGATTTGAAGGTGAAAGTCCTGATAGAGAGAGACATCGAGCACATAGGCATCAAAGAGATGAACATGATTTTCCATTGCCCAGATCTCGAGAGCACCTAAGAACCCTTCGACCCTCTCAAGGGTCAAGACAATGAAAAATTACTTTGATGGGTCAGGGATCCTTATGATCATGTAGCCGAGTTCAAACAAGTTTTAAGAGCTGAACAAGTTGAGGATTTGTTCACCCAGTTCGAGGCATTTGGTTTGACCCTTAAGGCTACTACCTTAGCTTGGTTTCAACCCTTGAACAATCATAACTATCGAGATATAGGTCAACTGCTAGACAAATTCATTGTGGAGTTCTCCAAGAGTGGCATCAGGCATAATACCTCATCCTTGATCCGCAACTTCAAGCAGACACCCCAAGAAACAGTGCGACCTAGCAGGAAGAAGGTTCAGATAGGACATAGAAAGATGCCATGTGCCAGAGCTACCCACACCGGCCAAACAAGTGGCCTTGTTTTTAGATGGCTTACTAAGCACAAAGTTGAGATCATATGGGTACTTGAAAGAGCCTAGAACCATAGAAGAGTGTGTGAGGACATGCATTCTCATAGCTCTACTAGTCATACCTCTAGGACCTCCACTGAGATAGATGAGATAGTTGAGCAAGTTGCCAGGAAGCTAGGAGTTCAAAATAGACAAACACCAAGGATCACCTCATTGAACCGGCGTTATACTTGTGGAGGGGACCACATGGCTAATGTATGCCCACTGCAAAACTAGAACATGATAGAAAGGAATGCTCCATATTGCACCATTGAGAGAAAATACACAAACCATACGGCTCAAGATTGTCCATACAATAGGCAGACTATTAGATAGAATTATCAGCAACCTTACCCACAGGGCAGGTATCAAAACCAATACCAACATCCATATTATAGACCACGACAGCAATATCAGGCACCATATAGGCCACAACCAGTCCTAGGAAACCAACCATCAGCCCCTGCCAATGTAATTCCAGTTAAGTATGCAGTGGCAGAAGAGAACCCTATTAGAGCATTGGTGCCAGTGACTCCTTTGGTCTCAGAGAATGACCCTCATGCCCAGAGTTCTGACTACTCCTATGAAGATGGTCCACAAGCTTATTACAGAGAGTCACCTGAGCATAGTGAGAATTATTCTTATCCATATGAGGCACCACCTATGGAGCCGAATTGGGAGCCAGAATACTCCAATGTCATGTTTATGAATCCTAACCCTAGGCCCCAATCAAGATAAGTGAGACCACAAGCCCCTAGAGGACCATGTTTTCGATGTCAGGGTGATCATTTCATTCATGAATGTCCCCACCCATCGGCTTCGGGACAAGGACAGAACATCACAATACAAGGATTTTGTCCTGAGTGTGGCAAGGAACATCTTCCGAGAGATTGTCCCAGGAACCCCTCTAGTGCGGCCAAGGTTACAAGCATTAATGTGGTAGGCTTAGTGGTCAATTCAAGTTCAAGTAGCAATAATGTGGCTCCTATAAAGTTAGTTACCAGGGCACAAGCCTTAAAACAAGATAAGCCAACTAAACAATCCGAGTCAAGTGAGTCAGGAGAGCCTATTAAGAGAAAAACAAGAACATGAAAGGATACCAGAGAGAAGGCCAATCGCAAGTGGAATAGAAAGTTATATGAACTAGAAGAAAGCCTAAGAGATGCAAAAGGCAAAATAGAAGATATCGCCTCTCAAAATCCCTTGCATGCCAAAACTCCATCCACTCCACCTCATGCCAACCCACCACCCATTGTAAATAAACCACAACCAGGGTCTGTTCTTGTAGATCCATGTCCAGAAGGCTTGGACATGATCTTCAAGGCCTACCAAGCTCATCTTCAAGAAGGGCCAACAACTGCAAACCTAGACAAGAGTTACCCTATAGTAGAATTGAACGGACCAAAATATGCATGAAAATGGTAGAATTAGCTCACTTTATGCTTGAGACTAGTCAAATGTTCAATCGGTCAAACTTTTTCAAACCAGATTTGCATTTCCAAGGCTTACTAGAAAGATTAGAGAAGTTGGTAAACAAGTCGCAGGTTTCTTCACCTCCATAGGCTCAACCACTTGTTGAAAGAGAAAGCTCACCATCGACAAGAGTTTATGTTCTTGATTCCATGGATGCAGAAACACCTCTTTCAATTCAACAGTACTCTCAAGAGTTCTTGCGGGAAATACAAGAGGATAAATGGGCCAAGGAGAAGGGTAATCCCCCTCCTACTCATGAGATTGATTACCTTCATGATTAGTTTCCCCAAGACATTCCATCTATTTACGAAGATCAAGCAGAGCAACAAGAAGACGAAAGATTAGATTTTGAATCTAATACTTTAGAAGAACTGCCACAATTCACAGGCCCATGGGAATCTGAATTTCTTCACATTAGAGCTCCCACAATATTGGTAAGAAATGAAGACTCAGTGGTTCCAAGAAACACTAACATGGTGAAGAACAATAAGGTTGAGTGTCATCTCACTCTAGAAGAGCTGCTCAAAGTAAAACCAGAGCTATGGAAACATGTGGCAGATCAAGTTCCAGAACTTGATTCCAATGTGCCAAAAGCAAGCTCTAAGCAAAAAGTTCCAGAGATACCTCTTGACAAAATAAGGGACATGAGTGAAGGTTAAGAAGGTAATACTTATCTTCCAATCACCTACCAAGGTTACACAACCAAAGCTATCTTAGATTCAGGTGTAGGTGTGGCAATTGCAACCACCTCCTTGTGGAAGCCATGGGGCAAACCTGCATTAAGACCAACAAGAATGAAGCTTCAAATGGCCAATGGACATATTGAAAGACCTCTAGGATTGCTAGAGGGGATAACTCTAACCACTTGTGGTGTAGAGTTTGAGCACACTTTTGGTATATGTGACTTTGGTAAAAATAATGTCTATGAGATGATCCTAGGAAGACCCTATGACCACTACAAATAGTACATGATTGGGGAACCAACTCCTTGTACTTTACATCACTTTGGGGTCACCATCAAGGTCAATCTAAAGGATTATACCTTTAGAGATGTACCACGCCTATAGTGGAATCGTATCCACAAGGTGCAAGAAGATTCAATCTCTGTACAAGTAATTATGATCCATCTTGGATGCATGAAGATACTTATTTGTGGATGTGCAAGGTCGCAGAGGAAGAGGGAATATGCCTAAAAGTGAGAGAAGAAGGAACCCCCCCAGGGGATAAACCAGTTAGAGACCCAACCTACACACCCATGATCTTTCTAGATGAGGTAAATATGCAGGTAGCATTTCTAGCCATGATGCCTCACATGCTGCCATTGCAACACCTCTATACTCAGCCTCTGTACTCAACAAAGCAACAATGGGTTTCTTCTTGCTGCCTAATCCAAAGTAGCACTCACATAATGTAGAGTGCCCCTCAGAGCATCCAAATGTGGCTTCCTGGGAACCTACATAAACTGACTTTCAAGTCCAACAATATAACTTAGATCATGCCTTGTAATTGTGAGATATATAAGAATTCCCATAATTTTCCTATACATAGTAGCATTTTCCAATGCTTCATCTGATGTAGTATACAACTTCAAATTTTGATATAATGGCATAGAAATTGGCTTACAATCAGCCATACCATACTTTTCTAGCATATTCAAGGCATATTGCCTTTGCGACATCCATATACCTGTTTCTGTATGTATAAACTCAATGCCCAAGAAATAGTGCAGCACACCAAGATCATTCATGTCAAATTCCTACATAAGAAGTTGCTTTACCTCTTTGATGCTTCCTTCATTACCATCACCAACAATCAGGTCATCAACATAAATAGCCACAATAGTGATGCCATCATCAGCCTTCCTTGCATATAGTGAGTGATCTGTATCACATATAGAAAACCCAATGCTGGTTAAGTAATCAGCAATCCTTGCATGCCATGCATTAGGGGCTTGCTTCAGCCCATACAAAGCCTTTTGCAACCTGCAAACATATTCTGGATGATTTTAATCTTCATATCCCTGTGGCTGGTCCATATATACTTCTTTCTGTAACTCCCCATGTAGGAAAGCATTCTTCACATCCATCTGATACAAAGTCCATCCTTTCGATGTAGCTAATGCAATAAGTGTTCTGATAGTAGACATTTTAGCTATAGGGTTGAATGTTTCCTCATAATCAATGCCATATGTCTATGCATATCCTTTAGCTGCCAATCGTGCTTTATACGTGCTTATGCTACCATCCGAATTATGCTTTACCTTGTAAACCCATTTGCAGCCTATGGGTTTCTTTCCTTGTGGCAATGGAACCAGCTTCCATGTATCATTTCCATAAAGTGCAGCCATCTCCTCATCCATATCTTTTTTCCAATCTACAATTCCAATTGCATCTTCAAAGCAAGAAGGTTTAGCATATTGTATTACCTTTGTCATGTAGGCACAATGACGAGCCATATAACTGTCATACGTCAATTGTTGCACTGAATTCTGCATCCTCCCAAATCTTCTTGGTCCTGGGTCACTTCTCCTTGTAACATCTGCATGTGCCCTTCTTACTCCTACAGTCCTCACAGAGGGAAATCCAAGTTCCTCATCAAGTCTCTTTTCTGAACCGCTTGAATCTCCATCAACGTCTTCAAAGCCTGCACATGTTTTATGACCTCTAGAAAGCTTTTCTTTACCTTTCTTGGATGTATTTGATGAATTTGCTGGACTAAAATTTCCACGCAATCTTCCACTCCATGGATTTGAGTTGGAAATATTGCTTGGTGATGCATCCGATCCACTCAAAACTTGAGATTCTGCACGTGATTTTTCAGCATTTTCTTTGTCATTTGGTTCAAGATTCAGTCCTTCTTTGGCATTTGCATAGAAGCTTGTCATTTCATCAAATACCACATCTCTGCTCACCTTTACCTCTCTTGTGAGTGGGTTATAACATTTATATCCCTTTTGCTCAAGGGAGTATCCAATGAAGACACACTTTTCTGCTTTTGGATCAAGCTTCATCCTCAATTCATCTGGGACATGTATGTTGGTGTATTGCAAGCCTACACATTTGGCTCAAAGGATGCATTGAAGTTTATACATACATGAAGAAGCATAGGAACATATGCTAGTGGATAATTACCACTTTACCTCATTGTAAAAGTCAAATTGACTTAGAATCTTTTGTAATCACCTACCAAAATGAGTCGTGAAAAAGTAGCTCATTTGATTGAAGTAATATCTCCAAGCATTTAGGAGCTTGATCATAGGGATCCAAAATTTGAATTTGAATTCAAATCTTTACCCATCTCTTATAAAAATGGTCATGAAAAGTCGTGGGTAAGAGAGATCACTACCGAGCCTCATTCTACTGATTTCTGAGTGTGTGTGAGGTCTACATTCTAGCCCACACCTCTCTACACCATTAGGCAATGTTGTTCATGTCAATGGAATTGTATACAAGTGTTTATTAATAGATACATTTACATCATTCATCTCTGAGTTCTCTGTTAGTCTACTCAAAAGTCTGTCAACTTGTCAAGGGCATATCTCAGTCAATTCTTTACCAAATTCAGTGATTCAAAGCTTATTGGATTCAGCTTAAAATCATCTACATGCTGTCAAAGTTTGACGTGATTCTATTCAGCCATTTCAGAGAAATCTGCATCGAGGTGAACTCTGGTCATTTTCTGCTACAGTCCTAAAAAGTCGGGGGTATAGCTAAACTTGCTAAATTGATTTCTCTTAGCATAGTTTATCTTTTTACATAATTCCACTTGAAAATGGTAGCTTAATAAGCTAATTAAATACTCCTAGAAGGAATTTTATCAATTTCTACTGTGTTGGTCACACTGAGCAAAACATTCAGCAGGTGTCAAGACATAAATAGAAGGTTTTCTTGAGTTTGTGAACTTCAAAGTTATCTGTTTTGGTTCAATCATTACACACATCACTTCCAAAGTACATAGGCCTATTTTTGGGGTTATTGGAAAGCTAAGGATGTCTACTAATCAACTCTAGAGCAAAAGAGGGCTGGTACAAAGCAGGTTTAGCAGTACCTACTCAGTCTCTTGGAGTATCCATACATCTATCCCAAAAGTGGTATCAGAGCAATATAGGTAAAATGGGAGATGGTTTTCCTTCATTTATTGACAAATTGGACAAGAAAAACTATCAAGCATGGTCTCTAAGGATGAAGACCTACTTACAAGGAAGGAGTCTCTATGGATACATCTCAGGAGATGAGGAATTTCCCTCATTCAAAGCAAGAGGATTACCAACCAAGGAAGAACAAGAAAAGCTCAACACATGGTGTGCTAAGGATGCATTGGCAAGGTCTTATTTACTCAACTCTATATCTGATTTTCTTTTACCACATATTAGAAATTGTAAGACATCCCAAGAGACTTGGGAAACCTTGTCATCATAATTTTCCTCCAACACAAGGGCTAGGAAAAATCAGTTGTGGATTGAATTCACAACACTAAGGAAGCAACCTAAGCAAGCTGTTTCAGAATTTGTGACCAAGATCAAAGATGCTGCAGATCAGTTAGCAAGCATAGGAGAAGAGATTGAAGAAGAACAAATTGTAAGGCAAGTGATCAATGGAATCAAGGCTGATGACAAATGGGAAAGCTTCAGCACTGCAATGGATCTCTACATGGACATGCACACTCCAGATCTTACAACTCTCATGGGACAACTATTTACACATGAAGCAAAGCTCACCAAAAATGGAGATACATCCAAAGGTAATAAATCTTCTGCCCTATACACTGATAAGAAGTCTAAGGATAAAGGCAAGAGCAAAAAAATGGAAGATGAAGGTTCTACCTCCCAAGCCAACTATGCAGGGATAGGTAGATCTTCAAGAGGAAGGGGCAGAGGAGGTAAGCAAGGTAGGGGGAGACCCTATAACTCATCACCATGCAACATTTTTGGTTTATCAAATCATACTATAGATGAGTGTTTCAGGAATTACAAAAATCAGAGAGGAAGAGGCTACCAAAGAGGTGGATACTCATAGTCAAGAGGAAGGTTCAACCATCACCAAGGCCACAACAACAATTACAACAACAATTACAACAACAATTACAATGGCAACTACCAAGGAGGATTCAAAACCAGAAAGGACTACAACAACTACACAGAGGAGCAGGATGACTCTCTTCTGATCATGAACATGACTTCAAAGTCAGGTACAAATGATGACCACCTATTCTACATTGACTCAGGGTGCTCAAATCATGTGGCTGGCAATGTGGCACTACTCTCTGATCTTGAGGAACCAAAAGGTAAACATCAAGTCCAAACAGGTGATGATACAAAGCATTCAGTAGTTAAAGTTGGAAATGTTAAGACTTGTGATGGTAATCAGAATTTGTTGAGTAGGGTACTCTATGTACCAACCATTACCAAAAATTTGATGAGTGTTGGTCAGATTGTGGAGAAAGGTTTGCAGGTCAGATTCAACCAATATGGAGCATATGTGGAGGATCCAAGGCATGAGTTCAAGAGGATTGCAAAAGGAGAAAAATCAAGTAGACTTTTCACTTTTGAGTTGGAAGATACAAAGAATAATGCACTATACAGTTATAAGGATCAAACACTTTTAGAGCTTGAGATTTGGCACGAAAGATTAGGGCATATAGGAGAAAGGACCTTGAAGCAAATATGCAGGGACCAATGTGTTCTTGGGATACCTAATGTATCCAAGCAACATATGATTTACAAGTGTGGTGCTTATCAATTTGGTAAGTCTTAGAGGTTACCCTTCTCCAAGAAAGGATATATGCATGAAGACTACCTAGAGCTTGTACACACAGATGTTTGGGGACCTAGCAAAGACCTCTCAGTCTCAGGATCAAGGTACTATGTGTCTTTCATTGATTATTATAGCAGATGGACTGTATTATACTTCATGAAGCACAAGGATGAGGTATTTAATTGCTTTAAAAAATATCTTGCATTAGTTGAAAATCAAACAGGAAGGAATTTGAAGAGGCTAAGGTCAGATGGAGGAGGTGAGTACTTCTCCAATGAATTTGAAGACTTCTTGCAGGACAGAGGCATCAAAAGAGAGATAACCACAAGGTATTCTCTTGAACAGAATGGGGTAGCTGAGAGAAGAAATAGGTTAATTGTTGAGACAGCTAGATCTATGCTTAATGAGAAGAAGTTACCTAACTATCTATGGGTAGAGAGTGTTTCTACTGCCACTTACCTCATAAACAGGTTACCATCTAAGTCTCTTGATGGCATGACACCCTATGAAGCATCGCATGGTAAGAGACCATCATTAGATCGCTGCAAAATATTTGGATGTGTAGCATACGTTGTCGTCGGGGTTCATGGAAAGGAGGGTGATAGTTGAGACACCAAGTCATGCATTTCTTCTAGATATGAGCATTTTTCTCTAACTCTCTAATATAGTTCTCTCTTTATCACTCAAAGGCTTATATGAAAGTGAAGGTAAGCCTCTAAGTCACAAATACCTTTTCATATTCTATGAATTCCCGTATCTTTTATAGCTCTCGTACTTTCCATAATCCAAAGAGGTCTATCGTGGTAGTTTATAAAGCATAAAATCTGTTTCATTCAGTACGTAGCAAATCCACTTAAGCATTTAAAGGTGAAGGAAAATAAAACGTATTACAGTGTTTTTGGAGCTGGCAGACAGACGACTTAAAACTTAGTTTAAGAAATACAAGGTGTGAGCAACATTTCAGTAATCATACAACATAAACAGTTCATTGACTCTATGCAAACTTAACGTACGAAGCTCTGAACAGTATGCATATCAACTAACAATTATTGGTGGAACAGATATCTAATGTGCACACAACAGCGATGCAATTCATCTCAATTTAAGCTACTTATTAGATCATCAATTATCAAGTGATAGTAAGCAGTTAATTTCATTGATCGAAATCCTGTCTTCAGCAATTCTTAGAACTTTGTTACCATTTAATCGGCGCTGATTATCAGACATTTGTGCGCAATCCTCAGACACATTGTCTTCAACAAGTTGCGTTATTGCCCTGCGAAGGGAACGGGCACCATAAATTCGATCATAACCTTGATCACAAATGAGCTTGATCATAGCCTCAGAGATTTCTAATCTGACTCCCTTCTGCTGTAATAATCTGTCTTTGGATTCTTTCAGCATAATATCAACGATTTCCCGTACATCTGACTTTTCCAAGGCTCTGAATACAACTACATCATCCAGCCTATTTAATAACTCTAGACGAAAGTATGCCTTCAGTTCTTCCATAACCAGCTCACAAAGGGCTGAATATTTGCTTCCATTAGTGTCATCTTGCGTCCCTGGAATCTGTGAGGTGTCCGTCTTCAAAGAAGATTCAGTGAGAGTCCCACCATCACCGTAGCCAACATAACCTGACCATGGCTGACTCAGAACCAAAATAATGTTGAGACAGTGCTTTGGTAAGCTCTGTCTTCCCCACTCCTGTAGGCCCACAGAATAGCATTGCAGCAATGGGACGATTAGAATTCTTTAACCCCACGCGAGCCCTTCGAACAGCCTTTGCAATAGCACAGACAGCATCATTTTTCCCACAACCCGACTTCGAAGCACTTCCTCCAGATTAGCAAGCTTACTTTGTTCATCAACTGTCAACTTTTCAGTAGGAATACCAGACCACCTGGAAGCTACGGATGCAATTTCAGCAGGCCCCACTATGACTGGCCCATTCTCAACATCATTATGCAGACTTTGAAAAATAAGAGAAGAGGCGTCTTCTGAAGTAGCACCATCAGCACCCGGTGATCCAGACACTGAATCTCGAGTATCAGAAGACAGTTCTGATATACCACCAGCTTGAGCAGTACGGACCAACTCTTGACAAGCCTGCACAGCTCGAATTTTCTAAAAACTGCCCGCGGCTTTTTCTCTCTGCTCTGATCGTTCCCTTGTATTCTATTCTGATCTTCCTCCTCTTGACTGTCAGAACTATGTCCTCATCGAGATGTCGGATCCTCAGAAATCTAATACATAGCTCTTGGATGAGCGTCCTCAGATATGCCTGATGGCAGAATCTCGATGTGAAGTGCCCATATGTCAAAAAAACTCAGATATTAATCCTTCAATTCTCCTCTCAGTTCATCATCTCATCATTTGCTAAGCTCTGAACAACAGTGTTGAACTTTGGCTTTCATTAATAGTAAGATCACACGTTGCTATAACAGATTATGGATGAAGAAGGCAACTCAGAAATCTGTTCTGAAATCTTGCATAAGATGATGGTAACGCGATGATTCAGACGAGATCTGACAACCGATCAAAGCCCAATTTTACATATTATCTCTGAGAAGTTGATGGAAGACCGGATATGTGCCGTTCTTTCTTGCTCGCTCATGATTTGAGGCTCTTCTTGGGCGCAGCAGCTGAGCTCCAGGTCTTCGATGGCCAAGGTCACGTTCCTCCATTTGCGCCCCACAGAATAAAGGCCTTCTGTGTAATCTTTGGTAAATCAGTTGGTGTTTCGTACTTTCCGATCTCGAGTGCATCAATCAGCTCCACGTGATGATCTCTCTGTGATGTCCGCATCCAGAAAAATCATCACAATCAAATATTCTCCTTTTCAGCCGCCGCCACAGACACTTGGATTTCTTCCTCGATGCTTTCCATTCCGAGTATTTTTTTTAGATATATTCTATACAATGAGTACGATAGCATGAATGTAAAACAAATCCTGAACTAGTAACTCCTCGAATATTTGCCGGAATTATTCAAGTGGTTTGTAGGGTGCGACTTCGATTCTTGACCACATCCACCCCCTCTGAACCTGTACATCCTCCGGATGTACCACCATCAATCTCGGTATCTGCAAGTCTTCAAGAATCCAAATGTGAGTGAAATCAAGTGCATGGGTTTAAACAAAGGTGCCTATGCACGGCCATGTAGTGAGCCCTACATATGCATACTCTAAGTGCATAAAAACAACAGCATGGTGCAAATAGGGAGATATTAGGAATTCGGTGTTGAGGATGTACACTCAAATTGAACTCACATTTTCATCATGGATATACAATTCAATACAAGTGCAATCACTCGTGCAACTATGGGTTTTATCCAAGATATTACTCGTGCTCTTTACATTTCATTTATGCATGTGTTAGGTGCATGAAGGGAAACAAAATGGTGCAAAAAATATCAAGGTTTTATGGTATCTAAGCAACACTCACATCACTCACAACTCCTCTCTCTTACAGATGCAATCACTCTCCCTTACTGAGAATTATCCTTTCTTATCACTCAAAACTTGCTTTATTATTTTTCAATGATATTTACCTATCTAATTGTGCAGATGGACGTGCTTCTATGGAATTTCAAAGACGTGTTTCTATATATTTTTACATGCATATTTGGCATGCAATGCATCTCAAAGATGGTGCAAAGAAAAGATCAGGGTTAAAGCACGATAGCTAATGAAAAAGATTTTCACGAATTTGTTCTTGAGCCATCATCTCCGTTGGCTTCGCTTGATCATTCCTGCACTCATAGAAACTAAATAAATCATGAGAAACATCAAATCATATGACACAATATGTACATGCAATCCATGAAAGAACTTCAAAAACCATTTGCAGTAAACCATAAAGATGTAATTTTGAAAGTGGTTGCCTCCTGCACAATCCATCAAACTTCTAGATCTCCAATTAGCTCCATATCAACACCTGTTTATATAAACTCAGAAAACACATTAGTAGCATCATATTCAAAAAGATTATTTTGAAAAATTTTCATTTTCTTGAGAGCTAGATGCATTTTCTTGCTCTATTTATTTATGCAATTATTTGTTTATTTATTTATTTATTTATTTATTTATTTTTATATTTACTTTTATCCATGTCAAAAAATCAAAACATAATTATTAAGTATTTACATACTTATATTTACAAAAGTCACTTTTGAATTTCTTGTGAATACAGGAAATTCCTTTCCAATACATTTTCACAAATAAATTCTCCAAAGAAGGTATGTTTAAAAACAAGCCATCTTTGAATTGCACCAATCAGCGTTGCATTCATAAATACAGTAAATATGTATACAAGCCACCTTTTTTGCTTATCTACCTCTTGGCAGCTTGTTTGGTCTTTGTAACTCTCAGAGAATTTGGATATCCATATTTCAATTATCTGAGCATGAGTATCTTTATTTATGATTCTTTCAAATTCATCATGTGCAGAGTCATGAATACATGTATATGAAGTTTGAAATTTGCATATGTTTGATTCGTAATTGAAATTTTCTTGTAAGCATGTATTTTCTTTTATTTCATGCTTGAGATCATTTATAGGAGTTTTATTCCTTTCAATATCTTCTATCATGTCTTCATCACCATTAAGATGAGGTTTTTGAATAGAATCATTTGAATCCCACTTCAAATGGAAGTTTTCATCATACTCAGACATCAAGACACAGTCATCTTTATTCTCCATGGCAAAATCATTCCTTTCTGACTGAGTTTCGGAAATTATGAAGTCTGCTTCTTTCTCCAATCTTTCCAGGAACTCTTCATCATTGTCTTTTTCCAGATTCATTTGCCCATTTTCATGAAGAGACTCGATATCACTGAATCCAAGAAAGTCTTCATCTTCAATATCACTAGAGACTTTCTTATCAAGATCAAACTCATCATAATTTTTACACCTTATAGGACAGTGCATGTAGATTGACGGGAACTCAACTTCTTTATTCAAGATCCCATCATAGAATTCTTCATATCTCTCAATCATTTCTTGGTCATTCTCTTCAGAGGATGTACTTAGTCCACCTTCTTCAAGCATTGATTCTTCAATCACTGATTCTTGCTCAAGAATCTCATCATGTATGAGAATCTCAACATACGCATCCAAATCAACTTGAGCTTCATCGTTGCAATCGTTTGGCTCAATAGTTTTACATTGGATATCCTTCAATGCTATACACGCATCTGATTTATCATATGTCACAATAAACATTTCATCTGCCACTTTATGCTTAATTTCTTCAACGTGTGGACTCAACTCAACATGATTATTTTTGACATACATATCAGTATTTAGAGAAATGATCAATGGTATTTTCTCATCCTCCTCATATTCATTCATATTTCTCTCTTCATGGAGTGTGGCATCATTTACATACATATCAGTATTTTGAACTCCATCCAACTTATCCTCTTTTTTATGTGTAGGATCTTTGTCCAATGTGACATCGCTCAAAAGAATATCAGTATCTTGATCTTGATCTAGACTATCGGTAGGATTAGGATCATGCTTATCACCATTGCCATACACATCACTATCTAGAGGACTTATCATTTGTACATCCTCTAGATTAGCATCATACTCATCTTTGTCATCACACATTTCAACCTCTAGAGGACTCATTATTTGCATGTCCTCCTTTATATAAGTAAGTTCGTTTTCTTGCATCTCTGTATGCATGTTTAATGTGGATTCCTGCATCTCCATTTTCTTACCCATCGGATCTTCTATTGACAGGTCCTTAGATTCAACATCATGTTCCATGGGAGTACCTTCATGTAATTCAATCATTAGATCAGAAGTTCTATCCGAATCTTGTGTTAGAAAAGGATCATCACCATCAAGTGACATCCAATCATAGTCCACATCTTGCCCGATGTCATCATGAAAGGATGCATCTCGAGCTCGATCTTCAGGTATATTTATTAGGTTCTCTATTTGTATCTCATCTTTTATCTCCATTTGGTCACCTATGAGCCTTCTAGATATCTCTATCTCTTTGTTTGTATCTTGATATGTTTCTTGATTTGTTTGATTATCTTTTATTCGATGTGAGGAGTTTATCGGAGTAGAGGAAGCTTCATCTTGATTTCTTGTTGGGTTTTGTTGGTTTTTGTTTTGTTTTATGTTTGTTGTTTGTTTGGTTTGATGTTGGTTTAGTTTGGTTTGATTTTGATTAGCTTCCACTTGCTCTTTTAATCCTCCCATCTTCGGGCTTTGTCCACTTATGGCACCTAAAGATATAATCATTGTAAAGAAGTCTAGGGGCTCTTGGCACCTTGTAACCTTTGAGGTTACATCAATCGCACTTTTAGAAGTTTCTTCATATTTCCCATCATCACTATGGATATTAAGCCCATGCATATCTACTTCATGCCCAAATGGGGTCTCTACAACCTCATGGACTTGAACATTATCCACGATTGGTAAAATGCTTGGAACATGATTATAATTTTCATCTTTTTGAAGATCTGTTCTCCAATCATTTAAAAATTTCTCTATTGTTTGTTGTTTCTTTACGTATTTCATCACAGCTTCATGGACGAGCATCCAATCCTCTGTGAGTCCTGAGTCGGAGTCTATATCTTGAAGAAGTGGAATTAACTCCTCTCGGGCATTAACATCGATTGTTCGAAGAAACAACGAAACCCTTTCATGACTCATGCACCTCTTATCGTGCTCAGAAAGATCATCATATTGTCGCTCAAACTCTTCTTTGATCTCAAGAATTGGTTGGTCTTTGGGCATATGAACCCACCTCAAGAAAGATCTACGAGTTACTTTATCAAGATCCTCTAGCATAAACTGCTTGAGGAGTGTCGCTTTGAATTGGGACCATGTCGTTTGATTTATTCGCATTATTTGGTCTCGCATGTCGTATCCCGACACATAGATAAAGTTTTCACATAATTCTTTTTCCGTCATCGGACTTAATCCGACACCTAGATATTTGGCCTCGAGTTCATATTCTTTGCAGAACTTTGAGACATTCTTCCCATTGAAAAAGCCACACCGATTGACTAGACGTTCATGAAGTGATTGGATGGCTTTTTGACGCCTATCCTCTTCTTGAAATCGTAGGAATTGAGCTAGGATCTCTTCCATTTTGATTATGCTAATCTTTGTGATTCTATAATTCACTCACCCCCTCCTTTCACGTCGGGTTCACCAGCATGTCGTCGGGGTTCATGGAAAGGAGGGTGATAGTTGAGACACCAAGTCATGCATTTCTTCTAGATATGAGCATTTTTCTCTAACTCTCTAATATAGTTCTCTCTTTATCACTCAAAGGCTTATATGAAAGTGAAGGTAAGCCTCTAAGTCACAAATACCTTTTCATATTCTATGAATTCCCGTATCTTTTATAGCTCTCGTACTTTCCATAATCCAAAGAGGTCTATCGTGGTAGTTTATAAAGCATAAAATCTGTTTCATTCAGTACGTAGCAAATCCACTTAAGCATTTAAAGGTGAAGGAAAATAAAACGTATTACAGTGTTTTTGGAGCTGGCAGACAGACGACTTAAAACTTAGTTTAAGAAATACAAGGTGTGAGCAACATTTCAGTAATCATACAACATAAACAGTTCATTGACTCTATGCAAACTTAACGTACGAAGCTCTGAACAGTATGCATATCAACTAACAATTATTGGTGGAACAGATATCTAATGTGCACACAACAGCGATGCAATTCATCTCAATTTAAGCTACTTATTAGATCATCAATTATCAAGTGACAGTAAGCAGTTAATTTCATTGATCGAAATCCTGTCTTCAGCAATTCTTAGAACTTTGTTACCATTTAATCGGCGCTGATTATCAGACATTTGTGCGCAATCCTCAGACACATTGTCTTCAACAAGTTGCGTTATTGCCCTGCGAAGGGAACGGGCACCATAAATTCGATCATAACCTTGATCACAAATGAGCTTGATCATAGCCTCAGAGATTTCTAATCTGACTCCCTTCTGCTGTAATAATCTGTCTTTGGATTCTTTCAGCATAATATCAACGATTTCCCGTACATCTGACTTTTCCAAGGCTCTGAATACAACTACATCATCCAGCCTATTTAATAACTCTAGACGAAAGTATGCCTTCAGTTCTTCCATAACCAGCTCACAAAGGGCTGAATATTTGCTTCCATTAGTGTCATCTTGCGTCCCTGGAATCTGTGAGGTGTCCGTCTTCAAAGAAGATTCAGTGAGAGTCCCACCATCACCGTAGCCAACATAACCTGACCATGGCTGACTCAGAACCAAAATAATGTTGAGACAGTGCTTTGGTAAGCTCTGTCTTCCCCACTCCTGTAGGCCCACAGAATAGCATTGCAGCAATGGGACGATTAGAATTCTTTAACCCCACGCGAGCCCTTCGAACAGCCTTTGCAATAGCACAGACAGCATCATTTTTCCCACAACCCGACTTCGAAGCACTTCCTCCAGATTAGCAAGCTTACTTTGTTCATCAACTGTCAACTTTTCAGTAGGAATACCAGACCACCTGGAAGCTACGGATGCAATTTCAGCAGGCCCCACTATGACTGGCCCATTCTCAACATCATTATGCAGACTTTGAAAAATAAGAGAAGAGGCGTCTTCTGAAGTAGCACCATCAGCACCCGGTGATCCAGACACTGAATCTCGAGTATCAGAAGACAGTTCTGATATACCACCAGCTTGAGCAGTACGGACCAACTCTTGACAAGCCTGCACAGCTCGAATTTTCTAAAAACTGCCCGCGGCTTTTTCTCTCTGCTCTGATCGTTCCCTTGTATTCTATTCTGATCTTCCTCCTCTTGACTGTCAGAACTATGTCCTCATCGAGATGTCGGATCCTCAGAAATCTAATACATAGCTCTTGGATGAGCGTCCTCAGATATGCCTGATGGCAGAATCTCGATGTGAAGTGCCCATATGTCAAAAAAACTCAGATATTAATCCTTCAATTCTCCTCTCAGTTCATCATCTCATCATTTGCTAAGCTCTGAACAACAGTGTTGAACTTTGGCTTTCATTAATAGTAAGATCACACGTTGCTATAACAGATTATGGATGAAGAAGGCAACTCAGAAATCTGTTCTGAAATCTTGCATAAGATGATGGTAACGCGATGATTCAGACGAGATCTGACAACCGATCAAAGCCCAATTTTACATATTATCTCTGAGAAGTTGATGGAAGACCGGATATGTGCCGTTCTTTCTCGCTCGCTCATGATTTGAGGCTCTTCTTGGGCGCAGCAGCTGAGCTCCAGGTCTTCGATGGCCAAGGTCACGTTCCTCCATTTGCGCCCCACAGAATAAAGGCCTTCTGTGTAATCTTTGGTAAATCAGTTGGTGTTTCGTACTTTCCGATCTCGAGTGCATCAATCAGCTCCACGTGATGATCTCTCTGTGATGTCCGCATCCAGAAAAATCATCACAATCAAATATTCTCCTTTTCAGCCGCCGCCACAGACACTTGGATTTCTTCCTCGATGCTTTCCATTCCGAGTATTTTTTTTAGATATATTCTATACAATGAGTACGATAGCATGAATGTAAAACAAATCCTGAACTAGTAACTCCTCGAATATTTGCCGGAATTATTCAAGTGGTTTGTAGGGTGCGACTTCGATTCTTGACCACAACGTGCACATTCCTACTCAGATAAGAGGTAAGCTAGACCCAAAGGCTGAAAAATGCATTTTTATTAGGTATGATTTAAATAAAAAAGGTTACAGGTTTTATAATCCTACCAATAAGGGATTTATGGTAAGCAGAGATGTGATCTTTGATGAAAATGATTCTTGGTATGAGAATGAATGCAGGAAGGTCAAATTACCCTATGATTTGGAAGAGGAATTTCCAAAACTTACAAAAGAGGAACCTACTCAGAATGAAGACTCAAGTTCAGATGATGAAGATACTATCAACCTTGAAGAGTTCAAGGCATGGAAGTCCAAGGGCAAAATGAAGATGAAGAAGCTTGAAGACATACCTGAATCCTCAACTCAACCATTTAGAAGATCACAAAGAGAAAGCAAGAAACCTATCAGATATGGGTATGATACATCTCTTGTTACTAAACATTCTGTTTATCTTGCCAAAGACTTGTCAAATGAAGAACTAGGGTCATATGAAGAAGCAATAACCAAATCAGAATGGAAAGAAGCTATGGATGAGGAGATTGAAGCACTCAAGGAGAGTGACACATGGGAGTTAGTACCAAAGAAGGATTCTATGAAGGTAATAGGATCTAGATGGATCTATAAATTGAAAAGAAATTTTGATGGAACAATTAATAGGTACAAAGCCAGGTTGATAGCCAAGGTTTTTGCACAAACCCAAGGCATTGACTATGAAGAGACATTTTCTCTTGTGGCCAAGATGCCAACAATCAGAGTGGTAAGTGTGGCTGCATCAAAGAATTGGAACATGTACCAATTGGATGTCAAGAATGCCTTCTTGAATGGATGGATTTCAGAGGAAGTATATATGTCACAACCTCCTGGCTATGAAGACCCTAAGAAGGTAACTTATGTTTGCAAATTAAAAAAGGCTTTATATGGATTGAAGCAGGCACCTAGGGCATGGAATTACAGGTTTATGTTGGTGACATCATCATTATAGGTAATGATGTCAATGGAATTAGGTATATCAAAAGCAAGATGATGAAGGAGTTCAAGATCAATGATCTTGGTTTATTGAAGTATTTTTTGGGGCTTGAATTAGTTTACACTAATTCAGGGATATACATTACTCAGAAAAAGTATGTACAAGATATGTTGAAGAAGTTTCACTTGCAGGATGCTAAAGTAGCAAGCACTCCAATGGAGGTAAACCTAAAGCTAAGTGCCCATGAAGGTGATGAAGTCAAGGACATTACAGGTTATCGAAGCATGGTGGGTAGCTTGAACTATGCTACTCTTACAAGAATTGATATTGCATATGGAGTAAGTGTGCTAAGTCAATTTATGCACAAGCCAAGGATACCTCACTTAGAGGTTGCCAAGAGAATCTTGAAGTATCTCAAGGGTACACAAAACCATGGTTTGTATTTCCCTTACACTTCAAATATTGATATCAAAATTTATTTAGATGCAGATTGGGCAGGATGCAAGGATGATAGGAGGAGCACTTCTGGATATATTTCCTTTGCAAGTGACAAACCAATTTCATGGTCTTCAAAGAAGCAACCTACTGTTGCTTTGTCTTCCACAGAGGCAGAGTATAGAGGACTAGCTAATGCCACACAAGAAGCAATTTGGATTAAGCTTTTGTATACAAAATTAGGCTTATATACTAGGTCTCCAATAATCTTTGGAGATAATACAAGTTCTCTTCACCTTGCAGCTAATCCTATCTATCATGCTAAGACCAAACACATAGAGGTCCATTATCACTATGTGAGAGAGAAATTGATAAGCAAGGACATTCAACTTACCTATGTATCAACCAACATGCAATGTGCAGATTTGTTGACTAAAGCTTTGGATGGAACCAAACTTTGCAGGTTCAAATCCATGATTGGATAGCAGGATATACTTGAAGATTGAAGATGAAGAGTTAAGCCAAAATGTTTGGCTTGAGGGGGAGCTGTTGGTGTAAATTGCAAGCCTACACATTTGGCTCAAAGGATGCATTGAAGTTTATACATACATGAAGAAGCATAGGAACATATGCTAGTGGATAATTACCACTTTACCTCATTGTAAAAGTCAAATTGACTTAGAATCTTTTGTAATCACCTACCAAAGTGAGTCGTGAAAAAGTAGCTCATTTGATTGAAGGAATATCTCCAAGCATTTAGGAGCTTGATCATAGGGAGCCAAAATTTGAATTTGAATTCAAATCTTTACCCATCTCTTATAAAAATGGTCATTAAAATTCGCTGGTAAGAGAGATCACTCGCGAGCCTCATTCTACTGATTTCTGAGTGTGTGAGGTCTACATTCTATCCCACACCTCTCTACACCATTAGGCAATGTTGTTCATGTCAATGGAATTGTATACAAGTGTTTATTAATAGATACATTTACATCATTCATCTCTGAGTTCTCTGTTAGTCTACTCAAAAGTCTGTCAACTTGTCAAGGGCATATCTCAGTTAATTCTTCACCAAATTCAGTGATTCAAAGCTTATTGGATTCAACTCAAAGTCATCTACATGCTATCAAAGTTTGAAGGGATTCTATTCAGCCATTTCAGAGAAATCTGCGTCGAAGTGAACTCTGGTCATTTTCTGCTATAGTCCTAAAAAGTCGGGGGTATAGCTAAACTTGCTAAATTGATTTCTCTTAGCATAGTTTATCTTTTTACATCATTCCACTTGCAAATGGTAGCTTACTAAGCTAATTAAATACTCCTAGAAGGAATTTTATCAATTTCTAGTGTGTTGGTCACACTGAGCAAAACATTCAGCAGGTGTCAAGACATAAATAGAAGGTTTTCTTGAGTTTGTGAACTTCAAAGTTATCTGTTTTCAATCATTACACACATCACTTCCAAAGTACATAGGCCATTTTTTTGGGGTTATTGGAAAGCTAAGGAGGTCTACTGATCAACTCTGGAGCAAAAGAGGGCTGGTACAAAGCAGGTTTAGTAGTACCTACTCAGTCTCTTGGAGTATCCATCCATCTATCCCAACAATGTACATATGAGATACAACCAAAAACTTTCAGATGTGATAAGTTTGGTTTTTTACCTGTAAACTTCTCTTCAAGTGTAGCTTGATGTACAACAGCAATCGGAGTTCTGTTCATGATGTATACAGTAGTATTCACAACTTCTGCCGAATAACAATGAGGCATATTCTTCTCAGCCATCAAGGCTCTTGCTATTTCTGCAATATGTCTATTTTTGCATTTAGGAACACCATTCTGTTGTGGTATGTACGTGCATGAAAACTGACGCCGAATTCCATGATTTTTAGAAAACTGCTAAACTCATCTGACATGTAGTCACCTCCTCCATTAGATCTTAATGTCTAAATGTACTTTCTTTTATGCTTTTCCACCATAGCTTTAAAAATCTGGAAGTGAGTGAACACCTCACTCTTCTCTTTCATGAAATATACCCATACTTTGTGTGTATGGCATCAATGAAAGTAACATAAAACCTGCAACTGCCCATAGATGTGGTCATTGTTGGACCCCAAACATCTGTATGCACTATTTCTAGTACATTCTCACTAACATGCTTGTCATGTGGAAATGATGATCTTGACTGTTTACCAAATTGACATGCTACACATACCTTTTGCATTTCTACAACTTTGAAATTTGGTAGTCCATGGACAATCTCCTTTGACTGCATCAATTTAAGCCTTTGCAAGTTTGCATGTCCAATCCGTTTGTGCCATATCTCTATATCTGCAATAACTCCTACTCCTTTTGCAAACATGGCTGCATTCATTTCAGGAATCTTCACATTTAAGGTGAACATCCTACCCACTTTGTCTCCTTTGGCAACCAATCGTCCATCTTGCAACCAGTCGTCCATCATATATGCCCATATTGGGTTATTACTACCATCAAACTCATCCTCAATAGATAACATATGAAATACATCATTGCTTCTGGCCATGGCCACTAACTAAAATACCTTGATGCAAAAAAATGATTGTATCTCAAAACGTCGAACAAAACTACACCGTCAAGTTTTGCTAAACCTATAGCAGATTTTGAGGAGCTTATTCTAGGGAACCGAAACTTGTATATGTGTTTGGCACAAAAAAGACAATTTCCTACATAGGTGCTATGATAGTGCATTCACAAGTCGAGTATGCTCACCAATTTTCATGAGTATGCTACAACTGTCATTGAAGGGATGTTGAGGATGCCCTAGATGAAGTAGCCGCCTGCTCTGATACTAATTGTTGGAGTTAGAGGTCTATTGAAGCACGGGAACAACACAAGGAAGAGGAAGAAGCTTGAAGCACACACACAATACTGAATGTATTAACAAGAGAATGTACAAAGATAAATGATCCGTTAGGGTTATAGGTGTATATACAAGCTGCAGGGGAAAAAACCTCCTAAAGAGGGAAAAAAGATCCCCGGTGGTCCTAATGTGTTCATACACATCACTACCAAAATATATCAATAAGAAAAGCAAGGATATTAGCTCCTATTCTAGAATTGATGATGAAGAAAAGGATGACCAACGAATGAACATTGAACTGAAAGAATACACTAATGATGATGGAATTGGGATGAATGAAATCAAATTTAGGACATTCTTGAAGCCAACAAGAAGATTTTGTACATTGAGAGGTTGAGAAACAAGTAGAAACAATGGAGGGATCTCCAATACGCTTTCCTGGGCTATGTCTAGACTTCGTAGTACGTCAATTCAACTTCTATTAAGCAAGCAATGTTGTTGGAGACGTAACAATAGGAAGAATGAGAATAGTTGTTAGATGATAGCGAGGAGCCACCCTTACCGATTAGCGTGATTGCGAAAAGGAATGATTCAATAGCTTTCATACCCTCAGAAGCGAGAAGGAATAAGGCCCAAGAGGTATATGTGGTAGAATCAACTCAAGTGAGTACAAGTGTCACTCCTATGTCACAACCAAATATGTTATTGAAGTTCATACAATCATTCAACAAACTTTTACACATGGTGAGAGGAAATGAAGTTGGCTCTAATGTACCACCATCACTCCCAATGTCTACTCGGTTAAACATTGATGCCAATCCGTTGAAGCCATTAGTGAGATGAATGATGCAAAGTGCCATGGATACTTAGATGCAGATGGTAGAAATTGATGAAACCATAGAATCTACAACCATACAGACGGTAGAAATGAATGCAGAATTTTCAAAGAAAATCTCATAATTGAAGGACCAACATGGTGAAAGAGATGGTAGAAATGTTACTAAAGGTGGATTTGGTGATGTCCTAGAACACTACTTTGAGGAAGAATATAAAGAGTTGCAATCCAATTACAAGAAGATACTCATTGAGAATATGGAATCAAAGAAAAAATGCACCACGTTGGAAGACATTGGATGAAGAGATAACAACATTGAAGGACCTATTCAATGAATGCCAGAATGAATTGGAAAAAAAGACAAGAAATCTCTAGAGAAGAACACAAGAAGTCTCGGATACAAGCTTTAGCGAGAGCTTTAAAACTAGTTGGCGAGTCAAGATCCTAGGATGTTCTCTGGGTCTTGGGAGAGGAATTTCATCTTCACCTCTTTGAAGTCTTGGGCCTCTATGGCTCTCCTTATATGTCCTTTGTGTCTCCATTAGGGATCTATTTTGGTTGGCAAAACTCACTTTCGATCTCTTTCTAGCTCTGTCCCTTTGGGTTCCATGAGCATGGGATGATCTTGCTCCTTGGAAACCATGGAAAACATTCGATCTTGGTGCAAGGAAGATGAGTTCACCCTTATATGAGTAGGCATGCTTACCTTGCTTTATAATTAGGAACATTCTCTTTGAAGTGTTATCGGACAACCTTGCGTGGTGTCTCTAGGTCCTTAAACTAATAAATGTTGATTGATCCAACTTTGTTAGGTTGTTCAGGTTTAAACCTCCAAAATGCCTCATCAATGCTCCTATTCAAGAATAAAACTATGCTCTTATTGTGTTGGGGGATCCACTATGGGGTGATCACTCTAGTCAAGATGGATTTACCTCTAGGTTTCCTAGGTTCTCCCCCTAGGGTTCCTTATTCTAGGTCTTCCGTTTCCATCTCAAGAATGACAATTCCAAACTCATTTGTCATGTCAGGTAAGCTTGTGACCATGTACATGGTTCCCTCTTTATCGATGTATGAGCATTCTTCAAACTTCACCACAGGGTGTTCAAGTCCCACAGGTTGATCCAGATTCCTAAGTTGGACCATAGACCTTCTCAAACCATCCTCTTAGATGCAAGAACTTAATCGGTTGGTCCTAATATATTCCAATTGAGTCTTATATTGCCCTTCAGTCTTTTCTAGTATGTGACACCAGAATCACCAGCTAGCTTCTCCATACTATATGACATCTTCGAGTCACTAGTTTTTCAATTTAGCATGTAGGGATAGTCACAATTGCTCGACCCATAGCCTAGATGTGTGATTGACACCAACTTAAGATAATTTGATGCTTTCTCTATCCTATCCTAGGTGTCTACTTGATATAAGGTTCATAAGATTTGTCAAGTAGTCCCAAATTTCCCAAGTACAACCGCATTGCATTGTTCTTTTGAATTAGTTACTTGTTCTTTTATATATTTCTTTGGTGTAATCTTGTCTCAAAAATATCATCTTTTGAAAGCTCCCTTGGCTTCCTAATCCCTTTGGAGAGTTTTGTAAATTCAGGCTCCTGGGGGTCAAACAGACAAAGAGAACCTCTTGGAATGTTTATGCACTTATTTAAGGTAGTTGGGATTGTGTGAAAATATCACAATTGCCTAAGAGAATCTCGATTTTGAGAGATTCAGACCATCATGATGATGTGATACAATCATGATGTTGATTAACCAAAGAATCATGATTTTATGAAAGTTAGACAATCATGATGCTGTGAGACAATCGTGATGTTGTGATAACCAGAGAATCAAGATTTTGTGAAAGTTAGATGATCATGATGATATGAGACAATAGATGTTGTGACAACTAGAGAACCACCATTTTGTGAAAGTCAGACAATTGCTATGCTGTGAGACGATCTTGATGTCGTGACAATAAAAGAATCACGATTTTATGAAAGTCAAACAATTTTGATGATGTGAGACAATCGCGATGTCGTGACAACTAGAGAATCACGATTTTATGAAAGTCAGACAATCACGAACTCTGAGACAATCGTGATGTGGTGTCAACAAAAGAATCACAATTTTGTGAAATTCAGACAATTGTGATGCCATGGTAGAATCAAAGAAACACGATTTTGTGAGAGTGAGACAATCGCGATGCTGTGAGACAATTGCGATGTTGAGACAACCACAGAATCCCAATTTTGTGAATGATTTTACGTGGGAACTTCCAATACTAAGACAATCATGTTCCTATTAAAAAAATTTGAAATTCCCACAAAGTCATGATTTTTCAACAAAATCACGGTTTTCTAAGAGTTTTGGTAGGAACTTTGAATTCGAGTGTCGAGGCCTATGTGTCATGCAGAGGATCGTGAAAATCATAGAGACTAGGTCTTTTTATAGTTCTTTGACTACTTTTGGCCGGTTTCAGACCTAATGGCTAGCCTAGTTAAAAATATATTTCCTGATGCTACTTGAGGGCTCAAATAAGCTATAAAAATTATCAAATCTGAAATATGAGTCCTACCTAGGCTCCTCAAGCTTGATGACTCCTCACCTTGCAGAAAATGGAGCTAGAAAAATGTGAAATGATATTTACAATGGTTTTAATTGATCAAAATCACTCTTTTTATAGGGGTTTCTTTTGAAAATTTAACATTTACTTCTTAGAGCCCCCTACATGCTCCCTCTTCTTGTGTGTCCACTTATGCGATGTGTTCCTACACCTCTTGCCTGGCCTTGAGTACCAAAAACAATGAAAATAGAATATGAAACTATCATGAGGAATGGAACTTGGGAGCTAATGGATCTACCCCTAAGGACAAAGTCATTGGCACCAAGTGGGTCTGGAAGCTAAAGTACAAGAGAGATGGCATTGTGGAGATTTTCTACATAGCGCTACTTAAGAGTTCAAGGGTTTGACTTTTTTGAATCATTTTCCCCGATTACAAGGATGAATACTATACAAGTAGTACTAGTTGTGGTTGTGCACAAACAATGACTAGTTTATCACATGGATGCCAAATCATCGTTCTTGAATGGAGACATCAAGGAGGACATAGATGTTTCTTAGCCACCAATGTTTGAGGCTCCCCATTTAGAGAACAAGGTATGTAAAATGAAGAATGCATTATATGGGTTTAAGCAAGCCCCTAGAACATGGTACCATCAGATAGATAAGTATTTCTTGGATCTAGGTTTCAAAAGATGTGCCATTGATGTTAACTTGTATGTTCTAAAGAGAGGAGGGAAGAAAATTTTGATTGTACTCTATGTAGATGACCTTCTGATTATAGGAAATGATGAAGCTCTTCGTCAAAAATCAAAAGATGCATTGATTTTTGAAATTGAAATGATAGACTTCGGCTTAATGCATTATTTGTTAGGCCTTGAAGTATGGCATTAACTAGGAAACATTTTCATATCTCAATAAAAGTATGCAAGGCAAATTTTAAAGGCCTTAGAGAAGGAGGATGGCAACTATGAAGTAGTATGGTTGAGGAGGATCTTCTGGAACATAGGAATACAAGGACAGGAGGCTATAAGGTTGAAGTATGACTCTATCTACTAGTCTATTCCATTGTGATATCGTATTTTATAGAAAAAATTCAAGCTACTATGACTCAAAGAACTCATCAAAAACCTATCTCAACCATAGCTCAACCACCACCTATCACACATTGAGAGTTAGAAGCAGCATTTCAGGATACACATATGTATCATGAAGGTCAAGTAAGCTCAACAATGTAGGGGCATCATTATCAATAGGCAAGTGTAATGGGTGAATGGAGACATGTGGGGAGAAATGGTGGAGTTTAAGGTCTGACTAAGCATGCAAACAACACAAGGAAAAAGAAAAATCTTAGAGCACAACACACAATACTGAATGTATTACCAAGAGAATGTACAAAGATAAGTGAACCGTTAGGGTTATAGGCATATGTGCAAGTTGGGGGAAGAAAACCTCCTAAAGAGGGAAGAAAGTGAGGTACATGTCAATTCAACTTCTACTAAACAAGCAATGTTGTTGGATATGTAACAATAGGAAGAATGAGAATATTTATTAGGTGATAGTGATAAGCCACCCAACTATTTTCGAAAGTAAGCAACATGAACCTCATTCCTTGCCTGGTATAAAGTGGTAAGTGTATCCCAAGCATCCTTTTCTGTTTTGTAGGAGCCAATGTGAGGAATAATGGCATGTTTGAAAAAATTTCCTACATAGGTGCTATGATAGTGCTTGATAGACAAGGTTATAATGGCATGCTTGATAGAAAAGGTTATCAATGCACATGCCTGAGCATCTTTCCCATCCCAACAAATTTGCTCCACAGTAGGTGCAATAGGAACCACAACATGAACATGAATCTGATGATAACCATCTTCAACACCATTTGCATCACCTTTTATAACTGTATTTGTAGTTGTAGTAGGACATTTCTTAGCACAACGCACAATATTCCACACTCCTTTTGTGCAGCCAATACATAACACATCATATATGCCCATAATTGGTAGTACAATCCAACTTATCGCCAACAACCAACATACAGAATACATCATTGCTTTCAACTACCCCTGATGTAGAAAAATGGTTGTATCTCAAAAATTTAGAACCGAGGGAGTCCATTTTTGCTTTTTTCTTTTAGTGGATATACCCATGCATGCCTAGAAAAATCATCAATGAAAGTCACGAAATAAAGGTAGCTCCCAAGAGAAGGTGTTTGCATAGGACCACAAACATCACTGTGAACAAGCTTCAATTTTTGAGTAGCTCATACTGAACCATCTTTTGGAAAGGAGGAATGCTGCATTTTGCCTTAAATACAGCCTTCACATACATGTTTACCAGTTAACTCAAGTGTGGGTAGAGAAGATACCATTTCATGTTTCTAGAGGTGTAAGCAACACGATCCTCATTCCTTGTGTGATATAAACTGGTAAGTGTATCCAAAGCATCCTTTCTTGTTTTGCAGGAGTGAATGTGAGGAATAACGACACATTTGACAGACAAGGCTATCAATACATGTGCCTGAGTATCTTTGCCAGCCCAACAAAGTTGCTCTACAGTAGTTGCAGCAGGAACCACAACACTAACAGGAACCTAAAGATCACCATCTTCAATGCCATCTGCATCACCTTCAGAAAATGTATTTCAAATGTAGTAGTAAGCTTTTCAACACCGTGCACAATATTCCATAGTGCTTTTGCAACCAATACATGATGCATCATATATGCCCATAATGGGTTATTGATCCTAATACCCCTCAAGCTCGAGGACTCCTCGGCTTGAACAAAATCGAGTTACAAAAATATGAAATGGTATTTACAATGGCTTTTAGTGATGAAAATCACTATTTTTATACGAATTCCTTCTGAAAATTTGACATGTACTTCTTGGAGCTCCCTACTTGCTTCTTCTTCTTGTGTGTGAACTTCTTGACTATGTTCTTGTGCCTCATTCTTGACCTTGAGTTCAAACAAAGAGCAACAAGAAGATTTTCATGTGCCTGAGCATCTGTGCCAGGCCAACAAAGTTTCTCTACAGTAGTGCAGCAGGAAACACAACACTAACAGGAACCTAAAGATCACCATCTTCAATGCCATCTACATCACCTTCAGTAAATGTATTTGCAAATGTAGTAGGAAGTTTTTCAACACCGTGCACAATATTCCATAGTGCTTTTGCAACCAATACATGATGCATCATATATGCCCATAATGGGTTATTACTACCATCCAACTCATCCTCAATAGATAACATATGAAACACATCATTGCTTTTGGCCATGTCCACTGACTAAAATACCTTGATGCAGAAAAATGATTGTATCTCAAAACATTGAACAAAACTACACCGTCAAGTTTTGCTAAACCTATAGCAGATTTCGAGGAGTGTATACTAGGGAACCGAAACTTGTATATGTGTTTGGCACAAAAAAGACAAAATTTCCTACATAGGTGCTATGGTAGTGCATTCAAAATTCGAGTATGCTCACCAATTTTCATGAGTATGTTGTGACTGTGATCGAAACGATGCCGAGGATGCCCTAGATGAAGCTTTCACCTGCTCTGATACTAATTGTTGGAGTTAGAGGTCTATGGAAGCCTCGAGAACACACACAATACTGAATGTATTAACAAGAGAATGTACAAAGATAAATGATCCGTTAGGGTTATAGGTAGAAACAAGAAGATTTTGTACATTGAGAGGTTGCGAAACAAGTAGAAACAATCGACGGATCTCCAATACGCTTTCGTGGGCTATGTCTGGACTTCGTAGTACATGTCAATTCAACTTCTACTAAGCAAGCAATGTTGTTGGAGAAGTAACAATAGGAAGAAGGAGAACTTTGGGGGGTCATCTTGACATTTTAGGAACAAGATGATGTGCAGGCACACTCGACTTCCTCACTTCATATCTCGTGATTTGATGAATCAAACTTAATGAAACTTGATATATGACTAGTGAGACTTTAGTCTAACTATACTAATTTAAAATGTAGCAAATG
The DNA here is from genome assembly GCA_020310875.1 of Ceratopteris richardii. NCBI lineage: Eukaryota > Viridiplantae > Streptophyta > Polypodiopsida > Polypodiales > Pteridaceae > Ceratopteris > Ceratopteris richardii. Next base: position 93,656,663 of record CM035431.1, read on the forward strand.
AATGAGTACACATAGAGAAATCACTTCTGCCAATCACTAACATAACGAAGATGCAATAGAGAACTATAGACAGAGATGTTCTTGAATAAATGTATCAAAATGGATATGATAATGAATATATGATACAAGGGAGGTGTAGTGGATTACTCATAAATGAGTTGAGCTCATGATATTCTCAATGATGTAACTCAATAACTCTAAGAATGACTCTCTCTACTCCATGTCTAAAAATCATCTCTATTTATACTCACCATGTGAGTTTGAATTTGAATTTTCCCTTACCTAAAAGTCATCCTACACTTTATGGATGAATTGAATTGATTCTTCCTACCACATTATTTGTGGGTTTAGCTCCCTAACTTCACGAGATTCCTTACTTTCTTTGCTTTTACATTTATCCAAAGGTAAATGCACCTAAATTGACAAGAAGGTGTCATATGTGCTCCTCCATGTGAGGTACATGTCAATTAAACTTCTACTAAGCAAGCAATGTTGTTAGATATGTAACAATAGGAAGAATGAGAATAGTTATTAGATGATAGTGATGAGCCACCCAACTATTTTCGAAAGTAAGCAACACGAACCTCATTCCTTGCCTGGTATAAAGTGGTAAGTGTATCCCAAGCATCCTTTTCTGTTTTGTAGGAGCCAATGTGAGGAATAATGGCATGTTTGACAAAATTTCCTACATAGGTGCTATGATAGTGCATTCAAAAGTCGAGTATGCTCACCAATTTTGATGAGTATGTTGTGACTATGATCGAAACAATGTCGAGGATGCCCTAGATGAAGCGCTCACCTGCTCTGATACTAATTGTTGGAGTTAGAGGTCTATGGAAGCACGGGAACAACACAAGGAAGAGGAAGAAGCTTGGACAACACACACAATACTGAATGTATTAACAAGAGAATGTACAAAGATAAATGATATGTTAGGGTTATAGGCGTATATACAAGCTACAGGGAAAAAAACCTCCTAAAGAGGGAAAAAAGTGCCCCGGTGGTCCTAACGTGTTCATACACATCACTACCAAAATATATCAATAAGAAAAGCAAGGATACTAGCTCCTATTCTAGAATTGATTCTTTCTTGCCTTGGAACTTGATGAGAAGAAGGCTTCAAGAGCATTCTAAGTTTCTTGTGAAGTCTTTTAGCTTCTGATGTGTGGAAGTAAAAAAAAAGCAGAGATTGAGTTTAGAATGTATGACCTGGCTAGAGCATCCTTTGAACATAATGTGGTTAACCTCTCTTGTTCTTCTTGAATTGGTTGTCCTTTGGTTCTCAGGATTGGCATCATCTCATCTCCAGAAATGTAACCATAAAGGTTTCTCCCTTGAAGGTAAGCTTCCATTTGAAGTGACCAAATTGAATAATTACCTTGATCCAATTTTTCTGTGGATGAAGGAAATCCGTCTCCCATGTTGATTTGTTGTTGCTTTGATACCATGTGAGGCGATGGATTTGTATGCTCTAGAGATGAGCTAGTGTTGCACAAAATGTGCTCTACCCCAGCCACGTTGACTCCACGGATGCTTATTAGACTACTTTGGCTTCAAATTAATGCATTTACAACTACTAGGTACTTTGAAACATCCTTTGATGTAACTCAATAACTCTAAGAATGACTCTATCTAGCAAAGCCTTCATCAACAAAAATCAATTGCTCCTTCAAATCTTTGATCTTTGTCAAACAACTGTTCATGGAATCTCTTTCATTCATGTGCTCACTCTCCAGCTATTTTTTGCTTTTTTCTTTCAATGGATATACCCATGCATGCCTAGAAAAATCATCAATGAAAGTCACGAAATAAAGGTAGCTCCCAAAAGAAGGTGTTTGCATAGGACCACAAATATCACTGTGAACAAGCTGCAATTTTTTAGTAGCTCATACTGAACCATCTTTTGGAAAGGAGGAATGCTGCATTTTGCCTTAAATACAACCTTCACAGACATGTTTACCATTTAACTCAAGTTTGGGTAGAGAAGATATCATTTCATGTTTCTAGAGGTGTAAGCAACACGATCCTCATTCCTTGTGTGGTATAAACCGGTAAGTGTATCCAAAGCATCCTTTCTTGTTTTGCAAGAGTGAATGTGAGGAATAACGACACATTTCATAGACAAGGCTATCAATACATGTGCCTGAGCATCTCTGCCAGCCCAACAAAGTTGCTCTACAGTAGTTGCAGCAAGAACCACAACACTAACAGGAACCTAAAGATCACCATCTTCAATGCCATCTGCATCACCTTCAGAAAATGTATTTCAAATGTAGTAGGAAGCTTTTCAACACCATGCACAATATTCCATAGTGCTTTTGCAACCAATACATGATGCATCATATATGCCCATAATGGGTTATTACTCCGAATACTCCTCAAGCTTGAGGACTCCTCGGCTTGAACAACATGGAGTTACAAAAATGGTATTTACGATGGCTTTTAGTGATGAAAATCACTATTTTTATATGAATTCCTTCTGAAAATTTGATATGTACTTCTTGGAGCTCCCTACTTGCTTCTTCTTCTTGTGTGTGCACTTCTTGAATATGTTCTTGTGCCTCATTCCTGACCTTGAGATAAAAAAAAGACCAACAAGAGCATTTTCATGTGCCTGAGCATCTCTGTCAGACCAACAAAGTTGCTCTACAGTAGTTGCAGCATGAACCACAACACTAACAGGAACCTAAAGATCACCATCTTCAATGCCATCTGCATCACCTTCAGTAAATGTATTTGCAAATGTAGTAGGAAGTTTTTCAACACCGTGCACAATATTCCATAGTGCTTTTGCAACCAATACATGATGCATCGTATATGCCCATAATGGGTTATTACTACCATCCAACTCATCCTCAATAGATAACATATGAAATACATCATTGCTTTTGGCCATGGCCACTGACTAAAATACCTTGATGCAGAAAAATGATTGTATCTCAAAACATTGAACAAAACTACACCGTCAAGTTTTGCTAAACCTATAGCAGATTTCGAGGAGCGTATACTAGGGAACCGAAACTTGTATATGTGTTTGGCACAAAAAAGACATAATTTCCTACATAGGTGCTATGGTAGTGCATTCAGAATCCGAGTATGCTCACCAATTTTCATGAGTATGTTGTGATTGTGATCGAAAGGATGTCGAGGATGCCCTAGATGAAGCGTTCACCTGCTCTGATACTAATTGTTGGAGTTAGAGGTCTATGGAAGCTTCGAGAACACACACAATACTGAATGTATTAACAAGAGAATGTACAAAGATAAATGATTCATTAGGGTTATAGGTAGAAACAAGAAGATTTTGTATATTGAGAGGTTGCGAAAAAAGTAGAAACAATGGAGGGATCTCCAATACGCTTTCGTGGGCTATGTCTGGACTTCGTAGTACATGTCAATTCAACTTCTACTAAGCAAGCAATGTTGTTGGAGACGTAAAAATAGGAAGAAGGAGAACTTAGGGGGGTCATCTTGACATTTTAGGAACAAGATGATGTGCAACCTCACTTGACTTCCTCACTTCATATCTCGCGATTTGATGAATCAAACTTAATGAAACTTGATATATGACTAGTAGAGACATGAGTATCATAGGAACCAGCCCAATGAGAGACAAAAAAAGCATGTAAATCTTGCAGTAGCAATCCCCCCTTGGGATCAATCAATTTAAGTAGTCGGGTACCACTCAAGTAGCGAAATATGCTCTTAACCGCTTGCCAATGCTTGACACCTGGGCAATACATAAACTTGCTCATCTATGAGACAAAAAACAGAATATCTAGCCAAGTAATGCATAAGTAAATAAAGCATCCAAGAACGTGTTGATAGAGAACAACATCAAATGCATCTCCAACATCGTGAAGACTCAACCATAAACTTGTTTCCATAGGAGTGGCAATAGGTTTGTAGTCTTCAAGGCCAAAACACTGCAATAATGTGTCTATATAGTTTGTTTGACACAAATCTATTCCAGCATCAACTTGCATAAAATCAATGCCCAAATCAGGATGCAAATGCCCCAAATTTGACATTTCAAATGATCCATGCAAATCAACCTTAAAATCAGTAATATGCTTTTATTTGGACCAGCGAGCAGCATGTCATCAGCATGTCATCAACATAGAAAACAATATTCAAAAGCACATCATTTGCATGCTAAACATATAGGGTGCTCTTAGTTAGACTGTTCTCAAAACCATGTGCAATCAAGTAGGCATGTATCTTTTCATACCAAGCATGTGGTGATTGCATCAAACCATATAATGCCTATTTAAACCTGCACACTTTGTTTTCATGACCTTTCTGCACAAAACCATGGGGCTGAAAAACATACACTTCTTAATGCAAGTCACCATTCAGAAATGTAGTTTTAATGTCCAACTGATGGACATTCCAACCATGATGAGATGCAAGTGCACAGATGCTATGAACAATAGTCATTCGACATGTAGGAGCAAAGGTCTCACCAAAGTAAATGCCGTTTTCTTGAGCATAACCTTTTGCAACAAGCCTATCCTTATATCTATCAACTATGCCATCAGGCTTACACTTCAACTTGTATACCCATTTAGTGGTGATGGCCTTCTTGCCAAGAGGCGACTCACATAAAGAACATGTACCATTCTTCATAATAGCATCATAGTCTGGTTGCATATCAACCATCTAATTTTCTGAGTTTTGTGCTTCATCAAACGGAACATGCGCATTCTCATCACAAAGACTAGAGATAGTAATAACATAGCAATCTAATGAAAAAGAAACACTATGAGAGACTCAACAAGTATGATATGATAGAGGTGCATCTAATTTTCTATCTTGCAAAGTCTACACCATCCATTTAGGCATATTTCTTACCTCCTCTATATCAGACCTCTCATCAATAAGTGCATCATGTAAATCTACATTAGAAATTGAATGATCTGCATCATCATGTGGAACCTACAAAGTCTAATAAATTGCCTCATTTTGACAAGCACTAGAGTATCCACCTGTGAAAAGAGGTTGCAAAGTGTAATACACATCTTTGGAGCTAACTGATGTCTCCTTAGTACATGAATGTAGTGGTTGAATTCCATCTTCCACAAAAACAACATCATTGCTAACCAAAATGTGTTTAGTTTGTGGACGATATAGATTATAGCCTTTGCTTTCAGAACTATACCCAACAAAAATACATTTCACTTCTTTATCATCCAATTTCCTGCATAGTTGTTCAAGAATTTATGCATATGCTAGACAACCAAAAACATAGAGATGAGCAATAGATGGCTTGCAACCATGCCAAGCCTCATATGGAGTGATAGACTAGAATGCTCTAGTGGGACACCTGTTAAGTACATATTTTGTACATATGACACCCTCAAGCCAGAAACTATGTGGTAAAGCCCGACTCTTGACCATACACCTCACCATCTCCATGAGTGACATGTTCTTCCTTTTTGCAACTCCATTCTATTGAGGTGTATACGGCACTATGCATTGATGTTTTATCCCATGTTAAGCCAAAAATGCACTAAAATAAGAAGACATATATTCCCTCCCTCGATTAGAATGGAGGGTGCCTATTTTACATGCTAATAGATTTTCAACCAAAAGCAGAAACTATTTGAAGCACGTAAACTCTTCACACTTTGCTTTCAATGGATATACCCATGCATGCCTAGAAAAATCATCAATGAAAGTCACGAAGTAAAGGTAGTCCCCAAAAGAAGGTGTTCGTATAGGACCACAAACATCACTATGAACAAGCTGCAATTTTTTAATAGCTTGTACATAAACATCTTTTGCAAAGGAGGAATGTTGCATTTTGCCCAAAATACATCCTTTACACACATGTTTACCCGGTGCCTCAAGTCTGGGAAGAGAGGACACCATTTCATATTTCTGCAAGCGTAGCAAACTAGCAAAATTGAGATAACCAAAGCCTGCATGCCAAAGCTTTGCATTTGAAATAGCCTTTGTCTCTTTTGTAGCGAGTTTTGGACAATTCCTTATGACATGATCATTTTCTTTAGTATTTGTAAAACAATTTTAGCCTTTTTGTTTTCTTCTCATCTTTTTCATCCTTCTATGATTGTGCACAATTAGCAGATTTCTACTGACTAGTGGATGAGCTCCATTTACGTTTGCCCTTCCAACTAGCCGAGAAATCTTGATCTACAAGACGCATAATGGACCTATTCTGCATAGACTAATCTTCTTGCAACAAAGCAAAGACTAACCCTTGAAAAGTTATGGCATTTGGATTTCCTTTCATCATCAATCAAAGAGTAGAAGAAAAACTTTGATATGAATCTGGAATGCCATTCGTGGTCGTACCATCAACCTCATTGTCAATAGCTAACATATGAAATACATCATTGTTTTGGCCATGGCCACTGACTAAGATACCTTGATGGAGAAAAATGATTGTATCTCAAAACATCGAACAAAACTACACTTTCAAGTTTTGTTAAACCTATAGCAGAATTCAAGGAGCTCATACTAGGGAAGCGAAACTTGTATATGTGTTTGGCACAAAAAAGACAAAATTTCCTTCATAGGTGCTATGATAGTGCATTCAGAGGCTAAGTATGCTCATTGGTTTTCATGAGTATGCTACTACTATGATTCAAGGGATGTTGAGGATGCCCTAGATGAAGCGGTCGCCTACTCTGATACTGATTGTTGGAGTCTACAGAAGCACGGGAACAACACAAGGAAGAGGAAGAAGCTTCAAGAACACACACAATACTGAATGTATTAACAAGAGAATGTACAAAGATAAATGATCTGTTAGGGTTATAGGTGTATATACAAGTTGCAGGGAAAAAAACCTCCTAAAGAGGGAAAAAAGTGCCCCCATGGTCCTAATGTGTTTAACCACATCACTACCAAAATATATCAATAAGAAAAGCAAGGATATTAGCTCCTATTCTAGAATTGATGATGAAGAAAAGGATGATCAATGAATGAACATCGAACTGAAAGAATACACTAATGATGATGGAATTGGGATGAATGAAATCAAATTTAGGACATCCTTGAAGACCAACAAGAAGATTTTGTACATTGAGAGGTTGAAAAACAAGTAGAAACAATGAAGGGATCTCCAATACAAGTGAGTACAAGTGTCACTCCTATGTCACAACCAAATATGTTATTGAAGTTCGTACATTCCTTCAACAAACTTTTACATATGGTGAGAGGAAATGAAGCTAGATCTAATGTACCACCATCACTCCCAATGTCTACTCTATTAAACATTGATGCCAATGCGTTGAAGCCATTAGTGAGATCAATGATGCAGAGTAGTAGGACGTTTTTCAACACCATGCACAATATTCCATAGTGCTTTTGCAACCAATACATGATGCATCATATATGCCAATAATGGGTTATTACTACCATCCAACTCATCCTCAATAGATAACATATGAAATACATCATTGCTTTTGGCCATGGCCACTAATTAAAATACCTTGATGCAGAAAAATGATTGTATCTCAAAACATCGAACAAAACTACACCGTCAAGTTTTGCTAAACCTATAGCAGATTTTGACGATCTTATACTAGGGAACCGAAACTTGTATATGTGTTTGGCACAAAAAAGACAAATTTTCCTACATAGGTGCTATGATAGTGCATCCAGAGGTGGAGCATGCTCACCAATTTTCATGAGTATGCTACAACTGTGATTGAAACGATGTCGAGGATGCCCTAGATGAAGCGGCCGCCTGCTCTGATACTAATTGTTGGAGTTAGAGGTCTATGGAAGCACGGGAACAACACAGAATACTGAATGTATTAACAAGAGAATGTACAAAGATAAATGATCCGTTAGGGTTATAGGTGTATATACAAGCTGTAGGGAAAAAAACCTCCTAAAGAGGGAAAAAAGAGCCCCGGTGGTCCTAATGTGTTCATACACATCACTACCAAAATATATCAATAAGAAAAGCAAGGATACTAGCTCCTATTCTAGAATTGATGATGAAGAAAAGGATGACCAACGAATGAACATCAAACTGAAAGAATACACTAATGGTGATGGAATTGGGATGAATGAAATCAAATTTAGGACATCCTCGAAGACCAACAAGAAGATTTTGTACATTGAGAGGTTGAGAAACAAGTAGAAACAATGGAGGGATCTCCAATACGCTTTCTTGGGCTATGTCTAGACTTTGTAGTACATGCCAATTCAACTTCTACTAAGCAAGCAATGTTGTTGGAGATGTAACAATAGGAAGAATGAGAATAGTTATTAGATGATAGCGAGGAGCCACCCTTACCGATTAGCGTGATTGCGAAAAGGAATGAGTCAATAGCTTTCATACCCTCAGAAGCGAGAAGGAATAAGGCCCAAGAGGTATATGTGGTAGAATCAACTCAAGTGAGTACAAGTGTCACTCCTATGTCACAACCAAATATGTTATTGAAGTTCATACAATCCTTCAACAAACTTTTACACATGGTGAGAGGAAATGAAGGTGGCTCTAATGTACCACCATCACTCCCAATGTCTACTCAGTTAAACATTGATGCCAATCCGTTGAAGCCATGAGTGAGATGAATGATGCAGAGTGCCATGGATACTTAGATGCAGATGGTAGAAATTGATGAAACCATAGAATCTGCAACCATTCAGACGGTAGAAATGAATGCAGAAGTTTCAAAGAAAATCTCATAATTGAAGGACCAACATGGAGAAAGAGATGGTAGAAATGTTACTAAAGGTGGATTTGGTGATGTCCCAGAACACTACTTTGAGGAAGAATATAAAGAGTTGCAATCCAATTAGAAGAAGATACTCATTGAGAATATGGAATCAAAGAACAAATGCGCCACGTTGGAAGACATTGGATGAAGAGATAACAACATTGAAGGACCTATTCGATGAATGCCAGAATGAATTGGAAAAAAAGACAAGAAATCTCTAGAGAGAACACAAGAAGTCTCGGATACTCGGCTTTAAAACTATTGGGCGAGTCTCACCCGAACGACAACGGAAAAGCCATATCTCAGGTTTTTAACGTACGGCCATTTGCCTAGTCTGGGACTACTTTCCGACTACTATTCTAAAGCCACTACTCGGACTCGCAACTGCAATGAGACGAGACACTCGCAACTGCAATGAGACGAGACACTCTTGTCCAACAAATCGCTAGAGACATCGTGATTTGCTAACAAGTACAACGAAGGCATAAGAATCCCCTTCGTTGTACCAACGAGTCACACAAGTCCAAGAAATTGACATGACAAAGAAACAACTCCTTGTTTGCTAATAATAAGGGAAGTTGAAGGAAAATTAGGTGTCGAGAAGACTACATGAACCTTAAGCAACGAAAGGAAACTCATGGATCGATCTAGAAAAAAAATGTAGGTGACAAACCGTGATCTCCCAACACTATAGAGAAATGGTGCTTTGTTTTCAAGTTGGTTTGAAGGGACCTTGGAGCTCTCGCATGGATCTTATGGAGCATACGTCAAGTCCCAAAGTCAAGCAGTTCTAGGTCAAACATATGATTCCCTTGAAGCCCAAAGACAACACGATTTGTTGAGTATCCATTTGGGGGAAGTTTATACCACAAAACAAGGGTTGTGGGTGTTTAAAGGGAGGGTGAAGGCTAGGAGACCTCATACAATCAATCAGTGATTTGCATGAGCCAGATAGAAATCGCAAAGTGTAGATTGATCCTCAAAGTGGAACTGCAAGTCAAAGGGGTCTAGACGCATTGTGCATATATTGTGGCAAGTCAAGTTTTGAAGAAAAAGCTTATCTTTCAAAGTAACTACAAACAATGGTTTCCTTGCTACACAACCAAATGGATGTTTGCATTTGGGCAATGTTTTAGACGTATGAGTGGCTCCACATAGGCCCCTTTGGAGAGCTGTGGAAAATTTCGGATCATACATCAAGTCGGGAAAGGTGTCTCCGGAAGCAAAGGAAGTGTGGAACCGACTAGGTCAAGTCATACTTTCCAGTGCTGAAACTGATCAAGGGCTGCATCACCAAGAGAGTGCATGCTAGGAATATTTGAGGGATGGCCTCCCATCTCCAACTGCACAACTGGGTGCTACACTCCCCCTTGCATCGCCCACGTACACTTAGACTCTTGCGCTTGAACATAGGAGTTAGGGTTTGGGGACCTCTAGAGAGACAGTGCATTGTCATTGTGCTTATTACACGTGTCCACCAAGGATAAAGCATAATGCATCTATGGTGCCACTATTCTTACGAGTGAAAGCTTGAAACTAGTGGAAATCCTTAGAATTCACTTTGAATCTCACCCACATTGAATTTCTCCTCTTCGCTAGGAGAAGAACAAGGAAGACCACTCCATCACTTCGGGAAGCTGAAGCTCAAGGTAAAATGCAAAGACTTTGCAAGATACATCATCCAAAATCTCACTCTAAATCATTCATAACATTTAATGCAAAGTGGAATCAGAGATGGATACATCATTGAACAAAGTATCCCAAGCAAAACTCTTGTTAAAGAAGTGTCACTTTGTGTGCATCAAGATCTTCTCTTCTCGAACTAGGAAGCTTAAACATTGAACAAGGTAAAAGAACTAGTGAGAGTAAGGGGGATCGAATTGAGACATTATCAGCTGCTTTCTTTCTTTCCATAATGCTCAAGTGTGCATTCCGTGTAATCCAAGTGCGGTAGTAGTTTTGCTATTGATCTAGTGCTAATGGATTCCTCTCATATCCAAGGAGTCTATTGTGGACTCTTTCCACCTACACATTCTCCTTAAGGAGGCTAAGATGGTAACACCTCCACACTCAACTCTCTTGAGGTCAATCTCTTGAGAGAACACAAGACTATTGGTGCATGAGTGTGTGAAATTGAATGCCTTGCATACATTGTCTGTGATTATCCACAAATTGAAGCATAAGCATTGGCACTTGGTCACTTTATGATTTTGGGATCAACTAACATTATAGGCAAACAAAAGTCACAAAGCACACTCGGGCACAACATGAGACCACGTATGAGAGTGAGTAAGAGAAGTCATGTGCCCATGAGGACAAGTGTAAAATTATCACACACAAAACCTAGAAACCTATTGGATACACTTAGTGAGCTGGAAAGTGAAGAAACAAAATCATATTCATATCGATAGGCATGCATATGCATGATCTACACGAGGAGCTAGTATTCCTATCCAATCTTGAAGGGGAACATGAAATCCCTCTTGTATATTTAAGAGTAAAATCATCATACACAAAACCTAGAAACATATTCGATGCACTTAGTGAGTTGGAAAAAGTGAAGCAAACATCATATTTGTATCGATAGGCATGCATATGCATGATCTACACGAGGATCTAGTATTCCTACCCAACATTGAAGGGGAAAATGAGATCCCTCTTATGTATGTAAGAGTGAATGGGCATGGACCTCATCGATTGACTTAGTGCTGATGGATTCCTCTCATATCCAAGCAGTTGATTGTGGACTCTTGCCACCTACATAGAGCTCACATAGAGAACAAAAATTTGGACATGTGCAAATCGATTATGCAAGACCTCACACAGAGAATGAAAATTTGGACATGTGCAAATGAATGATTGAAGTGGCTCAAATACGTCCTCAACTTTTGTCTATCATATGAGAAGGCTCAACTAGAACATCCACCACTAGTTAGATGTGCAAGATTTAGATCAAAGTCAACATTTTGATGTTTTGACTGAACCTAAACACTCAAGTATTTGGTATATGAACCCCAAAAACCAAGATAATCCAAGCATAAGACCACCACAGAGAATTAAAGTGCAAAGAGTTTCTTTCTATAGGTGCATTGTGGATCACTTTCTATGTGATTTTGCCTCTTGCATAGGCACATCACCCTTAAGAAAAACACAGATTTTGATTTTCTTGAAGGGTGCAATGTTGATCATGTTCTAAAAGAATGTTCTAAGAATCCCAACACTATGGAATGTACACCTTTGAATGTGGTTTCACGTATTGCGAGTGACCACAGGAATTCAATTCAAGTGGTTAAAAGAACTCAAGAAAGAGGCAAAATAAAGAAGATGAAGGACTAAGTTACCAGTGATTTTGAATTCTTCCACCCAAGATATAAAACAAGAGCCAAAAGGGAAGAAAAAGTAAAAACAAGAAAAGAAAATCCTCTCTCAATATCCATAGAAAATGCAATCAAGAATTTAGATAAAAAGAAGAAAAGTTCAGAGAAAATCAGAAAGGAAAAGTGAGTAAACTCCCTCAAGAAAAAGATCTTAGAAATGGGAAATTGCCTTTGAAAATCAAACGATAAGTTACACAACAAAGATGGAAAAAGTGAGTAAACTCCCTCAAGAAGAAGATCTTAGAAATGGGAAATTCCCTTTGAAAATCAAATGATAAGTTACACAACAAAGAACTTGGGCTAAGAGTGAGATCACATGAGCACAAGAAAGCTAATATCCATCAAGAAAGATGTATACTAGGATTCATATTGGCAATCCCAACGCCTAAGAACTTGCAAATGATGATTAAATCTTATCATGCTAGGAGAATATCTAGAATTATGGTTTCAAATCATGAGAACTATTATCCAAGAGGTGACATAGAGAACTAAAAGTTGTACATGTACAAATGAATGATTGAAGTGGCTCAAAAAATTCTAGAAAATGTACCCCCACCTATTTTGAACACATGGTAGCCTTACTATGGTGTCCCCACCTGATATGAGAGAACTTGAACCTTACAATGAAGATAATATGGTCATTGAGGACCCCATACCTCTTGCTAAGGTGTCAACTCTTGAAGTCCCCTTAGTGAGTCAAGGAGGAGAACTCTAACATAAAACACTCAAAGAGATATCTCAAGTCCATGAAGTGCCACCCTTGCAAGAGCCCTTAATGTGAAAAGAGGAAAACTTCTACGAGACCGTTCCCCAAACAAAGGGACCATTAATGCAACAATGGAGGGAAGAACATATTCCCTAGCAGTAGGAAGTTCCATTCCCTTTCCTTCTAAAGATCCCAAGAGTTGAAGTATACCAAGAACCCATGGAACTAGAAGCATTAATGCTTAGAAAAGAAAATGAGCACTAAAAATGTGCCCTTTCAAGATTTGAACCAACAATTTTTCTAGTAAGATGATGTGCAAAGCATTGGCAACATGAGTGAACCATTGTTTGATTGTGAAAATGCCAATCTCAATACACTTCCTAGATATTTTGGTGGCTATGAGAAAGATTTTGAATGCAAGAAGAATCCTCTATTGAAATTCGAAAAGTAGAAGTCCTATGGATCTTAAGGAATCCTTGATGAATTGAGAAAAGCCAAGCTAGAGCATACTTTTACTATGGAAGAATTATTTGAACTTAAACCTCTAAGAATTTTTTTCCAAACAATAATATGTAGATCCAACGATCGTTAAATGTGAAACTCATGCAAGAAAAATACCAATCAAAAGCTAGAGAGTATAGTGATAGTGATGAGAAGATTACTTGTATTCCTATAAATTTTGATGGTTATACTAGTCAAAATTCAAATCCACTTAGGAAATAGGGATCCTCTTCAAGCCACCTAAATAGGAATCTAGGAAATATTGGAAATCTTGATATTAGGCAATTCACTTGGAACAATGTCCATCATCGGCCTCAAGTGCAGTTCACTCTTCTAGGTACTATAGTTATGCCTGAAGTAATCCTAGGACAAAGGGTGTCTACCTAAGATCATGATGTCTTAGGGACTTGTGACAAAGCAGGCATTCTTTCCCCCTTACCTTTAGCATAGTCCTCAATGCTCACTTATTGACCCTCTACCTAGCTTGATAGACCCCTTACCAAGGTTAAGCACCTGCACTAAGCCTGATGGATGGAATTATTTTAAACCTATCCAACCCTCTTTTGGTGCCCAAATGCCCATGAAATTTCATATGTGGCCAGTTTCAGACTCATCCATGATCAATTGTTTCCCAAGTGCCCACATATGAGGCTCCTTACCTCCGTATTGCCCAAGTTCCTCAACTAGGCTCTCATACCAATGTTGGGAATTGAACTCACAACCTCCTAGCTAGGAGTACAATTAGCTAACCACTTGCCTCAAAATCCATCGTTGAGGATTTCTTCCTAATACTCTCTCTTAAGGTGTGGTTCATCCACCTCCTGCTAGGATTATGTGACATAGCCTGATATTGTCTTCAAATCTGTCCACCAAAGTTTGATGCTTTGATAATTGATCTTAATACTCAAATCAAACCTCAAACTCTAACTTTTGAATGATTCAATGCCTCACTCATGGAGGAGGAGCTCCAACTCAAGGCAAGGGGTGGCAAAGTAGAATGTTCAAAAGATGGAGAGAAAAAGAAGAACCATAAAAAGAAGTTCAAGAAAAAATGTTTCCACTAGAAGAAGAAAAGCTAGAGAATTCAAGATTGTCAAATCAAGAGAGCAGAGGAGAAGATTGGCTCTTTAAAAGGTGGCAAGGGGAACAAGTTTGAGGACACTAAAGAAATAGAGCTAAATTTTTTTTTTACGATAGAGGAGGTATGCTCTTGGACTGAAGATTCAAGAACACATGACATAAAATAGCTTTCAAGATTCAAGATTCAAGATTCAAGATTCAAGATCTCATTAATTCTAATGTGGCATAAAATAGCTTTCAAATGTGTTGTACATACAAACAAAATCTGCTTTCAATAGCCTCTATAACTAATCAAGGTCATGAAGTACATTTCACTAAGACATGAGCTAAGATTATGGATAACAACAACAATAACATTTCTGGGATTAGCATGAGGAGAAACAACTTATATGAGTTTTTTGATCGTACAACCACTAAAAGTGTGGTCACAAGTAAGCTATGGCATGAGAGATTTGGCCATATTGAGTATTTTGTACTAAAGGAGATGCATCACAAAGGACTGGCTGCTCACCTACCATTAATTGCAAACATGAACGAACCATGCGAACCTTGCATCATGGGCAAGCAATTGAAGAAGGCATTCCATCAAGAAAGCAAGAACAGACAAAACTGTCCTCTAGAGTTCTATATTTTCTTTTTTAAAACTGTTTTGTTGATTTCAACATAAAAAACTAGTAAAGGAATAGTTGAAGCCTAGACAATTTGTGCTCATGTGAAAAAAATGTGCGTGTTAGTGAGTACAAGAATAAGATTTAATATTTTCTAAGAGTACAAACTAAGTTCCTATTCTCTAGTAGGAGTGTGAACCACTAGATAAAAAAATTGAACCATGGTGCCGAATGCAAGGCCTTGTATTGAAGCCTTACGTGCATACTCTAAATGCATTCAACTTCCATTGGTGGAAGTGTGGGAAATTCCTACATAGTCTTGGTGCATCTTCCTACTTCATTTTACTCATCATAAAATATAGCAAGAAGATGTGGGTGTAATTACTTCGCAATAAGGCTCAAGCTTTTGGTAAGTTCAAAGAATGGCTTAACCTTGCTGAAACTGAAAAGGGAAGGAGATGAGGGAATTCAGGATAGACACTTGTGAGTTTACATCAACAAAATTTGAAGATTTCTATAAGCGTAAAGGATCAAGCATCAACATAGAGTGGCACATAGCCGTGAGAAAAATGGCGTTTTAGAACATTGGAATTGGGCCATACATCCCATATGGATGAGCTCATTCAAGAACAAGCAAATGAACCAACCAATCTGGAAGGGGAACTCCGTTATCTGAGTTGGAGGACAACAGTTGGTGTAGCCCAAGCATGAGCACCACCTCCTTGACTTGTCAATCCGCAGAGACATGAGGATATGAAGATCTTGAGTAATTGTGGGGAGCAAATGTGAGTAACAAGCACATACATACACGCACACACACACATACACAAGGCAAGGATAACAAAGATAGGAACAAGGGAAGATTTGATTTTGAATAACTCAATTATACTCTTCAAGAAGCTCTTTCTCTAACTTTTCAACCCAAAAATGAGGTCTCCAGCTCTTTTTATAGTTTCTTGACTGGTTTTGGCCAATTTTAGACCCAATGGCCAGGCTAATTAAAAATTAACTTGGTAATGCTAGTTGAGGGCTCAAATGAGATCTAAAATTTACGAAATCTGAAATATGAGTTATAACGGGGCTCCTCAAGCCAAGGAGGACTCCTTGGATTGCAAAAAATGGAGCGATAAAAATGTGAAATGATATTTACAATGGTTTTTAGTGATCAAAATCACTGTTTTTATAGGAGTGTCTTTTGAAAATTTGACATATACTTCTTGGAGCTCCCTACATGCTCCCTTTTCTCGTATGTCGACTTCTTCGACGTGTTCCCCCACCTTGTTCTTGACCTTCAGTGCCAACACTACTCCCCCCCCCCCCCCCCCCCCCTTGAGTCTGTCATCCCTAAGGGACCCTTGTTGGAGTGGGTGTTCCATGTAGTACTTTGAGAGGTAGCGTCCATCATGTATCAACAACAGTGATTTGTATTCTAGATGTCGTCAGGTGGGTTGTCCTGTTCTTCATTTTGAGATCACTGCTAGCCTTTGGAAGTTTTAGTCCCTTTGTGTGTACTTCTTTCCTGGATTGCAGCATGGCAGTGTCATGTCCCTTCTCTCTCTCTTTCTCTCTCTCTCTCTTTGTCTCTCTTTTTTTTTAAGGAACAATGTCACAAAACAAGAAAAAAGAGGTTAGTATCAATAAAATAATTTATGTATGTCAAATGTGTCTCATATGCCTAGGATTCTCAGCTTGAAGGTATCCATTAGATCTCAAAATGATGCAATCAATCAATAATTGAATGACAACTTATCTTTTCACCTTCTAGGGATCCATTTTAGAACAATGTTCAGCCATGTACAGATCACTTTTGGCCTCTTCATCTCTAGATGGATTCTTAAATTTTGTATCCCTCATGGTTGGGGCTTTGGTTATGCGGGGGCTACTAGTGCTTTTGGCTTCCAAACCCATTCCCTTGTTTGCTTGTCTTCGTACTAATGCTGAAGAGGTGTTTTGATCTTCTTTTGATCTCTATGCTTGGTTCTTACCCTTGCCTCTCCTTGGCTTCTTTGTTGAGACTTTTCGCGTAAGGAAGAGCATAGGGTTTTGTGTATGTAAGAGTTCCTTGGGTACCCACATGTGTAATCACCCTTCTTGAGCTGTAGCTAATTCCTTAGGAACCCAAATTTGTTGGATAGCTTGTGGTTGAGCTTGGTCGAGTTGCTTGGTTCTTCTTTTGGCATGGTTGGCTTGCTTGGATGGGAATTGTTGGGGCAAAGCTAGTGGTTTCTCTCTTTTCATCACCCATATTTGTTTAGAATTGAAATTTGGTTCATGCTTTGTCCTTGTGTGCAAGGAGCAAGGTTTGTAGTAGCTTTTGTCACCATCTGGTTGTAGTTTTCCTTTGCTATGTGAAATTGATCATTCCAATTTTTATGCTGATAATTTAGGAAGAGAAGGGGATTCCAACACTTGCACTACCTACCCATCAATAGGTGACAAATGGTGCACATTGGACTCTGTAGTGCTTGTAAAGTGCAGGGTACTAGAATAAAAAAACTCACTTCCAATTCAACTATTAGGCATTGCTTGTTAACCCAGACCTAAAGCAATCACTACCTTAGACAAAATCGATATTCCCTACACTTTGTTGAAGATCTATCTGAGTTCTAGGATGTGGTGTCTTCTTTCTTGGGAATGTGCACATAAATTGTCCACATATACTTCTAAGATCTTTCACAAGAACTCTTTGAAGACATGACACATGAGCCTTTGGAATGTTGCACCTACATTGGTTAGTCCAAATGGAATCACATGAAATGTGGAGATTCCCCATTCTATGGCGGACATTTTGTGTTGATTTTCTAGAGAAATGGTTACTTGGTTGTAACCTAAAAATCCATCAAGGAAGCTATAAACTTCCTTCCTTGCAACATGCTCCAATAAATGTTTGGTGATTGGAATTGGGTAGCTATCTCTAATCGTAGCAACATTAACTTTTTAAGGTTAATCCACAACCGCAACTTTCTGTTCATCTTGCATAACAATATGATGGGGGACACCCATTGAATATGCTCAATCTCATTGATAAACCCAACTTCAATCAGTAATTCAATTTCTTCTTTTATTTTGGTAGCACAAGTGTCATTATATGTGTAGGGCTTTTGTTTGGTGGGCTTGGCATCAGCTGTCATGGGGATTGTATGAGATCATATTTTTGGACCTACCCCCTCCAGGTCTCTATGGGTCCACTCAAATGCATCCCTATATTCCCTTAATAAAGATACAAGATCTACTTCTTCTTCTTCACTTAGGTCTTCCTTGATGTACGTACATTGCTGTTGCAGAGCTAAAGAGAGCACAAGGCAGAGAAAAAGACGGGCCCCAAAATTTTTCCGAATTGGACACCCAATTTTTGTATTATAACCATTCTTGTAATATATTTTCCGTTGTAAATGCACTAGAGGAGTCCTCTAGATGCATCCCCTCAGAAGATTAGAAACTTACCCATGTAAAATAGTAGGAAATTAGTCTTTTAGTGAATAAAGTGCCGGTCTCTTGTGTGATAGGACCATTTTTAGGGCACAAGTATATAAGTCAATTTGTGACTCTTTGTAAAGACTTTTTGCCATTGTGAGAATAAAGAGCACAGAAATTCGAATTTGTGTCTTCTCCTCTCTGTATCTTCTTCTTTGTGAGTTTGTGTGCAGGTGTATTGCTAGAAAAGTGTATTAAGGAGTGTTGTCTATCCATGAAAGTGTTTGTTTGATGTTGGTTAAGGTGTGTGCGAAGTGTAGGAAGTGTTGAAGTGTAGGAAGGTTTTCCCGTGACTCAGTATTTTGATCATAACTTGAAGTGGGAGTGTCAAAATTGAGTGAAACCACTGCCATTGGATGCGTCATTTTGAGAGCTTCAAAATGCATATGCTATTTGCTATATTTGGAGTTCGGAGCTGAGAGAAAAGCTCAATTTATTGTTGGCTGCTGCACCAAGTATCGTGACACCATGACTGTCAGTTGAAGCTTGTTTGGATTAGTCTTTGCCTTGTTTGCACTCTTTAAGTAGTTCATTTGCACTTATCATTTTTTGAATTCATGTCCTCATACACTCGGCTAGGTTTGTATACTCATCCGATTGATAATTAAAGCGTGAATCCCCACTATATGCACTTGAAGGGGATTGAGGTATAGTCTCTTTCTCCACAAGTCCCTAAGTTGGTGCTTATGTCAACACGTTTTTTAGCACCGTTGCCGGGGAGTGTCGAATCAAACCGAGGCATTCGTGTGATGGTAAGTAGCTTTTTGCATTGAAGCGAGAGGAGGAGTGGTGATTTTCTCTTCTTTGGTAAGTCATTTTCAGCCGCACTTACTACTTCTCATTCTTGGAATGTGTGTAGTGAGTTATTAGTCTAGGAAGTGTGTGGAGTGTAGAATAGGAGCAGTAGGAAGTTAGGCTAGATTCCATTATCTTTTCTCTATGTTCTTTCAGCCTTTTAACTAGGAAGAATTTTTCAAAAAGTATAAAAACCCAAAAACTTGTCTTTTGGACTTCACT
Organism: Ceratopteris richardii; assembly: GCA_020310875.1. NCBI lineage: Eukaryota > Viridiplantae > Streptophyta > Polypodiopsida > Polypodiales > Pteridaceae > Ceratopteris > Ceratopteris richardii. Next base: position 93,676,128 of record CM035431.1, read on the forward strand.
TGTTTGTAAAGCAAGTATCGTGAGAAACTGAGATCGAGTATCGTGGACGAAGGTTTGAGTATTCCGAGCTACGCAAAGCGAGTAAGGAGGGATAGAGAGCTGAGATAGTGTCCTAAGGTAAGCACATGTATCATTCTCTTAGTTTCATTACATAACTCAAGTTTTGCTGAAGAAAACGATCTACGACAGGTATCGTGAGGGACTTATAGGGGGTAAAAAGTATGCTTTGAGTGATTCAGAGAGTGAGGAAAGGGGAGCAAAGCATAGAAAACAATTGTCTTGAATCAAAAGCTGAAAATCTAGCAAAAAATTTGAAAAAAGGGTCAAGTATCATTTTCTCCCGCGGTCGAGTATCGCGATACCTGACAGGTATCGTGATCTCCTGTGGTTGAGTATCGCGATATTTCCCTCAGATCGTGTATCGTGTTGCAAAGATCGCGATACTTCACAAGTATCGTGTATCGTCGTATCATCGATCGCGATACTTGCTAAAGATCGAGTATTAAGTATCGTGTTCTACCGATCGCGATACTTGCCAAAGATCGTGTATCGTGTATCGTTGTTCGTCAAGTATCGAGTATCGTGAGAGTCAAATATCGTGTATCATCTTGCTCATGTATCCTGTCTTTGCAGATCGCGATACTTGTTACCGATCGTGTATCGTGGGTGTCCAAGTATTGCATTTATCCAAGTATCGAGTATCGTTTCCATCGAAGTATCGTGTATCATCGTATCACCGATCGCGATACTTGCCAAAGATTGAGTATCAAGTATCGTGTTCTACCGATCGCGATACTTGCCAAAGATCGTGTATCGTGTATCGTTGTTCAACAGGTATCGAGTATCGTGAGAGTCAAATATCGTGTATCGTCTTTAGCCAAGTATCGTGTATCGTGTCTTCGCAAATCGCGATACTTGTTACCGATCGTGTATCGTGGGTGTCCAAGTCTCGCATTTATCCAAGTATCGAGTATCGTTTCCATCGAAGTATCGTGTATCGTGTTTCACTGATCACGATACCTATCAAAGATCGTGTATCGTGTTTACCGAAGTATCGAGTATCATTTGAGAGAAAGGTCGTGTATCGTGAAATTTTGGAGTCAAGTATTGTGACCTGAAAATTTCTTTTTCAGTCATCTTTCCAGCCAAATTCCTCTAGAATTCTCATCCATAGTAAAGAACTCTAGAAGGTAGAGGTTAGCAAGGGCTGATCAGAGCTTTTAAGTGGATGAACCTGAGATCTGGAAGAACCCTAGGAAGCCAAAGAAGTGTAATCTCTTCAGTAGGTAGTGTAGCCGAGCCAAGTAGCCGTTCACATTATTCGAAAACCTCCAGTGAGTCAGAGGAAGAAATTCCCATGGCTTCAGAGGATATGCAGAACACTATACCAATGCTTAGCACAATGTCAGTTATCGAGGGAGAATATAGGACATCTTTGGAATATGTGACCACCAACCAACATGAGATACCCATATACTTGGATGGTCTGAACAGATCAGTGGCCAGACTAAAGAAGGCTCCAGAGGCTTACATAGTACCTAGGCCAACAGTCAAGTATGCAGGAGGATTTTACATGGACAAAAGAGATATCCAGTATGTTGTCACGGAACACCCGGAAAACATTAATGAACATGGGGAAGAAAACAATGCTTCAAACCTAAATGGGGAAGGGAATGAAGAGCAAATAAATACTCCTAGAGGGAGATCTACTGTTGCTAGAGTCTGGAGAGGAGACCTGATCCCACAAGATGACTCCCTAATGGATGTATACTTCATCAATGGAATGGAGCCTTTCCTTAGAGCACATTCTCCAATATGGGAAGCTGCCCCTAATCCTATCACCATCTATGAGTTACAAGATCCTGATTTCCCCACCATCATCACATATTTGGATAAGAATCAGAGAAGATATTGGCCCTCAACGGAATTGAAAGAGCCGAGTTGAAATATCAGAATATTCCAGTGTTTCCCCCTAGGGACCAAGCCACTACTTCATGAAACCCACTTGGAACGTCTCAAAATAATTCATATCAACAGTCGGGGCAAACTCAACAAACACAACAAACACAAATCCCGGTCAGACCACATGTGCAGTTTGCGATGCCTGCAAATAACCCTAATTACCGACCTCAACCACCTGTTGACCCAAGACATGGAATTCCTGCCCTAGCCAGACCACCTGTACCAAGAGGACCAGGTATACCCATAGGAAGACCAATTTTCCCAGCAATACCTAGACCGCCCGAAGCAGGAAGGAGATTAAGGCCAATTCAAGTTGCCAAATGCATGAGAAACCACTACGATGGCTCTAGTGAACCTTACAATCACATAGCCGAATTTAAACAAGTGATCAGAGCTGAACAAGTGGAAGATTTCTTGATTCAATATGAGTCTTTTGGTCTTACTTTGACAGACACTGCGTTAGCATGGTTCCAGCCATTGGACCCTAATAATTTTCAAAACATGGAACAATTCTATCAAGAAATGATTGAGGAATTCACTAAGTCGGGAATTAAAAACAACTCATCATTGATCCATAGCTTTAAGCAAGCCCCTACAGAATCAGTAAGGTTGGCAGCAAGAAGATTCAAGCAGTATGTGGACAGATGCCTAGTGGAAGAGAGACCTACCCAAAATAAAATGGTGTCATTATTTTTGGAAGGATTATTGAACGGATCATTAAGATCTCTGGTATATGTAAAGAGAGTTCAAACTTTGCAAGAATGCATGAAGGAATGTATAGACCTAGAAGACAACCTAGCAGAAGATTTGAAAATACCTCAAGGTAGCTTGAAAAGTGAAGATTCGGCCAGCAGCACATCAAACCCTAAAAACAATGCAAAGGAAATAGCCAATTTGATAGCGAAGAAGCTGAACGTTCAAGGACAGAGGAACTACCCCAATAACCCTATAAGAGTGCCCATGCTTAGAAGATGTATGCAGTGCGGAGGTGATCATCCATCTCACTTGTGCACTAGGGGAGTAGTCCCACCACTTGTTTATGCTTATAATAGACCCACCGTCCCAGGACCCCTACAATATTGCAGTGTAGAACAAAAATATACAAATCACAGTACAGAAAATTGCCCTTACAATAGGCAATCCAGACCAGCACAGCCATATATGAGACCTTATGGATACCCTCAGAGAGAGCAAGGAGGTGAAGCATGGAGGTAGCTTACTTATCAACAGCAGGCACCAGTGCCACAACCATATGCATATCAAGGATACACCCAACCACAACCAGTACTAGGACAACAACCGCCCCATCCTCAGAACGTTGTCCCAGTCAAGATGGCTCAACCTGAAGAACACCTAGAGAGAGCGATAGTCCCAGCCACACCATTGGCTAGTAATGAACCATATGACTCATCTTACGACCATAGTCAAGGAGCATATCCCAATTATGAAAGCTCTATGATAGAATATGGACAACTGTACGAACCATATGCCTATGGCATGGAAGTACCAGATAGTTCCTACAGATATGAGCAGGACTACGTGTCATTAATGTACACAGCCCCTAGAGCAACCATACCACCCCGATCCATGAACAGACTGCCTGTGCCCATAGGACCCTACTACAGATGTGGAGGTGATCATTATATTAGAGAATGTACATTGCCAAACCCACCACCACCACAACGAGTCTGGGAAGGCTACTGTAGTGATTGTGGTAAGGAACACCTTTTCAGAGATTGCCCCAAGAACCCCAACAAGGTTACATCCAACGTGCCAATCAATGTGATAGAAGTAATCGAATCATCAGGGAGCGATAAGGAATACATTGTACCATTGAAGGCGATCAAGAGCCAAAGCTAGAGAGACCCCAGAAAAACCTAAAAAACACAATCAAAGTGACCTAGAGATGAATACACCCACACCTCAGAGAATTGAAGACTCGGAAGAGCCTGAGAAAAGTGTTGTAAGTAAAAGAACACAAAGATGGAAGAACCGTAGAGATAGGATTAAAGAAAAGAAGTTACTGCAGAAGAAGGAAAATGAGAAGAACGAACAAAACCCAAGAGAGGAACAGAAAATTGAAGAAGAAAACAAAAATGAAAAGTATAAAAAAGAAGAGGTGGGATCAGTCTTAGCAGATCCCATGCCTGAAGAATTATCCATGTGGATTCAACCATATAAGGCACGAATAAGAGCAGGACCTACCATAGAACAACATGAAAGAGAATATCCTAGAGGTGACCTAGAGAAAGAGAGGTTGGAGATCTGCAAAAAATTAATAGAAGTAGCTCAACAGACCTTAGAAAAACCTGCGTTTCCATTACCCAATACCCGAATTTCTGAAAGAGAATTCCAAGAGTGCGTCAGCACTCATGATCACGAAAAACCCGAGGTAAGTAAGACACAGGATGGCAATTATTGTGAGGATAAAAGGGAAGGATCCATTGTTCCCGAAGTAGAAGGGGAATGGCCTAAAGATTTGTGGGCTAGAGTCCAAGAAGACAGATGGAAGAAAGTGGAAGGAATTGAACCGCCCTTTGAAGAACTAGAAGCAGAAGATGGAATCGAGGGTTCAATACCTGAATTAAATTCAGAAGAAATTTTACCAATGGATCCAAGTGACAAAGGAGATGACGGAGTAAAGGCTTTGCCAAATTACACAGGAGAATACGAACATAATTCAGAATTGTATTGTATTCCCTCAATAAGGAAAAAAGAACCGAACCCATCAGTCCAAACATCGGATATCATACAACACCTTAGAAAGGTAAAAATCCCTTGTACCCTAACTTTGGAAGAACTGTTGAAGGTTAAACCACATTTGAAGGAGAAATTAACCAGTCAATTGGAGATCAAGACGGAAGAAAAAGAGATATCTGATGAGGTAAACACAGTAAAGATCCCAGTGGATAAGGTAGGAGATTTTAGTGAAGGAGATGAAGGAAATACTTGCCTTCCAATTACTTATAGGGGTTATACCACTAAAGCCATCTTAGATTCCGGAGCTGGTGTACGCATTGCTACTAGAGAAATCTGGGAGAAATGGGGAAAACCAGCTTTAAGACCAACGCGTATGAAGATACAAATGGCAGACGGACACACAGAAAGACCCTTGGGATTATTGGAATGAGTAGTTTTTACCACATATGGAGTTGAATTTGAACACACCTTAGCAATATGTCAATTTGAAAGGGTGAGCAATTATGAAATGATACTTGGGAGACCTTTCATGAGACAGTTAAAGGTTGTGCAAGATTGGGGAAAAGATGTTGTATACCTACAACATGAAGGAACTACCACGAGAATAAATCTCCACACTTATACATATCAAGATGTTCCCCCCTTACAATGGAATCAAATTCATAAGGAGGAAGACGATCAGTCAATTCACAGCGTAGGTTCTAGTGAACAATCTTGGATGAACGAGGACACTCATCTATGGATATGCCAAACTGCCAAAAAGGAAGAGGATAGGAGAAAGGGATGGCAGCTAAGGTAGGGAGTAGCTAGGTCTGTACAAGATCCAGCTTACATGCCTCAAGTCTTTTTGGATGAAGAGTTTGAACCTCACGGTTGGATGGAGATTTTAGCGACCCTCGATGTATGTGTGAACGAAGAAGTAATAAATATGAATGAATGTATTGATGAGGAAGGATATGACGTTAGTCTATATGTGGTAGTCCTTCAGGAGGCTGAAGAAGGAGAAGTGATAGAGAAAGAATGGAAGGAGGACTATGAGAGCATTGAGATGGAACAAGAACCAATGGAACCAGAGGATGAAAATCAAAAAATAGGTGTCACAGCTAACAAAAACAACCAGGAACCTACACAGGAAGAAGAGCTGGAGTTAGATAAAGAGCCTGAAGGTAAAGAAAGCAAGCCACAAGATCAGTTTGAAGTGCCAGCCACTTCAAAAAATATGAAGTAGAAGAGAGAAAAATTGCTATTCAAATGCCTAAAAGAGAAGCACAGCTAGGAATAGCATATGACAATAAAGAACAAACCAAGAAGATAGTAGTAACCGTAGAGGAAGGAGAAGAACAATGTACTTTCATAGGACAGGATGTCTCAATGGAGGAAGAACAAGAGTTAATACGCCTCATAAGGGAATATCGGGATGTCTTTGCCTGGACCTATAAGGACTTGAAAGGAGTAGATCCATCTATATGTGCCCATAGAATTCCCATGACATCCGAAGCCAAACCTTCTAAACAAAGACCGTATACGTACAATGATGTGTATTCAGCAAAGATAAAGGAGGAGATAGATAAGTTGTTAAATGCTGGATTCATATATGAGATTGAGCACACGGAATGGGTGTCACCTTTGGTGGTGGTACCGAAAAAGAATGGGAAGTTAAGAGTGTGCATCAATCTGAAGAAAGTAAATGCCGCGACCATAAGGGATAGTTACCCATTACCAATTATGGATCATCTGTTGGAAAGGGTGGCAGGGAAGGAAGTTTATAGTTTTTTGGATGGTTTTTCAGGGTATAATCAGGTAGCCATTACTCCTGAGGACCAACACAAAACTGCTTTCGCAACTGAATGGGGAGTATACACCTTTAGAGTCATGCCGTTTGGTCTAACGAATGCCCCAACCACCTTCCAAAGATTGATGTGCCATGTATTCAAAGAGTTCCTGAGAAAAAGTATGGAGGTATACATGGACGATCTATGTACTTATTCAGCTATACGATCAGAGCACATCCCTGAACTAGAAAAGATCTTTGCCAAATGTCGACAATACCGAGTATGCCTCAATCCAGAAAAATGTGTCTTCATGGTTCGACAAGGAAAAATATTAGGACATATTGTCTCTAAAAATGGAATTTCAACTGATGAAGACAAAATCAAAGTAATTCTGGATTTACCAAGACCAAAGACTACTAAAGAAGTACAAGCATTTATGGGACATTGTGGATACTATTGAAGATTTATACATATGTATGCCATAATTGCTAGACCGCTCTATGCACTCTTGACTCAATTTAATTGGACCGAAGAATGTGAGAAAGCCTTCAATGAGTTAAAGAGTCGATTGAGTTCAGCGCCAATCCTTCGAGTACCTAATTGGAATAAGCCATTTCACATTCATGTGGATGCTTCCAAGTTTGCAATTGGTTGCATCTTAGCTCAACCTGCAGATACACGGAAGCTAGACCACCCTATAGCCTATGTTAGTAGACAATTAAATAAAGCAGAACACAATTATACCACCACTGAGAGAGAAGGCCTAGGGATGGTGTATGCAGTGAAAAAGTTCAGACATTACCTGTTGGCAAACAAATTCAAATTCTTCATTGATCATCAAACCCTATTGTACTTAGTCAATAAACCTTGCAATACAGGAAAACTAGTACGATGGTTTTTATTGCTAATGGAATTTGATTTTGAGGTAGTAGTCAAGAAAGGAAATACCCACATGAGAGCAGATCACTTATCAAGAATGACCCATGGAGAACCACCCATAGGAGTACCAGATGATCTTCCAGATACGTACCTTTTTAACCTGGAAGTATGTCCCCAATGGGCAGAAAAATTGATCCCTATACTCACGCATGGACCTAAAGATGGGATCACACCAAACCGAACCTAAGACCTTTGGAAGACTAAAAACCTTCATATCATTGCTGGAAGTTTGTATCACCAAGATTCAAGTGGATTACTACTGAGATGCATTGAAGAGGAGGAACAGGAAATGTGGCTTCAGAAAGCACATGTGAATCAATGGAAAACTCATTTGAATGCAAACGGCACATGGCAAACCCTGAGGAGATTAGGCATATATTGGCCAACCATGCAGAGGGATGCGCATAACTATGTATCAGCCTGCCAAACCTGTCAAGAACAAAATCTAGAAGAGAACTCCACTCTATGCTACTCCACAGTAGCACCAAGATGAATTATGCCTCTGGTTAAATTCTTAAAGTCCCAAGAATACCCAGAAGGAGCCACTTCAGCAAGGAAACGTGCACTTGTAGAACAGAGCAAGGATTATGCCATTATAGGAAAACAACTTTTCAAGCGAGGGAGAGATAATCAATTACGATTGGCACATACAAGAGCTGCAAGAGGGCACTTCTCTGCAGATAAAACAGCAAAAATGATCCTCTTTGCTGGCATGTGGTGGCCAACTCTACATCAAGATGCCTTAACGTATGTGCAACGATGTGATACTTGTCAACGAACAAAATATCCAATTAGAAGAGATGAGATGCCACTGAGACCCATGATGAGTGCCAGAGCTTTCACTAAATGGGGAATAGACTTCATAGGACCTATAAGCCCACCAACAAAAGGATCCCATGCCGAATATATAATTGTAGCCACATACTATCTGACCAAATGGGTAGAAGCCAAAGCAACCAAGAAAAATGACGCAAGAACTGCAGCCAAATTTCTCTTTGAGAACGTTTTCACTAGATTCGGACTACCAATAGAAATTGTGAGTGATAGAGGTACGCACTTTGTGAACAAAGTTGTAGAAGCCTTACTGAATGAATTCCTGATAATTCATAAGAAATCAGCTCCTTATCACCCACAAGCCAATGGACAAGCCAAAAGTTTGAATAAAATCTTGTGTACTGTTCTCACAAAAATTGTTAACAATGGTAGATCTGATTGGGATAAGCAATTACATCATGCTTTATGGGCATTTCGAGTAGCCTACAAAACCGCCATAGGCACTACTCCTTTTAACTTAGTATATGGACAAAATGCTATTTTGCCAATTGATTTCTTAATTCCCACTCTCATAGTAGCAACCACTTACGAGTGGAGGGGACATGAACTATCAGCTCAATTGGATCAAATAGAAAAGCTTCACAAAACTAGGTTACAAGCGGTAGCAGGCATTTATGCTGCTAAACGACGACAGAAAGCCTACTTTGATGCTCATATTAAAGACAAAAATTTGAAGGAAGGAGATTTAGTTTTGGTATATACCTTGAAAACACACGCTAAGAAGTTGCAGAAGAGAGGATATGGCCCATTAATCATCAATCGTATATCGACAAGTGGAGCCATCAGCTTAGCCACCCTAGATGGGGAAGTATTACCAAACTATATCAGTGGATGTCGAGTGAAAAAATATCTAGAACCGTTGACTGAAGAAACAATGTCATGATTAATCAAGGGCAGGAATCGAGGCATCGAGGAGGAAAGGATACGAGAAGAAGCGAGACAGGAAGCCCTCGAACGAATTAAGAAACGGAAAGAGTGGATGAGAGAGAGAGATGAGAGATATCGACGAGGAGAAGAACTCATCCCAATGGCTAATTTTAGAGCCACTAAAAACCTAGGTTCACAGAGAACACAACCATATGTGAATTTGGGAGCGGGTAAAACGGAGTACCACTTAGTGGATGCTCTCATTGACATAGGAGCTGCCATAAGCTGTATCAAGCTTTCTTTGACTCAGAAACTCCAGGAGGAATTACGTCCATCGATGGCACAGTTGATAGGAATAGGAGGAACAATTACTCAATGTATAGGTGAAATCACCTTACCTTTGCATCTTCGCAACAACACTATGGAACAGAAGCTATTAGTGTGTCATGATCAGGATTTACTCGAAGATGTAGTGTTAGGTCAAGACTGGATATATGAATATGAGGTGACCATTCAATTGGCTTTAGGATACATCTCAGCCAAGATAGGACATCGTGAAGTATTCAGTTTGCTAGACGAACGACCAATCAAAGCCGCAAGCATAGAACAAAAAATTCACTCTAATGAACATGGTCAAGAATGTATGTTCACTAGCACTCTAGAAACTCCTTCATCCAGTACTTCATGTGAGGGCACACTGATTCCTGCTTGCATTCCATCTTCTAGTCTAGCAAGTGACGAGAGTTGCATTCTATCTGAAAACAGCCGTAGTGAAGAACCATACGCAAGAGAGATTAGTCCTCTGAATAATCCAAAGTCTGTATCTATTAGAATATACCCTATTCCGTACACTAAACAAGCTTGGATAAGAAAGGATCAAAGGGATGCATATTTTCAACAACAGAAATATTATCGACATCAAAACAACCAATCAAACGAGAAGGCAGATCATTTTGAGCAATGAAGTCAATGAAGAAGTGCTAGGATATGGATTCCAAAGAAAGTAGTAGCCGTCCAACTGGAACGAGTACAAATATGGATCCCAAAATCATGTGCTCCAAAGACACTAAACCGAAACGATAAACCACTGCATAAGGAGAACCAATATGATCTACGGGCAAAAGAGCCAAAGAAGAATAGCTATAGGAAAGCAGAGAAATCTATAGCTGCAACACAAGCCAGTCCGAGATTCAAAAAGCAAATAGAGCAGAATTACAACATGAGAGGAACCACATTCATCAGGAATGTTCAGGATACAATATGTCCCAACAGAGTAAAGCAGATTTGGTTGCCGAAAGACAGGACAAATGCATGCATCATCCAACTACTTCAAGTTGCACACATTTGGAGTTATCAAGTCCCAAAGTATGCATGATAGGGCCACATTACAAGGCCAAGCATTCGACACATCTTTCTTCTATTTCAGGATAGTCGAGCACATTTTCCTCTTGGGAAATAGGAGAGCACTTGTACATACATTAAGAAAATCACTCAAAAAATACTAACCGCTTCGGCTATGACCTAACTTTTCTGTCTTTCTTTTCAGATGAAAATATAAAAATATCTAAAATATGGAAAAATCCAGGTATTACCTTTCTCACACCCACGGGGAAAGGGACGACACCATTCATGCGGAGATTCGCCAATCTAATAAAGGATAATTGAAGGATGAGACTGAATACTATTAGGTGACTAATTACTGTCATCAATTGAGTGCAGATGGCATCTCCCAATTCTGAAGCTACGCAAGAGGAAGAGGTGTAGCTTCTACCATTGGAATCAATAACGAAAGCAAGAGGCCATTGGTTTCTTGATGACCAACCAGTGTCGGACCTTATTTTCATGGCCACAATCAAGATTATGGATAGGGATCACTATTTCCCTATTATGTCGCAAGACTTCAAAACTATAATACAAGGATTACCGCATATCGAGGATGTGTGGACACAGGCAGGCATAGAGGCATTTCTCAAATTACCGATTTATCTACCAGATTTTCAAAGATGTACACGAGTAATGAATACACTGCAACCTGCAGCGACGAAGATATCAGTCCCCGAAGCACGAGTATTGGATAAAGTAGGTGCATGGAAAACCATTCAATTCACACATGAAATAATCAACAAAGCCTTCGGATGGAATCAAGAAGGGATCACTAATGTAAAGAGGAATGTCATGATCCCAAAAAGAGGTCTTTTTTGGATATCAACAGGATTGATATTGAAGATGTTGTCCGCCTGGTGCACCAACATTTTTGTTTCCCAAGTATGCATAGATATACTGCACCACAAAAGATTGTCGTACAACTACTCTCGCATGCAATGAGACAAGTGGGGAATAAAGTAAATATGACTGGCTATGTCCAAGAAAGATTATTTGAAGCCCAGAAGAAGTGGAGTCAAATGGGAGTTCGGCTTTGACATTACTTATATATGAAGCCTTTGAAATGAAAAACTGCTTACGTGAGATGCCAACCTCAGAAGGGCTAGCCAAATATGCCAAATCCGCTACAGTCCCCAAGAAAAAGAAAGCAGTTGTTGTTGTTGAAGAGGCAGGAACCAGTTCACAGAAACCCATGAGGGGTACAAAGCTTCTAAGAGAGGAAGAAGCTCAAGCTACACCCCAATCAAAGAGGACACACATTCTTCCAAAGATTACGATGGCCCAAATGCCTATTACCAAGAGAGATCTCTCTACCGCCCTAGAAGAGACACATCAGTACATACAAGGGCAGGTAAATCTGAATGTTCAAGGTCATCGTTATAGACAAGCAAGTCAAGAGAAACAACAAATGCGTCAAGAAAAGACCCCAAAAAAACCTGGGAGATACAAAGAACTAGGCTTAGACGATTCTAGTTCCGATGCAGAATCCAGTCACGAAAAAGACACTCTAGACACTGACATAAGGACAGAAACTCACGAAGAAGAATGGACTGAGATCAATCAAGTCGAAGTGACGCCAGACAACCACGAAGAAAAGGAAAAGAATATAGAAGATTACAATAAACCTGAGCATGTCATTCAATTGAATGATACTACAAAACTTAGCATCAAAGAAGCTCCAACAACTGCTACGTATGCAAAAGCACCTATCAAAGAGGAAATACAAACTCCAATGAACACGCATTTAGAGCTATTACAAAACAAAGAGCAGATTGTAATTGAGGTCCCAGATGATACACCTCAAGGGCATATTGGACACATGGTGGTTGAGCCAAGGATCCAGCTTCAGATTAGGCAGCCCCATGACACTACATTACATGTGGCATAGGGCAAAGACGTCACAACAGGCGACGAACCTAGTATACCAACCACATGGCTCAATGTGGATGTCACTCAGCTGAAGCCTGTAGTCAAGCAAATGATTCAAACGGCTATGGATACACAACAACAGATGATGGAAATAGATGCAGATTATGATAAGGCCATGAGGGAAAAGAGTCAATTCCAAATAATGAGCGAACAATTGTCATCACAATTAATCTAGGCCCAAAAAGAGATAGCAGCCAAAAACACGGAGTTGCTCGAAGTAAAAACGCAATATGATACATTAAAGACTTAGCATGACCAACTGACTTGGAAATGATCATGAAGCCTTTCAACATTCCATACTGATTATTGAAAGAGAAAACAAGACAATATATAAAGAAGATTACAAAGAAAAGTCCAGATGAGCAGCTAAATTTTAAACATGACACATTCGCATACAGTCAAGAAGAATTCGAAGCTGCACAACCCGTTTGGAGAAGAAAGCTTTTGGAGAAACATCCCACACTACGGGTGCATTGGCAAGCAGCACCATATTTCTTACAGGTAGACCCTTCATTTTGCCCTATACCACGCCGAAGGGATACTAGAGAATTTTTGGACCTGCAAAGGAATGGCGCTATAAATCAACAGTGGCTGAATTACCCTCTGCTTCCAAGCCCACCACATAATTACTTGCCAACGGAAGATTACATGGTTAAAACCATCGAATTTTGGTTGCAGAATTATGCGACAGTACCCGACCTAACTGTCAAAATGACAAATAAAATACTCAGTATGATACTTACAGTATTGAAGGTCTTCAAGCATGCGGCTTACACATTTCTGAATTTCATTGGTATTAATCAAGGCACAGAGATCCTCATTTTTTACCTATCGGTTATGCCTAGCCGACCGACAATAATGGCTTATTATTCTAGATTGATGTTCCAAACTTATCTGTTATGTCAGGTAAGATTGTGACCATGTACATGGGTCCCTATTTATCAATATATAAGCATGCTTCAAACTTGACCATAGGGTGTTCAAGTCCCATAGGCTGATCCGGATTCCTAAGTTGGAACATTGACCTCCTCAAACAATCCTCTTAGATGCAAGCACCTAATACGTTGGTCCTAATATATTCCAATTGAGTCTTATATGGCCCGTCTGGAATTTCTAGTATGCGACACTAGAACCACCAACTTGTTGGAAGAGATGGATGTATACCTTAAGGAAGTGAGGTGGTACTGCCAAAACCTGCTTTGTACCTACCCTATTTCACTTCAGGCTTATGTAGTAGGCCCTCTTAGCTTGCAAATGACACCAAATAATAACCTATGTACTTTGGAGTTGGTTTCTCAAACAATTGAATCAAAACAAACAACTTCACAAATAGCTAGTGATCAAAACTTGCTATTTTGGTACACACACCTACTAGAAATTTTGCTCAATTCTCACAGTACAGTAGCAATTGATAAAAATCCTTTTGAGGTTATCAAATTAGCTTAGATAGCTAATTATTAAAAGTGGAATAACTTAAAATGATAAAACATACACTGAGCAATCAATTTAACAATTGGATGCTTACCCTCAACTTTTAGGGATTGTACAAAGAATGACCAGAGAATACTTCGACACGGATTTCTCCCAATTGGCTGAAGCAAATGCCTTGAGAAGTTTACAACATGAAGTAGACTTTGCGCTGGTTCCAAGAAGCTATAGAACATGAAAAAGAATGGAGAGATCACTGAGATATGGTCATGCAAAGTTCACTGTTCTAAGTGGACATAGCAGAGAACTTAACATCTATGATCAATGAAATGTATGTATTATAACACATGATTTTACAAGATCATTGGCATTATGATGATGCCCAATGATAGTGGGATGAGTGAGCTATAGTGTATGCTTCTCAACCTCTACAAATGATCAAAAAATGAGCTTCAAGAAGAGGCATCATGGCCGCAAATTTTACAAGTCATTTTATAAGGACTTTCTTAAAATTTGAATTTGAAATTCAAATGAGGCTCCACCTAAAAGTACTCCTTTAAGTTAGGAGTGGTTCTACAAAATGAAATTTTTAGCTCTTATCTCTCATAACATCACAAGATATTTGGGCTTACAAGATTCCTCAAGTAAAACAACTTTTACAAAGGTTAATGATCAAGCAATTACAAGCTAAGGTTCTCATGCTTCTTCAAGTAGTTACACATGTTTGCTTCCATGCCTAGCCAAGTGTGAAGGCTTGGAAATTTGCACCAACAACTCCCCCTCAAGCAAAAAATCTTGGCTTTCACTTCTTCATGAGTCTTCTTGAATGTATTGCAATCCAATCATAGATTCGAACCTGCAAAGTTTAGTACCATCAAGTGCTTTGGTTAACAAACCTGCACATTGCATGTTTCTAGATACATATGCCAATTGAATCTCCTTGCTCAATAGATTCTCTCTAACATAGTGATAGCGTAATTCTATATGCTTGGTTCTTGCATGATAGATAGGATTTGATGCAAGATGCAAAGAACTTGTATTGTCACCAAAGATCATAGGTGAATGAGTGTGAAGTCCCAAATCTGAATATAGTAATCTAATGAATATGGCTTCTTGTGTAGCATTTGTTAATCCCCTGTATTCAACCTCTATTGAAGATAGAGCAACAGTAGTTTGCTTCTTGGAAGACCATGAAATGGGCTTATCACCTGCAAAAGAAAGATATCTAGAAGTACTCCTTCTGTCATCGTAACAACCTGCCCAATCTGCATTTGAGTATAGTTTAATGTTCAAATTTGATGTGTATGGAAAGTAAAGACCTTGATTTTGAGTATCCTTAAGATAATTCAAAATCCTTTTAGCAGCTTCCAAGTGAAATGCTCTAGGTTTATGCATGAATTGAATTAGAACACTTACTCCATAAGATATGTCAAGCCTTGTCATGGTTGCATAGTTTAGACTTCCAACTATGCTTTGATATCCTGCAATGTCTTCAAGCAAATCACCTTCAGGGGCACTCAATTTATGATTTACCTCCATAGGGGTGCTAGGTACCTTTGCATTCTCCAAGTGGAACTTCTTCAACATATCCTGCACATACTTCCTTTGAGTGATGTAAATTCCACCTACTGAAATCATCAATAAATGACACATAATACCTTGAGCCTAAAATCGAAGGGTCCTTGCTTGGTCCCCACACATCTGTGTGGACAAGTTCCAAATAGTCCTCATGCATGTAGCCTTTCTTTGTAAAGGGTGACCTGTGTGATTTACCAAATTGACAAGCACCACATTTATAGATCATATGTTGTTTGGATACATTAGGTATCCCAAGCACACATTGATCTCTACATATCTGCTTCAAGGTTCTCTCACCAATGTGCCCTAATCTTTTGTGCCAAATCTCAAGCTTAGACAATGTTTGATCCTTGTAATTATAAAGTGCAATGTTTCTTGTGTCCTCTTGTGGGACTCAGGGGGTCCCGTGGGCACTAGTTCCCTTCTATTGTACTTTTGTTTCTTTATTTAATTCAAGTCCGGGAGAGTAGGCTAACGCCGAACTTCCTTTATATTAAAAAAAAGTTCAAATGTAAATAATCTACCTGTTTTCTCTTCCTTGGAAATTCTCTTGAATCCATGTTGGGGGTCCTCCACAAAGCTCCATATTTGTTGAACTTAACCTGCAAACCCTTTTCCACTATCTATCCAACACTCATAAGATTCTTTGTGATAGTAGGTACATAAAGAACCCTACTCAACAGATTTCTATTCCCATCAAAGGTTTTGACATTTCCTACCTTGACCACTGAATGCTTGGTGTCATCACCTGTTTGTACTTGGTGCTTTCCCTTGGGCTCCTCAAGATCAGAAAGAAGAGCTACATTACCTGCTACATGGTTTGGACAACCTAAGTCAATATAGAAGAAATGCTCATCATTCATACCTTGTTTTGAAGTCATGTTTATAATAAGAATGGAATCCTCTTGATCCTCTATATAATTGTTGAAGTGCTTCGTTGATTCGTATCCTCCTTGATAGTTGGTATTGTAATTGTTGTTGTATCCATTGTTGTAGCCTTGATTATGGTTGAATATTCCTCTTGATTGTGAGTAGCCACCTCTTTGATATCCTCTTCCTCTTTGATTCTTGAAGTTCCTGTAGCACTCATCTATAGTGTGATTAGACAGTCCACATACAATGCATGGGGAAGAGTTGAAAGGTCTCCCCCTACCTTGCTTACCTCCTCTGCCCCTTCCTCTTGAATTCCTACCTCTCCCTACATAGTTAGCTTGGGAAGTAGTACCTTCATCTTCTATTGTCTTGATCTTCCCTTTATCTTTAGACTTTCCTTTATCTCTGTATAGGGAAGAAGAGTTGTTACCTCTTGATGGTTCTCCATTTTTGTTGAGCTCTTGGCTTCATGGGTAAAGGGTTGTCCCATGAGTGTGGTAAGATCTGGAATCTGCATGTCCATGTAAAACTCCATAACAGTTGTGAAGGCTTCTCACTTATCATCTCCCTTGATGCAATTGAATATTTGTCTCACTATTTGCTCCTCTTCAATATCCTCTCCTATGCTTGCCAATTTATCAGCCACATCTTTAACCTTGGTCACATACTCTGAAACATTCTGCTTGGGTCGCTTCCTTTGAGTAGTAAACTCAATCCGTAATTGATTTTTTCTAGCTCTTGTGTTGGAAGAAAAATATAAAGACAATGTATCCCAAGTCTCTTGGGAAGTTTTACAGTTCCTAATGTGAGGAAGGAGGAAGTCAGAGATAGAGCAAATATGACCTTGCTAAAGCATCTTTGGCACATCATGAGTTGAGTCTTTCAAGATCCTCTCTTGTAGGTTGTCCTTTTCTTCAGAAAATGGGCATCTCCTCATCTCCTGATATGTATCCATAGAGACTCCTTCCTCGTAGATATGTCTTCATCCT
Source organism: Ceratopteris richardii (assembly GCA_020310875.1). NCBI lineage: Eukaryota > Viridiplantae > Streptophyta > Polypodiopsida > Polypodiales > Pteridaceae > Ceratopteris > Ceratopteris richardii. The sequence goes on from CM035431.1 coordinate 93,693,382, forward strand.
CAAGGACCATGCTGGATAATTGTTCCTATCCAATTTATCAATAAAAGAAGGGAAACCATCTCCCATTTTACCTCAACTTGCTCTGATACTAGTGTTGGAAGAGATGGATGGATACCTCAAGGAAGTGAGGTGGTACTGCCAAAACCTACTTTGTACCTGCCCTATTTCACTTCACGGTTATGTAGTAGGCCCTCTTAGCTTGAAAATGACATCAAATAAGCACCTATTTACTTTGGAGTTGGTTTCTCAAACAATTGAATCAAAACAGACAACTTCACAAATAGCTAGTGATCAAAACTTGCTATTTTGGTACACACACATGCTGGATATTTTGCTCAATGCTCACAGTACAATAGCAATTGATAAAAATCCTTTTGAGGGTATCAAATTAGCTTAGATAGATAATTATTACAAGTGGAATCACTTAAAATGATAAACCATACGCTAAGCAATCAATTTAGAAATCGGATGCTTACCCCCGACTTTTTAGGGACTATACAAAGAATGACCAAAGAGTACTTCGATGCTGATTTCTACCCATTGGACAAAGAAAATGCCTTGAAACTTTCGTAGCGTAAAGTAGCCATTGAGCTGGTTCCAACAAGCTATAGAACATGGAAAATGATGGAGAGATCATTGAGATATGGTCATGCAAAGTTCACTGTTTTGAGTGGACATAGCAAAGAAGTCAACAGATGTGATCAATGAAATGTATGTATTATAACACACGATTTTACAAGACCGTTGGAATTATGATGATGGCCAATGATAGTGGGATGAGTGGGCTATAGTGTATGCTCCTCAACCTCTACAAATGATCAGAAAATGAGCTCCAAGAAGAGGCAGCATGGCCACGAATTTTACAAGTCCTTTTATAAGAATTTTCTTCAAATCTGAATTTGAAATTCAAATGAGACTCCACCTAAAGGTAATCCTTTAAGTTGGGAGTGGTTCCACAAAATGAAATTCGTAGCTCTTATCTCTCATAACATCATGAGATATTTGTGCTTACAAGATTCCTCAAGCAAAACAACTTTTACAAAGGTTAGTGATCAAGCATTACAAGCTAAGGTTCTCATGCTTCTTCAAGTAGTTACAAATGTTTGCTTCCATGCCTAGCCAAGTGTGATGGCTTGGAAATTTGTACCAACAAAGCTAGATTCTCCATACTATACGACATCTTTGAGTCACTAGTTTTTGAACTCAGCAAGTAAGCATAGTCACAATAGTTGGGCCCACAACCTAGCTGTGTGATTGACACTAGCTTTAGATGATCTGATGATTTGTCTATCCCACCCTAGGTTTCTACTTGATCTAAAGTTCATAAGCTTTGTGAACTACTCCCAAATTTCCCATGTACAACCATGTTGCATTGTTCTTTTGAATCAATTATTGTTCGTTTTTAGATTTCTTCGGTGTAATCTTGTCTTAAAAATATCATCGTTAGGACATATTTGAGTCTTATCACACTTTGAGATGTGATCAATCCACTTAAGTCCTTTTCCTTTAGGGTTTGTCACAAGGAAAATCAAAGAATCACGATTTTGTGAGAGCCAGACAATCACAATGCTGTGAGACAATCGCGATGTTGAGACAACCAGAGAACTGCAATTTTGTGAATGATTTTAGGTGGGAACTTCCAATACTAATGCAATTGTATGTCATGCATAGGATTGTGAAAATCACAAAGATTTGCACACACAAATACTTCTCTCCCTCTCTCTCTTGCACAACCATGAATGAGAAATGAAGTGAAAATAGGGAATGTACAATCAAAAACTATAAATTTCTGTGAAGATGAAGATGGGAGAAGAAGATGATGATGATGATAAGGTGAAAAAAAATCATAGAGTTAACAAAAAATGACTATTTTACCTTCCAACGTTGCGAATCTATGATCTTATTGTCAAAATGCTTGTCCTCAAGCAATGCTCCCCGAAAACAGTGCCAAAATTTGGTGTAGCCTAAGTGCGAGCACCACCTCCTTTACTTGTCGATCCGTAGAGACATGAGGAGGATATGAAGATTGTGAGCAATTGTGGTGAGCAAATGTGAGTCACATATGTGCACACACACACACATGCACATAAGGCAAGATAACAAAGATAGGAACAATGGAATCTTTGATTCTTAATAACTCGATTATACTCTTGACGAAGCACTTTCTCTAACTTGCCAACCCAAAAATGAGCTTTCTAGCTCTTTTTAGAGTTTTTTGACTAGTTTTGGCCGGTTTCAGACATGATGGCCAACCTAGTTAAAAATTAATTTCTTGATGCTATTTGAGTGCTCAAATGAGCTATAACAATTATGTAATTTGATACATGAGTTCTGCATAAGCTCCTCAAGCTTGAGGACTCCTTGGCTTGAAAAAAATGGATCTACAAAAACATGAAATGATATTTACAATGGTTTTTATTGATCAAAATCAGTCTTTTTATAGGGGTTTCTTTTGAAAATATAACTTATACTTCTTAGAGCTCCCTGCATGCTCCCTCTTCTTGTGTGTCCACTTCATTGACGTGTTCCCACACCTTGCATCTGACCTTGAGTACAAAAAACAATGCAAATAGAATATGACACTATCATGAAGAATGGAACATGGGAGCTAATGTATGGACCCCTAAGGACAAAGTCATTGGCACCAAGTGGGTCTGGAAGCTAAAGTACAAGGCTGATGGCACTTTGGAAAAGTACAAAACAAAATTTTCTACACATGACTACTTAAGAGTTCAAGGATTTGACTTTTTTTAATAATTTTCCTTGATTACAAGGATGAATACTATACAAGTAGTACTAGTTGTGGTTGCGCATAAACAATGACTAGTTTATCACATGGATGTCAAATCATTGCTCTTGAATGGAGATGTCAAGGGGACATATATGTGTCTTAGCCACCAAGGTTTGAGGCGCCCCATTCAGAGAAAAAGGTATGTAAGATGAAGAATGCACTATATGGATTGAAGCAAGCCCCTAGAAGATGGTACCAGTAGACAGATAAGAATATCTTGGATCTAGGTTTCAAAAGATGTGCTACTAATGCTAATTTGTATGTTCTAAACAGAGGAGTGAAGAAAATTTTGGTTGTACTCTATGTAGATGACCTTTTGATTATAGGAAATGATGATGCTCTTCTTCAAAAATCAAGAGACGCATTGAGTTTAGAATCTGAAATGATAGACTTGGGCTTAATGCATTATTTGTTAGGATTTGAAGTATGGCAGGAACACAAAAATATTCTCATATGTCAAGAAAAGTATGCAAGAAAAATTTTAAAGGCCTTAGACAAGGAGGATTGCAAGGAGATTTCCACATCTATGGATGTCAGCACAAAATTATCTATTGAGGATATTTCACCTCTAGTGGATATTGTTGAGTATACTTGAAAGTGTCATGCTGGAATTGAAGGTTGTGGTCCGGATCTTTGTTCGTTGCAGACTTTATATACATCCGCGTCTGTTCTTTAAGTAGACCATATGGTACATTGAATGGCTTCAAAATTTGATCTAATTGTTTGTTTTCTATTCGAGCTTCTTTCGTTATCTGTATAATTTGATCTTCAAAATCAGCAGTGAGCTGGGACACCAGTAGTGCCCTTTCTGGTCTGCTCAGTTCTGCAATTTCTCGTGTGTTAGGTTCTAATGGAACCTCCTTTTCCGCCCTTATTGGTGAATGATACAAGGGGGGAGAGAGAGGACGTACCTCTTCCTCCACAGTAGCCGTGGTCTCTGGTGGAACTACTGGTGTCCCCTGCTTTCCTGTTAGCTCTATCTGCTCTTGAAGCCGTTTGATGATTTCATCCTTATTCTTAAGTTCTTCTTCAGCCTTTGTAAGCTTTTCCTGATGTTTGATTAATTCATGTGCGACTATGTGCATGTGATCTGTGTCTTCTTTGCACTGCCGGAAATAATCTTTCTCTGCTTTTTTCCATTTCTTGCGTAGAGCTGCTGTAGCTCAGTGATGAGTAGCACCTCCTTTAATGTCAATCTGGGAAGACGTGAGGATGGTATGAAGACCACGAGCAAGTGGAAGCACAAGTGCGTGAGTGAGAAGCACACAAGCATGCACACATATACACACACACGCGCACACACGGCAAGAACAAAGAGAGTAAGACAATGGAATCACTTCTATTGCAAGAAAGTTCTCATACAAGCTCAAACTACAAGAAGCTCTCCCAAAAATGAGCTCTCTAGCTCTATTTATAGTTTTTGACTAGCTTTGGCCCTGTCCAGACCTAGTGTCCGGCCTAGTTAAAAGTTAGGTTCCAGGGCTTATTTGAGGGCTCAAACGAGATCTAAAAATTATGAAAATTGGCAGGCAACTACTTCTAAGGCTCCCCAAGCTCGAGGACTCCTCGGCTTGTACAAAATGGAGCTACAAAAAGGTGAAATGATATTTACAAGGGTTTTTAGTGATGAGAATCACTTAAAAATGATGAAAGGGTTTTGAAAAAAAATGAAGGGTTGCCTTAGTGCTAGATCTGCATGTGTGTCCGTACTTGCCTCTTCCCGTATACTGCCAACACTCTCCCCCCCCTAGGGTCTGTCGCCTCTGACAGACCTCTGTTCCACAGTTTGATCAATGTACTTCTGCAGGAGGTCGGTTGCCAATTCTTGTTCTTTGATTCTTAAACCTCTGATCAGGTCTCGTTGCAAAGCCTCCCAATCAACTGTACCAGGCATGTCAGGTTGTGGCATCGTGTAAAGCTCGGAATGCATTGTTTGCTCGCATGCAAAGAGATGGAGTAAATGCGTAGGCCGTGGCGCGAATACCTCTGAATGTGCTTCCCAAAACCCCGTGGTGAACATATCGTCGAATGTTTGCTTGTAGCAGGCAGGGAGATATCTTATGCGTGCATGCCATGCGTAAGCCACTCGTATGCTCGGGGTTGTGCTCATATCATATAGCAGGTCGTAGTTACCATTAATAAACCCGGGAATAGGAGGTTGAATACGGCATATATTGCGAAAAGTTTTGAGTACGACCTGCATCATATCGAAGATCTTGAGCATCATCTGGGCAGCGACATCTGGCATGGGGTGGAGACATGGTATCCAATGTCTGATGGTTGCCATCATGTATGACACCGTGGGAGTACCGGTTGGGGGAGCGATGGCGGGGTAATTGAGCCATTCTTTACAGTTCGCGTTGTTCTGAACCTTGATTGCAAAAGCTTTCCATGATCTTCGTCTTTGCACTGGCCCAAAACACGGATTGTACTTCAAATGCATGGGGGCGTGATCCCATGTTCTAAGCATTTCTGGGTAAGTTTCGAGTAACTTCTGCCTCCAAGTGGGTTGGAATATGGCCCCTTTTCGTGCTGCTTCTGGTATATCTTCTGGTTCGAACTGTGTGGCAAATGTTGGGCACTTGTTGGTGACTCTTTTGATTTCTGCGTTGTAGTCGGCCAACAATACAAAATAGGGCTTGTATTGTAATTCTGAGCTAGTGATAAGGCGTCTAGAGGCAATGTGCCTGAAGTACTCTGAGTGAAGGATGGTGTCCTCAATGGCCTTCATTGCCAGCATCTGAGTGGATATCCGCTCCTGATGAGTTTTCCCCATTTCCTCTACCTGTTTCATCCATGCTGATGGGGGTTCCTCATAGGTATCTTGACCTTCTTCTGTGATGCGTCCGCCTGGAAATGGTTGAGGCTCATAGGTGTCGTCGAATGCTTCCACCACTGGAATAATAACTGCTTCTTCTTCTAACGGTTGCTCTGGTGGGAAAGGAGGTCGCTCGTACTGCATCAACTTCAATTTTAATTCTGCAATCTGTTGCCGTAACTCCAGTACGTCATCGGTCGTTGAATGTTCAGGTTCAGGTGAAGTGGCAGCGTCGGTCATCTCTTTAGGTTTTCGTTGGTGTGGTGTAGACTCTTGAGATCTCTGTAGGTCCTTCAGTTGGTCGGCAAGCTGATCATGTGCTTCTAAAAGATTGGCATAAGTTTCCAAGATCTGTTGTATGCTTTCTGAGGGAACAGCTTGAAATTTAGCCGGGTCTATGGGTGCTCCCGGGGTGTTCTCCATGGCAGCCTCGAGGTTCTCTTGGTTTTGTTGTTGAAGCCGTCTGTTCTCTTCTTGAGCTGCTACAAGATGTCGTCGTAGCAAGGCCATGTTTCGTTGAAGCCTTGCATTGCGGCCCATTTGATCTCGCAGCTGTTCCTCCATGGCTTTGCTCGCTTCCATATGCCTCGCTTCCAGTTGCGCATTTGCATGTTTGAGGGCGGATATTTCGCTTTGTGACTTTGTATGACTGGACTCCAAAGCATTGACACGCTCTTGGAGTGTTGCCGAGAGGGTGCAAAGCTCTTTGTTATTTTCTTCCAATAATTTATATTCCTGCTTAAGCTGAGTGGCAGCTTCGAGCATGGTGTCGAGTGCAAGACTAAATGAGGTGGATGCAGGGGTAAGGATGGAAGATGCAGGGGGTTGGGAAGTGGGAATGGGAAAAGTGGATGTTGTGCCTACAGTGCTTGGAAATGGCGACGTGAGTGAAATGATATGTGGAGATGTTGGGATAACAGTGGTGGTGGGTGATCCTGTGGATGGTGAGATGTCCATGGGATCGGACGTGAGAGTGTGTGATTCGTGCACTGTGAATACAGGAATGGTGGGTGGTGTGATAGTGGTGGCAGTGAATGTGGGGTTGGGAAAAGGACTTTTTATTATAAGTATCCACCTGTTGGAGTATATTTACAAGGTTTGTCCAGAATGAGGGTTGTGTGACGGGTTGAGTGTGAGGCAGTTGCTAGGGGAGTGGTGGATAGGGTTTGGGTGTGAGTGAATGGAAGAGGATGGGATGAGGTCTGGCTATTGGCAAGTGGTTGTCCAAGGGCGGGAAGATAGGAAGGGTGACCTATTATGGTTTGATCGGTGGCCGGATGACCGGTGTGAGGTTCCAAAATTTGGGTGGAAGTGTGGGACGTGGGTAAAGGGAAGGATGTAAAAACGGAGGTGTGTACAATGGTTTCGTGATGGGTGGATTTCGGTTGTTCAGGAGGAATAGTGGAGAGGGGTTCTGAAGGGTGGATGGAAGGTGGCTGTGGAGATGGTACGTGTGTAATTACCTCATGTTCGTCGGTGGGACTCGGGCTCGTCATGTGAACATCTTCTGAAATTATAGTTGGCAAGGCGGTAGAGGTTTCCATTTGAATCATTTTCCCGCGTCGGGGTCGTGTATCAATTCGTCGTTGATCATAGACAGGGTTTTCCTGATAGACCATTGTCCTCAATGCCTCCCCGATCCCACATGTCTCTGCCAATAAATTCAATGATTCCACAAAGTTGGAGTCAACATTCTCGGCTTGAAGCATCTGGTTCACTAGAGCTCTATTCGCCGCTTCTGTCATCTTATGTCTTCTCTGTAACTGCTTGATTGTCTTGTACAGCCGTCTGAGTTGTGCTGTGTAGGCAGGGGCCTCCTCTTCACTGTCTTCCGGGTCATTTCTGTGTGCGCCTTCCTGCACTTGTGTGTTTTGGTCATGAGGATGTTGTGCCACTTCTTCCCCATGTACTCTGCTCATCTCGCCCCGTGGCTGTTCTCTTTGGGCTGATGCACCCGGACCCGCATTGTCAAGGGAATCTTCACTGTCGGATAGGGGGACCGTCTGCAGGAATCTTTCAAAATCGAAATTTGGATCTTCTGTGAAGGTGGCCATAGATGCAAACTCTGCATCGGTAGGTAGTGGAGGGGCGGATGGAACGGGTTGTACCACCTCTCTTGGTTGAGACTCTTGGAGATGGATCGTGAAAGATGCCACTTGGGTTTCTTCTCTAGTGGAGACTTCGGCGGTGGCTTCCGGAGGGATCAGGACCTGTGAAAGGGATCCACGCATTCTTTTTGCCGGTTGATTCCCTGACTTTCGCCCTTTGAACAGCTCCAGGTGTGCATACTTTAGGGCTCGAGCAACTGGCACATCATATGCAAGACATCTGTAGATGATTCTTGTCAGTGCACAACAACCATGTAAAGTGGGCTTCCTCGCCCCCTGCTTGCCAGCCTCATATACTTGATCTAAGATCCATACCGGCATCTTAATGGGCAAGCTTCCGGTCTCTGCTAAATACAACCCGTACCATATCTTCTTGTGAGGCTGAGTGAAACGGTCCTGAGCGGGAAATGCGAAGTGCTGGAGGCACATCCGCAGAGGTATGGCGATGTTGGGGGTGAGGGCGCACATTTCTTTGAGCTTCTTGACTCTATTGCTTTTCATTGATTCTGGTATCAAGGGGTCGCGATCTGAAGGCACATGAGTGCCATACATTTGAAGGGCTTCCCTGATTAACGTTACATTTAATTCAAACTTCCTCATCTCCTCCAGATTGGATAAGGAGGGCACCCAAAATGTGCCTGAATGATCTTTATCCCCGGTAGGTTTCAGCGTAGCAATCAAGTAGTAGCACCTGAGGAAGTCGGGTTTAGGTAGAGCTGCACTGAAGTAAGCTTGTAGTCCTGCCTTTTGCCAGATATGCTGAAGTGGAGCTGCATTCTGTAAGGTCTCAAATTCTCTTGAAAAGAATTGGAAGGTCCACCAAACCCCTCCACACTCCATCTTGGACTCCCAGATGTGATCTGCGTCTCCCAAATCTCCTGGCATTTCATTGAACCAATGGGAGTGCCCTTTTACTCTTTCGGTTAGTCCACTGGGTGGATCTGGAATAGGAATCCTTCGCACATTCAAGAATTCTTCCGGCCGAGCTGTTGGTGGAGCTTCCACTGGCATGGCATCCCAATTGATTGGAGCATGGGCACCTGCCTGAGAGCTTGGGCCTGCCGCTGTTGCCATGAGAGTAGGGTGCTTATCTGCTGGAAGAAGAAAGGCACATTAGTGTTGCATAGGAAACAAGATGTAATGATGTTCCCTTCACAATACTAACATGACCATTCCGGAGGTCAGTGGTTAGTGGTGAAGTGTTTATGATAGGTGTGAGTGGTGATTAAAGATCAGTGTCATCCTAGATGCATACTTTGGTTATGCAATGGGCTCGGAATGCTCCTGTGTTAGTGTGGACGGATTTACAGAATAGGATCAGGGGGTTTAGTACACAGTTTAATTCTCCACACTTTGATAGAGGAGTCGTAGCTCTTAGAGCTAAAGGCAGGTGAAGATTTCTGTATGAGAGTGTGATGTATTTGGGACCTTTTGGGTACCCATTTCCCGACATTCCTAGGGTTGATGGGGTTGGGGATAGTGAGAGGTGTATGTATCTTTTCATTTTTTGAGTTGTTGGTCATGAGTGCTTGTGGAAGTTGTTTCATCCTAGTGCCTGAAGGTGAAGTAATTTGGGCTTGTAAGCAGGCCTTGGGCACCCATATCTGTCTAGCATTAGGGGTGGCCTTCATTGACCGCTTAGGAACCCAAATAGAAATGGTATGCCTAGTGGTTATCCTAGGGGGCTTCTTCACTTTGTTCCTTGATGGTGAGGCACGTTTCTTGTCTCCTTGAGAGTCTGCTATTAGAGCTGTGGGTTTTCCATCCTTGCGTATCCAGATCTGCTTCACGCCACGAGAGTGATGTTCGGTCTGCTCGTTTAGAATCTTCTTTGGATCAGTTAGGAACTCCTTCTTGGCTCCTGAACCTTCAATAAGATTGACATTCCTCTGCACCATAGAAGTTTGGACAAGCACAACATTGTTATCTTCATGTGGATTCCTGGAGGGACCAGGAGTTGGTGCCTGTTCTATTGGTTTGAGTGCTTGATTTTCTAATTCAATCATGAGACGGCTTTGGCCTACCCCAGCCTGAAGAAGTCCACTTCTTAGGTTGAGGTTGACTGCGTGATCATAGATCCAGTCTTGACCTAAGACAAGAGGTGCGGTCAGATCCTCGTCTTCACACACTAGCACTTTTGCTGTCATGAGGACCTCTCGTATATAGAGGGGAAGATCCACCTCTCCCATACAAGGGGTTTCAACACCTCCTAATCCTATCAGATATGCTTCTAGGGGTTTTACCTCCAATTGCAGCTGCTGGCAATAAGAAAGCCGAACTACACTTGTGGCTGCTCCTGAATCAATTAAAGCCCTCACGCTTGTTGTGCTGTCTCTTTGTCCTATTCCTAGGGTCACAAAAGGTCGTCGGTCCACTATCTTATGGGTACGTTCACCTGAAGCCTCGCTCATGGCCATGTGATAGCCTGGAGACTCTTGAGTTTCACTCACAGGCTGATCCCTCCCTTGTCTCCTCAACTTCATTCGTCTGATACGCTCTAAGGCCTCTGCCTGTGCTTCTTCTCGAATTCGTTTTTCCTCCTCTTTACGTTGCTTAGCAGTATTGAGTCGACTTAGCATTTCCTCCGTGAGGGGTTCTTGATACAGCTTGACTCTGCACCCGCTAATATAGTTTGGGAGAACATCCCCCTCTAGAGTGGCTAGTTGTACTGCTCCACTCGTGGAGATCCTATTGATGATCATAGGTCCGTAGCCTCTCTTTTCTAGCTTTCTTGCGTGTTGTTTCAATGTGTAGACTAACACTAGATCTCCTGCTTTCAAGCCCTTATCCTTCACATGGGCATCAAAGTATGCCTTTTGCCGTTTCTTTGCAGCATAGATGCCTGCTGCTGCTCGTAGCCTCGTCTCACCTAAACGCTCTAGATCAAAGATCCTAGAGGACAACTCGTGTCCATTCCACTCATGCTCTTGTGCTACTCTTAAAGCTGGAATTAGGAAATCTAATGGTAGCACCGCATTTTGTCCGAAGACCATCTGAAATGGGGTGGCATTGAGTACCGTTTTGTAAGCAACTCGGTATGCCCAAACAGCATGATGAAGTTGTTTGTCCCAATCCGAGCGTTTATTATTTACAAGTTTCGTCAATACGTTACATAGGATCTTATTCGTGCTCTCGGCTTGTCCGTTAGCTTGTGGGTGATAGGGTGCAGACTTCTTATGTATCACCATGAATTCTTGAAGGAGATTTTCAATGACCTCATTCAAGAAGTGCGTACCTCTATCACTAACCAACTCTATTGGTAACCCATATCTAGTGAACACATTTTCGAATAAGAATTTAGCCGTCGTTTGAGCATCATTCTTCGTCGTGGCTTTTACTTCCACCCACTTTGTAAGGTAATCTGTGGCTACAATAATGTATTCTGCATGGGAGTTTCTAGCTGGGGGGTTGATGGGACCTACAAAGTCTATACCCCACTTTGAAAATGCACGCCCTCCCATCATTGGCCTTAAGGGCATTTCATCTTTTCTTATCGGATATTGGGCACGTTGGCATGTGTCACAACTCTTCACATAAGTATGTGCATCCATATGAAGAGTGGGCCACCAAAGTCCTAAAAATAGAATGGTCTTAATTACCCTGTCAGGCCCAAAGTGTCCACCTGCAGTACCGCTGTGTGCCGCTTCTAAGACTTTCAAATAGTCTGATTCATGAAGGCACAGTCTTAGGTAACCATCCTTGCCTCTTCGATATAGGTTGTCTCCTACTAAGGCATAGTCTTGAGCCTCTTGCTCCATGCTCCGTTTTCTTGCAAGACTAGCCTGATTGGGTAATGTTCCCGATCTCATGAACTCGACCAATGGAGCACTCCAATCTGGGATTAATGACACGTGATAAAGAGTGGCATGTTCCACTGGGATTCTCTTCTGGCACACTGAACAATTGTGAATCCAATCTTGTATTTCTTTGTCCATGCTAGGCCAATACACTCCTAAACGTTTTAGATTCTGCAATGTTCGTTGTTTAGAGTAGTGATTCCCTAGCAATCCCTCATGGGCTTGTTGCAATCAACTAGTATGTTCATCGTCCTCGACACAACAAGCTAATACGCCCTCGGTATCTTGCTTGTACATACTTCCGGCCAATATTTGATACTTTAGTGATTTTACAATTTCCTCTTTGCTTGTTTTCACATTCTTATTTGCAGGCCCGAAGGTTAGGACTGGTACCAACTTACTTGCCCATTTAGGAACAACTTCTAAATTGAACAGATAAGCATCGGGCAATTCATCAGACACTCCTTGCGGTGGCTCTCCTGAAGTGATGCGAGAAAGATGGTCTGCCCTAAGATGGGTCCTACCTTTCCTGACAACAACTTCAAAGTCGTATTCCATTAGTAAGAGGAACCATCTTACTAAGCAGCCTATATTGCAAGGTTTATTGGCCAAATATAGTAGAGCTTGATGATCAGTGAAAAACTTGAACTTATTGGCTAATAGATAGTGTCTAAACTTCTTCACAGCATATATCATGCCTAAGCCTTCTTTCTCCGTTGTGGTGTAATTTCGTTCAGCTGCATTTAATTGCCTACTAGCATATGCTATCGGCAAATCTAGGTTTCCTTCACCTGTGGGTTGTGCTAGCACACATCCTATTGCATGATTGGAGGCATCTACATGGACATGAAAGGGTTTGCTCCAATCCGGAGTAGTCAATATTGGTGTTGTGCACAAACGTCTCTTCAGCTCGTTGAAGGAAGTCTCGCATTCCTCGCTCCATTCAAAATTTGTTAACAACCCATAAAGAGGTTTAGCTATGATGGCATACATGTGGATAAACCTACGGTAATATCCACAATGGCCCATAAAGGCTTGTACCTCTTTAACATTCCTTGGTCTGGGCAACTCTGCTATTGCTCTTACTTTGTCTTCATCTGTTGAAATTCCATTCTTAGAAACAATGTGACCTAAGATCTTACCTTGTCGTACCATAAACACACACTTCTCTGGATTCAGACACACTCGATAATCTCTACACTTGTTGAAGATTTTCCTGAGCTCAGGGATGTGGTAACTTCTTTCCTGGGAATGAGCGCATAAATCATCCACATATACTTCTAAGCTCTTTCGCAAGAACTCTTTGAAGACATGACACATGAGTCTTTGGAATGTTGTCGGTGCATTGGTGAGCCCAAATGGCATCACACGAAATGCAAAGATTCCCCATTCTGTGGCAAAGGCCGTTTTGTGTTGATCTTCGGGGGCAATGGCTACTTGGTTGTAACCTGAAAATCCATCAAGGAAGCTGTAAACTTCCTTGCCTGCAACACGCTCCAATAGATGTTCGGTGATTGGAAGTGGATAACTATCTCGGATCGTAGCGGCATTGACTTTTTTAAGGTTAATGCACACTCGCAATTTCCCATTCTTCTACAATGGGGGACACCCATTCAGTGTGCTCAATCTCATAGATGAATCCGGCTTCAATCAGCCTATCAATTTCCTCTTTTATTTTGGCTGCATAATTGTCATTATATGTGTAGGGCTTTTGTTTGGTGGGCTTGGCATCAGCGGTCATCGGAATCGTATGAGAGCAAATCTCTGGATCTACTCCTTTCAAGTCTCTATAGTGCCATGCGAACACATCCCTATATTCCCTTAATAGAGCTACAAGCTCTGCTTCTTCTTCTGCACTTAGGTGGTCTCCTATGTACGTACATCGCTCTTCGTTCCCTTCAATGGTCACTACAATTTTTTTGGTCTTTTCTTTATTGTCATATGCTTCTCCTATAATGGCCTCTCTCTTAGGCATTCGCACCAAAATTTTTCGGTCTTCCACTTCATATTTCTTGAAATTTTCTGGTACTTCAAACAATGATTCTTCCTCTTCTTGTCTCACTGCTTTTCTTTTCTTTTTCTTTTGACCTCCTTCACTTCCTTTCTTTGAACTTATCGTTTTAATACTCGCAAGGGGTTCTTCTTCCTTTTGGGTTAACACTCCTAGGTCTTCTAAGTAGTGTTCCTCTGAGTCAAAGTATGTATCCATCACAATGGATTCTAGATCATCGTCATCCTCTTCTTCTTCTATGAACTTACTAGGATCACACTCTTCCAACAAGGGCTGACACATGAACACTGAAATATCATAACCCTCCTCATCACAATGGGGTGTCCATTGTTCCTCATTGACTGCAATGTCCATGGTAGCTAAGATTTCTGCCCAACCATGAGGCTCAAATTCCTCATCTGGAAATATCATTGGTGTATAGGCTGGGTCTTTTATTGGTCTATCTCCGGGGGGAGTTCATTCTTCTCTCGCTTTTAGGCGCTTTTCCTCTTCCTCCGCGACCTTGCACATCCACAAGTGAGTATCTTCGTGCAGCCAGGATGGTTCAAGTGAACTTCCTGAATGCACGGAGATAGAATCTTCTTTCGCTTTGTGGATAGGATTCCACTGTAGGGGTGGTACATCTCTGAAGGTGTAATCCTTCAGATTGACCTTGGTGGTGACCCCTAAGTGCTGTAAGTACAAGGAGTTGGTTCCCCAATCCTGTACTATTTGCAATTGTCGTAGGAAAGGTCTTCCTAGGATCATCTCGTAAACATTATTCTTCTCAAAGTCACATATAGCAAATGTATGTTCAAACTCTACACCACAAGTGGTTAGAGTTATCCCTTCAAGCAATCCGAGAGGTCTTTCAAAATGACCATCTGCCATCTGAAGTTTCATTCTCGTTGGTCTTAAGGTGGGTTTGCCCCATCGCTTCCACAAGGAGGTGGTCGCAATAGCAACACCAGCACCCGAATCCACAATTGCTTTGGTTGTGTAACCTTGATAGGTGATCGGAAGATAAGTGTTACCTTCTTCACCTTCGCTCATGTCTCCTATCTTGTCGAGAGGTATCTCAGGAACTTTCTGCTTAGAGCCTACTTTTGGTATATTGGATTCAAGTTCTGGAACCTGATCCTTCACATGATTCCAGAGCTCCGGTTTTGCCTTGAGCAGCTCCTCTACAGTGAGATGACATTGAACCTTAGTGTTCTTCACAACATCAGTGTTCCTGGGAATCACTGAGTCTTCATTTCTCACCAATATTGTGGGAGCTCTGATCTGGAGAGATTCAGATTCCCATGGGCCTGTGAAATGAGGCAACTCTTGTAAAGAATTAGATTCAAAATCTAATCTCTCATCCTCTTGTTGCTCTGTTTGATCTCCATAGATAGACGGAATGTCTTGGGGAAATTGATCATGAAGATCATCAATCTCAGGAATAGGAGGGGTATCACCCTTCTCCTTGGCCCATTTCTCTTCTTGTATTTCCCGCAAGAACTCTTGAGAGTACTGTTGAATAGAAGGAGGTATTCCAGCATCCGTGGAATTAGGAACATAAGCTCCCATTGATGGTGAGCTTCCTCTTTCAACAACTGGTTGAGCCTGTGGAGGTAAAGAAACTTGTGATTTGTTTACCAACTGCTCTAATCTTTCTAGTAAGCCTTGGAAATGCAAATCCGGCTTGACAGAGTTTGTCTGATTGAACTTTTGACTAGTCTCAAGTATAGCTTGAGCTTGTTCTACCATTTTCATGCACATTTTCATCCGTTCAATCTCTAAATCTGCTCTAGGGTAACTCTTGTCTAGGTTTGCAGCTGTTGGCCCTTCTTGAAGTCGAGCTTGGTAGGCCTTGAACATCATGTCCAAGCCTTCAGGAGTGGGGTCAGCTAATACTGATCCTACTCGGGGTGGTGGGTGGGTTACGTGGGGTGTATTAGAGGGTGGAGGAATGGAGGGTGATGGGGATGGTAGTGGTGGAAGTGTGTGGGAGTGCGGTTGAGATGTGATCTCTATGATTTTTGCCTTGGTTTCTCTCAAGCTTTCTTCAAGTTCGTTTATCTTTTTTGCCCATTGCCTCTTCATTCTTTCACGACTATCCTTCCAGGCTCTAGTCCTCTTTTTGGTTATGCTCTCTGTTTCACTCACCTCGGGGCTCTTTTCCAAACCAACACCTGGGTGTTGTTGAAGTGCCTGGGCTCTTGTGATCACCTGCACAGGTGCAGTGGAAGTCACACTCCCTGTGGAGTCTACAACTAACCCAACAACATTGATAGGAGTGATTTTAGGCATGTTATTAGGGTTCTTTGGGCAATCTCGTAGGAGATGTTCTTTCCCGCAGTCTTGACAGAAACCCTGAATGGTTACTGGTTGAGGTTGTGTAGGGACAGGCAGTGGACAATCACGTATAAGGTGATCTCCCTGACATCTGAAGCATGGTCCTCTAGGAAATGGGGGTCGTACCTGCCTAGGTTGAGGTCTAGAGTTGGGGTTTGTGTACATGACATTAGAATACTCAGGTTCCCCACTATTTTCACTTGGGTCCTCATAATAGTATGACTCGTTACGCTCGGGTGACTGCATGTAGTAAGCCTGTGGGCTATCAATATGTGTGGAGTCAAAACTATGGTCACTTGGATCACTGTCTGATAGCAATGGGGTGACTGGGACTATGGCTCTATTCAGATTTTCTTCAGTAGATGCATATTTCACTGGGATCACATTGGTTGGAGCAGGAGGTTGCTGCACTAGGACTGGTTGAGGTCTCTGCTGCCCTTGATAAGGTGGCTGATAAGTTTGCTGTGGTCTGTTGTATTGTTGTGATGGGTACTGATTCTGGTATCTACCATGTTGTGGATATGGCTGAGGATAATTTTGCCTAACAGTTTGTTTGTTATATGGGCAGTCTTGTGCAGTGTGGTTGGTGTACCTGCGCTCTATGGTGCAGTACTGGCTACTAGGATTTGCCTGGGGTTGGGCCATAATGGGACATACACTTGCCATATGGTCACCGCCACAATTGTAGCACCGCTTAACTAGGGCAAATCTCGGAATTTGCTTGCTAGAGACACCTAGTTTTTGGGCTACCTTCTCTGCAAGTTCCTCGATGGATGTGGATTGACCAGATGTCATGTTACTAGAGCTATCAGAATCCTTATAGATTTTTGATAGTTCTAATTCCTCACCTAGATTGTCCTCAATGTCTATGCACATGCGCATGCACTCCTCTATCGTTCTGGGGTCCTTCAGGTACACATATGACCTGAGCTTAGTGCTCAACAATCCATCTAGGAACAAGGCCACTTGTTTGGCTGGTGTGGGTAACTCCGGCATCGGGCATCTCTCCAGGTATTGTCTAAATCTTCTTCCAGCTAGTCTGACCGTCTCTTGAGGTGTTTGTTTGAAGCTGTGAATTAGTGAGGAGGTGTTATGCCTGATTCCACTCTTAGAAAACTCAACAATAAATGCCTCTAAGAGCTGGTCTATGTTTCTGAAATGCCTCTCATTTAGTGGTTGAAACCACGTAAGGGCAGTGTTCCTAAGAGTTAGACCGAAAGCATTATATTGTGTGAATAGGTCCTCTACCTGTTCAGCTTTCAATACTTGTCGAAATTCTGCCACATGGTCATAAGGGTCTCGCGTGCCATCGAAATAATTCTTCATGGACTTCACCAGTTGAGTTGGTAGCAGGGTCCTAGTGTGTTCTCTCGGCCTTGGCAAAGGAAAATCATCAATATCCCTTTGATTCCAAGGGGTTCTATGTCTCTCAGGTTCCACTCTATTCCTTTCTGTTCCCGTCCTTTCTCTTCCTAGGGAGTTGGCAAAACTTACCTCAGGCTTGTCTCTACTTCTATCTCTTTGGGCTCCATGAGCTTGGGAGGTCCCAGCTCCTTGGTGACCAAAGGACACATTAGACCTTGGTTGGGGAAAAAAAAATTCACCCTTCCATGTGTAAGCATGCCTGCCATGTTCAGTGACCACGAAGATTCTCTCTGATGCATTGTCTAGGTAGGTTACTTGGCCTGGGCTATCAGGGTCTTTAAACTCATAGATTGTGAGGGCACTCACTTCCTGGGGTTGAGCAGATTTGTATCTCCAAAAGGCCTCATCGGTTTCACGGTTTAAGAGCAGATCTATGCTTTTATTATCCTGTGGAATCCACTCTGGAGTCATGATTCTGGTCAAGATAGATTTACCACGGGGAGTTCTTGGCTCTCTTTCTAAGTTCCCTTGCTCTATATCACCCATGTCGGTCTCCGCAATCAAATTTCCAAACTCATCAGTTCTATCAGGAAGAGTGGTGACTACATATATAGTTCCCTCTTTATCTAGGTATGCTCCATTCTCAAACTTGACTACCGGGTAGTCTAATCCATGGGGTTGATCGGGGTTCTTAATCTGGACCACCGATCTTCTCAGTCCGTCTTCGTAGACGCGAGCACCTAGACGATTCGTCCTGATATATTCCAATTGAGTCTTGTAAGGTCCCTCTGGCTTTTCTAGATAAGCCAACCCTGAACTACCTATTGGTCTCTCCATGTGATAGGACATCTCAGAATCACTTGTTTCTGATCCGAGAGTGTATGGGTAATCACTCAACTGCTGGGCCCAAGACCTGGCAGTGTGATTGACACTAGCTTCAGAAGATCTGAGGCTTTGTCTGTCTCGGCCTAAGTGTCTGCCTGATCTAAGGTTCATATGCCTGATTTATCTACCCCCTTGGACTCAAGCACACTCTCGTTGCAAGTTAATTTGCACCAATCACTTTGTTCTTTTGAGTTGAATATTATGTTTATGGTCTTGTCTGAAATCGCGTCGTCAGGAGTACTTAAGTGAATTTCCGCACTTGAGAAGTGATCGACTCCAGTTTACCTTTTGTTCCTTAGGGTTTTCGCACTTACGACCTATTTACTTCTTGCACTTGGTTGCTTAATACTCTTGGACTTGATTCGTGCCTAAGGTTGCCCTAATTAATTACCACACCTAAGTCGTACTTAGCCTAGGCTAGGAATTGACAAAGGAGGGTTGAGAGATCTTCCAACCTTAATTAGCTGGTAGACCAGACTGCTACTCAAGCCCAGGAAGCCTTCTCCCAAGCTTGGTACTCACCCTTGCTAGCTTGCTTTGGATTACCTTGAGTGCACACAAAGTTCCTGCAAAAACTCACCAGTTAGTATAGCTTTATTACCACAAGTAATTGGAAGACACACATCAATATTTTTAGTCCCCCTGGAGTAACTCACTGTACCCCCCTGAATCTGAGAACAACTTAGTTCCACCTAAAGGTCAACTTAAAAATGCATGTTCTCAACGAGCTTTCCAACGAGACCAAAATCTCATCAATCGGAGTTCGTATGGTCAAGTTATGACCATTCAGGCACTAAAGGGTCAAAACAGGCACTCAGGGTTCAGGAGATCCCTCTCTGGTTTCTAGGCCTTTTGCCCACTTCCAAGGTTCTAAAGTTATACCAAGGTGCCTAAAATTAAGCTCAACTACCCTTCCAATCACTCAAAAAATTAACCCTAAATTTTCATGCGTTAAAGGCCGTGTATCGCGATAGGTCGGGTCGAGGTGTCGCGATAGGTCGTGAAGTGTCGCGATAGGTCGAAGTGTCGCGATAGCTCGTGAGGTGTCGCGATAGGTCGAAGTGTCGCGATAGGTGGGAGGTGTCGCGATAGGTCGAAGTGTCGCGATAGGTCGGGTCGAAGTGTCGCGATAGGTCGTGAGGTGTCGCGATAGGTCGGGTCGAAGTGTCACGATAGGTCGCGAAGTGTCGCGATAGGTCGGGGTGTCGCGATAGCTCGTGAAGTGTCGCGATAGGTCGGGGTGTCGCGATAGCTCGTGAGGTGTCGCGATAGGTCGGGGTGTCGCGATAGCTCGTGAGGTGTCGCGATAGGTCGGGGTGTGGTGAATTTTTCTGTTCTATCTAGTGTTCCTGGGAGCTCTAGGCCTGCGCAGTGTCGTGGTGCACTCAGAATCGTGATTGGGTGAAATTTTCGGAGTGTCGCGATAGCTCGAGCTCAACGCCTCGGGGACTGTGCAGACAATTTCTGTACCTGCTGAGCTTGCTGGAGATGATGATGGAGCTGCCACCTGCAAGAAACATGCAAAAAACACGCAAAGACAAGCACGCACAATCGCTCTCTCTCAAACTCGCACACAACAAATGAGGGAATGATAGGGAAGAGGGAATATGTAGTGGAGAAGGAGATGGAGGTGGAAATGGAGAATGAGGTGAAGATGAAGATGGAGATGGAAAAAAAATCAGAAATTTACCTACTACTTACCATTCCAACGCGTCCTCTCTACGTCTTACCATCACACGCTCGTCCTCAAAGCTCGATCCCCGGCAACGGTGCCAAAATTTGGTGTAGCTCAGTGATGAGTAGCACCTCCTTTAATGTCAATCCGGGAAGACGTGAGGATGGTATGAAGACCACGAGCAAGTGGAAGCACAAGTGCGTGAGTGAGAAGCACACAAGCATGCACACACATACACACACACGCGCACACACGACAAGAACAAAGAGAGTAAGACAATGGAATCACTTCTATTGCAAGAAAGTTCTCATACAAGCTCAAACTACAAGAAGCTCTCCCAAAAATGAGCTCTCTAGCTCTATTTATAGTTTTTGACTAGCTTTGGCCCTGTCCAGACCTAGTGTCCGGCCTAGTTAAAAGTTAGGTTCCAGGGCTTATTTGAGGGCTCAAACGAGATCTAAAAATTATGAAAATTGGCAGGCAACTACTTCTAAGGCTCCCCAAGCTCGAGGACTCCTCGGCTTGTACAAAATGGAGCTACAAAAAGGTGAAATGATATTTACAAGGGTTTTTAGTGATGAGAATCACTTAAAAATGATGAAAGGGTTTTGAAAAAAAATGAAGGGTTGCCTTAGTGCTAGATCTGCATGTGTGTCCGTACTTGCCTCTTCCCGTATACTGCCAACAGCTGCAGTGTCATTCATATAACTTTGTTCCCATTCTGCAATTGTCTCTTGCTCCTGTTTGAGCTGATCTGCCATCTTGGTCAACTTTTCTTCCATGTCTTTTATGTCCTCGTTTGATTTGTCAGTATCTGTCGGTGGTTGATCACTGAGGAGAGCTGTCATGAGCTCCTTGTTCCTGTCCCTTAAGTGGTCGGCTTCCTCCATGCTCACCTTGAGCTGTGATTCGAGTACCTTGCTACGAGCATGGATCCTTGTTTTCTCTTTTTCAGTCATGTCTAGTTTCTTTGTGAGCTCCAAAACTTGCTCTTTTAGTCTGGCATTTTCCGTTTCTAATATTCTGTACTGTGTTTTGGTTGTTTTTATTTCCTCGTGTTTCTTCAAAACTTGAGCTTCTGCTTTGGATAATTTCTTAGCCAGATTCATACCTTCTTTTTGAAGCTCCTGCTTTTCGAGCATGGCTTGGTCGTAATCTTCATCAGCATCAAGCATCAATTGTTGAGAGTCTAGTGCAGTGCGAATCATGTCCTGCACCACAGGCTTGAGCTGAGCTATATCCACATTCAGCCATGTCTTTGGTATGTCTGGGGTCTCTCCTGTATGTACATCTTGTCCCTTCGCAACGTGGATCATTTCCTTATGCGGTTGTCGGACCTGTAGTTGTACTTGTAATTCTGCGTCATTTTCCATTACCTTATGAACCTTCGTGGCACTCCCTTGAAATGTGACATCCATTGGGGACGGTTCTGCCACAACCCTTAGTGGGGTGAAGGGTTCTTCGTCTTCTTTTCCTTCTTCCTGAGGCTTATCCTCTGATATCATTAAATGCTCCTCATCATCAGATTTGCCCTCCTTGGTGTGGGTAGTGGAGGCATCTTTTGGTTGAATGGGGTGCTGCCTTTCTTCTCGTGCCTTCTCTTTGGTTGTATTTTGGTCTACCAGTGGTGATTGAGCTTTTTCCTTGTGGCCTGCTTGGTCTTCGCCATAGTCTACTTCATTTAATTCGGCCCACTGGCCATCATCCTTCGATTCACTTTGAATATCTACATCCAATAATGATGTATTGGGCTTTTCTTGGCCGTCGGATCCAGAACTAGAGTTGTCTAGCCCAATTTCCCGATATCTATGTACCTTGGTGAGTTTTCCTTTTGGTTCCTGAGCTTTTGCGGACTGTTGATAATGATGACCGTGCACTGGCAGATTAATTTGTCCTTCTGTATATTTGTGAGTCTCCTCCAGTGCTTGGGTTAATTCTTCTTCCGTGATCTTTCTGGTTCCTTGAGTAGTGGTCGTAGGCAGTACATGTACTCTCTTTGTTTTTGGTACTTCCTCTTCTGCTTGTTGGACTTCTCGAGGTCGTTTTGTGCCTCTCATTGTGCCTCTCATTCGGGGTTGCAAACTTGTTTCTGCTTCTTCTACTTGTTTGCTTCCTTTCTTCTGTTTCGGTACAGTAGCTGCTTTGACAAATTGAGCCAACTCCATTGAAGATGGCATCTCCTGTAAGTGTATCTGTTCATACTCGAGAAGCAAAAGTGTTGGTGAATCAATCTAACTTCTTCTTCGATGTCCACCCTATTGATGTCGACGAAAGTTCTTGTTTTTGCTCCACGACTCTCTTCCTTGACCGTGTTCACACCATCCTTTTCCCATCCAAATGCTTCTTTGATTAAGTCGTGGGAGAATTGAATGACTACCCATTCTCCATTTTTATCCATCACATTGGCTTCTGGTACCAATGGATCATGTAGTGCTGGTCGTAGAGTGTTCATGATCTGTGTACAGCGTTGGAAATCCGGTTTGTAGATAGGTAGCTCAAAATATTTATGAATTCCTGCTTTCTTCATGATATCGATTGTGGATGGCAGTCCATGTAAAACTTTGAAGTCCTGGGACATGATGGGAAAGTGGTGCTCTGTGTCCATGATCTTTATGTTGGCCAAGAAGAGATATTCCTCAACTGGCTGTTCATCTCTGAACCAATGGCCTTTTGCTTTTGTAAGACATTGGGGAGGAAATTCTTGGACCTCCTCTTGGATTGTAGCTTCAGAGTCTTCAGAAGCCATCTGCACTTACAAGGAAAAGTGCATTACCTTGAAAGGCTTTCATGAGACCATACAGTGTATTGTTGTGAATATGGTAGCTCGTCACTCCGTTCCCCATTATTGCAAGAGTGGGATTTCTTACCGCCTCCTTTTATATTTTTTTTTTCTGAAAGAAGACAATCATTAGTATAGCCGAAGCATAGTTTATGTACATAGTATGTCCATTCCTGTCAGGTTAAAGCTAAGATCTAGTCTCACTTGGAGATCGTGCACCACTAGTTTGATAATGTACATCTTGTGCCGAATGCTTGGCCCTGTATTGCGGCCCTATCATGCTTACTTGAGGTGCATCAGACACTACATGAGTGCAATTGGGTGCTTTATCTCCTCGATCATCCGCTCCTCGTGGTAGCTTTGGTTTCCAGATCCATTTTGAGAACACTGAGAGAGGTCGCTGGGTTTTCTCGATTCGTGCAGCTGCTCGTGTTCCATTTGCTTCATCCATTGTCCGAGTGAATTTAGCATTGTTTTGCGATTTTCTCTGATGACTCTTATGTGTTGTTGACTTGTTCCTTGTCTGATGTGGTATTTTCTCCTTTGTCCTTACGTTCTGTTTAGCTGCTTGTCTGACCTTTTTGGGAATCCATATCTGATGTTGCGATCTTTGAGCTTCAAGCAAGGGATTGGCAATCCATACTAGCACTGGTTCGTTTTGTCTGTAGTTCCTTGCAGCTGGTTTCGTGATGCCTGTTTCCTTCTTCAGAGCGCTTGTGGACGTTTCTTGACTCTGTATTTGATCCTTGCGTACCCACATATATTTAGGTGGTTCTCGATTCGAGTATCTGCTTGTTGGTTTCCAATAGTGCGATCTTTGGATGTTTTGAGCCTGTTTAGGAGAGCGCGTCTCGTCATTGGTTGGCTTCTCCACAATCGCATCGGATAACTTCGACCCTATAGTGGATGTCGTTAAGTTCGAAGTTTCAGCTCCTATGCATTTGCTTCCTGATTGGTGAGCATAGTTGATACTTTCTTCTGTCGTTTTTTGAACTTCCTCCGATCTTGGTATTGACATGGTTTGGATACATGGTTTCTCTTCAAGCAAGCTGAAAATCTCTTTATGCCCTATCGTAGCTGAAATATAACCTTGAGCTAGATGGATACACGCTTCTGTCTCAATGATCCAGTCGTGTCCTAGAATGAAGTCTTCTATCAAATCGTCATCCTCACACACTAGGACTCTTTGTTCCATGGAGGAATTTCCTAGGTGGAGGGATACATTCGTAGTTCCAATGCATTCTATGGTGTGGCCTCCAATTCCTATTAATTGGGCTTTTGTGGGATTCAATTCTAATTGCAACTCGTCTGCTATTCTCTTTCGCATGCAGCTAAGGCCTGCTCCTGAGTCTATCAATGCATCTATCAATTTATACTCTGTCTTGCCAATCCCTAGGTTTAGGTAAGGTTGCGTTTTATACATACCCGTTGAATCCTTATTTTTGACCTGATAGTTTGCCATAGGGATGGGCTCTTCTCCTTGGAGATAACGTTCATCTCTTTGCCTGATCCACTCTTTCCGTTTCCTAATGCGTTCTAGTGCTTCCTGTCGGGCTTCCTCTCGAATTCGTTCTTCTTCCTTTTTCCTATTTTGAGCTCCTAACAGCCGTGCTAGCATTTGATCAGTCATAGGCTCCATGAATCGTCTCACTCTGCATCCACTGATGTAGTTGGGAAGAATGTCTCCGTCTAGGGTAGCGAGATTGACTGCACCACTAGTAGAGATTCGATTTATAATCAAAGGTCCATATCCGCGTTTTTGTAGCTTCTTTGCATGTTGTTTTAGGGTGTATACTAGGACTAAGTCGCCTTCTTTTAGTCCCTTGTCTTTTATATGTGAATCATAATATGCCTTTTGTCTCCGTTTAGCGACGTAAATGCCTGCTACAGCTTGCAATCTAGTCTCGTGCAACTTTTCAATTTGATCTAGTTGCTGGGACAGTTCATGACCGTTCCACTCATATTGTTGGGCCACTTTCAATGTAGGTACTAAGAAGTCAATTGGCAAAATTGCATTCTGCCCATACACTAGGTTGAAAGGTGTGGTTCCAATGGCCGTTTTATATGCCACTCGGAAGGCCCAAATTGCGTGATGCAATTGTTTGTCCCAATCCGATCTCCCATTATTGACAATCTTTGTCAATACAGTGCATAGTACCTTGTTGGAACTTTCAGCTTGTCCCTCTGCTTGAGGATGGTATGGGGCTGATTTTTTATGAATCACTAGAAAGTCATTCATTAGCGACTCAATGACTTTGTTTAGGAAATGCGTTCCTTGATCACTCACTATCTCGATCGGTAGTCCAAAGCGTGTGAAAATGTGCTCAAAGAGAAATTTTGCTGTGGTTTGAGCATCATTTTTTCTAGTGGCTTTTGCTTCTACCCACTTGGTTAGGTAGTCGGTGGCTACTATAATGTACTCCGCATGTGATCCTTTAGCCGGTGGATTGATAGGTCCTATGAAATCTATACCCCACTTGGTAAATGCTCTCGCACAAACCATGGGTCTTAAAGGCATGTCGTCTCTTCGAATGGGATATTTCGCTCTCTGGCATGTTTCGCAGCTTCTCACATATGTCTCCGCATCCATATGTAGAGTTGGCCACCACAAGCCTGCAAAGAGAATCATCTTGACCGTTCTGTCTGCTGAAAAATGTCCTCCAGCCGCTCCTGCGTGTGCCATCTCCAATATGGGGAGATATTATCCTTCATGCACGCACAATCTGAGTTGATTGTCTTTTCCTCTTCTAAACAATTGTTTCTCCATTATCACATAATCCTTGCTCATTTCTTCTAGGGTTCGCTTTCTTGCTAAGCTAGCTCCTATCTCGTGCTCTTTCGTTTTGAGGAATTGTACTAATGTTTTACTCCAATTAGGCGCTATGGTCGAAAAAGGTAAGGACACGTGATCCTCTGGGATAGTCTCTTTGCATTCCACACAATTACTTACATAATCGTGAACATCTTTTGACATGTCAGGCCAATATACGCCTAACCTTTTTAATTCTCGAATTGTTCCATGCATCCCTTGATGGGTTTTCCACTTGTTTACATGTGCCTGTTGAATTAGTTGCTTCTGTTCGTCCTCCTCGACACATCTCAATAAGACTCCGTTAGGTTCCTTATAATACATGCTTCCAGCAACAATGTGTAAATTTCTTGTTTGAAGAATCTCTTTTTTGCTATTCTTATTTATTGAGTGTTGAGGGCCATGGGTGAGTATGGGAATTAGTCGTTCCGCCCACTTCGGACATACTTCAAGATTAAACAAATACGTATCTGGTAAATCATCCGGTACTCCGCTAGGTGGTTCTCCATGCGTTAGCCTTGAAAGGTGATCCGCTCTTACATGTGTGTTTCCTTTTTTGACTATTACCTCAAAGTCGAACTCCATTAATAGTAAGAACCATCGTACCAATCTTCCTGTGTTGCAAGGCTTATTGACTAAATACAACAAAGCCTGATGGTCTATAAAGAACTTGAATTTGTTGGCTAAGAGGTAGTGTCTAAACTTCTTCACTGCATAAACCATTCCTAAGCCTTCCCTTTCAGTAGTCGTATAATTTCTTTCTGCTTGGTTTAATTGTCTACTCGCATAAGCGATTGGATGGTCAAGCTTCCCTTCATCAGCCGGTTGAGCTAAGATACATCCAATGGCATAGTTCGAAGCATCAACATGAATATGAAAAGGCTTGCTCCAGTTGGGTGATTTTAGAATTGGGGCTGTACTCAGCCGCTTCTTAAGCTCGTTGAAGGCCTTCTCACACTCGTCTGTCCATGTGAACTGAGTCAATAGACCATATAAAGGCTTAGCTATTATGGCATACATGTGAATAAACCTACGGTAATATCCACAGTGTCCCATAAAGGCTTGTACTTCCTTCGCGTTCCTGGGTCTTGGTAGCTCTAAGATAACTTTAATCTTTTCTTCGTCCGTGGATATTCCATTCCTTGAAACGATGTGTCCTAGGATTTTTCCTTGTCGTACCATGAAGACACATTTCTCAGGGTTCAAACAAACTCTATACTGTCTACATTTATTGAATATTTTTCTCAGTTCCGGTATATGGTCTGGTCGTTGATTTGAGTATGTACACAGATCATCTACGTATACTTCCATACTTTTTCTCAGAAATTCTTTGAATACATGACACATCAGTCGTTGGAAGGTGGCTGGCGCATTAGTGAGCCCGAAGGGCATTACTCTAAATGCATAGATTCCCCATTCAGTCGCGAATGCGGTTTTATGCTGGTCCTCAGTTGCAATAGCTACTTGGTTGTAACCCGAGAATCCATCCAAGAAGCTATAGACCTCCTTGCCGGCAACTCTTTCCAAAAGATGGTCTGTGATAGGTAAAGGGAAACTATCACGTATGGTTGCTGCATTTACTTTTTTCAAGTTGATACACACCCTTAGTTTTCCGTTTTTCTTGGGCACTACCACTAGTGGCGATACCCATTCTGTGTGTTCAATCTCATAAATGAATCCTGCCGCTAGTAATTTGTCAATTTCTTCCTTTATTTTTGCTGCATAAACTTCATTATACGTATAAGGGCGTTGTTTAGAAGGTTTTGCATCCGATGTCATAGGGATTCGATGAGCACATATGCTGGGTTCTACACAATTGAGGTCTTTGTACGTCCAAGCAAACACGTCTCGATACTCTCGGATGAGTCGTATGAGATCCTCTTCTTCTTCTTCCGATACATCTTTCCCAATATATGTGCACCTCTCTTCTCCGTCTTCTACCGTTACGACAACTTTCTTGGTTTGTTCCTTGTTGTCATAGGCTTCTCCATCCCGGGCCTCTCGTTTAGGCATTTGAGTAGCTATCTTTCTTTCTTCCACTTCGTATCTTTTAAAATGTTCTGGAACTTCGAAATGGTCGGGTTCCGGTTCCACTTTACTCGTGTCCTCTCTAGGCTCGTGGATTATTGGGATGGTTTCGATTGCTAAGACTTTTGTTGGTCTTTCTTTTGATTCTTTTTGCATGGTTTCTAAATATTGTTCCTCAGAGTCAAACTCTGGTTCCATTTCTATGCTTTCGTACTCTTCTTTCCACTCTTTCTCTTCAATTTCCCCTTCTTCTACTTCTTGGAGGATAACCATGTAGAGGTTCACGTCATATCCTTCCTCGTCTATACAGTCGTTCATCGTCAATACTTCCTCATTCATACACACGTCTAATGTGGCTAGGATTTCCATCCAGCCATGTGGTTCGAAGAGTTCACCTGAAAAAATTTGAGGCATATAATTGGGGTCTTCTATCGATCGATAGTTAGGGTGCCCTATTGGCCACATTTGTTTTTTACACTCCTCCTTCTTTGCTTCTTTGCACACCCACAACTGGGCATCCTCGTGCATCCAAGATTGGTCACTTGATCCAGCACTGTGAATGGATAGGTCATCTTCTTCTTTGTGGACTGGATTCCATTGTAATGGAGAGACATCCCCATAAGCGAATGTGTGCAAATTTATCTTGGCAGTGTTCCCTTGATGTTGGAGATATAACGAATCTCTGCCCCAATCTTGTACTACTCGCATCTGTCTCATGAAGGGTCGTCCTAATATCATCTCATAATTGTTTGCTTTTTCGAACTTACATATGGCTAGTGTGTGTTCAAATTCCACTCCACATGTGGTTAACTTAATTCCTTCCAATATTCCTAGGGGTCTCTCCACATGACCGTCTGCTAACTGGAGTTTCATGCGAGTGGGTCCTAAGGCTGGTTTTCCCCACTTTTCCCAAATCTCCTTCGTTGCAATTCCTACCCCTGCTCCTGTGTCTAAGATAGCTTTGGTCATGTACCCATTGTAGATGACAGGTAAACAGGTATTCCCTTCATCCCCTTCACTGAACTCTCCTACTTTATCGACTGGAGCCTGTATTGTGGACTTATTTTCCATTTCCTTTTCGTTTGATCCTCCATTCTTTGGCAGTGGTTTCAATTGATCTGCCATTTGCTTCCATAACTGGGGTTTAAGTCGAAGCAATTCTTCCACCGTTAATTGGCATTGTACTTTTGTTTTCTTTAACTCTGTTAAGTTATGCGAACTCTCCTTTCCTTTTCCTGTTCCTTTTCCATGCACCGTGGGTGCTCGTATTACCACTGACTCTCTTTCGTACTCTCCCATATAGTTAGGCAATGTTGAAATGCTTATGGTATCCTCTCTACCTCTCTCGAGTCTTGAAATCTCCTCGTAGGCCTCCTCAAGGTTAGGATGGGGTTGACAGTCTTCCACATCTATTTCCTCAAATGGTGGTGGATCGACACCATTCTTCTTCCATTGTTCTTCTCTGATTCTATCCCACAAGTCCTTGGGCCATTCTGCTTCTAAATCTGGTATGGCTGATACACGGCCATCTTGTGCTGCCTCTTGTTCACCTTGGGGATCTTCTTTCCTAAGTTCTTTATCCTTTGGTTTGATGCATTCTTCATAAGGTTCCTGTGCCATCCTTGTCTCTGGTAGAGTTGGGATAGTCTTTTCTAGGGTTGTTTGTGCTACTTCTATGAGTTTTCTGCATATGGCTAGTCGTTCCTTTTCTAATTCCCCTCTAGGGTAAATTTTTTCATGTTGCTCCATGTTCAGTCCCATTTTGATTCTAGCTTGGTACGCTTTTAGCCACATATCCAAGTCGTCTGGCTTTGGGTCTGCTAGAATTGATCCGGGCTTCTCCCTATCTGAGCTAGGTTCGATTAGCTCAGGAGTCTCCTTAGACTTCCCTTGTTCTTTGTGTTTACTTGATTTTTCAATTTGCTTTTTACTGTTTGTACTCTTGTTTTTTGCCCATTTATCCTTGAGTTTCTCTCGTCGTTCTTTCCATTTCTAAGCTTTTGTGTTGCGGGAATTTTCACATGGATCCTCGGAATCTTCCACTATCTGAGTTGAAGGGCTTATTTTCGTGTTGTTTTTTTGTTCCTCTTCTGATTGCTGTTCTTTTTGTTGTTTTGTTTGGGCTCTAGTGATGGCTTTTAGTGGCACTGTGTACTCCTTATCACTTCCCGATTCTTCTATGACCTCTATTACATTGATTGGTGCAGAACCTTGGTTTTTTACCGGATTCTTAGGGCAATCCCTAAAAAGATGTTCCTTTCCGCAATCACTGCAATATCCTTCCCAGATTCTAGGTGGTGGAGGGTTGTAGGGTCGAGGGCACTCTCTAATGAAATGGTCTCCTCCACATCTATAGCATGGTCCTCTCTGTACTGGTGGTCTACTGGGTGGTCTCATGGGTTGTGGTGCCTTAGGAGCTGCATACATTAGAGTGGAAGTCTCTGCTCCATAAGTCTGATCATAGCCTTCATACCCATAGCATGTAGTCTCATATGCCGGTTCGTATTCCATCATGTAGGCCTCATACGGATAGTACTCACTTGGTAGGGTTTCGTATCCAAGGTTTGTTGATTCTATCTGGGTCATTGTCGTGGCTGGTACTATAGCTCTTTCTAGATTTTCGTCTGGTTGCGCATACTTTACTGGTACTACTTGTTGAGGTTGCGACGGTTGGGGTCCTAGCACAGGTTGTGGTGGTGGGTATGGTGTCTGTTCAATTGGTCTAGGTACTCCCGTCTGTGCTGGATAAGGGTTGTATCTTGGGATCTCTCTGTTCGGTTCTCTAGGTTGATATCCATACGGTCGATACTGAGGTGGTTGGAAAGGGCGTGTTTGCCTATTAAATGGGCAGTTCTCAGTAGTGTGATTAGTGTATTTCTGTTCTATGTGACAATACCAAGAAGCCCCTTGTTGTTGCTGCCTGTTGTATGGATAAGCTGGTTGTGCACCGCCCCCTCCTCGAACACACAGGTGAGTGGGGTGATCTCCTCCACATAAGCTACATCTCCGTAGCATAGGCAATCTTTGAGCTGGGGGTTGATAAGCTCTTTGCCCCTGTGCCCCTAATTTCTTGGCTAGTAGCTCTGCTAATTCTTCCACATGACTGGAGTTGGAAGAAATGGCACTCCTTGAATCGTCCGATTTAGCGCGGCTGGACTTGCTGTTGAGGTCCTCAGCCAAGTTATCTTCCAAATCAATACACTCCTGAAGACACTCACTCAAAGTTTGTAGTCTCTTCACGTACACTAGCGTTCTCAAGGTTCCATTAGTGAGACCATCCAAAAATAATGAAATCATTTTTTGTTGAGTCGGTCTCTCTGTTACTGGGCATCTATCCACGTACTGGTTGAACCTTCTGGCGACATTCTTCACCGTTTCATTAGGATTTTGTTTGAAGCTGTGAATTAGCGAAGCTGAATTGTGTTTGATTCCCCTCTTAGTGAATTCTCCTATGAATTCTTGAAAAAATTGTTCCATGTTTCCAAACTGATTGGGATCTAAGGGTTGGAACCAGGTCAGAGCGGTTCCTATGAGGGTGAGTCCAAACGCCTCATACTTTACAAAGAAGTCGTCCACTTGTTCCGCTCTTAGGACTTGTTTGAATTCAGCAATGTGATCATATGGTTCTCCTGATCCATCATAAGGGTTTCTTACACACTTAGCCACTTGAATAGGCCTCAGCCTTCTAACCGGTTCAGGTGGTCTGGGCATCACAGGAAGAATAGGGACAGCTGGTCGTATTGGTGGCATTCCAGGCTGTCTTCCTATCGGTGTTTGTGGTCTTACTGGTGGTCTGTACTGGTTTCCTATCCCTGGTTGGGTCTGATAGTGTGCTTGTACTCCTGGCGTGGCAAATTGTACATGAGCATGATTAGGTACGCTCCTATGGCTGGTCTGTCCTGATGCAGTATTTTCTGGTTCTTCTTGATTTCCAAATGGATTTTGTGAGGTTGTTGCCTGCTCTCTCTGAGGAAACACAGGTGTACCCATATATCTTAATTGCGACCTGTCTAAGATACTCACAGGCCAATACCTTCTTTGATCTTTATCTAGGTATGTGAGTCTAGTCTCATCATCCGAGTCTTTCAATTCATAGAATGTCATGGGGTTCTCTTCTCTCCCTGGGACAGGTGAATCGGTTTGCAACAATAAGTTTAATCCGTGAATCATATAGACTTCTAACAAATAGTCGTCTTGAGGTATCAAGTCACCTCTCAAGACACGTGACACTCGGGATCTGCCTCTAGGGGTGGTCACAAACTCTTCTGGTTGTGTCCTTCCTAGGTTTTCAGGGTCTAAGAGTTCCCCTCTTTCATTGATCCTTTCCGGGAATTCGGTTACAATGTAGATATGCACCTCCTTCGTATTTGGCAGCTGGTCGGGGTACAATTGTGGCATTTTGGGAAGTTACCATCCTGGCCACAAACCTATTTAAGCCGTCCAGGTAGATTGGAATCTCCTGGGCATTGGTGGACACGTACTGCAGGGTAGTACGGTAGTCCCCCTCCGCCGTAGTCATGAAGCTCCTAGTTGGTGTAGGACCTTGCACGTCTTCCGAAGCCATAGGTACTTCTTCCTCTTCCGAGTCACTAGAGGTCTCAGCGTAGATAGAGTGATGGCTAGCTTGGGCTGCACTTCCTACTGAAGATACGACACTCCTTCGACTACTTAGAACTCTTCCTGACCTCAAGCTCATTCACTCTCTTAAGCCTCTCTTTATGCTTCTTAGATTCCCCTTGGGTAGCTCACTCAATGACTCAATTAGTCTGTCAAAAGAAGGGTTCAACCTGGGCGATACCACTTCCTGACGATACTGCTCTCGGCGATACTGCACTGACCGCGATACGATACCAGATACCCAGACGATACGATATCAATCTGGTGTCGCGATACTATCCCAGAAAACAAACGATGCGACACCTCAACTATGCACGATACGATACCTGAAAATCTCGACGATACGACACCAGAGATCCCAGGCGATACCTGAAAATCTCGGCGATACGACACTAATGACAGTGTCACGATACTGTCCTAATGAACAGACGACACGATACCACAAGGGTGTCGCGATACCAAGTGTTAGTACCCGACGATACGATACCACAGCGGTGTCACGATACCAGAATTCTCGAGACACGATACGATCTCAAAAGACCGCCGATACGATACCAGATATAGTGTCGCGATACCTCACTAGGAAACACCACGATACGATACTGGCAAAATCGACGATACGATACCAGAGATCACAGGCAATACGATCTCACCGTGATGAGTGCGATCGCGATACCAATCTTGGCGACACGATACCACTACGGTGTCGCGATACCAAGATAAGCAATCGATGATACGACACTTGGGGAAGGCCCGATCGCGATACCAAAGTAGTGTCGCAATACCAATGTATCAAGCGATACGATACCACCCGGTAAAGTGAGGTCGCGATACTAAAAACTTAGGCGACACGATACCACAAGGGTGTCGCGATACCAAGTGTTAGTACCCGACGATACGATACCAGGGACCGGTAACGATCGCGATACCAACTCAGTGTCGCGATACCGAAATAGTGTCGCGATACCAAGGTTGGTATCCAACGATACGACACCTCTGGCGAGTGTCGCGATACAAGGGAATTTTGGTATCGCGATACCAAAACTCAACCGATCGCGATACTCAAGCCAAAAGGTCTCCAAACTTGAAAATTTTTATACCCCCTTGCACCTCTCACCCTTCTCCTCACTTCTAAGCCTCTGTCTCTCACCAAATATGCAATTAATCAAAAATTTTCCCCCCCGCGATACTGCGCATTCCTTTTAATCATTTGTTTGTGCAAGTTTAGAGAGTTTTAGGTATTAAATCTTGATGGGGACTCACCTTGGGTCTATCTAGTTTGCTTCTTGATCTTCTGCACAAGCTTTGAAGCTCTCTTTTGCACGATACCAACCTGACGATACCAGTCGCTGCTCGCCACGATACCAGTGAGCAGTGAAGTGTCAAATGAACAATTTTTTTTGGTTTTTATACTTTTTGGACAGAACTTGAAATTTTGGAATTTTTTTGGTGATTTTCTGGGGATTTTGGTCTACTCCTACTCTTCTTCTCCTCACTTCTCCTCTCCTTCTAACCTAAACCTAACTCCTTCTTCTCTTCCCTCCTCCTACACCTAAATCTAAAACTTATCACACACACCTCGAAGATGAGAAGTGACAAGTGCTGAAATGATGAACTACTTGCCAAAGGATGAATTTGCGTCTACAAGTACGATTCGATCACACTCGGTCTATAACCATCACGAAGGCACCTTGGTAGAGTGACTCCCCGGCAACGGCGCCAAAAACGTGTGTACCTGAGCCATGAAGACTCAAGGACTTGTGCCAATGAGACTATACCTCAATTGCCACACAAGTGCGTATAGTGGGTTCTTTAACACACATTTAAATGTCAATCCTAAGGAGCGACTAACCAAGTGTATGATGACGTGTGCACACGTGATGGAAAATGAAGTGGTTCAGTTATTCACGCATGAGAAAAGACTACTACCTCTCACACCTACTGAAACACTGGAAGTGTTGCCGCAAGCCTCTTTTCAGCAGTTTTGGTATTTTGAGGTTTTCTCCCAGCCCAGAACTCCGAACATAGGAAATAGGGTACTCGTTTCGAAGCTCTCGACGAGACGAATCCAACGGTGGTGGTTTCACTCAATTCTGACCACTTTGCTTCAAGTTATGGCAAAAACAGTGAATTACGGGGGTCACCAACACCCGCGCCACAGCTTCTCCTAGCTTACGCACGCACTACAACAGCTCAAAACAAAGGGGAAGGGGTAGACAACAGTCCTACACATGCAATTCAAGCATAACACACACATTCAAGAGCAAAATGAAGATCAAAATCAGCAAGAAAGAGGCAAACTCGAAAATTCAGAAGTGCTCCTTCTTCACAATGACAAGAAGTCCTTTACAATGAGTCACTTTTGACTTATATACTAGTGCCCTAAGTTTGGTCCTTTCACACAAGAGACCGGCACTTTTTCACTAAGAGACTAACTTCCTACTATTGTACATGGGTAAATCACTAATCTTCTGTGGGGATGCATCTAGAGGACTCCTCTAGTGCATTTACAACGGGAAATATATACAAGAGTGGTTATGATACAAAAGTTGTGTGTCCAAATCGGAAAAATTTTGGGCCCCGTCTTTTTCTCTGCTTTGTGCGCTCTTTTAGCTCTGCAACACTCTCCCCCTCTTCGTCTCTGTCGTCCCTTGATAGACTTTGCTTCGCGAACGCGTCCCGTGGTTAGTGTTGCCTGATTCTTGATCTTGCATTACGTTTTAGAGGCGCTCAGCTTTTCTCCGCACGCTCCCCTTGGTCAGTATTGTCTACAGTTAAACAGACATGCAGATTTGATGGCCTTCTTGATTCAAGCTCTACAACTCGAGAGCCTGATGCAGTTGTCTTGCCTGTTGACTTGGGTTGCCACGCGCGCCACCAGTGACTAGGAATGTGCTGTTCTTAGTCACCCTCTTAAACTTTTCAGCCTCTACCCCTTTGTAACTTTTGGTCCTCTGATTTGTCCTGGTTGCACACATCTGACCCTGTTGTATTGCGTTGAGGCTGTTTACTTCTTTTCCACCGTGCATGACCTGGATGATTTCTCTTTTTGCCTGATGCGTGCCCCTGCGGGGCTCTGTGCAGAGATGGGTAATGCACCCCTGCGGGGCTTCCTGCAGAGATGTGTATTTATTGTACTGTCTTAGACTTCGATTTTCTTCTTCTTTTCTTTTTGCTTGATTGTCCCTCTACACGAAGTGTCAAATGCATCACTGGAATCCTCAACTGAGAACCTGAATCCTGTCTCAACTGGTGTGGAAACTGGCTTACAATCCTCAAAATCAAAACGCTGAAGTAGTTTTTCAACATACTTTGCTTGATGCATAACAATTCCCCCCTCAACGGATACAAACTAGATGCCAAGATAGTAGCTCAAAAGACCAACATAAGTGACATCAAAAGTATGCTGCAAATAAGCCATAAGAATGTCAAGTTTTGCATCACATGACCCAGTCAAGAGTATGTCATCGACATAAAGAACAAGCACTATAAGATCAGCCCCACTTTTGCGTACATAGAGTGTGCTTTCAATTGGACTACATGTGAAGCCAAGAGCAATAATGTCATACCATGCATGTGGAGCTTGCTTGAGACCATACAAGGCTTTATGCAAGCAACAAACCATATTCTCTTTCCCTTTCATAGCAAATCCAGGAGGTTGCTTCACATAAACCTCTTCTTGCAGATCACCATTCAAGAAGGCTATTTTTATGTCCAACTGATGCACTTTCCAACCTCGATGGGCAGCCAATGCAACCACAGTACGAATGGTAGTCATGCGTGAAGTAGGTGTAAAAGTTTCCTCATAGTCAATGCCATATTGTTGCGCATATCCTTTGACAACCAATCTAGCTTTGTAGCGATCAATGCTACCATCAGATTTTCTCTTAATCTTGTAAACCCACTTTGTACCAATGGCATTCTTTCCTTTTGGCAATTCACATAACTCCCAAGTACCATTCCTATGTATGGAATCCATTTTTGATTGTGTAGCATTCATCCATTGTGGATCGTCACATGCATCTTCAAAAGAAAGTGGCTCTTCATTACATGCTATAGCAATAAAAGAATAATCCACAAAATTACTTGATGCATGGTGAGAGCTTGGTCTTGTTCTACCAAGTAAAGGTGCACTCAATTTGCTATCCTGCAAAGTTTGTTTCAGCCACTTTGGCATAGATCGTGCACTCTTGATAGACATGCGTTCATTATGTAAAACATCTTCAATATGTACATCATGCGTGGGCTGAATTTCATGCTCAGTTTCAACCATATTTTGACGCAAATGTTCAGCCATATGTGGCTAGAAATTTCTAGCAGTTTGGACATTTTTTTACTGAAATTTTCCAGCCATGTTTGGCTGGAAATTCTCTGCATTTTCAGCCCTATTTGGCCGGAATTTTTCATCCCTTTGAACCTGAGTTGGCTGGTCTACATGGTCATAGTCAAGCACACCATTTTGGAACAAACGCATGAGTGTATCGAACACATCTTCTGAGCTAACTGTTGGCAGTTTTTTGCATTCAAGTAGAGGGAAAACTGAATTTTCAACAAATACCACATCTCGACTCACAATAATTGTGTTCGTCAATGGATGGTATAACCGATATCCCTTACTTTCAACACTATAACCAACAAATATACATTTCTTTGCCTTGTCATCAAGTTTGTGACGTTGTTGTGATGGCACAAGAGCATATGCCAAACAACCAAACACACGCATATGACTAACCATAGGCTTATGACCATTCCAAGCCTCATAATGAGTGATGACTCTCAATGCTTTTGTAGGGCAGCGATTCAACACATAATTTGCACACATGACCGCTTCCATCCAAAACTTATTAGGAAGATGTTTTCCTTTAACCATACATCGTGCCATTTCAAGTAGAGTTCTATTTTTATGCTCAACAACACCATTTTGTTGAGGTGTATATGGCACCGTACATTGGTGTGAAATACCTCTTTCACGAAGAAAAGCATTAAACTCATGGGAGACATGTACTCACCATCACGATCCGTGCGTAGAGTAAAAAGCTTTTGTGAAGAAACATTTTTAGCCATAGCTAAAAATGCTTTGAAGCAAGAAAATACCTCATTCTTTGCTTTCATATGATACACCCATGTATGGCGAGTATCATCATCAATGAAGGTAACAAAATATACATGCTTCCCAAAAGATGGAGTCTTGATGGGACCACATACATCACTATGAACAAGCTGTAATTTTCTTGTAGTGTGTGTATGACCATCTTTTGGAAAAGAAGCACGATGCATTTTTCCAAGAATGCAACCTTCACATGCATGCTTTTCAATGGACTCAAGTGTAGGCAAGCCAATAACCATGTCCTTCTTTTGCAAGTAAAGCAAACTATTGAAGTTTAAATGACCAAAACGAGCATGCCAAAGCTCCATTTCAGCCATGGAAGAAGTATGAGCAACTAAGGCATTCGAGGCAGCCCTCTTGTATGTATCCATGTGATACAAACCATTACATAATGTACCAGACATCACGATAACATCACCATTGCTGAAATCATGAACCATACACTTATCATCAACAAAGTGTACATGAAGTCCAGCTTTGGCAATCAACGAAACTGAATTAAGTTATTCTTGATATCGGGCACATACAATGCATTTTTCAAGAGAATCACACCTCCATTTGCAGCCGTAAGCTCAATTTCTCCTACTCCAATGATAGGATAAGAAGCATTTGCACACACCACATGTTCTCCTTTAGGTGCATCTTTCAAAGAGGCAAAAAATCTTTTGCATGATGTTATGTGCTTTGAAGCACCACTATCAAAGAACCAATCCGAATCAGCCTCACTCACAACCATACATTTAGAATGTAAAGAAGCATCATAATGACATGTAATAACACATGCCCAAAAATCTTGAGCCATGTTAGCTTCATCATTCTTTGCATTTGCTAAATTTTCAGCAATAGACATGTCGGATTCCTTCTTCTTTTCATTGTGTTTAGCAAGCTTTCTACACTCATCAATAGTATGACCAGCCTTTCGGAAATATTTACATCTCTTCTTCTTTTGCAAATCACCATCATTAGAGGAATGAGTGGAAGAGGAAGCTTGAGGCTTTGGTTTTGATGAACCCAAAGCTGAACCATACTTGCTTTTCCCCTTTTGTGAGATAGCAAGTGCTTGCATTCCCTCAATCAAACCACTCATATTCACTCTAGATTTCTCTTCTTGCAAAAGAAGAGACACAACCTCATCAAATGCATACATATTAGGATTTCCTTTTGCAACCAAACGGAGTGTAGTAGCAAAGCTTTGAAAGGATTCCGGTAATCCTTTCAACAATGTAGAAATGAGCGATGCATCCGGAATGATCTCATCAATGTTTGCCAATTGCTCTTTCAAGTCCTTGATGCGTGTCACAAACACATCCACTGACTCATTTTGAGCCATACATACATCTTCAAGTTGTTTCCTCAAGTATGCAACACGTGCTTCATTACGCACGGCATACAAAGAAGCAAGAGTGTCCCATGCTTGTCTCGATGTAGAACATGACTAAATGTGTGGAACTATATGACGCTTCACTAAAAGCACAATCAAAGCATGAGCTTGAGCATCTTTTCATCCCATCTAAGCTGCTCCTGTGTAGGTGGAGAAGGAGAAACCAATGTACTCAAAGAAGAAGCTCCATCTGTGACAGTAGACTGTGAAGTAGAAGCACCTGCCGGTCTTCGATCTACATCTGCCACTATGTTCCAAAGTTGTTTTGCAACAAGAACATGCTTCATCATGTAATACCACATCGGATAGTTGGTCCCATCAAGCTTATCTTCATCTTGAAGCATGCCAAACAAGTCATTGTTGCCCGCCATTTCACTAAGGAACAAGAATGTGACAAAATCTTCACTTCGATGAAAGCTGAAATAAGTGCTGAAATTTCAGCTCACAAACCGTCACTCTCATGGTGATTCTGACTGCACGAATGGCTTTGAAAATGGGGATAAAACCCCAGTGCACCTGGTGGAAATATTTCCGGGCTGCTGAAATTCACAGTTCTATGCTCCGAAGTCAATTTGCACTGTTAAAGTGCACCCACTCCGCGACGCGAAAAACCAAAACTTGAGAAGAAGTTGAACCTACTTTGATACCACTGTTGGGCGTGTGTATAAGTGCGAGAGACACACGAGAAGCACACACAAGCAGCACAAATGCAGCAAAGACACATGGAGAAGACGATGGCTGTAATAGCTCTCTCTATTGACGATGAACTGAACTGAAGTAAGAGCTGAATAGTATGTGGTAACATGGGGAAAAAACCTCTAGCCAGCACTAGAGTAAAAAGTGCCCATGTATAGGGAAAAGGTTCACATCAAAGCTACTCGAGGAACACATAAGTGTAACAAGAAAGGCACATGCAAATGATACAAGGAGAAGTGACCCAGGACCAAGAAGATCTGGGAGGATGCGGAATTTAGTGCAACAATTAACATATGACAGTTACATGGCTCGTCATTGTGCCTACATGACAAAGGTAATTGAAGATGCAGATTGGGAAAAAACTATGGATGAGGAGATGGATGCACTTTATGGAAACGAAACATGGAAGCTGGTTCCATTGCTACAAGGAAAGAAACCCATAGGCTGCAAATGGGTTTACAAGGTAAAGCACAATGTTGATGGTAGCATAAGCAGGTATAAAGCACAGTTGGTAGCAAAAGTATATGCCCAAACATATGGCATTGATTATGAGGAAACGTTGTCGTCGAGATTTTCTCTCCTCTCTCACTTGTGAAGGCCTACAAAAAACATATTTGATGAAGGTAGCCGGAATTCC
The DNA here is from genome assembly GCA_020310875.1 of Ceratopteris richardii. Taxonomy (NCBI): domain Eukaryota; kingdom Viridiplantae; phylum Streptophyta; class Polypodiopsida; order Polypodiales; family Pteridaceae; genus Ceratopteris; species Ceratopteris richardii. The sequence continues at coordinate 93,733,205 of CM035431.1, forward strand.
CCGAGAAGTCCAGGATGCATCAAGGATGTCAAAGGAAGCTCACATACAAAGTTTCAAAGAAATCAAGAAAGTCCATGGTAGCGGTCAAAGCTGGTCAAAGCTGGTCAAAGTTGGGAAATTGGGGCAAAAATTTCATTGTCACCAAATTAGATGAAAATTCATATACTTGTAAAGATTGTCAAAGGCAGTCTATAGCCCAAATTTCAGCAGAAAATGGATTTTGTAGCACATTGATATGTTATGTTCATTTTGTAAAAATGTAATTTTTCTAGTTTGACCCTACAAATTCTTGTATAGAAATTTATGTTAGCCATATGGTTTGGCATTATAGAGACCATATTTAGCTACATATTTGTACAAATTTTCAAGGCTATCAGAGCTTCCTAGACACCTTAATGCCACCTTGCAAGCTTCCAAACGTAGTCAAACTTGTACAAGGGAGATTCAGATGGGAGTTTTTTCTGCATATTCCTGAAGGAGATCTTTGGAAACATAGTCCTACAAAGTTTCATCTTCATCAAAGCCTATTTGGAGGGTCAAAGAGTACAAAGTCCAGTTTTCAGGATCACTGCAATTTTCTAGTTTAAGCAAATTGAAGGGTTGAAGGGACACCACATGGTGAAAGCTAATTGAGCCATGTTATACGATCAAGATGAGCTCATATTCAAGGGTGGAGATGCACTTATTCTTAAAGCAAGGAGGATCCACGAGTTTTTCCATAAAAGAAGATTTTTTTGACAATCAAAGATCAATAATGCAGCTTTTCTCCAAAAATAGTGGCTTATCTTATCCAAACTGATGTCAGCACTGATCCGACAGTCCAGATCATCCCCAGATCCAATGGTGGAGAATGAAGGCGCCTAAATTTCACTCCTTTACATTAGATTTGATAGAAAGAACAATTCCAAGCCATTGATTTGATTAATCAAATGGTTGTAATCGAAAGTAGTGATCCTAGAGTTGAGAGTTGATTTCTCTAGATCCAAGGGCCCAAATTCATTCAAAAAACTATATAAACCCCCCTCCAAACTCCTGGAGCATCATTGTTAGGCATCCATAGGGCTCTTGCTAGCTTACGGTTTCCTTGAGACGATCACCCTCGGTTGAGCGAGTGAGGATCCAAGGTGAGCTAGTATGAGTATAGTACCTAGTTTCAAATTTAAGTTAGAACTCCAATCTAGGATAGGCTCTTGAAACCAGCATCTCTATCTTGACTCACCCTCGGTGGAGCGTGTGAGTGAGTTAGAGCTGGTTTTAATGAGTCTTAGACTTCTTTAGTTAGATGTTACGAGCCTAGACATACATAGGGTCAATGAAGTGGAACTCGCCTTCTTACGTGTGACATTCGGTTGAACTGTCATGGTTTGAAGATCGGAACTGCCTTTGATCAGTAGACTGCTTAGCTTGACGTACCACGACGATCTTATACATGTAACTTAATTCAAATCCTTTTAATTCATGTCACTTGTCACTTGTCACTTGTCTCTTCTCTCTTGTCTTTCAGTCTCTTAAGTATTTTTACATGTCTTCTATTTTCTTCTATGTGTGAGAAGGCTCTACAGCATTGCGTTGAACCAGTGAGGATGTTTCATTGAGCTTGTGAGTAAACTCTATCATCATAATACACTTGCATGCATATAATCCATACATACCCATACATATTGATTAGTTTCTGAAAGTGTATAAGAAGCTCCAATATTGGACCATTCTTCCTTTCGAAACTGATTTATGTGTAAGGATTCCATCTATTCTTGTCATGCATACATATCATCCAAGAAGACTATGCATATGGATTAGAATTAGGAAGTGTTTAAGAAGCTCCTTCAATGGACCATTCTTCCTTCCAAATTTGATTCGTGTGTATGGTTCTCTTTCATTCTTATCAGTCATGTTCATAAATCTAACTTGCACTCCTACAATCCCATTCCCATAATCATTTCAACATCTCTCTCTTCTCCATACTCAACATTAATTTCACTTTCATGTCCTTAAAACTTCCAACATTCATTAGCTTCATACACCCTGTGTGTGCCATGACCGGACCCGATCCACCCGGATTGCGATCACCTCCACATTTGAACCCGACGTGAAACGCTTCGTGGCATTTGCTTCTGATCTTGTTGGGAGGTTGTGATCCATATCCTTTGTTTCATATTTCATCCTCATCATATCATCATCATTAGTCTTGAGTGTTGCACTGGATTTCTCACAATATCGTGCACATCTTCGTCGTGAAGTAAACACATTTGTGAGAGATCTAGAGCATCGTGCATCACTTGCTTATTCACATAAGATGGAGGAAGGATTCAAATCCCTTATTGTTGAGAAACAAGGCCAAAGGATAGTCTCTTCTATGTTGAGAGAGAAGGGAAAATTCAATGGTATCAACATCACAAGCTACTTAGATTTGTTTGAAGAGCAGCATATGAATTTTGGTCTTCCTGAAGATCTTTTGATATCATTCTTTGAACGAATTGTTGATAGCTCTATCATAAACCGTGTCACTCAATATGATAGTCTTCCTTGGAGTGATTTTAGAAAGGAGATGCTCAAAAAATTCTATCTTGAAGATTATAGCCAACATAATCGGGATGGATTCTTACGATGGGTCAATTCCCCAAAGCCTAGTAGCTCTATTACTCACTTACAAAATGAGTATATTAGACGCTATGAGCAACTTTCTGATGAGGATAAGATAACTTTGAAACCTGATCTTGTGATCAATTTTCTTAAGCTTCTTCATCCTGAAACTCGTAGGGAAGTTGAACGGCGATTAGAAGAGCCAGATAAGCACTATGGTCTTACTGACAATTGGCAAAAAGTGCGCAAAGTAGTAGAGGCTGTAGCCCATAGACATCAAAGACAATCCATGCTTTATGAGCAAACTAGTCTTCCTCAATCTAGCCTTCCACAAACTAAGGAGCAAGTTAGAGAACAATCCCATGCTATGCTTTTTGACTCTACTCCTATTCCTCAAATGATGGAGCCTACTCAAGGTTTTAAAGTAGAGCCAAATAAAAGTGTAGTTGAACAATCTCAAGTGGAAATTCTCACTAAGCAAATGGAAAGTCTTATTGCTACACAATCCAATTTGGCCAAGACTATAGATGCTTTACAATCTAATTACACCAAAACTTTCCAAAATCAAATGAACCCAATGACTTTTCAAGAGCCTAATCAACATGTTATAGCTACCAATCAAAATCCACAAGTAGCTCCTACTTACTCAAGCATATCAAGTTCCTCCAATGCATAATCCTTCAATGCAAAATCCTCATCCTCATGTGCAAAATCCTCAAATGTATCAAAACATGTATCCTCAAGCTTCACAAATAGCTTTTCAAAATCCTCAAAATCAAAATTCAAATACATCAATTGCCTTATCAAAATCCTAATTATCCTATTCAAGCAATACCTTATCAACAAAATCCTCAATTTCAAAATTTCCCACCACAAGTTAATCAAAATCCTCAAAATCAAAATGGTTTTGTGCGTGGCCCTCGTAGGTGTCCTTGGTGTGATTCGTTATAGCACTTTTTGAGAGATTGTGAACTATTGAAGGCTGCTAAAGAGCAACGACTAGTAATAGACATAGACAAGAAAATCTGTGACTATCGATCTAGGCTACCTTTGCAAGGAAATTATGGTAAGGGAGGAATGAAAAAACACTATGAAAATATAACCATAACGGATGTAGGAACTAGAGGAGTGAAACTAGAAGCTCTTGATGAACAACAAGTAGAATCAAGTAAACCCACAAAGGAAGTTGACTTTTCCATAGAGGCTTTAGTAAGAGCACGAGATGAGATTAGGAGAATAACGGCTTGGGAGTCACCGATAGAAGATCAATCTCTTATTTCTCACATATCCAATGTAGAAGAAAAACGAAAAAGAGATGAAGCTGAGCCTAGTGAAAGAAGAGTGACTCAAAAAAAAACCTAAGAGGGAATAGAAACAATCATAGAGCAAGGAGAAACATCACAATCTAAAGATAAAAAACAAGAATCAGAACCCAATGGACAAAAACAAGAGGAGAAACAAAAAGGGAAGAAGACAAAGCAAAGAAAAACAGAACCAAAGCCTTTAGATAAACCAGAACAATCAAAACAAACTGAAGACCAAACACGAGAACATGAACAAAAACAAGATCGTGAGCAAAAACAAAAGAAACCAAAGAGAAAACCTAAAGCCATCTTGATTTCAGAAATTGAGAGAAAAATAGATCCTATGGAGATTTTAGATGACATTTTGCTTAAGAGTCATGTGACTATGTCTTTAGAACAAGTTTTCTCTATTGCAAAGCCTGTTTTTAAAGATAACTTTATCGGCCTAATTAAAAGGAAGAGGTTTCCACTTAATCTAGATACTGAGATGCAAGATTCTCTAGATCAAGATCAAGCTATGAATGAAGCCTTAAACTTTGATGAATCTGATGAAGAGGACTTTGATGATGATGAAGTAAATGTTAATAAAAATTTCTTAGGACCTATTCAACATGACCATGAAAATCATGAAAAAAATCCTGAAAGCCACTTTAAAAGAACATTTTGGTCTAGAGGTACATCAGAGATGCATGTTAAAATAGGAAATGATAAGAACACTATCACTGTAAATGCATTAGTAGATTCTGGCTCTGAAATCAATGTGATTTCAAGAGAGGTCTATGATAAGTTTCGATGGCCCATAGATAAAGATTGTGGATGGTGTATGAGAACTACAGATAATGGTGTAGGTACCCTGTATGGAGCTTGTGCTAGTGTGCCCATATCCATAGGAGGAATCACAGAAGAGTTTCACTTTTTTATTCAAGATAATTGCTCCTATGAAGTTCTCTTAGGTCAACCCTTTATTTGTGAGAGTCGTATGGAAACTAAAGCCATGAATGATGGGTCTACCTATGCTAGATTTAAGTCTAAGGATGGAATGCAATCAGTTCAAGTCATGACGGAAGGAGTGAATCATCCTAGGAATCGATTGTCAATTAGAAAGAAACCTATTGTTACTCAGGGTCATGAGCATGCTTGTAGTGATTGTGCACCTCGATTCATGTTTGGAGCTACATATGATCAAAATTTCGGATAGAATCCATTGTTGAGCGGGACAACAGTGGATATTGGTTTGACATCTCGCATCCAACCAACATGTACAATAGTTTGTCACTTTGTTTTCCACATTCTAGATTAGATTTTCTTCATAAGAGTCAATTGTCCAAGTCTTTTATCAAAAAGACCCAGAAAATTTATAAAAACAACAAAATCATGGAACATGATGAGAACATTGAGCATGTGATTGAAACATCTCATTGTTTCTCTACTCTTGAGGAGTTAGAGTTATGTCTTCAACAAAATTCTAATTCCCATATTATTCTTCTTTCTTCCCTTGATGAGTATGCTCTAATCCAAGAGTATGCTCTCAATGTTGACAAGTGCTCAAAATTTAACCAAACACATGATGCCTTAGTTGAAACAAAGTACAAAACTGTAGAAAAAAAATCGAACCCATAGCTCAATCATTACCTCAAGGAAGTAATGAAAAAATTATTGATGTGAAAAATGATCCAATTCTTCGGGATAAGAAAAACATAGGACATACATTCATGGATGAGACAATCAAACAAGTGAAAATTGGTAGAGATGATGGCTTTCTTTTGCCAGCAGAGAGAGATAAATTTGAGAGAGTTATACGGAGCCATGGAAAAGCCTTTACTATGTATCCTCATAAGATTGGTTGTGTAGATCCTAAGCTAGTTTCACCCATGATAATCTTTACTATTCCACATATTCCATGGAATCTTCGTCCTATACGTGTTCCAAAGGCTCACTTACCTGAGCTAATGAAACTACTTAAGGAGAAGATAAACATGAGAATTTTAGAGCCATCTTTTGCACCTTACTCAAATAGATGGTTCACTGTGCCTAAAAAGAATGGGAAACTACATTTTATTCAAGATCTCCAACCTGTCAATAAAGTAACCATAAGGAATGTAGGAACAGGACCCATTGTAGATGAGTTTGCTGAATCATTTTCAAGACATTCTATCTATTCAATGGGTGAAATATATTCGGGATATGACCAATTCCAATTAGCAATTGATAGTCATGACATAACCACAATGAAAACTCCTTTAGGCTTAGTGCGAATGTGTACTTTACCTCAAGGAGCGACTAATTATGTGGCTCATATGATGAGTGCTATGAATATGGTCTTACATGATTTTATCCCTCATATAACTATGCCATTCATTGATGATATTCCAATTAAAGGGAGTGAGGAACGTGTAAAGGACATTACTTTAGATTCATCTGGATGTCGTAAATTTGTTCTTGACCATATCTCTGATTGTGAAAGAATATTTCAACGATTTGAAGAGGTAGGTCTCACATTTCCTATAGAGAAATCTGTTTTTGGTGTCAACGAGGTGCTTATTGTTGGACATTTATGTGGCCATTATGGTCGAAAGCCATACCCACAAAAAGTTGATGCCATTAGCAAGATTTTTGAAACATATAACAACGTGAGTGAGGTACGTAGATTTCTTGGTGGTTGCATCTTTTATGTTATTTGGATCCCACACTTTGCTCATGTTGCTGATTGTCTTTATGACTTGTTGAGGAAGAAATGAAAATTTATTTGGACTCACAAACACATTCAAGCTATGCATAAATTGAAGAAATTATTGCTTGAAGCTCCCATCCTTAAGCGTGTAGACTATTTTGCTAACAAACCTATTATATTGACTGTTGATACTAGTCCTATTGGTATAGGTTGGGTCATAAGTCAAGATGATAGTGAAGGGAATAGATATGCAATTAGGTTTGGTGCCAAAATTCTACATGAAACACAACGAAAATATCCACAGATCAAACGAGAACTATGGGGTATGGTAACAGCTTTGAAAACAGACAAAAAATATTTCATTGGTGCAAATGTCAAAGTTGAGACTGATTGTTTGCCTCTCATTGGAATGATAGCCAATTGTTCATCTCTTGATATAGCCATGCTTAGATGGATCTCATATATTAAGTTCATAAATCCTGAGTTAGTTCATATTTCAGGTAAGTCAAACTCAGTTGCTGATATGTTATCGACAGCTAGATTTGATGATGATCTTGAAAGTGATCTAATAAAGAATGTGAACTTAATTGACTATGTTCCACATATATATGAGTATGAGAAATTTCATGAGTCTGAGTACGAAAATGAATGGAGAGACATAGGAAAGTATCTAAGTACACTACAACCATTACCTAACTGGACTACGAATAGATTCCATAACATTAGGAAACGAGCTTATAACTTTTTCCTATGTAATGGTTATCTTTGGAGACATGCTAAGGGTAAGGTTAAGAATCCACAACGAGTCCTAGGAAAACGAGGTCTTCAATTGCAAGTAATGAAGGAAATGCATGAGACATTATGGGCCGGTCATAAAGGATTTTTTGGAACATATGAAAAAATTAGAAGTACCTATTGTTGGCCTAGGATGTATGTTGACATTAGTATCTATGTTTCTACATGTTCTACTTGTCAACTTCATTCATCAGTCAAACATAGAGATCCGTTGCATCCTACTTATCCACCTTGTATTCACTACAAGTGGGTAGTAGATCTTATGACTATGCCTAAAGGTATTGACAAAATGTGTTACATTGTACTTGCAAGAGAAGATTTAACTAATCATGTAGAGGGACGTGCACTACGATCTAAGACCACTTACAATGTTTGCAAATTCTTGCTTGAAGATGTCATAAGTGGCTTTGGGTACATAGAGAAAGTAGTTGCCGATCGTGGAGAGTTAAATGCGAGAGAAGCTAAAGAGTTCTTTGATCATCACGGTATTCGTTTGTCTCTTACTACTGCATATAATCCAGAGGCCAATGGTAAAATAGAGAGAGGGCATCCACCTATTGTGAAAGCCATATCTAAAGCATGTAATGGTGACATCAAACAATGGCCTAGATTCTTACCTTTTGCACTTTGGGCAGATAGAATGACATGCACACGTACTACTGGATATATGCCTGCTGAACTCATGTACTGTCAAAAACCATTGTTTCCAATTCAATCTCATATTTCTGCATGGTCAAATTTGCCTTGGTCTGAAAACATGTCTACTGATGATTTTTTGAGTTTGTGCATTAAACAGTTAGAACAAGGTAAATTAAGACTTGATGATGCCGTTGAAAAATTAAGAGAATCTAGAATGAAGAACAAGTATTATTTTGATAAAACTCATCGATTGCGTCCCAAGCCAATTGAAGTAGGAGATTGGGTGCTCATTTATGATAGTACATTTGACTCCCAATATGATGCACGCAAAAAGCTCACTCAACGGTGGTTTGGTCCATACATTGTATCAAAAGTCAACAACAATGGTACGTATGCTCTTTGTGAATTAAATGGTGTTGCACTAAAAACTTTGATTGCAGGTAAAAGGATAAAGCTATTCAAGAAACGTGATAATGACGAGTATATTTTGGATGAGGACATTGAAGAAGATGACAACAATGAGGCCAATTCATAAACAGGAGTATCCATGTTATAAAAAAAATAAAAAAATAAATAATAATAATAATAATAAAAAACGTATAAAAACATCATTAAATTTTCAAGTTCATGCTACTTTGTTTTTTTTCCATTCTTGTTTCATGCATGTTTGATTTCCGTCTTTGCATTGCATTGCATATCCACATCACTTGAGTCAAAAAAAAGGGCAAATGATGATTTCTCTACTTGTGTAAAATTGTTTCTTAAGTAGTAACTTATCTACTAAGAAATTGATTATAATCTAGGATTGTGGAAAGATAGGGCATGTAGATTTGGAGGTTTATTTTGGTGACATGGCTTTCATATATAAACATGAATATGTATCCTGTATCGAAAGCATAATTGTTGAAATCCTAGCTCCTGCTATTGCATGTTTCTACATCCTTAGTCCATCTCACAGCACTTGTTTCGGAGTTTAAATGACTGTTCTCCGTCATCAAAAATGGTTGTACCTTGTATCGGGGTTTAATTTTTCCCCGTCATAAAAAAAAAAAAGCTACATGTTACCAAGAAGTTTACACTTTCTTCCACCCCAAAAAAGTGATCGTAACCATAAAGTTGCCGAATCATCATCATCATCATCAAAAAAAAAAAAGAGCAAGCCAAAGGAGGATAAAGAGGCATAGTAGAATAAAGCACGGGCTATATAGGCAGATTTATGCATTAGTGGAGTTTAGTTAGATTTCCTTGCATGTTATTAGAGAAAGAGCATATTCATATTTATGTAGGAAAGGAGTTGATCTAAAATAAGCTAAAGATGAAAGATGTCTCTTGAAAATCCTAAATCTTTGTTTATAATCATATTTAAGGTAGATTGCTTTATGAAAAAGGTACCAAATTTTCTTCAAGATGAGAGGAACTGATGCTTAAAACGACTCAATACATCCACTTCCACTTCATATTGATGCTTGATTTTTTTTCTTTCTTGTTGCCAATGTTGCTTGTTCATTTGCATATATGTTGCCTATTTGTTCATGCATATTCATATTGCCTGTTTCAATTCTTTCTTTCATGCAAATTTTGCTTCATGTCATGTTACCTACTTATTTATGCATATAATCAATTTTCCTTCCATGTTTCTTATGTTGCCTATAAAAGAATTTGATGCTTTTAACATTTTGTTTTTCACAGATGCTAGAGTGGCGCTTCCGGAGGAATCGCAGGTTTAGTGGGGGCGAATGTCGTTGAGATTTTCTCTCCTCTCTCACTTGTGAAGGCCTACAAAAAACATATTTGTTGAAGGTAGCTGAAATTCCCCGAGAAGTCCAGGATGCATCAAGGATGTCAAAGGAAGCTCACATACAAAGTTTCAAAGAAATCAAGAAAGTCCATGGTAGCGGTCAAAGCTGGTCAAAATTGGGAAATTAGGGCAAAAATTTCATTGTCACCAAATTAGATGAAAATTTGTATACTTTGGGTCATCACTAAACAAAATTTATTCCATCCTTCATCCAAGATGTGAAATTTTCAGCAAATCTTCACCTAAAAGTATATAAACTTTTGCGTGCATGCGATTTGTTTGTATTGATTTGTCTTCCAAGTAAGGAGAGTATTTCTCTCCGACATTCACCGCCACCAAACCTGTGCTTCCTCCGGATGCACCAAACTTGCAGATCAGAGAAGGCAATATCAAATTCTTTTGAAAATTATTCATAACTCAAATTCAGATAGCCTATAAAAAATGCTTCTAGTATTAGTACATCTTCTGATAGTAAAGAAAACTTATAAAATTATGTAAGCTTGAATTTCAACCTTTTCGTTGAAAAACAAGTTTTAGAAAGAAACTATAGAAGTCATTCAAATAGTGTTCGTACTAACTCTTAACTCTGTTCATAAGTAAATCATATGTTATATAAGCCTTCTATCCTCATCTCCTAGCCACTTGCCATTAAGATACAAAAAACCAATTCCCCTCTAGCATACATCCGCCTTATATAGCCCGCTTTTCAATTCAGAAGTGATTTCAAGACCACAACTGATTCATTGAAATGATTTGATTTTTCTTTCATCTCTTTTTTCATCATAATTTTTCTTTTTTTTGTCATTCTTTCTCTTTTCATATGCAGCCACCATTAATGGCTTTCAATTTTTCTTCGCAACTTTTTTTATGAAGGGGAAAGGCTTAATCCCTAATCAGAGCAAAGGATCTAGAGGTAAGCTAAAGTATGAACTAGGATCTCTTTAGTAAAATGGGTCAGATTTAAGGAAGCTTACCTATATAAAACAAGCCTACTTCTACTAGGAGTTGCAAGTTAAGGGTTCCGTCAACTAGTCATATGACAGCCATAGGTCTCTAATCCCTATCTTCTCTTCAAGCACGTTCCTACTTCAGTGTAGATTCTACTTTTCATAATTTTAAGAAGTTTCTTAACCTATCTGAAGAATGTACATATCTAATTATGATAATGCATGAACTTTCATAATAAATTAAAACATAAATCAGGTTTAGAACTTTTTCACCTGATCTATATTGACTCCATCTTCAGCTCTCTTTAAGTTCATGAGAACTTTTGGCATAAAATCTTCAATTGCTTTGATCAATTCATCTTCAGACCCTGTAACCACTCATAAAGTAGAAGCTACAAAACAAGTAATCTTCATTATCATTTAACCTGCAATTTCATAACTCATCGTCAATTCCTGTAAGTAATCATAAAGCAGAAAAACAAGTAATATTCATTATCATTTATCTTACAAATACAAATTCATATATTCTATCAGATTCATCTTCATCATCTCACAAATTTCATCATAAGAAAGTCATAGTGGTTATAATTGTCATAAATAATGCATTCTTTCTTTTTACAATAGATTTTTCAACCTATTAAACAAAATTCATAAGTTTCACATTAGCTTTTTCAACCTTTGAAACAAAGTTTATAAATTTCAGAAAAAATCATAATGTTCATAGTATAATATACCCATCATATTTGTTGAAAAAAAAATCATTTTGATCAAAATATTCATCATTTCATTATAATAATGTTCTTCATAATTGTTCATCATAATAGATTTCTTCCTATTTGTGAAAGAAAGAAAATCATAAGTTCGTCATAAGTTTAGGAAATGACAAGCATAATGATCAAACTTATTTGCAAGCATATTGTACATATAATTTCAAACATGTTTTAGTTTAATTTGAATATTTTAGTATTCTTTTGGTTAAGCAAATCATAATACAAAACTTTAGCATAAGCTTTTACCTAGCTTTTCCAAGCATAAAACTTCATAAAATAAAACAATTTAGGTATATGTTCATCTTCTTTAGGAAAACAGGCATATATGCAGCAAGCAATATCAAAACTTGAAAAGTTTTATCTTCAATAAACAATTCCATCACAATAAAACTTTTTCTTAACTTTAGATGAGTTTTTGATATCATTTTCAATCTTCCATAAGGCTTCTTGTACCCATTTTCCCATATTCTTGTCATGTTCTAATTGAATTTGAAGATTTTCATCTTCAGATGTTTTTACTATTCTTTCATCATTTTTATTTTTGTCACATTTATTGTCATTTTCTATGACTTTAGGTTCTGTTTTAACCTCATGTATGTCTTTATTTCCATCAATTGATTGTTCATTTTCATCATCTTTTATCCTTACATCTTCTTCTTTCTTAAACTTTTTCAATGTATCTTGATCCTTAAATGTAGTTTGAATATCAATGTTACTCATAGTTTTAGGTTTAAGAAAGGTTTGATCATTATCCAAGCATTCACATTTAGTCACAATCTTGGTGTTCATAGAATGTAATTGACATACATTACTTTTCTCATTATGACTCTTAGGTGAAGTTTGGTTTTGGGACTCAATTTTGTTTGATCAAAATAGTCTATCATCCCTCCTCTACCTAAGTTTAATCTCAAAGGTAGTTGTGTTTGATAATCACATATTTTCTGTTCACTTTCTAGTACCAATTGTTGGCTACATGCTTTCTCATAGGCCATACAATTCCCATAAGTATGACCTAGTTGGTCACACCAGAAGCATCTTACAGTTCTCTTTGGTCTTTGATATAAAGGGCTAGGAACGACTCTTCTATGATCGGTTAAAGGGTTTTGGTCAATAGAAGACATAGATCTACTTTGAACTCGTACTTGATATTTATCTTTGCATTCACATGTAGTACTTTCTTGTATTTGATTGTTTAACCTTTCAATGTTCTCTTTTAAACTTGCAATGTCATGACCAATAGTTTTGAATGATGAAATTTCTTTTACATGATTTGCTAATGTTCCCATATGCTCATTCAAATTTGACAGTTCATAATGAAGAATTCCTTCTAAATTCCTAAACTCGTGATCAAATTGAGTATCTATTGATTTAAGATTTGCATTAAAATCAGATACTACTGTAGTTAAGATTGAAAGAAACGAGTTTAAGGACTCAAACTTAGAATTAAGCTTTAAATCTATAGAGGAAACTAATCGTGATTCCATATCATGCAGAAGATTTTCTACATTAGATTTCATTTTCGCTAAACTATGTGCAAGCAAGAAGAATTCAAGTATAAATACTTGGAATTTGTTTGCCGTCTGATGTACCTGAGTCCCAATGTCGTTGTTCACGTCGGGTTCACCAAATTGCCGGCGTGAAAGCGACGGTCGGTGGATCATGCCAACCGCCGAAAATACGGCGCACGCAGGGTGCTTGGAGCAAACTCAGGTACAAGGAGACTCAAGAAAGCAATTTAAAAGCAATCTCAAGCGACGTCAAGATATATCTTTAGATAATAAAGAGTTACACTTGAGAGCAAGATTTATATCTTTTGATTTTTCAAAACATTGAAAAGAAAAAATCTAGGTGATGTGTATGCCCTCAACTTCCAAAGTTCAGAACTTTATTTAGTTTAAATGTCAAACAAGCGCAAAGCCTAAACGCTTGATATATTTAGATTTGGATAGAAGCAATCAGGAGAAACCCTTGTTTTTGAGATAAATTTTAACTAGAATGCAAAAATGTCTTGATGACGTATAGAGAAAATAAAGTCATTTGATTGCAACGAGTTCAATATGATACTAAAATCCAAACATATATGTTCTGCACGCTTTTTGATAATTCTTTATTTTGTTCGTCTTTTTAATTCAAACACACTGATCAGCAATTGCTTGTCCTTATGTAACTCGAATAAGTATAGGCATCATAAAAACATTAGTTTCTGCATGAGAAACCTGTAGGAACATGTGATTTGAGTTTTCCAAGGCATTCACTGCATTAGGGCAAAAAACGGCCGAAAAGGGGCTGTTTGCTAATGAGAGATTAAGGAAATTGACAAATAGCGTCTTTCCACGTGTACAAGAATATAACATTGTTGTCTCTTTTAACCGTATGGAGAATTTCTTTTTTTAATACAATTTTCTTTCAAAGCGCCGCTAAAGTGATGAAGAGTCTCGTATTCAGTGTACAATTTTTCGGTTTGATGCAAAAAAAGATACTTTTGCACACTACACAAAGCATATTCTCGAATTTCCAAGAAGGAATTGATTTTTGAAGATACGAAATATTTTTGGGTTCACAAAATGTCATGATCATTCAACGACAGGGTTAACATCAAATCAAAAGTTTCCACGTGTACAAAGCCTTTTTTTCTATAAATACTGCCAAAATTTGTGAACGTCGGTTTCTCGCTTTGAACATTCTTCTTCTCCTAAGTTCAAATGGCTTCTTCTTCTCGTCGTCCTTCCAATCGCGTAACTTCATGTGAGGTTTACAACAGAAGAGAGGATTCTTTGTGGAAACCTCTTTCTGTGAAAGTAAATGACTGGGTTACTATGCTTCCTAGCTGTAGAGGTGTCCATAAAGTCAAGCGTGCCAAAAGAGACAACACAAGAAACCATTGGAAGGGACGTATTCTCAGTTTCAAATTGAAGAGATGCGGTTGGTTTGCACGAGTACAGCATGTGTACACCGCTAAGGATCTTGTTCTAGAAAATCATCTTCAATTCCCTTCGTACTGTAAGTGAAGTTTGACAATGCTCTTCTATCATTCCAGTTGATTTTGTATAATGAAACATATGTTTTTGTACTGCAGATATCTTTCCTTCCAATATTGTGGAATGGCAACCTGTTGAATGTTTAACAGGAACATTCAGAGTTCTTCATAAGGAATATGCAGAACTCATGTATGCAGAGAAATCTGTTCAATTCTTCAATAGCATAGAGTTATTTGTCCATTATGCAGATTATCAAGTGCCGTCAGGGAGGAGTTCTTATGGAATTCTTGTACACGTACCTAGTCCTTGCATCTCTTCATTAGATTGGGATGCTCCTGATCATTCAACAGTTTCAAGTTTTCTCTGCAAAATTAAATTTGACATCCAGAAGGCAATGTCAGCAGGCCGAATTTCGAGAAGGATAAAGATTCAATGGTTTTTGCCTATTCATGTCTTTGTAGCATGCTTTAAAAACATGTTATTACAGAAAACAAAAACAATGTGGTTGAATAGGAGAGTCCCTATTTCAGAGATTGATGATGTTTTAGGTAGGGAATGGGATAGCAAAGAAGTTCAAAAGCTAGGTGACATTATTTTATGCAAAGTTAGTCCCAATTCTCTTTCAATCTCATATCAGATTTGTCGACAATCTCTGGTTCTAGGATATGACTATAGAAGGTGGAAAAAAAAGCTTGGACTTTGGATAGCCTTGGACTCAGAGGAGAGCTGTCCAGAATTTGAGTTAGAAGTATTGATTCATCCAGATTTTCAATCAAGGAAAATAATTGTCACTGCAAATTGGAATCTCAGAAATGTAAGGGAGCTTCTAGAATACCTTGATGAGGTATCATCTCAGTGTAGATTCTCAATTGATGATGCAATAGTTAACATTAGATCAGAGAAATCATTATCTTGCATAAGATGCCTGCCACCAAGGGTGATTAAGTTCCAACCTTTAAGATTGTAACAAGTTAACCCTGACATTCTTACATAATGTATCTTCATCTAATAGAAGCTTCTATTGATACTTCCATTGAATTTTCTTGGCAGGATGGTTACAAACAATGTGTGTAAAATTATTAATTTTAAATGTCTTAGATATTTTTTAGGTCCTTAATTTCATATTTCCATTGATTTTTTTTGCAGGAGTGAATTGATGACTAAGAAATAATTATACAGGAACTTGCATAAGTTAATTCTAGATGAAGAAGAGATCTAGAATTGAATATCTAATTTCAATTTAATAATTATAGTCTATCAAAGGTGCACACTAGGCTCAGCTAAATAATTTGATTCTATGCAACTTTTTTTGTCCTCAAGTAATGCAAGAGAAATTATCATGGTACACATAACAAGTAATATAAGAGAGTGTGGAGAACTTGGTGCAAATTCCAATCCAAGGTTTGGTATTTCAATATTAGAAGAGCATGTCTTAAGGCATAAAGCAGAGGAGACGAGATAAGTGAAGACGACCGATGCAAGCGACTAGTGCAATCTGAATTTGTCGGATGGCCCTTATCGCTTACATCGGTCGTGTTAGCAAACTACCGCGAGAGAAATTATCATGGTACAAACGCAAACTACCAAGTAATATAAGAGAGTGTGGAGAACTTGGTGCAAATTCCAATCCAAGGTTTGGTATTTCAATATTAGAAGAGCATGTCTTAAGGCATAAAGCAGAGGAGGCGAGATAAGTGAAGACGACTGATGCAAGCGACTAGGGCAATCTGAAATTTTCGGATGGCCCTTATCGCTTACATCGGTCGTGTTAGCAAACTACCGCGAGAGAAATTATCATGGTACAAATGCAAACTACCAAGTAATATAAGAGAGAGTGGAGAACTTGGTGCAAATTCCAATCCAAGGTTTGGTATTTCAATATTAGAAGAGCATGTCTCAAGGCATAAAGCAGAGAAGACGAGATAAGTGAAGACGACCGATGCAAGCGACTAGTGCAATCTGAAATTGTCGGATGGCCCTTTTCGCTTACATCGGTCGTGTTAGCAAACTACCGCGGTAGACTTCAAGAAGTGACCTTGCGTAAAGATTTGACTCACGAGTATAAAAACTAGCAGCAGCGATGAAATGGATAATACGACCGATGCAAGCGATAGGGGCAATCCAAGATTCTCCGATTCCCCGTATCGCTTGTATCGGTCGTGTCCTCTTAATTCTTTATGTCCTTCTGTAACTTCTCGAATTTAAACACTTTCCAACAAGAATGAAGTAAAAAACCCACAATGCATTCATAATTGTGACATAAATAAATTTAATTGGACCATCCAGTGAACTTTTGTCAAACTCTCAAGAGGTTCAATACAACTGTGACCATCTTCCAGATGAAGATTGGCATAACTACATACAATTTGTTAAAAAATAAATATTCCAACCTCGGTTGGCTTTACAATTGATTTCAATCTACGACTCAAAAATTGATTTAACCCTTTCTATCCTTTTTAGAGCCTTGCTTTCTCTGTTGCTTCTGTCCCTTTTTGGAGGTTTCAGCTTGACTCTTTATGTTGTTCATATGCTTTAGTGGTGAGTGAAGAGGAAGCCCTTTCTTTTTATCTTCAGACTGTTTTCTATCAGGTGGAGGGGGTGGAGGTGAGTCTGGATCATGTGGGCAGATTGCATGTTTCATGATACTATTTATTGCTCTCTCTCTGATCAAGATGATCCATGCATCTGGGTAGTCTGATAAATTCAATCCAGGACTGTAGAACCTTCTTTCCAAGAATCTTACAGCATTTGCAATCACTCTCCAGCCACATGATGTTGAGTCTCTCTGCAATGGCACATGAATTTGGCTGTATCCAAATTGCTTTTGTTCATTCATTTTAGCTATTCCTGGAAAATTCTGATCAATATGCATCTTGAGAAGCTTTGCAGCACTGCATTGTAAAGTGAAAATCAAAACGGGGCATGGCTTTAAAATAGAGAACAAAATGTATAGTAACTTACACTTTGCAATTCCCATGCTGTGATGGAAGAGAATTTAGGAAAAGAGCTTGATATGCATTGAAGTCCACAATAATCAAACTCCAATGGCCCCTGTCAATGAGTTGCATGTAAATATACTTTCTTAAATGAAACAAATATGTTTCCAAAATGAAGATGAATACTTACTTTTCAATGTATGGGTAAATTACACATTCTACTTCTTCTGTAAAACCCCGTAGAAAGGACTTGGCATCTCCATGTTTATGTAAAAAACATTGTGTCACCAGAGGATCTAAAATAAATACTTTTCTTTGAACCTTTTCCTCACATTGTTGAAGAAGAACCCTACAAATCAAGAAATAAAAATGCAGTTAAGGAACTAGAAAATTATGCAAAACAAAAGCATTTTAAGGCCTCTAGATATACCTGAGTGAAATGTTGACCACACTATCTGATATTTCAAGATGAAGCTCCCTCAACATTTTGTTATCTTCAGGTCTAATGTCAAGAAACAATTCACTTTGCCATGGCATTGCAACATTAACTATAACCTGCCCATCTCCTTTCTTGAGGAGCTCTTTATTTGCTTTCTGTAACTTTTGAATCTGGGTTAAGATGGCACTTTCCTCTGTAAATAATCCCTGCTTTTTCCTCTCCTCCTCACTATTTGCTGCAGCTCTAGTCTCATGATCATGAGTGACTTGAGCGTTGATCTCTTCAATGACAACTGTTGTTTTAGGTGCTCGAGCTGGAGGTATATTTAAAATATCGAAGAATTTTTTGTCGTGGTGATCAATAGGAACCAGAGCTTTATCAAACTTATATCTTATTCTTGAAACAATAACATAATCCTTCGCCATTAAAGTTACCCTATTAGAATGAGCAGCACATAAGTAGGCATCATTCATGAAATCAATAGCAAAGTCCTCTGCAGCTTCTTGCAGGCATAGCAGTGCTTGAGTTTGCCACCTCACATTGACAAAGGATGAGGTCTTCATCAAAGAATAGAGGTTGGATGAGATCTGCTTGACAACTCTCATAAATGGAAGTCTTGGGATCAACAATCCCACAGACTTTTGGGCTCTTCTTATTTCCCTCAAAGACTTAACATGGTAGTTGACCCTTTTTTTTGAAGGCTGCTCTGGCACTTTGGCTTGAACCTTCTGGGAATTTTGCTCCTGGACATTTTCCCCTTGGGCATTCTTGTCCTGACCCTCAGGGTACAACTTCCTTGCTGTCTTTTTGGTT
This sequence comes from Ceratopteris richardii, assembly GCA_020310875.1. NCBI lineage: Eukaryota > Viridiplantae > Streptophyta > Polypodiopsida > Polypodiales > Pteridaceae > Ceratopteris > Ceratopteris richardii. Next base: position 93,751,875 of record CM035431.1, read on the forward strand.
CTAGCCATACTCTGCAAAAAATCAATCTTTAGGCAAGGAATTAGGAAAAGTGGAATATTCCACTGTCAAAACTTACTCTCTAAAAGCTATGATCAATGACTCTTTCCACTATGAGAGGCACGACCGATGCAAGCGATAACAGTCATCCGGAAATGCCCGGATGTCCTTGATCGCTTGCATCGGTCGTCTTTAAATTAATCATCAAATATCAATAAATAATATCTGACAATGCAAAACACTCAATTATCACTAAGATAAAGATAATTGGAAAACTATAATCAATGACTCTTTCCACTATCAGAGGCACGAGATGAAAAGGAACGTCCGAGATATGGAAACCAAGACATTAAAGATGCTACCTTGCTTACTATAAAGAAAAATTTGAACAGCCAGACAGAAGAGTCAGCTTCTCAAATCCTCTACTAGCAGAACCCGCTTCCTCCTTTTTGATGGAGACCTCCCACACCTATATCTCACGAAACCCCCCACTGGTGTCCTGCTCCTCGAAAAAGATCCCCACATGCATGTCAAGGATTTGAGAAGCTGACTCTTCTGTCTGGCTGTTCAAATTAAGCAAGGCAGCATCTTTAATGTCTTGGTTTCCATATCTCGGACGTTCCTTTTCATCATAGCAAAGGAAACCAAAATTTGCAAGCTATGATCAAGGACTCGATGATATTAAAAAACATGACCGATCCAAGCGATTAGGGTTTTCCAAAAATCTCGGATGTCCCTAATCGCTTGCATCGGTCGTGTCCACATTACCTTACGTAGAGAGCGCTCTCTATAGAAATTGTGAAGTAGGCTTAAAACGTGGTGGCAATGGAACCTCGACGCTTGGCAAGTGTTGACAGAAAAAAATGAAGGAAATGAATAGGAGGAAGCTTAAATAGGTCCCAAAACTGAGTTGATCATTGTGCCACGTGGCATGCTCCGATTGGTCCACGTCAGATACCGGTTGCGAATTCCAACGTCTTTTGCCACGTGGCATGATCTGATTGATCCACGTCATCAATCCGTTGCATCGGGGAACGTACACTTTACCACGTGGCACTCTATGATTGCTCCACCTCATTCGACCGTTTCTTCCCTCCTCACTAGAGACACGACCGATCCAAGCGATAAGAGTCATCCGTAAATGCCCGGATGTCACTCATCGCTTGCATCGGTCGTCCCTGAATTCATCATCATATTTCAATAAATAGAAGTTAAAATAAAGGTAACAATGCGTTATACTCAAGCAACACAAAAGAAACCAAAATTTGCAAGGTATGATCAAGGACGATGCTATTTAAAAAACATGACCGATCCAAGCGATTCGGGTTATCCAAAAATCTCGGATGTCCCTAATCGCTTGCATCGGTCGTGTCCACATTACCTTATGGAGAGAGCGCTCTCTATAGAAATTGTGAAGTAGCCAAAAAACTTGGTGGCAATGGAACCTCCACGCTTGGCAAGTGTTGACAAAAAAAAAAAAAAGCAAATGAATAGGGAAGCTTAAATAGGTCCCAAAACTGAGTTGACCGTTGTGCCACGTGGCATGCCCCGATTGGTCCACGTCAGATAGCCGTTGCGAATTCCAACGTCTTTTGCCACGTGGCATGATTTGATTGATCCACGTCATCTATCCGTTGCATCGGGCAACGTACACGTTGCCACGTGGCACTCTGTGATTGGTCCACCTCATTCGACCGTTTGTTCCCTCCTCGCCTATAAATACCTATTTCTTCACAAACTCAAATTTTCAACCTTCAGAGAATTTCTCACCTACATGTGTATTTTCCTTTCGTCGCCGACACGACCGATACAAGCGATTTTCGCCATTTGACCTACGTTGATTCGCTCTAGTCGCTTGCATCGGTTGTGTTCTCCTTATAGACATACAAGAGAAGCTGCAGCTTAGATGGAGGTAATGAATGAGATCCTTAGTGTCTCTCCATCAGAGAAACTTCTTGATTTCATGGTTCAAGAGGGTTTAAGTGTAGATTATTTTCCTGATGCAATGACCATATTCAACCCCGAAATTGATTTTGAAAAACTCTTAGAGAACTCGAAAAGTTTTCTTAAGAATGAGTGGGAGATTTTCTTGGGGTTGGTCGATGGGAGGATCCTTTCTATTTCTCAGAAAACCTATGTCCATCCTCACATCTTTGGGAAGGATCCAACAGATAGGGCTAAAATCACAAGAAAATGCAGAAGGATATCCCCTTTGCCAGGGAAGCTTGATTTTTGCCCAGAGCATGAAAAGGACTGCTGCTTGCTCCCTTTAAACATTGCTTTCTTGATATGGCTTGATCATATCTTAGTTGAAAGGGAGGAAAATGTTCATGATGAAGACGAGCCTTGCTTAGAGCTGGCACTTGAGGCTAGCTCAAAAACTATGAAAGGTGTCATGGAGATTGTTGAGGAGATCAATCTGCAAGCAGAAGAAGAGCAGGTCAAAGATTTTGATGTGGCCACTTTTAAAGCAGAGACTGCAATAAGGGAGCCAAGTGAAGAAGTTCAAGTGTCTGAGAAGTCCCTACTTCTCCCAAATCTACCTTTTTACTTTATCTCTGGGAAAGAGTTCATACCTCTATTTTACATTCAGGAACTTTTCAATCTAAGGGAGGACTACTGTCTTGCAGCTATAGCTGAGGCAGAAGAAGTTGCAAGGAGATTCATCAATAAGAAAGGAGAAAGAAGAGAGGAATTTTTGCGTCTTGATTTGGATTTGTCTAATGAAGAATTCAAAGATTCATCACAAGCTCTTTCAAAATGCTTTGAGAAAGCTATCTCAGAGAAGCCAAAACTTGCTGATGAAGAGTTTGATGAGCATCAGAAGCAACTTGGAATATACTCGTTTGGACGTGGCTATTCATTCTTGGATGTCGTTGAGGACAAAGGAACAATTTGTATTGACTCAAAAGAGCTCATTGAGGAGGAAGATGAGGTCAAGGTATGTTGTTTGATATATTCTATCAATTAAAGTTTTGTCCGAGATCTCTATTTTTTTAAGTGAGAAAATGACCACGACCGATGCAAGCGATACAACCTAACGGATAATCTCCGTTGGGCCTTATCGCTTGCATCGGTCGTGTTCGGACTTGAAGAGGAAGATGAGGTCAAGTATGTAGTAAAATATATTCTCATGATTTAAAGGAAAAGGAGATGAGATGGGCTTGATGCAAAATCTCTATCTTGTGTCAGTTTGTCCAAGTTCTCCATTAGAAGTGTCAGAAGTCGATCACGACCGATGCAAGCGACAAGGCCCATCAGATATTTTCCGTCGGTCCTCATCGCTTGCATCGGTCGTGTTTGGACTTTAGGAAGATGACTTCTAGGTATGCAGTTAACTATATTCTCAAGAACTTTAGGTTAAGGATTTGAGATGGGAACAATGCAAAATCTCTTTCTTGTATCAGATTTGTCAAAGTTCTCCATTCGAAGTGTCAGAAATGGATCACGACCGATGCAAGCGATTATGCCCATCGGATATTTTCCGCTGGGCCTCATCGCTTGCATCGGTCGTGTTTGGACTTTAGGAAGATGACATCAGGGTATACAGTTAACTATGTTCTCAAGAACTTTAGGTTAAGGATATGCGATGGGACCAATGCAAAATCTCTTTCTTGTATCAGATTTGTCCAAGTTCTCCATTCGAAGTGTCAGAAATGGATCACGACCGATGCAAGCGATTAGGCCCATCGGATATTTTCCGTTGGGCCTCATCGCTTGCATCGGTCGTGTTTGGACTTTAGGAAGATGACGTCAGGGTATACAGTTAACTATGTTCTCAAGAACTTTAGGTTAAGGATATGCGATGGGACCAATGCAAAATCTCTTTCTTGTATCAGATTTGTCCAAGTTCTCCATTCGAAGTGTCAGAAATGGATCACGACCGATGCAAGCGATTAGGCCCATCGGATATTTTCCGTTGGGCCTCATCGCTTGCATCGGTCGTGTTTGGACTTTAGGAAGATGACATCAAGGTATACAGTTAACTATGTTCTCAAGATCTTTAGGTTAAGGATATGAGATGGGACCAATGCAAAATCTCTTTCTTGTATCAGATTTGTCCAAGTTCTCCATTCCAAGTGTCAGAAATGGATCACGACCGATGCAAGCGATTAGGCCCATCGGATATTTTCCGCTGGGCCTTATCGCTTGCATCAGTCGTGTCTCTTGCTTTTCTTTCTAATAGTTTCAAGTTACTTCACATGTTTTCTTAAGTGTGCTTGCACTTCATCTAACCATGTTTTTCATTTTTATCACAGTTAACTTTATTGGATGAAGACAATTACCTTGGCAGGGGCAAGGGAACAAGAAAAGCCTTAGAAGAGAAAGGAAAAGCAAAGGTGGATATTCATTCTATTATCCACTACCTTCCAAAGTTGGACCCAACCACTTTTTGTGTTATTCACAAGCACTATAGTGAGGAGCCAGACTTTGGATTATTCTGCTTGAGGACTCTATCAAAATACATGGGTTTTACTCCAATACCCTTTAATGCTTTCAGAGTTTTACTGCTTGAAAGAGCAACTGCATTCAGAATTTTTGGATATGCCCCTGGACTCAATGCTTCAAGGGCAGGGTACTTTCTTTGTTATTCAAGCTATGCAATGGCTGCAGGGGTGTCAAATTTAAAAAGCATTGCTGGATACAGGAGAAAAGAGTTCCTGAGATATAGAGGTGATTTGCCAGAGCCAAGCTCTTTCAAAAGGCTCAAGGAATGACTTGATTTTTTCAAATTCTATACTCAACAAATGTACATATACAGAAATTGCCCAATGTGATATAAGACATTGCAAATTGATGCATGATTTGATTCAGTTTGTGATATTGATACATGATTTGTCTGGAGATAGCCATATCCTTCTGATTATATTTGGCATGAGGTCCTTTGTAATTGTCTTCTAAAGAGCTTGAAGGTCTGCAACTTGAGTGATGCTTAACTACTTCATGTACCAGAGCATCCAAGGAGATATCTGCACAAGGTAGTTCTGGAGGAGAAGACTCCTGCATATGGTGAGCTAAAGAGAATATGTGAAACTCAGATTGGTGAAGTTACACGATGTTGCTTGCCAAGGAATATAAAGCAATTCAATTCTCAGTATTTCCTGAATGGAACAGTAGCACTGGTGAATGGTCTATGTCAATCAGCATGGTAATCTCTTAGGAACCGGCACGTGTCCAATATTCCTCTGAGTGTCAATATAGGGAAGTGCACGTGCATGAGCCCAAGCTCAAAAATGCACATTGTTAGTGACAAATGTTGCTTTGAAAAGAGGAGAGGTCCTTTGTAATTGTCTTCTAAAGAACCAATCAAAAAGCTCTCTGAAGGCATTGCTCTTTGTTACTCCTCCTCCTTTCCTTGTACACCTAAAGAAGCTTGTCCTTGCTTGATAATGAGATTTTTCCATGCCTTGGGTGTTCCACATGGCAAGTGGTTCTTTTTCTGCAAAGAATGCACCATGCACAAGAAGAATATGCTGGAAAGCAGAAGAATTTCATTAGATCTTTATTTCAATTAAAAATAAATAAATTGAATAAAATATCTTTGGAGCTCACCAAGTAGTATGTTATGTCTTTGGCACCCCATGCCTCTATGATGGTTTCTATAAGCTCTGTGGTCGCCTTTCTGAAATCTGTCACATAACTTTTTGATGTTACGTGCTGCCTCATGATCTTTAAAAGATTATCTAGTTTGACCCACACCTCCATTCTCTTTTTTGCTATTTCTGGTTTGCTTTTTACATTAGTCGTGACCTCACAAAATGTTTTCCATGAATTCCACATGGCATTAAGTTGTTTGCCATCATGGTTGCTGAAGAATCTCCTTGCTTTTGCACCTCCCATTGAGACATCCTGTAAAACATCACCTGTATTTTGTGAAAGCTTTGGATCTTTTCTTAGATGAACATCACCACCATGAAACCCCATTTCTGAAAGAAGACATTCACATTTTTTTATGCATTCATCTGCAAGAGTTGTAGGCTTGATAGAATATGCATAATCCAAGTGAAGACGGACCAACTTGTCAATGATTCTTAACTCTGCATGTAGTGTACATATGTGTACATTTGTCAATGCTATTGGAAGTATGGGATCCCAAATCATTGAAGAAGATGAGTAGTTACGAAGAATAACATTTTGTCTAGAAGGAGCCTCTTCACCCTCAGCTCTAGTAATCCATCCATTTGTGCCTGGGCTTTGCATGCAGTACAAGCAAGGGTATTTAGAATTTGCTCCCCCACTTATACCAAACATGCATTTGAGTGTCTTTAGGTCTCCACTCAAATGCCACTCAACTTGAAAGTTTCCGTAGTCTTTGACATTCAACAATTCTCCTGCATGATGCCCTTGGATAACATTTGGAATGTTTGTCTGTGAGAATAACCATTTAAGTGTTTTATGGCTCTCAGATGGAACTTGAGCACAGCCAACCCACCATAACTCCATTTCTGATTGTACTTTGAGAGATGGAGTATCCAATTTCCCAAGGCTATAGTCCAAAGCTTTGTTCATCAGTGCAATGCTTATTCTCTCCATCTTTTGATGTTTTTTAAGCTCAGCTTCATCAAGTTTGATTACAAATTTCAATAGACCAGAACATTCATGCTCTTTTATATTATAGAACTGAACCATGTATGTTTGAAGTTTTATAACATCTATCCATATGTTGTTAAATGCATTGTAAGTGAAATGTAACTTTTGTTTTCCTACTTCGTAAGGCATGTTACCGTGAATATGTTTATATTCACCAAATACTGATGTGATCTTCTTATTCAAGCAGAGCCGAAACTTTCCTACATGATGGGGTCTAGGCAATCCAAAACTTTTAACTTTGTTAAATTTTAAAAATTCACACCAAACTTTTGAAATTGCTCTATAACCTTTCCTACTCACTCCGACACTATCACAAATATTTTGAATTTGAGATGGTTCTAGTAAAAGATTCATTTCTGTCATGAGTTTTTGAAAAACAAAGCGTTTCAAGCATGTATTTTCATTTAGTTTCAATAGTTTTAAAACATCATTTTGACTCAAAATTTCATTACAGAAATGTATGCGCTCAAAACTGCTCGACATATTGAAACCTAGCACATTTGTCACATGATCTCTAACAATTTTCATTCTTTTCTTTTTCTGGCCAGATTTTTCAGTCAAATCTAAAAAAGGTTTTACTCGTTTTGACCGCATTCTCAAACCTATAGGAGTTTCTTTCATTTTTTTAAAAGACTCTAACTGAGAAGATAAAGTGGATAATTTGTTTTCCAGCTCCCTAATATGTAAATTCTTCTGGTGTAGTGTGTTTTGTAAATAGTTTATGTATTGTACATAATTCCTTGAAATATCCCAGAGCCTTGAACAATAGCCTCGTAAACCATCCTCACCATCTCCCACAAATCTAATCAGATCATGAAGATTATGAAAAGGGGGGTACCTTCCAGTTTGTGGATCAATTGGATAAACAGATCCATCTGTCCATATGTCGATATGTTTCTTGCCTTCCTTTCGCAATCCATCTACTTCAAGAGGATGAAGAGCCCTTCGAAATACGTTTCTTGTCGTCGCATACTCCTGACTAACTGCAATGTTGATATGGAACTTTTTACAATGATTTCGAATGTTTGAAAGCTCAGGGAGAGTATTTGGGTTAACGTTCTCCATGGTCTGCTATGAAAAATGACCAGCAAGTGTCTAAAATGACGTGAAAGGGAGAAACAGGCTTGCTATGAAAAGTAGAGAAAAAGAGCGCAAAACGTGATCAGCACACATTATATAGGTCCGTGAACAAGAGGAAAATTCAACTTTTGAGGCGTAAGATATCACACAAACTTCGAGGCGTAAGATATCACACAAACTTTTCATGATTATATGATACGAGTTTCTCTCTCTTCAAAATTTGCATAAGATACGTTTTAAATGAACTTACACGGAATTTCTTAAAGGATTTGACAACTTTAATCCCGATTAAGCACAACTAATTGAAATCCTTACACGGCCCTTTTTGGGCCGTTTTTCGCCCTAATGGCATATGCAACAACTTTTCACTATGTCCTCTTCAGAATTCTGGACAAAGGCAACATTAAACATAGCATACTTGATACAGATAAATGTCGTCAGTACAAATAATCGTGAAGATTGTGATTGCACGTATCTCTTCCCAGAGTTTTTGGTATGGCTTCATGAAAAAAAACATTGGAATAACAATGTCTTGCTTTTCTCAAGTTTTCATGGTGAAATTCTTTATATATGCTACTCTTCGTACAGGACCAATATTATACTTAAAGTGCAATCAAGGTGGACGGAAGATCAAACTTCATCTAAGCTCAGAAGATGACAACAAGTTTTACTCATAGTTTCTTACAACTTAAGTTTTAACTATCGCTATAACTTTATATGAGACAGTTAACAGTTTAAAGCATATGCGTCTGCTCACACTATGACTAACAATGGATATGAGGAAAAATTCACAGGATAAGTTTAACAGATAACCATTCATATAACGCAGATCAGCACATAACTAAGTAAACAGATGTTACAATTATTTAGTTCATCAACCATTGACTATATATGTAATCGTTTTCTGAAATCATTCATATAAAGAGTGCAGAAAAAGTAAATTCAATAACCTGATAAGTTTGATGTAGTTTTAACGGTTGCTTTGTCCAGCTTTTGATCAACCAAGCAATCGTTTATCAAAACTTGATGGTTATGAATTAAAACCATCAATCTAAAACTTGTGCGCAGGTCAGTGCCATCAGCACTAAAACATTTTGCTCTTAAATGATGATGTCCCGATTTCACAATCATTCATCAGTCAGCAGATCGTGCAGAAACATTAATATCATAAATCGGAATTTAACAGCCATGATAACTAGATTTATCAGAGGAAGAGATTAAGTTGCACTATGTTATCTTTTTTCGGATTCAAAATAGATGAACTATATTCTACGCGATCATGGAATTAAATTAATTTTTCATCAAAAACTTTCAGATTAAACATTCACCATCATCTTTCGAATATATATAGAAAAGTAGATCCCAGAGATACAAGCAAACATTGTCACGTTTATCAGAAATAAAAAGAACTAATAACTGGCATACCTGCGTCAAGGACTTTCTTACTGAACATTAGAAGATATGGCGTCTTTATTATTAGTAGAGTACTATCGAAGTTGGGAGATGTCAAAGTTTCAATTATATGGCAAAGATGAATTATCATAAATGAAGTTCAAAGCGCAGTCCTTTCGTTATGTCTGAATCCCCTCATGATCATGTGTTCTTCATTAGCACATCAGAAAACGCCCTTCGCTCATAGATGCCTCCCTTAGTTATACTCGGTATTTGTCAATTTAATTCTCTCTGACTCAATGAGTTACAACTCCTGCCAGACTCGTATTTTCTGATTCATTTGGTCACGATCAATAGCACCTCTATCAAACTCCTTTCTCAGATGAACCGCAAGACGATTCCAACTCTTCCCATCTCAGATACGTGCGCGTTGATGCTGTTGATGATCGCTGATTCAGACCCCCCTATCTCTATATCTCAGTCCTCCCCTTCTCTCGGCCCTCTCAGAACATGCGCCTTTCTTCCCCCATCCTCGTCAGAGATCTCCTTGCCCCCCTCTCGTATGAAGAATTGGCCCCCCTTTTCATGCAGAATTGTCTCCCGCGTGACTCATTCATGCGCCATCCTTTTTTCATGCATTCCTCAGTGAACAGGCAGATATCAAAGGTGGACGGACGACTTCCAAAAAATAAACGAGTTCTGTTTTGTTTAGTTTTGTCCAAGATAACAGAGTAGAGATGGACTTCAGACCATCCTTCTACTCTTGGTTGTTTTTTATAATCCTCCATCCACGCCTGCTCATGCTCCATCCTTTAGCATTTAAATTTTTATCAATAGAATAAATGAGAATTCATACAAATTGAGGCCTTGAACTGGTATGAAATTTGTTGGGTCATCACTAAACAAAATTTATTCCATCCTTCATCCAAGCTGTGAAATTTTCAGCAAATCTTCACCTAAAAGTATATAAACTTTTGCGTGCATGCGAGTTGTTTGTATTGATTTGTCTTCCAAGTAAGGAGAGTATTTCTCTCCGACACCGCAATCTTGACAAAAGCCTTGTATTGTTACTGACTGTGGTTGTGTAGATGCAGGCATTGGGCAATCATGAATGCGGTGATCTCCTTGACACCTATAGCATGGTCCCCTAGGGAATGGGGGTCTTACTTGCCTAGGTTGAGGTCTAGTGTTGGGATTTGTGTACATGAGATTTGCATACTCTGGCTCCCAACTAGGTTCACTCGGTTCTTCACTATAGTAAGATTCACCATGTTCAGGAGACTGCATATAGTAAGCCTGTGGACTATCTATGTGAGTGGAATCAAAACTATGATCATTCGGGTCACTTTCTGAAAGCAACGGAGTCACTGGGACTATGGCTCTATTCAAATTTTCCTCAGCAGCAGCATACTTCACAGGAATCACATTAGCTGGGGTTGGAGGTTGTTGAGCTAACACATGTTGAGGCCTTTGTTGGTTTTGGTAGGGTTGTTGATAGGATTTCTATGGTCTACCATATTGTTGTGGCGGGTACTGGTTCTGGTATCTTCCCTGTTGTGGATAGGACTGAGGGTAGGTTTGCCTAATTGCTTGCTTATTGTATGGGCAGTCTTGTGCTATGTGATTTGTGTATCTCGGTTCTATGGTGCAATATTGGCTTCTAGGGTTCACTTGGGGTTGAGCCATGATGGGACATACGTTCGCCATATGGTCACCACCGCAAGTATAGCACCTCTTTACTAGGGCAAATCTAGGAATTTGTTTACTAGAGACACCTAGTTTTTGAGCTACTTTCTCCGCGAGTTCCTCAATTGATGTGGATTGCGAGGAAGAGAGGCTAGAGGCACTATCTGAATCTTTTTGTAGATTTTGGAAAGCTCTAACTCCTCCCCTAGGTTATCCTCGATGTCTATGCACATGCGTACACACTCTTCTATAGTCCTAGGGTCCTTCAAGTACACATATGACCTCAATTTGGTACTTAGCAATCCATCCAAGAATAAGGCCACTTGTTTGGCTGGTGTGGGTAACTCAGGAACAGGGCATCTCTCAAGATATTGCCTAAACCTTCTTCCTGCAAGTCTCACGGTCTCCTGAGGGGTCTGCTTGAAGCTATGTATCAGTGAGGAAGTATTATGCCTTATGCCACTTTTAGAGAACTCAGTGATGAAAGCCTCTAAGAGTTGGTCTATGCTCCTAAACTGCCTCTCATTCAACGGTTGAAACCACTAAGGGCTGTGTTCCTAAGGGTTAGACCAAAGGCATTATACTGCGTGAATAAGTCCTCAACTTGTTCAGCTCTCAAGACTTGCCTAAACTCAGCCACATGATCATATGGGTCTCCTGTGCCATCGAAGTAGTTCTTCATAGACTTAACTAGCTGTGTAGGTCTCAAGGTTCTGGTGTGTTCCCTAGGTCTTCGCAGAGGGAAATCGTCAGCATTCCTTTGGTTCCTTGGGGCTCTAAGTCCCTGAGGTTCCACTCTATTTGTTTCCGTTCTCGTTCTTTCTCTTCCCACTGGGTTGGCAAAGCTTACCTCCGGTCTATCTCTATGTCTGTCTCTTTGAGCTCCATGAGCTTGGGACGTTCCAGCTCCTGGGTGACCAAAAGACACATTCGATCTTGGTTGGGGGAAAATAAATTCACCTTTCCAAGTGTAAGCATGCCTATCATTTTCTGTAACCACAAAGACCCTCTCTGAAGCGTGATCCAAGTAGGTCACTCTGCCTGGGCTATCAGGATCTTTGAACTCATATATCATGATTGTTCCCAACTCATTTGGCGGATCCAATTTATACCTCCAAAAGGCTTCGTCAGTCTCTCATTTCAGAAGCAGATCTATGCTCTTATTGTCTTGGGGAATCCACTCTGGTGTGATAATCCTAGTGAGAACAGATTTGCCTCGGGGGGTTCTAGGTTCTATACCCATGTTTCCTTGCTCCAGGTCACCTAAGTCCATTTTTGGAATCACATTCCCAAATTCATCTGTCCTATCTAGATGACTGGTGACTACATATATTGTTCCTTCTTTGTCCAAGTATGCTCCATTTTCAAACTTGACCGCTAGATGTTCTAGTCCAATGGATTGGTCAGGGTTTTTGATCTGGACCACAGATCTTCCTAGGCCGTCCTCATAGATGCTAGCACCTAATCGGTTGGTCCTAAGGTATTCGAGTTACGTCTTGCAAGGGCCTTCTACCCTATGTAAATATGGCACTCCTGAACTTCTTGTAGGTCTCTCCATACCGTGGGACATCTCTGACTTGCTAGTCTCAGAGCTAGGGTAGTACGAATGATGACTCAACTGCTGGGCCCAAGACCTAGCAGTATGATTGACACTAGCCTCTGAAGATCTAAGACTTTGTCTATCTCTCCCTAGGTGTCGTCCTGATCTAAGGTTCATAAGCCCAATTGAATAATCCCAAATTTTCCCAAGTACACTTTGCGTTGCTGAGTTCTTTTGTATTAGTCACTTGTTCTTTTTTAATTGCCCTTAGGGTGTCACTTCTTGTCCAATTTAATCTTCATCACAAGGAACACTTAAGTTTTATCGTACTTTGAGTGTGGTTGCTCGATTTAAATTCTTTTCCCTTAGGTTGTTTCGCAGTTGTAATCTCCTAACACTTGCACTTGAGTGATTAGAGTTCTTGGACTTGGTCGCTCTTAACGTATCCCTAATTAATCAAAACCTCTATCCGTACTTAGCCTATGCTAGGGATTGACAGAGGGTGTTGAGAACTTCCAACCTTGAGTTTCTTCCCTTGGTTGCCCTTGTGTGCCCAAGAAGCGTGTTCCCAAGCTTGCACTTACTCTTGCTTCGAGTACCCTTTGATGCTCTCAAAGAACCTGAAAAAGTCCCAAAGTTAGCTCAAGACTTAAATTTGATTGACAGGCAGATCACTTTCATGCATGTAATTCACTAACCAAATTGCCTTTTGCCTTTATGGGAAACAATCCCAAGGGACCCTCTGTTTTTCCTACCCCGGGATATGATCAACTTCAAATTACCCTATCTAATAATGCTGATGTTAGTTTTACCATAACCAGTGGAAGTTTTGGGTGTACTCCCCATGAGTTTCCCAACAAAACAAGAATCACAGCAAACGGGTTTCGTATGAGAAAGTTATGTCAATTCAGGGTTTCAGGGCTAAAACAGGATTTAAAACAGGTTAACAAGCAAACAGGACCTTTGAAAATTGCTTTGGGTGTAGGGCTCACATTGCTCTATTAACCCACTAAAAGCTCCCCACAAATTGCCAAAATTAGACCACTATTGTTACCCTAAAAAATTGGCCGAATTTGCCCGTCAATCGTGATCGAAAGCTCTGTCAATCGCGATTGATATGTCAATCGCGATCGACGTGTTGGTCACAATTGACTGGTCCGTTGTGGCTGTCAGTCGCGATTGATGGGTCAATCGCGATTGACACGTGGCCCGGATTTTCAATCGATCATGGTCAAAGGGTCGTTGAATCTGTCGGTCGCGATTGACGTGTCGATCGCGATTGACAAGTCTGTCGCGAGTGTTCAGACGGTCGTGGTCAAGCAGTCGTTCACTGGGTCGGTCAGGATTGACAGGTCCGTCGTGGCTGTCAGTCGCGACTGACTGGTCGATCGCGATAGATGGCTCGATTGCAATTGACACATGTCATGCGTAGATTTAGTCGGTCGTGGTCAATCGGTCGTTGACTCTCTTGGTCGTGATTGATGGGTCGATTGCGATTGACAGGTCGATCGCAAAGTGTCCATTGTGGTTTGTCGATCGCGATTGACAGGTCGATTGCGATTGACAGAAAACTGAGGAATTTAAAATTTCAAGCACATATTCATGAAGCTCTAGGCCTATACATCACATTTATGCACTTAGTTTTGCAAGAAGGTCAATTTTTTTGTCGGTCGCGATTGACACAGGTCAATGCCTCGGGACCTACACAGTCAAATTTTTTACCTGCTGAAGCTGGTGCAGTTGCTGGGGATGCTGGTTCCTGTAGAAAATCTCAAAAAACATAGAAAAGCACAAGCACACAATCACTCTCTCGCTCTCTCTCACAAGTGAAATGAGGGAAATGGTATGGGTGGGGTGATATGACCAAAAACTAAAATTTTTCGCGATGATGGAGATGGATGTGGGAGATGGTGAGGATGATGATGGTGATGAAGAAAACAAAAGAAAATAGAAAAAAGGTGAAGAAAATACCTATAACTCCAACGCGTCAACTCTACGTCTTACCATCACACGCTCGTCCTCAAAGCTCGATCCCCGGCAACGGTGCCAAAATTTGGTGTAGCTCAGTGATGAGTAGCACCTCCTTTAATGTCAATCCAGGAAGACGTGAGGATGGTATGATGACCTCGAGCAAGTGAAGGCATAAGTGCGTGAGTGAGAAGCACACAAACATGCACACACATACACACACACGCGCACACACAGCAAGAACAAAGAGGAAGACAATGGAGTTCTTTTAGATTACTTTCAAAATGCTCATACAAGTTCAATTCAATTACAAGCTAACCTCAAAAATGAGCTCTCTAGCTCTATCTATAGTTTTTCAGTAGCTTTTGGCCCTGTCTAGACCTAGTGTCCGGCCTAGTTAAAAATTAGGTTCTAGGGCCTATTTGGAAGTTCAAACGGAGCTAAAAAATGTGAAAACTGATAGGTAGGTACTTCTAAAGCTCCTTAAGCTCAAGGAATCCTTGGCTTGCACAAAATGGAGCTACAAAAATATGAAATGGTATTTACAATGGTTTTTAGTGATGAAAATCACTATTTTTGTAGGGATTCCTTCTAATATTTTGAGATACATTTCCTGTGAAGAGATGGATAGGTATGTGTTGAAGATGAAGAGGTGTTGCAAAATCTTTGCTCTACACCAGCCAAATGAACTCCAAGAGTAGATGGTGGGCCCTTATAGCTTGCCAATGGATGTATTAGACACCCTATGTACCTTGGAAGATCACTCTCAAAAAGATAGATCAAAACAAATAAGTTGGAGTTAGCTCAGAGGTGAAAAACTTGCTATTCTTGGTTGATACACCTGTCCAGTGTTTTACATAATTCTCTGAGCACAGCAGCAATTAGATTAATTCCTCTTGGGGAAGGCTAGGTAGCTTAAAGAGATAACTTTAGAGAGTAATCTCATCAAAAATAACAAACCACACACTGAGAATGACTTTTAACAAGTGATGACATCATCCCGATTTTCACGGGCTGCTATAGAAATAGACCAGTGAGTAGAAAAATTAACATAACTCAAGATGTAAGAATCCAATGATCATGAAAATTTGTATGCTTATACTAGACAGTAAGCTGAATCCAACAAGCTTAAAATCACTGAATTTGGATGGGTAAACACTGAGAAATGACTCTGACAAGATGACTGCAAAAGTCGGGTACCTGACAGAGAAGTGAAGATGAACATACCCTGTTGACTTCAAATGAACATAACTGAAGATTCAAACATTCAAATGACATGAAAATTTGTGAGCATATAGTATCCTTATAGAGCTAACTTTACCAAGTTAAATCACTGAAAATGATGAACCAAGTGCAGAGAAACAATCTCTGCAAGCTGACTGAGAAAAACTGAAGTAATGGCAGTGAGTAGTACACATCACAAGAACATGGAAAGATGAACTCAAATAATCATGAAAATGAAAGTATATTGCTTGTACAATACAATGACTTACTGATACATATGTGTGCCTTGTAATCACACCTTGATATGGCATAAAGCTCAGCTCTTGGAGGTCTTCACATAGGTCTCTCTAACCACGACTAAAACTGCCATCTATTTATAGTTGAGTTTGGGAGGCTAACTTCCCTCAATCACTCTCCAATCAATCAATGATTGATTTGATTCTCTACCTACCACAAATCACGAATTCGTGGCTCCTCTTTCCATTCTTGATCAAGTGGACTCAACCACTTAAGATTCTCTTACTTTTACATTAAGTAAACTCTTCAAAAGTTACAAGAGGTAGTTCACAAGTGAACTTTACATAGTCTTCATTTTGAAGCTTCTTTAATGACTTTGTGAGACTCAAGCCAATACTTAGGCTTGTCATAGACTTGCTCCAACAGCTCCCCCTCAAGCCAAGTATGCTTCAGGTCTTCAGTCTTCCAAGATTACCTGCAAACCAATCATAGCCTTGAATTTGCAAAGCTTTGTACCATCCAATGCTTTGGTTAGAATATCTGCACATTGTTGATGAGTGGACACATATGATATTTGAATCTCTTTGCTTAGAACCTTCTCTCGTACATAGTGATAATGAACTTCAATATGTTTAGTCCTTGCATGAAAAATAGGATTAGCAGCCAAGTGAATAGAACTCATATTGTCACCAAAAATAGTTGGAGTTCCAAACTCCAATCCAAGATCTTTGAACAATGTCTTCATCCACATAGCTTCTTGTGTAGCTATAGCAAGACCTCTATATTCAGCTTCAGTAGAAGAGAGAGCAACTGTGGGTTGCTTCTTGGACGACCATGAAATAAGCTTTGAACCTGCAAAGGTAAGATAACCTGAAGTGCTCCTTCTATCTTCCTTGGAGCCAGCCCAATCTGCATCAGAAAATAGCTTCAAACCTAAATCAGATACATAAGGATAGTAAAGTCCTTCATTTATGGTTCCTTTGAGATATTTGAGTATCCTTTTGGCAGCATCCATATGTGGTTTCCTTGGTGTGTGCATAAATTGGCTTAGCACACTCACACTGTAACATATATCTACTCTTGTCAATGTGGCATAGTTGAGACTACCCACTAGACTTTGATATGATGTGATGTCCTCTATGAGTTCACCTTCATGTGAGCTCAATTTGTGATTGACCTCCATTGGAGTACCTGCAATCTTACAATCTTGCATCTTGAATTTTGCCAACATGTCCTTAATGTACTTTCTTTGAGTGAGAAACAAACCATGATCTTTGTAGACAACTTCCAAACCTAGGAAGTAGGTAAGTGAACCCAAATCACTTATCTTGAACTCTTCTCTCATCTGATCTTTGATCTTCTTCATACCATCTGCATCATTTCTTGTCAATATAATATCATCTACATATACACATAGATAGATGACCTCAGAATTACTCTTTTTAATAAAGAGTGAAGGATCTGCCTTGCTTGGTTGAAAGCCTTTGTCCTGCAAGAATGAAACAAGCCTGAAATTCCAAGCTCTTGGAGCTTGCTTGAGACCATACAATGCTTTGTTAAGTTTACACACATAATCAGGATAAACTTGATTCTCAAAACTAGGTGGTTGTGTCATATATACCTCTTCCGTTATCCAACCATTCAAGAATGCATTCTTTACATCTAGTTGAAGTATCTTCCAATTCTTGGAAGAGGCAATACTAAGCAAAACCCTAATAGTAGGCATCTTTGCCACAGGAGAGAAAGTCTCCTCATAATCAATTCCCTGAGTTTGTGCAAAGCCTTTTGCCACAAGCCTTGCCTTATACCTGTTAATTGAACCATCAGAAATCTTCTTGAGTTTATAGACCCATCTTGAGCCTATTACCTTCATGGATGAAGTCTTGGGCACCAAATCCCAAGTGTTGTTTTCCTCAAGTGCTTCAATCTCTTCCTTCATTGCATGCTTCCACTCTGTTTTTGCTTTGGCCTCTTCAAATGATGATGGCTCCTCTTGGTTTATGTCCTGTGCTATGTAGATAGAATGTTTAGTTACTAATGAGGTGTCAAACCCATACCTTTCTGGTTTTTTCTTTTCCCTCATAGATCTTCTTAAGCCATGATTTGATGATTCTGCCTCATGTCCAACTTCCTGCAATTTTGCTTTACCTTTAGACTTCCATGCTTTGATCTTTTCCATCTGACATTCTTCATCATCCTCTGAGGTGTCTTGTTCTTCAATCTTTGATTGTTCTCTACCAAGCTTTGGAAAATCTTCTTCAAGATCATATGGTAAATTGACCTTCCTGCATGAATCTTCATACCATGAATTGTTCTCATCAAAAACTACATCTCTGCTTACCAAGAATCCTTTGTTGGTAGGGTTGTATAACCTGTAGCCCTTTTGATTGTTGTCATATCCAATAAATACACACCTTTCTGCCTTTGGATCCATCTTGCCTCTAACCTGTGAAGGAACATGAGCAAAAGCAATACATCCAAAAATTTTACAGTGATCTAAGCTTGGCCTTCTTCCATTCCAAGCCTCATATGGAGTCATCCCATCAAGGGATTTTGAAGGCAACCTGTTAATCAAGTAAGTGGCTGTAGATACAGCCTCAGCCCATAAGTAATTAGGTAAATGCTTTTCATTTAACATAGACCTTGGAGCTTCAACAATTGTCCTATTCCTCCTTTCTGCCACTCCATTTTGCTCAGGAGTGTACCTTGTAGTTACCTCTCTTTTGATTCCTCTTTCTTGAAGAAAAGAATCAAACTCATGGGAGAAGTATTCTCCCCCTCCATCTGACCTTAGCCTTTTTAGTGATTTACCTGTTTGATTCTCCACAAGAGCCAAATATCTTTTGAAACATGAAAAAACTTCATCTTTGTGTTTCATAAAGAATAGGATAGTCCATCTGCTACAATCATCAATAAAGGAAACATAATACCTTGATCCTGATATTGAAGCTTCCTTGCTTGGTCCCCATACATCTGTATGAACCAACTCCAAGAGATCTCCATGCATATAACCTTTCTTCATGAATGGTAACCTGTGAGACTTTCCAAACTGACATGCACTACACTTATAAATCATATGTTGTTTTGACAAGTTAGGGAGTCCAAGTACACTTTGGTCCCTGCAAATTTGCTTTAATGACCTTTCACCAATATGTGCTAACCTTTTGTGCCATACTTCCAATTCTGTGAGTGTCTGACTGCCATAATTAAAGAGAGCAATGTTTCTAGTGTCCTGTAATTCAAATGTGAACAATCTACCTGTCTTTTCACCTTTTGCAATTCTTCTGAATCCTTGACTTGGATCTTCAACAAATGCTCCTGCCTTTGTGAACCTGACTTGCAACCCTTTCTCTACTATCTGCCCAACACTTATCAAATTCTTTGTAATGGTAGGGACATAGAGTACCTTACTGAGTAGGTTGATGTTTCCATCAGGTGCTTTGACATTGCCTATTTTCTCCACAGGATGTTTTGTATCATCTCCTGTTTGTACCTCATGCTTATTCCTTGGATCTTCTAAATCTGATAGGAGTGCCACATTTCCTGCCACATGATTTGAACAACCTGAATCTATGTAGAAAACATGCTCATCAGA
Organism: Ceratopteris richardii; assembly: GCA_020310875.1. Lineage (NCBI taxonomy): Eukaryota > Viridiplantae > Streptophyta > Polypodiopsida > Polypodiales > Pteridaceae > Ceratopteris > Ceratopteris richardii. The sequence goes on from CM035431.1 coordinate 93,771,185, forward strand.
TTTACCTTGTGGCATAGCCATGTTCATGATCAATAATGAATCCTCTTTGTTTGAGTCTTCTGTGTAGTTATTGTAGTCTCTCCTTCCTTTGTAGCCTCCTTGATAGTTTGAATGATTGTAGTTGTTGTAGTTGCCATGATAATTGTTGAACCTTCCTCTTGAGTAGCCATAACTTCCTCTATTGTATCCTCTGCCTCTTTGATTCCTGGAATTCCTAAAGCAATTTTCAGTTGTATGATTAGTTAATCCACAAATAGAACATGAGTTGGAGTCTTGGGATCTCCCCCTGCCTTGTCTACCTCCTCTTCCTCTACCTCTGCCATGTCTTCCTCTACCTACATAGTTAGCTTGATATGTACCTGCTTCATCATCCACTTTCTTTGCCTTTCCTTTGTTATCTTTAGACTTGCTTTTATCCGTGTATAAAGCTGAAGATTGATTACCTTTAGAGCTTTCTCCATTTTTGATAAGCTTTGCCTCTTGAGTAAGTAATTGTCCAATGAGTGTGTTGAAATCAGGTACATGCATGTCCATGTACAAATCCATAGCTGTGGTGAATGCTTCCCACTTGTCATCTGCCTTCAAGCCATTGATGACCTGCCTTACAATTTGCTCTTCATCTATTACCTCTCCAATGCTTCCCAACTGATCTGCTATGTCCTTGAGCTTTGTGACAAAATCAGTCACATTTTGTTTGGGAGCCTTCTTGAGAGTTGTGAAATCCAGCCATAGTTGATGCTTCCTAGCTTTAGTACTTGAAGCAAAGAAAGCTTCAAGTGCATCCCACACTTCCTGAGATGTCTTACAACTTCTAATGTGAGGCAACAAAAAATCTGAGATAGAGTTGAGGAGATAAGACCTTGCAAGTGCATCCTTGGAGCACCATGTGCTCAATCTTTCTTGCTCTTCTTGTGTTGGTTGACTTTTGTTCCTGAAACTTGGCATAACTTCATCTCCAACCACATAACCATATAAACTTCTACCTTGGAGATAAGCTTCCATTCTTAATGACCAAGCTGAGTAGTTACCTCTGTCCAATTTGTCAATTGATGAAGGAAATCCATCTGCCATGTTGTCCAACCTTGCTCTGATACCACTGTGAAGAGATGGATAGGTATGTGTTGAAGATGAAGAGGTGTTGCAAAATCTTTGCTCTACACCAGCCAAATGAAGTCCAAGAGTAGATGGTGGGCCCTTATAGCTTGCCAATGGATGTATTAGACACCCTATGTACCTTGGAAGATCACTCTCAAAAAGATAGATCAAAACAGATAAGTTGGAGTTAGCTCAGAGGTGAAAAACTTGCTATTCTTGGTTGATACACCTGTCCAGTGTTTTACATAATTCTCTGAGCACAGCAGCAATTAGATTAATTCCTCTTGGGGAAGGCTAGGTAGCTTAAAGAGCTAACTTTAGAGAGTAATCTCATCAAAAATAACAAACCACACACTGAGAATGACTTTTAACAAGTGATGACATCATCCCGATTTTCACGGGCTGCTACAGAAATAGACCAGTGAGTAGCAAAATTAACATAACTCAAGATTTAAGAATCCAATGATCATGAAAATTTGTATGCTTATACTAGACAGTAAGCTGAATCCAACAAGCTTCAAATCACTGAATTTGGATGGGTAAACACTGAGAAATGACTCTGACAAGATGACTGAAAAAGTCGGGTACCTGACAGAGAAGTGAAGATGAACATACCCTGTTGACTTCAAATGAACATAACTGAAGATTCCAACATCCAAATGACATGAAAATTTGTGAGCATATAGTAGCCTTATAGAGCTAACTTTACCAAGTTAAATCACTGAAAATGATGAACCAAGTGCAGAGAAACAATCTCTGCAAGCTGACTGAGAAAAACTGAAGTAATGGCAGTGAGTAGTACACATCACAAGAACATGGAAAGATGAACTCAAATAATCATGAAAATGAAAGTATATTGCTTGTACAATACAATGACTTACTGATACATATGTGTGCCTTGTAATCACACCTTGATATGGCATAAAGCTCAGCTCTTGGAGGTCTTCACATAGGTCTCTCTAACCACGACTAAAACTGCCATCTATTTATAGTTGAGTTTGGGAGGCTAACTTCCCTCAATCACTCTCCAATCAATCAATGATTGATTTGATTCTCTACCTACCACAAATCACGAATTCGTGGCTCCTCTTTCCATTCTTGATCAAGTGGACTCAACCACTTAAGATTCTCTTACTTTTACATTAAGTAAACTCTTCAAAAGTTACAAGAGGTAGTTCACAAGTGAACTTTACATAGTCTTCATTTTGAAGCTTCTTTAATGACTTTGTGAGACTCAAGCCAATACTTAGGCTTGTCATAGACTTGCTCCAACATTTCCTGGAGCTCCCTACTTGCTCCTTCTTCTTGTGTGCCCACCTCTTTGATGCTTGGAAAATTTGGATGGCCTACTTGCCAGATCTTCTTTGACTACTATGTATGCTTGTGCTTTCTCTTCACTCCGACTCCCTTCGTAGGCTTCCTTGTCTTGTGAGTCCTTCAGTTCCTTGACTACTGGCAACATGGATTTTGAATTCAAATGAAGGTGGGAATGGTTGTTGGAGGGAATCAATTCCACTTTCCTACAATCTAGGAAAAGTGAAGATCTAGTTTTATCTACTTTTAGGTGATTGATTGATTGATTGAATGCAACTCAGCCACCAACAATTCGTGGAATTTGGGCTCTATATTTCTTCTTTTACATGTGTAAAGCTCAAGGCTTTTACAATAGTAAAAGATCAATGAAAAATCTTTTAGAAAAATACAATAAATGGGCATAAGTAAAAGAACTCTCCAACGGATATTCTTTCGACGTAATCCAAGTGAAAGCTTTTGATGTAGATCAAATCCACCTCAAGCATAGTGTAAGCTTGATGTTCCAATAGCTCCCCCTCAAGCTAAAGTATGCTTGAGTCTTCATTCTCTAATAGGTTGACTACCTACCATAGCTTTGAATCTACAAAGCTTTCCATCAAGTGCCTTCGTCATCATATCTGATACTTGATTTTCAGTAGGAACAAAAGAAATTTCAATCTGCTTTGCCATGAGCTTCTCCCTGATGAAGTGGTGATGAACCTCTATGTGTTTGGTTCTTGCATGGAACATAGGGTTTGCTGCTAGATGCATGGAACTTACATTATCTCCAAATATGTGAGGTTTGGAACTCACAAGTCCCAAATCTTTATACAATGATTTTAACCATATTGCCTCTTGAGTTTCTATGGTCAAACCTCTGTACTCTGATTTCTTTCAAGATAAAGAAACTATTAGTTGCTTCTTGGAACTCCATGACACTAGCTTTGAGCCTGCAAATGCTAAGTAACCAGAAGTAGTTCTTCTTTCATCCTTAGCTCCTGCCCAATCTCCATCTGAATAGATTTTGATATCCAAATCTGAAGAGTAAGGATAGAATATACCTTGATTGATTGTACCTTTGAGATACTTAAGTACTCTCTTAGCTGCATCCATGTGTGTTCTTCTTGGTGAGTGCATGAACTGACTAAGCACTCCGACACTATATGAAATGTCTTCCCTTGTATGAGTAGCATATATCAAGCTACCTACCAAGCTTTGATATTTTTTTAATGTCTTCAATTTTCTCACCCTCATAAACACTACGTTTATGATTCATCTCCAAAGGTGTACTTGCAGGTTTAGTATTCTCCATTTTAAACTTGAGAAGTAGATCCTGAATGTATCTTCTCTGAGTCAAATACATTCCTTCATTTGTGTATATCACCTACATACCTAGGAAATATGTGAGCTCACCTAAGTCATTGATTTTGAACTCCTCTTGCATGTGTCTCTTGATCCTTTGAATGCCATTCAAATCATCACATGCCACAATAATATCATCTACATATACACATAGATAGATAACCTCATTGTGATCCATTTTGATGAATAGAGAAGGATCTGAGTTGCTAACTTTGAACCCTTGATCTTGAAGATATGTAACCAACCTATAATTCCAAGCTCTAGGAGTTTCAATCCATACAATGGTTTCTTAAGTCTGCAAAAATAAGATGGATAATTAAGGTTTTCAAAAGATGGTGGTTGTGACATGTATACCTCTTCACTTATCCAACCATTTAAGAATGCATTTTTCATATCAAGTTGGAGGAGTCTCCAATTCCTTGCAGTAGCTACACTTATCAATGTCCTGATTGTAGTCATATTTGCAACTAGTGAGAATGTTTCCTCATAGTCTATACCATGAGTTTGAGAGCATCCTTTGGCAACTAATCTTGCCTTGTACCTACAAACTGATCCATCTGAATTTCTTTTAACTTTATATACCCATCTGCAACCAATTACCTTTTGATTGGATGACATTGGAACTGAATCCCAAGTGTCCATCTCCTTCAATGCATCTATTTCTTCTTTCATGGCATTTTCCCAATTAGGGTTTCTCTTTGCCTCTTGATAGGTTGATGGTTCTTCTGAAATTAAATCTTTTGCCAAGTAGATTGAATGCTTTGTAACAAATGTGGAATCATATCCATTCTTTTTTTGTTGTTTCTTCTCTCTTGTTGATCTTCTAGGTTCTTGTTTGGAGCATTCTCCAACCTCTTGCATCTTTGATTTGCCTCTTGATTTCCATAGTTTGTAATCCTTTTCTCTTTTATCTTGAAAATCCTCATTATCACTTCTTGGATCTTGGACATGTGTATCAAGCTTGCTTCCTAATTGATGAGAATCAGAATCAAGATCATATGATAGAGTTAATGTTTGTTTGTCTTCATCATACCAAGACCTATGTTCTTCAAACAAAACATCTCTACTTGTAGTAAATTGCTTGGTTGAAGAATTATAGAATTTGTAACCCATCTGAGTTGAATCATATCCAATTGACACTACCTTTGTTGCCCTTTCATCCAGCTACCTCTTATTTGTGACGGTACATGAAAATAAGCTAAACAACCAAAAACCTTGCAATGTCCAAGACTAGTTTTTCTTCCATGCCATGCTTCAGAAGGATTCATACCTTGAAGTGATTTGGAGGTAGTCTATTGACAAGGTACAAAACAGTTGAAATAACTTCTGCCCATAGATAATGTGGCAAGTTCTTCCCTTCAAGCATTGTTCGGGCTGATCCAACCAATGTCTTGTTTCTCCTCTCTGCAATTCCATTTAGTTGAGGAGAGTACATGGTAGTCACTTCCCTTTTGATACTATTTTCCTGCAAGAACTCATCAAACTCTTTGGAGAAGTATTCTCCCCCTCCATCAGATCTAAGCTTCTTGAGTGATGAAGTAATCAAACACTTCATTCTTACTTTTGATGAAGTATACAATAGTCCATCTACTATGGTCATCAATAAATGAGACATAATACCTTAATATTGCCAATGAAGGTTCTTGACTTGGTCCCCATACATATGTATATACTAAGTCCAGTAAGTTGTTGTGGATGTAGCCTTTGTGGTTGAATGGTTGTCTTTGTGCCTTCCCAATCTGACATGCATCACACCTGTTGATCATGTGTTGCTTTGATATGTTTGAAAGTCCTAGAACACTTTGATCCCTGCATATATCCTTCAAGGTTCTTTCATTCACATGAGCAAGTCTCTTATGCCACACTTCAAGCTCACTTAGGGTTTGAGACCCAAAGTTGAATAGAGCTATGTTCTTGGTTTCTCCTACTTCAAAAGTAAAGAGCCTACCATGCTTCTCAGCTCTGGCTATCTTCTTTTTAGTGATAGTGGGTACATAGAGAACCTTACTCATAATGCTTGTCCTGCCATTGGAAGCTTTGAGATTACCAGTCTTCTCCACATTGTGGTTTGTGTCATCCCCTATTTTTACTTCATGTCTATGCTTTGGAATTTCCAAATCATATAGAAGAGCATTATTGCTTGCAACATGTTTTGAAACATCCTGAATCTATGTAGAACAAATGATCATCTTCTCTACCTTCTTTGTGGCTTAGATTCATAAGCAGCAATGAGTCTTCGTGTGATTGATCTTCTGAATAATTGTTGAAGTCCCTTCTATTATGGCCTCTATTGTTATTGTTGAAGTTGTGTCCACCTCTACCTCTGTTGTTGCCATATCCACCTCTTCCACTTCCTTTTTGGGTCTTACCATTGAACCATCAATTTTGAGTGGTGTGGTTGGTCTTATCATAGATGGCACAAGGTTGAACATTTTGAGCTTTGGTTTTGCCATGCTTTGGTCCTTTCTTCTTCCCTTTCCACTTGCTCTTCCTTGTGAAGTTGGCTTGGGAAGTCTCCTCTTCATCTTCTTGCCTTTCAGCTTCTTATCCTTCTTATCTACATATAGAGCACTAGTTGAATTGCAATGATAGGAGTTACCTTACTTTATGCTATTGTTGGCCTCTTGATTGAAGAGTTGTCCAAGAAAGATGTTGAAGTCTGAAGTTTGCACATCGATGATGAGATCATAAGCCGTCGTGAAGGATTACCATTGCTTATCACTTCAAATCCCATCTAGAATTTGCATCATGATAGCCTCTTCTTCAATCAGCTTTCCAATGGATGTTAACTGATCCGCAACCTCCTTGACCTTGGTAACAAAATCTGTGATGGTTTGTTTCGGTGTCTTCTTCATTTGGTTGAACTCGTTCCAAAGATGATTCTTTCTTGCTTTGGTACTAGTAGAAAAGAAAGTCTTGAGGACATCGCAAGTCTCTTGAGATGTCTTACATCCTTTAATATGTGGTAATAGAAAGTCAGAGATAGAGTTTAGTATGTACAACCTTGCTTGAGCATCCCTTGAACATCAAAGTGTGAGCTTATCTGTCTCCTCTTGTGTAGGTCCTCGTTTGGATCTTGGAATAGGTATAGCTTCATCACCTGCTACAATTCCATAAATATTTCTATCTTGCAAATAGGCTTCCATTTTGATTTGCCAAGTCGCATGGTTGTGTCAATCAAGCACTTCAATCATTGAGGGAAATTCGTTACCCATCTTGATCTAGCTCTGATACCACTGAAAGAACTTGGAGAAGCGTGTATGAGGTAGAAAAGTGAGTTGCAAAGCGACAAAGTTTGGTCCAACCAACTGGAACAAGACCAGCCCTTGAGCTTATGGAGACTCAAATAGACCTTATAGGCATGTGATAAGTGGAAAGAAATGCACTACATACTTCGGAGCATCAAGGAGAAAGAGTCGATACAAAACAGATAGTTTCGCGCATCGACTAGCTCAAAAAACTTATTATCTATGGAAGAGACAATGAACTTCAAATGCTCATAACAACTAGTGTGATTACAATTAGAAAAAATCCTTTTATGGGAGTGATACACATAGGGTTGAGTGTATATAATGCACAAACGTATAAGGAATAAGTCAAATATGCTATATGAATGAATTAGACACTCAATGGTGGTACCTCCTATTTTTCAAGAATACGTAGAGAATGACCCTGAGACACACAAACTGAGGTTTCTACCAATCTAATGAACCAAATGCTATGAAATTTGTTGGTGCAGACCAATCACCAATTGAAGATTTGAAGGACAAAGGATGGAGATGAGATCAAGTTTTGAAGCAAAGAAGATGGATACATTCACAGAGTGAAAGACATGTACACATATGTACATTAGTTAAGACATAGGTTACTTATACTTATGCTTTGATATAAGTTTGTACATAATTGCCTATAAATACTTTTGAAAATGTCGGGGAAAAGTGAGAAGACAAGGAGAGACAATAGGAGATCATGAGATTAGTGTATTGACTAGTAGAAAAATGTCATTAGACATGTGTGAAGGGAGTTGAACTCTCCATCCTCACTCAGTTGTAAATTTCTGAGAAATAGAAGGAAAAATTGCGCCCGATGTTTCTGTGTTTTCTCCCTGTGTGATAGATCTTTTGTGAATTCCTTTTGGAGATATCTAAGTCCATAGTTAATCAATCTATGGCTAGAGTTTGAGAGTCTAATTGTGATCAGGCTAAGAGAATTGTGTGTAGGAACATTTACATGTGAGAAAGTACTCACTGGTTCCTGAAACAGGCGCAAATTTTGATCTTAATGATTTGATCATTTCTCACTCCACAGTTTAAAGTTTTGTGCAAGTAAGCACTTAATCCTTAAGTTGGAAGGTAAGCTACTCGTGGCTAAAAGCATTTGCTTAAACGGGTTTTATACTGAGAGACTTAAAGTCAAGAAGTTAGGGGTGTCCAAATCGACTTCTCAGAAGTGCAGATTTAGACATAGCTGACTTGTTAAGTAGATTTCTCAAGATCTACTGAACTTTTTGAAGTAATTCGACTTGGAGAAGGTGCGCAATCTTTAGGCGACACCTTGTGCAAAGTTTCATCAAACACTTTACACATTTACTCAATTAATGAGCAAGATCTATGCAGCAGACTTTCTGAGGAAATTCCTTCTTCACAGTTTAGTCAAGAAATTGATATTTGGTCATTGATAGCTTAAATTGGTGAAGGTTTTGACTTACTCTTGATATAGAGGTGTTCTAAATTCAAGAGTAGGTTGTTCTTTTGGAGATTAACACTCTCCATCAGTGGTATCAGAGCAGGAAACATCAAAATCAAGGAAAGGAGGATCCCAACTGCTGCAGATTCAAGAAATTCAAGAACTGAAGAACTAAAAGGTGAAAGCTTGAAGGCAAAGCTTGAGGAGGAGACTATACGACATCAAGAAAGACAAAAGGACTCTAATTTGAAGTAAAGGTACATATATTATTCATAAAGCTTGAAGATTTCAATACACAGGTGGACACAAGATGGGAGATTCTCTACAGATAGAGAAATTGGATAGGGAAAACTATCCTGCATGGTCAATGAGGATGGAAGCTCATCTTATGAGCAAAGATTTAATAGCTTACATCACAGGAGAAGAAGAGAAGCCACAGTTCAGAGATCTTAGTGTTCCAACTAGGGAAGAGTTAGCAGATTTGAAAAATTGGATGAAGAAAGATGCTCAAGCTAGGAGCATTATATATATGGCAGTCAATGATTACTTGTTACCTCATATTCGAGGTCTTGAAAGTGCAATTGATATTTGGAATGCTTTGGAGGAGCATTTCCAGAATACTACTAAGTCAAGGAAGGCATCCTTATGGGCAGAGTTTACCACCTTTAAGAAGAAGGATTCTCAATCCATTTCAGACTATGTGACAAGAATGAAAGATATTGCAGATGCTTTAGGAGCTGTTGATGAAGACATTGAGGAGGATAAATTGGTAAGGCAAATCCTTACAGGTTTGAGAGGTGATGACAAATGGAAGCCATTCATTTTGTCTACAAAATTATCACTTGATCATTTCACTCCTGATTTAAATCAGTTGCTAGGTCATATGCTAACATTTGAGCAGGATGTTAAAGGACATGGTGACAAAAGTAGAGGTCATGCAATGTACTCAAAGGACAAGAAGAAAGCTAACAAAGGAAAGCAACAAGCAGGTGAAGATGAAGGTACAACTAGTCAAGCCAACTTCCTAAGAGGTAGAGGAGGTGGCAAAGGTAGAGGAAGAGGCAGAAACAACAAAGATGGAGGCAAAGCTTGTTGGATTTGTGGTAAGACAAATCATTTAGCTAATGATTGTTGGCATAATAATCAGAGTAATGGTGGATATAATCAGAACTATAATACAAGAGGAAGAGGTGGCAGAAATCAAAGAGGTAATTTCAGAGGCAGAGGTAGTAGGGGTTACTTTGGAAGAAATGAAGGTAGAGGTTTCCAAAGTCAACAATATAGCAACACCTACTACAATTATGCTTCAGATCAAAAGGAAGATTCAACATTGATAATGAATGCAACTTGTGAAAGGCAGAATGAAGATCAAAGAGTCTTCTACATTGATTCAGGGTGTAGCAATCATCTGAGTGGTAATATAGCCTTGATGACTGATTTGGAGAATAAGGTATCTAATCATGTTGTTCAAACAGGTGACAACACAAAGCACAATGTGAAGTCAATTGGATCAGTGAAGGCCAAGGATGGTAGCACCTTATTGAGTAAGGTCTTGTATGTTCCTACAATTCCTAAGAATTTGATAAGTGTAGGACAAATTGTGGAAAAAGGTTATGAAGTAAGGTTCATTAATGAAGGAGTGTTTGTGGAAGACCCTAGCAATGGGTATAAACAAATTGTTTCAGGGAAGAAAGAAGGAAGATTGTTCACATTGAAGATTCAAGGTAATATTGGTCATGCCATGTTCACATATGGAGGACATAAGATCTCTAAGTTAGATCTTTGGCACAAGAGGCTTGGACATTTCAATGAAAGAGGTAAAGACATGATTAACAATGGTTCAGTGCTTGGTTTGCCTAATGTTGCAAGTCAACATATGACATACAGATGTGAGGCATGTCAATTAGGTAAGGTTCATAAGCTTTCCTACTCCAAGCATGGTTTTATGTACTCAGAGAAGCTTGAGTTGATACATACAGATGTGTGGGGACCATCAAAGGATTTCAGTATAAATGGGTCAAGATATTATGTGATTTATGTTGATGATGCTACTAGATGGATCACTATTTATGTGATCAAAGATAAGTCAGAAGTGTTTAATACATTTAAACACTATCATGCATATGCAGAAAGAATTACAGGACATAAGTTGAAAAGACTAAGGTCAGATGGAGGGGGAGAGTATTTCTCTAATGAATTCAGTAATTACTTGTGGGATGCAGGTATTAAAAGGGAAGTTACTTGCAGGTACTCTCCTCAACAAAATGGTGTAGCAGAAAGGAGAAATAGAACTCTTGTTGAGTTTGCAAGGTCCATGATGAAGGAGAAAAATTGCCCTAATTATTTGTGGGCTGAGGCTGTAAATACAGCTACTTATTTGGTCAATAGGTTACCATGTAAAGCTTTGCAGAGAATGACACCTTATGAGGCATGGTGGGGTAAGAGACCTACACTAGACCATTGCAAAGTATTTGGATGTTTGGCCTATGCATATGTGCCATCACAATTAAGGCACAAATTGGAACCTAAAGCTGAAAAATATGTGTTTATTGGTTATGATGATAAGCGGATGGGATACAGGTTGTGGAATCCATCCACAAAACATTTTCTTGTATCAAAAGATGTTACATTTGATGAGCAAGGTACTTGGTATGCAGGTACTATCAATATTAATACAGATGATGAAGAGGTTGTGAGCCAAAGGAAAGGTAAGTCAAAGGTTCAAATAATTGATGAAGAAGAGAATAATGAAGTGCAGGTTGAAGTGGAAGAAACACCTAGGTTTGATCCTGAATATGAAGAACCAGAAACCTCAAGAAGTGGAGAACTTAGGAGGTCTACAAGGAACAAATGGCAACCTACAAGGTATAGCTATGATACTTCATTTCTGGCTACCAAAGATTATGCTTACATGATTAAAACAGATGAAGACCCTTCTACATATGAAGAGGCAAAAGGTAAAGAAAATTGGGAGAAAGCTATGCAGGAAGAATATGATGCATTATTGGAGAATCAAACATGGGATTTGGTTCCAAAACCAAATAGCCAGAAGATCATTGGATGTAAGTGGGTTTATAAGACAAAAAGATTTGCAGATGGAAGTGTGTCTAGGTACAAAGCTAGACTTGTTGTCAAAGGGTTTGCTTAGACATATGGTGTTGACTATGATGAGACTTATAGTCCTGTGGCAAAGATGACAACCATCAGGACACTTATAGCAATTGTTGCATGTAAAGGTTGGAAATTGTGTCAATTAGATGTGAAAAATGCTTTTTTGAATGGTTATATTTCAGATGATGTATTCATGGAGCAACCTCAAGGGTTCAGAGATAAAAGGTATCCAGATCATGTGTGCAAGCTTAAGAGAGCTTTGTATGGCTTGAAGCAGGCCCCAAGGGCATGGAATTATAGACTTGTAAAGTTCTTGAAAGAACTTGGATTTCAGGTGACTAAAGCAGATAGTAGCTTGCTTGTCAAAGCAAGTGATAATGGTTTCATATACATGTGCATATATGTTGATTATATAATCCTTACAGGTACAGATGAGGAAGGAATACAAAGAATAAAGAAGCAAATGGAAAAGGAGTTCAAAATAAGTGACTTGGGAGACTTGTCATACTTCTTGGGCATGGAGATTACATATACTCAACATGGAGTATTTGTGACCCAAGAAAGGTATTTAAAGAACTTGTTAATCAAGTTTAAAATGGATGATTGCAGGGTAGCACCTACACCAATGGAGGTGAATCACAAATTGAGTAAATTTGGAGGTGAAGAATTCAAGGACATGAGACAATATCAGAGTTTGGTTGGTAGTCTTATCTATGCTACTTTAACTAGACCTGATTTATCATATGCAGTAGGGGTTTTGTCTCAATTCATGCATTGTCCTAGGAAAGAGCATTGGATTGCAGGTCAAAGAGTGTTGAGGTACATTAAGGGTACACTCAAAGAAGGTTTGTATTATGGGTTTACATCAGATACAAACATCAAGATCTATAGTGATGCAGATTGGGCAGGTAATCCAGATGATAGAAGATCAACTTATGGATACATGTGTTATGTGGGAGATAAGTTAATCTCCTGGTGCTCAAAGAAGCAACATACAGTTGCTTTGTCATCTACAGAAGCAGAGTACAAAGGCATGGTTGAAGCTGCAAAAGAAGTGATATGGCTTAAAACTCTAATGAAGAGTTTTGACACTATACAAAACATACCTATCATTTATGGTGATAACATGAGTTCATTATATCTAGCTGCTAATCCTGTTTTTCATGCCAGGACTAAACACATTGAGATACAATATCACTTTCTAAGAGAGAAGGTGATGGATAAGGAGATTGAAGTCATACATACTTCAACAAAAGATCAGATAGCTGATATGCTTACAAAGAGCTTCGATGGACCAAAGCTACAGAAATTTAAAGACATGGCAGGTATAAAGAAGATAAGAGAAACCTCAATTGATGATTGAGGGGGAGCTGTTGGTGCAGACCAATCACCAATTGAAGATTTGAAGGACAAAGGATGGAGATGAGATCAAGTTTTGAAGCAAAGAAGATGGATACATTCACAGAGTGAAAGACATGTACACATATGTACATTAGTTAAGACATAGGTTACTTATACTTATGCTTTGATATAAGTTTGTACATAATTGCCTATAAATACTTTTGAAAATGTTGGGGCAAAGTGAGAAGACAAGGAGAGACAATAGGAGATCATGAGATTAGTGTATTGAGTAGTAGAAAAATGTCATTAGACATGTGTGAAGGGAGTTGAACTCTCCATCCTCACTAAGTTGTAAATTTCTGAGAAATAGAAGGAAAAATTGCGCCCGATGTTTCTGTGTTTTCTCCCTGTGTGATAGATCTTTTGTGAATTCCTTTTGGAGATATCTAAGTCCATAGTTAATCAATCTATGGCTAGAGTTTGAGAGTCTAATTGTGATCAGGCTAAGAGAATTGTGTGTAGGAACATTTACATGTGAGAAAGTACTCACTAGTTCCTGAAACAGGCGCAAATTTTGATCTTAATGATTTGATCATTTCTCACTCCACAGTTTAAAGTTTTGTGCAAGTAATCACTTAATCTTTAAGTTGGAAGGTAAGCTAATTGTGGCTAAAAGCATTTGCTTAAGCAGGTTTTATACTGAGAGAATTAAAGTTAAGAAGTTAGGGGTGTCCAAATCGACTTCTCAGAAGTGCAGATTTAGACATAGCTGACTTGTTAAGTAGATTTCTCAAGATCTACTAAACTTTTTGAAGTAATTCGACTTGGAGAAGGTGCGCAATCTTTAGGCGACACCTTGTGCAAAGTTTCATAAAAAACTTTACACATTTACTCAGTCAATGAGCAAGATCTATGCAGCAGACTTTCTGAGGAAATTCCTTCTTCACAGTTTAGTCAAGAAATTGATATTTGGTCATTGATAGCTTAAATTGGTGAAGGTTTTGACTTACTCTTGATATAGAGGTGTTCTAAATTCAAGAGTAGGTTGTTCTTTTGGAGATTAACACTCTCCATCAAAATTTACAGACATAAAATAGACACTAATACCTTTCCAATGAACCATTCTTCATCCAATTTAAGGCTTTGTAGAGAGAGCATCAGCCTCTGCAAGATTACTGCTCGCGAAGAAGATGATGGAGAGAAATGATGGAGCAAGATAATGATGGTCACAAGTGTATGTATATTGCTTCCATGTATTGTACAAGTGTTTTAAGTCTTTATATAGAATCTAGAAGTGATCCATGACTTCAAAAAGTGGATTTTGAATTCAAATGAAGGTGGAAATGGTTGTTGGAGGGAAGCAATTCACTTTCCTACAATCTAGGAAAAGTGAAGATCTAATTTGATCTACTTTTAGGTGATTGATTGAATGCAACTTAGCTACAATAAATTCGTGGAATTTTGGCTCTATCTTTCTACTTTTACATGTTTAAAGCTCAAGGCTTTTACAATAGTAAAAGATCAATGAAAATTCTTTTAGAAAACTACAATAAATGGGCATAAGTAAAAAAACTCTCCAACGGGTATTCTTTCGATGTAATACAAGTGATAGATTTTGATGTAGATCAAATCCACCTCAAGCATAGTGTAAGCTTGATGTTCCAACAAATTCCCATCCAGGAAAGTCAACAGTGCCAAAAGAAGAACCAAGCAACTCGAACAAGCTCAACCACAAGGTATCCAAAAAATTTGGAGGTGCCTAAGGAATTAACTATAGCTAAACAAGGGTGATTACAAATGTGCATACCCAAGAAACTCTTACATACACAAAACCCTATGCTCTCCCTCAGGAGAAAAGTCTCAACAAAGAAGCCAAGGGAGGCAAGGGTTAGAACCAAGCACAAAGATCAAAAGAAGATCAACTCACCTCTTCAGTATTAGTAAGAAGACAAGCACATATAGGGTATGGATTTGGAAGCCAAGAGCACCAGTAGCCCGCACATAACCAAAGATCCAACCACAAGGGATAAAAAATTTAAGAAACCATCCAAAGATGAAGAGGCCAAAAGTGATCTATATATGGACAAAGTTGTCGTTCAACTATCAAATGATTGCATCATTTTGAGACCCAGTTGACATCTCCAAACAAAGATTACATCAACTTCTACAAGTAACATCAAAAGCCTTGACATGTGAAAAATGTGTGGCCTTGGCATAACCCCATCATTTGCACCATTCCCATCATGCATTTATGCAATATGCATTAATATAGGGCCACATTATAAGGTCGTGCATAGATATGATTGAGAATCCTAGGCACATGAGACACATTTGACATATGTAAACTATTTTATCGATATTAACCTCTTTTTTCTTGTTTTGTGACACTATTCCTTAAAGAGAGAGAGACAGAGAGAAGGAACATGACCATACGCTTGAAGAATCTCAGTAGTGAACCACCAACAAGGACATCCATCAACAACAGAACACAAGCAAATGTTCAATCACCATGATGGGAGTACAACACGTATATTTGAATATCAACCAACCTTTCACCATGATGAGAACCCCGTACTTTGGCAACACTATAACAATGATAGATTAGGCAATCTCTTCATCAACACACCCTTGAGCGCTTATCTGAAGGCCCAATTTTTTGATCCATAATTCTTACAATGCATTTCCCAAGTACGCATGCATAGGAACAGATTACAAGGTTGTGCACAAGGCACATATTTTCTTCAATCCATGCACTAACATACTTACCCATTAGTCACTATGGGTTACGAGTACTTGGCATGAAAAATGTGAAACACATGTTTGAAAGATCCAGAGGACATCAAGGTTACAACATGAGTACCTATGAAGCAATTCACAGTCGACAACTGCTCAAAATCAACATTGATAACCTCTTTTGAGCAACTGACAATTTTTGGAAGCTCACAAATACACCACCATAATGTCACGAGGAAGGAGATAAGCAAGAGATACCACACACACACACTCTCACAATCAAAGAGAAGCAGACACACAGATTGAGGCAAGGAAGAATGATCTTCTTCTTCTTCTTCTTCTTCTTCTTCTTCTTCTTCTTCTATTACATAAAAGGAATGTACAAGAATGACCTAAAAACAAGAATACAAGTGCAATATGTAAAGAAAAGTACATATGGAAAATCCTAATGTTCGCGAATGAGTGAGTTGGCAAGAAAAAAATGTGTCATCACTCTCGGTAGATAAATCTAGTAAAGCTCAATGAAGTATCCGTGACCTATATCGGCATGACCACTATACATGTCAGAGAAATGAAAAAGTGATGCATGTCATCCTGGATCATCATAGGTTGAGCTTGATATCTCAAAACTCCCCCTCAAGCTCAATGTCACCTCCTCTAATCCAAGCATCTTCTGAAACTTCTTCAATTTCTTTGCTCCAAGGGCTTTAGTAAAAATATCAGCAACCTGCTCATCTGTCTTCACATAAACAAGATCAATATCACATACTAGTGCCTTCTCTCTTGTGAAGTGATAATGCACCTCAATATTCATTGCTCTAGCATGAAAAGTAGAATTTCATGCTAACTAAATGCTGCTAAGATTATCACAATAGATGGTGATTGGCTTTTGCACTTGCACACCTAAATTTGCAAGTATCAACTCTAACCAAGATGCTTCACATGTTGCCATTGCAGCACCTCTATACTCAGCCTCTATACTCAACAAAGCAACAGTGGGTTGCTTCTTGCTACTCCATGTAATAGTTTCACTTCCAAGTAAGAATAGAAAGCCACTAGTAGATCTTCTATCTGGAATACTACCTGCCCAATCTACATCGGTGTATCCATAAACCTACAAATCTACACCAGCTTCATAAAACAATGCATAATCCAAAGTAGCACTTACATAAGGTAGAGTGCACCTTAGAGCATCTAGATGGGACTTCTTGGGAACCTGTTGTTGGAACTCAAGGTCAAGCACAAGCATGGAAGCACATCAGAAAGGTGGACACACACAAGAAGAAGGAGCAAGTAGGGAGCTCCAAGAAGTACATGTCAAATTTTCATAAGAATCCCCTACAAAAATAGTGATTTCCATCACTAAAAACCATTGTAAATACCATTTTCCATTTTTGTAACTCCATTTTGTTCAAGCCGAGGAGTCCTCAAGCTTGAGGAGTATTAGAAGTATGATCGTACCAATTTTCATAATTTTTAGACTTCATTTGAGCCCTCAAATAAGCCTCGGAACCTAATTTTTAACTAGGTCGGACACTAGGTTTGGACAGGGCCAAAACTACTCAAAAAAAACTATAAAAAGAGCTAGAGAGCTCATTTTTGGGGTTAGATGTGAGAGAATAGAGCTTTTGTAAGAGAATTCCTTTGGAATAGAAGCTTTCCATTGTTCCTTTCTTTGATCTTGCCTTGTGTGCGTGTGTGTGTATGTGTGTGCATGCTTGTGTGCTTTCACTCACACACTTGTGCCTTCACTTGCGTGTGGTCTTCATACTGGTCCTCATGTCTCCGCAGATTGACAAGTAAAGAAGGTGGTGCTTACGCTTGAGCTACACCAAATTTTGGCACCATTGCCGGGGAGAGAGCTTCGATGACGAGCGTTGTGATGGTAAGATCATAGATTTGCAACATTGGAAGGTAAAAAACTATCATTTTTGTTCATTTTCTGATTTTTCCTCTTCATCTTCATCATCATCACCATCTCCATCTTCCTCCATCTTCTTCTTCATAGAAGTTTCTGGTTTGTTGGTGCATTTTCACCACTTTCATACCATTTTTCATGCATTATTGTGTGAGAAGGAGTTAGGAGGTGCAAGGGAGAGCAAGCGCCTGTGTTTTTCATGATTTTCTGCACATATGGAGCTCACCATTGGTCCGCGCTCACAAATTTGAATTTCTTGCCAAAAAACACGATTCTGATTAAAAATTGGGATTTTCATAAAATTCAATTTTTTTCAAAAAAATACGATTTTCTATTTCCCGCCTACAGGCTCGTTGAAAAAAACACGATTCTGAGGTCATTCTCAGAATCGCGACTCTTTGGTTGTGCTCAAAATCGTGATTCTCTAAATTTCTCAAAAACACGATTCTGAGAAAACACGATTTTCATCCAAAATCGCGATTTTTGCGATTTCCAAAACACGATTTTCATTGAAGTACAAAATCACGATTTTCAGAACACGATTCTCAAGAACACGATTTTCAAGAACACGATTTTCAATCAAAATCACGATTTTTTGGTCATTCTCAAAATCGCGATTTTGAGGCCAAAAACACAATTTTGACCAAACACGATTTTCATTCAAAATCGCGATTGTCACAAATCACGATTTTGAGGAAACACGATTTTCAATCAAAATCGCGATTTTGTGGTCACACTCAAAATCGCGTTCTTTCACAATTCTCACTCAAAATCGCATTTTTCACGATTCTCACTCAAAATCGCATTTTTCATGATTCTCACTCAAAATCGTGATTTTCATAAGTGCTCAGCATCGCGATTTTCATGATTTAACAAAATCGTGATTTTTGTGGTTGCTCAGCATCGCGATTTTCATGATCCCTCAGAATCGCGATTTTCATTAGTGCTCAGCATCGCGATTTTCAAACCCCCCAAAATCGTGATTTTCACACAAAATCGTGATTTTTCCAAAAGGTCTTGTTTGCTTGTTTTGACCCACAAGAGCCTAATTTGACATAACTTTTTCATCAAAAGTCTAATTTTTGAGCTCTACAGCTTGTTGGAAAGCTCCAAGTTGACCCTCAAGAGAGACCAGGAACCCAAGTGGACTCCAAAGGATTTTGAATCATACCAAGGGGAACTTTTGGACTCTTAACCAAAGCTTATGAACCTGAGATCTGGTAGACACGTAGGCAAGGATAGACAAAGCATTAGATCTTCTGAGGGAAGTGTCAACCATACAGCTAAGTCTTGGGCACAACAACTAAGTGGTTATCCTTACGTACTAAGCTCTCACACAAGTGATTCAGAAATGTCTTTTAGCATGGGGAAACCTGCAGGGGGCTTAGGAACTGCCTACCTACAAACACCAGAAGTTCCATGTAAGACATAGTTGGAATATATTCGGACCAACCGATTAGGTGCTCTCATCTATGAGGATGGCCTGAGGCGATCAGTGGTCCAACTCAAAAATCCAGATCAACCCTTTGGACTTGAACACCCAGTAGTCAAGTTCGAAGAGGGTTCATACATTGATAAGGAAGGAACCATGTATGTGGTCACCAACCTACCCTAGAGGTAAGTCAATTTTGACCAGAGTGATCACTCTAGATTGGATCCCTGAAGACAACAAAAGCATAGAACTATTCTTGGATAGAGAAACAGATGAAGCCTTTTGGAGATTCAAGCCAGATCAACCTAGCCAATGGGGCATAGTCATCATCTACCAGTTCAAGGATCCAAAGACACCAGGCAAAGTTGTCTACCTGGATAACACATCAGAGAAAATGTTCTTGGTAACAGAACATGATAGACATGCATATACTTGGAAGAGTGAACCGATTCTCCCTCCACCAAGATCCAATGTTTCCCATGGACTCCAAGGAGTAGGATCATCCCAAGCTCATGAAGCCTAGAGAGAAAGAACTAGAGAGAGACCTGAGGTAAGTTTTGCACACACTGTGGGCAGAAATAGATTAGGATTTGAAAATGAAAGACCTGAAAGAGAGAGACATCAAGCACATAGGCAACAAAGAGATGAACATGATTTTCCATTGCCTAGACTCCGAGAGCACCCAAGAACCCTTAGACCCACTCAAGTGATCAAGGCAATGAAGAATTATTTTGACGGAACAAGAGATCCTTATGATCATGTGGCCGAGTTCAAACAAGTGTTAAGAGCTGAACAGGTTGAGGATTTGTTCACCCAGTACAAGGCATTTGGTTAGACTCTAAAGGGCATTGCCTTAGCTTGGTTTTAACCATTGAGTAGTCACAACTATCGTGATATAGGTCAACTGCTAGACGAATTCATTGTAGAATTTTCCAAGAGTGGTATCAGGCATAAAACATCATCCTTGATCCACAGTTTCAAGCAAACACCCCAAGAAATAGTGCGATTAGCAGGAAGAAGGTTCAGACAATACATAAAAAGATGCCCTGTGCCAGAATTACCCACACCAGCCAAACAAGTGGCCTTGTTCTTAGATGGCTTACTAAGAACCAAGTTAAGATCATATGTGTACTTGAAAGAGCCTAGATCCATAGAAGAGTGTGTGCGGACCTGCATTGACATAGAAGACAACTTGGGTGGGGAACTAGGACTATCCAAACTCTATAAAGACTCTGACAGTTCTACTAGTCATACCTCCAGAGCCTCCACTGAGCTGGATGAAATAGCAGAGCAAGTTGCCAAGAAGCTAAGAGTTCAAAATAGACAAATACCAAGAGTCACCTCATTGAATCGGTGTTATACTTGCGGAGGCGACCACATGGCTAATGTATGCCCATTGCACAACTAGAACATGAGAGAAAGGAATGCTCCATATTGCACTATTGAGAGAAAATACACGAACCATACGGCTCAAGATTGTCCATACAATAGATAGGCTATTAGATAGAATTATCAGCAACCTTACCAACAAGGTAGGTATCAAAACCAATACCAATAGCCATATTATAGACCACAACAACAGTATCAGGCACCATATAGGCCATAACCAGTCCTAGGAAACCAACCACCATCACCTGCCAATGTAATTCCAGTTGGTAGAAGAGAACCTTAATAGAGCATTGGTGCTAGTGACCCCACTGATCTCAGAGAATGACTCTCATGCTCATAGTTCAGACTACTCCCATGAAGGTAGTCCACATGCTTATTACACAGAGTTGCTGAGCATAGTGAGATTTAATCGTATCAATATGAGACACCACATATGGAACAAAATTGGGAGCCTAAATACTCAAATGTCATGTATACAAATCCTAACTCGAGGCCCCAATTGAGACAAATGAGACCACAAACCCCTAGAGGACCATGTTTGCGATGTTAGGGCGACCATTTCATTCGTGATTGTCCCCACCCACCATCTCCGGGGCAAGGACAGAACATCACAATACAAACATTTTGCCCTAAGTGCGGCAAAGACCATCTCCCCAGAGATTGTCCAAGAAACCCCTCTAGTGCGCCCAAGGTTACACCCATTAATGTGGTAGGCTTAGTGGTGGATTCAAGTGCTAGTAGCAGTAATGTGGCTCCTGTACAGGCAGTTACTAGAGCACAAGCAATAAAACAAGATAAACCAGTAGAGCAATCGGAGTTGAGTGAATCAAGAGAGCCTAGTAAGAGGAAACACAAGAACATAGAAAGATACCAGAGAGAAGGCCAATCGCAAGTGGAATAAAAAGTTATCAGAACTAGAACAAAGCTTGAAAGAAGAGAAAACAAAGATAGAAGACATTGCATCTCAAAGTCCCTCACATGCCAAAACTCCATCCACTCCACCTCATCCCGCCCCACCACCCATTGTAAATAGGCCGCAAGCAGGGTCTGTTCTTGCAGATCCAACCCCAAAAGGCTTGGACATGATGTTTAAGGCCTACCAGGCTCGACTTCAAGAAGGGCCAACAACTGCAAACCTAGACAAGAGTTATCCTAGAGCAGATTTAGAGATTGAACGAATGAAAATGTGCATGAAAATGGTAGAATTAGCTCAAGCTATGCTCGAGATTAACCAAACGTTCAATCAGACAAACTCTATCAAATTGGATTTGCATTTCCAGGGCTTACTAGAAAGATTAGAGTAGTTGGTAAACAAGCCCCAGGTTTCTTTACCTCCATAGGCTCAACCAGTAGTTGAAAGAGGAAGCTCACCGCCAACGAAAGCTTATGTTCTTGATTCTCTGGATGACGGAACATCTCTTTCAATTCAGCAGTACTCTCAAGAGTTCTTGCGGGAAATACAAGAAGAGAAATGGGCCAAGGAGAAGGGTAATCCTCCTCCTATTCCTGAAATTGATGATCTTCATGATCAATTTCCCTTAGACATTCCAGTCGTGAAGAACACCAAGGTTCAATGTCATCTCACTGTAGAAGAGCTACTCAAAGCAAAACCTGAGCTATGGAATCATGTGAAGGATCAGGTTCCATAACTTGATTCCAATATGCAAAAAGCAGGCTCTAAACAAAAAGTTCCAGAGATACCTCTAGACAAAATAGGGGACATGTGTGAGGGTGAAGAAGGTAATACTTATCTTCCAATCACCTACCAAGGTTACACAACCAAAGCAATCATAGATTCAGGTGCTGGCGTTGCTATTGCGACCACCTCATTGTGGGAACAATGGGGCAAACCTACATTAAGACCAACTCGAATGAAGCTTCAAATGGCAGATGGTCATTTTGAAAGACCTCTAGGATTGTTTGAAGGGATAACTCCAACCACCTGTGGTGTAGAGTTTGAACATACATTTGCTATATGTGACTGTTGATATATTTAGGTAGTGATGTGTGTGAACACTCTAGGACCGTCGGGGCACTTTTTTCCCTCTTTAGGAGTTTTTTTTCCCCCGGCTTGTATATACGCCTATTGCCCTAATGGGCTACTTATCTTTGTACATTCTCTAGTAATACATTCAGTATTGTGTGTTTGTGCTCCAAGCTTCTTCTTCTTTTTTGTGCTGTTCGCGTGCTTCCGCAGACGTCTATCTCCAACAATTGGTATCAGAGCAGGTCGTCTCTTCTTCTAGGGCGCCGTCGACACTCCTCCGTTTGCAGTCTCAGATTCGCATGAAATTTGGTGAGCATACTCAGGGTGTTTCCGAGATAAAAATTGCTTCGCTCTGTGGTGCCGAAATCGCGATCTGAGCTCGTTTCGGCCTCCGAACGCACTATCGCAGTGCTTGTGCAGGCTATTTCGTCCTTTTGTGCCAAAGGTATATACCAGTTTCTGTTCGCCAGTTTAAGCGTCTCGAAGTCTGCTACAGGTCTAGTAGAACTCGTCTGAGCAGTTCTGTTCAACTTTTTGAGATACAGGCAATTTTCTGCATCAAGGTATTCTAGTCACCGGCCATGGCTGAAAGCAGTGATGTATTCCGTATGTTGGCTGTTGAGGATAAGTTGGATGGTACCAACTACCCATTATGGGCTTATATGATGCGACATGTACTGGTTGTAAAAGGATTGTGGAACATTGTGCAGGGTGTTGAAAGACATCCTGTTACACCTGTAACGACAGGTACTGCAAATACAGGTGTTGGAGCTGATGAAGATGGTGTCAAAGATGATATTCCGCAGATTCCTGTTCGTGCTGCTGTTTCTGTTGCACCTATTGCAGAGCAGATTCGTTAGGATGGCAGAGATGCCCAGGCACATGCATTGATAGCTTTGTCTATCAAACGTGCCATTATTCCTCACATTCGCTCTTGCAGAACAGCAAAGGATGCTTGGGATACACTTATCACTTTGTACCAGGCTAGGAATGAGGCTCGTGTTGCTTACCTCCGAAAATAGTTGGAGAGTGAGCACATGAATGAAGGTGATTTTATGGACAGTTTTCTTACAAAGATCAAAGACCTGAAGGAACAATTGATTTCTGCTGATGAGGTTATACCAGATAGCTCACTTGCGTAGACCGTTCTGAATGGTCTTCTTGATTCATATCAGAGTTTTGCCTCTACTCTTCGGTTGATGATGAAAGGCAATCTGAATGCCTTGTCATTTGAGGAATTAGTCTCCGTTCTGTTGCAGGAAGATCAGTCCAGGTAGAACAGGTCCATTATGCGTGTTGCAGATCAAGCTTTCCTGGCTAGTCAAAAGGGCAAAGGAAAATGGAGCTCTTCTACTAGTAAGCAGAAATCTGCAAATGCTGCACAATCGAAGAACCAGGATAAAGATGAGAAGAAATCAGAAAAGCAAAAATTGTTCTACAAGTACTGTAAAGGAAATGATCATATTATAAAGAACTGTCCAAAACTGGTTGCTAAAGAGGCAAAGAAGAAAGAGGCTGGAATGGTTGTTGCAGAGGCCTCTACACCAAAAACAGAGTCTGTAAATCTTGTGCAGGAAGAAGAATGGGCATTTACTACTGTCTGCAGTTTTGACCCATCTTCTCATGATCAGTGCATGTCTGCAGTAGACTCAGATGTTTGGTACTTTGACAGTGGGGCGACCAAACATATTACCTCGCAGCGCAGTTTCTTCTCTTCACTCGAGCCTGCCCCTACAGGGAATACTGTCACATGTGCCAATAACTCCTCTTATCCTGTTATGGGAGTTGGTAAGATCATTCTGACTACTGCTAATGGTAGTTCTTTCACTTTGTCAGATGCTTTATTTGTGCCAGGGATCAAAAAGAACCTGTTATCAGTTTCTGCATTAGCCAAGATTGGCTTGGTTGTGAAATTCGTTGATGACAGGTGTACAGTCCATGATCTCTCAAATGGTGATATGATTATTGCTTCTGGCATTTTATGTCGTGGGCTGTATAAGCTCATAGACTATGAAAGATCTATGAATGATTCGGCATGTGCAGTTCATGATTCTCAGGCTATGTTAGATGCAAAGCTTTGACATGCACGCTTTGGTCATCTGAATTTTGCTAGTTTGTTACGCCTGTAGAAATCTGAAATGGTGTCCTCTTTGCCCAAACTTGAGGCACCTGGAAAACATGTTTGTGAAGGCTGTATTTTGGGCAAAATGCAGCGTTCTTCCTTTCCAAAAGATAGTTCAGTTCGAGCTACGCGGAAATTGCAGCTTGTACATAGTGATGTCTGTGGTCCTATGCAGACACCCTCTTTTGGAAATTACCTTTACTTCGTGACTTTCATTGATGATTTTTCCAAGCATGCATGGGTATATCCACTCAAAGCAAAGTCCGAAGTGTTCATGTGCTTCAAACAGTTTTTGGTTTTGGCTGAAAATCTGTCAACATGTAAAATGGGCACCCTCCGTTCTGATCGAGGGGGGGAATATATGTCTTCATATTTTAATGCATTTTTGGCTGAACGTGGGATAAAACACCAGTGTACAGTGCCGTATACACCTCAACAGAATGGAGTTGTTGAACGAAAGAACACGTCACTCATGGAGATGGCGAGATGCATGGTCAAAAGTCAGGCTTTACCACATAGTTTCTGGCTTGAGGCTGTCATGTGTGCAGCATATGTACTGAACAGGTGTCCCACTAAAGCGTTGCAGTCTATCACTCCATATGAGGCTTGGCATGACCGCAAGCCATCTGTTGCTCATCTGCGTGTTTTTGGATGTTTGGCATATGCATTAGTGCATGAACAACATCGCAGAAAATTGGATGATAAGGTAGTAAAATGTATTTTTGTTGGGTATAGTTCTGAAAGTAGAGGCTATCGTCTGTATCATCCATAGACTAAACGCATTCTGGTTAGCCGTGATGTTGTCTTTGTGGAAGATGCTATTCAGCCATTGCTTTCATGTACTAAGGAGACATCTGTTAGCTCCAAAGACATGTATGATACTTTGATGCCTCTTTTTACAGGTGGATAGGCTAGTGCTGGTCCTAATGAGGCAACTTCTCTGCCTTTGCAGGTCTCATATGATGATGCACATCATTCCATTTCTTATGCAGATTTACATGATGCACTTGTTGATGAGAGAGCTGATATTGAGCAGGCAAAAACTATGCCAAAATGGCTGGTGCAGACTTTGCGTGACAGCAAATTAGATGCACCTTTGTCATATCGTACTCGTTCACGCTCTCATAGTGCCTCCTTTGCATCAGATTGCTATGCTATGGCTGCATCTAGTCTCTGTGATGAGAATGAGCCTCTTTCTTTTGATGAAGCACAAAATTCAGAAAATTGGATGGCTGCTATGTGCAACAATCTAAGGATTACGACCACCACATGCTAGAGAGATGACTCTCCTCCCAACCAAATGCCTCTATATATAGCTCTCTCCAGGGGACTGCCTTCTTGGGCAGGTGGATGCTAATCATCCAAGTGTCAGCCCTGTAACTACATGTGGGCCAAGTGTCCAGTGGATGCTTCTAGAAGGTTCTAGAGCTCTTTGGGCAAAATACTCTTCCCATGTACCTCATGGGGATTGAACCCAAGACCTCGTCCTTCACATCCTTGAGACTTAACCACTAAGCTAAGTGGATCACTTGTTCACAAGAGCACAAGACCTCCTAGTAAGTCTAAACTCGAGATCTTTGGTCATACACACGGATGACCAAACGGTGTCCGATTTCAGATCTGTCTGAACCGGCCAGACCCTTGGATCATAGACTTACTTTATTACATTCTTCCCCCCTTGGAAAAGATTTTCGTCCTCGAAAATAGAGCTATATACATACTGTAGGCAACCCCCGAGCCTCATGTTCTAAAACTGGAAGAACATGGTCATGTTCTAGAACTAGAAGAACATGTCTCATCTCTGTGGTGGCATCCTTGCCCAAATGATTCAAAACACTATCTGGTTTTGTACTTTGATGAACAGGACAAAGTACAAACTAGTGAAGAATAATAAGGGTGGATCTAATGACATCCTTAGCTAATTCACAGTTTCTGGATGTGCGATCTAGGCACAAACATGTGAACTAGGTGGATTCAAATTACTAGTCCATTTCTAGGCATAACTGGTGCATGGGCTTAGTAATGAAGGTGGGATTCTTATCCCTCGCAAGACTTTGAGAATTCTTGATTCACTTGAATTTGTTTTGGAGAACTTGAAGTTTGGTTGTCCCATACATCTAACTTTAGATGTCTGTATGATGGTTTACTTTTATCTAACAGTTACTTGATTTTTTCACTCGACTAGAGGACTACTTTGTCCTTATGAGTTTAAAAATCCTTTGTAAACTGTAGGAGAAAGTTTACCATTTCGGTGGAATCAACCATACTAACTTCACCAATTCAAATTCAAAATGAAAATTGTCCAACTTAGGACACTTTTCTCAAAGACTTTTAACTGAAAGTTCTTGGGAATTGTCAATCTAATGAGCAATTCCTAACTTCTTGATTCTAGAGTATACTGGACTCTAGGAAATTATTTATGCTATAACTTGAAGCAAAATCAAATGAATAAGTCTACTTAGACTTATCATCTTTTGAAGATTGAAAAGGTTCTTGTACATAACATCAATCTAGGATGTTCAAGTTAGTTATCTAATTCTAACCGGCTATCCCTGGTCTTTTGCAAAAAGAAATCAGATACCATATCTGAGTCAATTCCAAAAGATTTGGAAAGCGGAAAGAGATAACTAAGACTTTGTACAACCAATTCAAACTTCGCACATACATAAACTTGCTATGAGTCTAAGTCTAGTTGACTCAGGACTTTAACTTCTCAATGATCTATTTCAATAAGAATTTGAAGCATTTACTTTATCTTTAAGAGAAATAAGCTGGATTCTCAAAAAGATTCAAAGAAAATCAAAAACATCATCCAACCATAAGATACTAGTGTGGTAACCAACATCAGTGATACCAATGCAACAATCTAAGGATTACGACCACCACATGCTAGAGAGATGACTCTCCTCCCAACCAAATGCCTCTATATATAGCTCTCTCCAGGGGACTGCCTTCTTGGGCAGGTGGATGCTAATCATCCAAGTGTCAGCCCTGTAACTACATGTGCGCCAAGTGTCCAGTGGATGCTTCTAGAAGGTTCTAGAGCTCTTTGGGCAAAATACTCTTCCCATGTACCTCATGGGGATTGAACCCAAGACCTCGTCCTTCACATCCTTGAGACTTAACCACTAAGCTAAGTGGATCACTTGTTCACAAGAGCACAAGACCTCCTAGTAAGTCTAAACTCGAGATCTTTGGTCATACACACGGATGACCAAACGGTGTCCGATTTCAGATCTGTCTGAACCGGCCAGACCCTTGGATCATAGACTTACTTTATTACACTATGCAATTTGAATATGATGCTATAATGAAGAATGGTACATGGTCTTTATGTGACTTGCCTCCTGGCAAGAAGGCCATTGGCACTAAGTGGGTATACAAGCTGAAGCATAAACCTGATGGTACAATTTATAGGTATAAGGCTAGGCTTGTTGCAAAGGGTTATGCATAGGAAAGAGGCATTGATTTTGATGAGACCTTTGCACCTACATGCCGTATGACTAGTGTTCGAAGCATTTGTGCACTTGCAGCCCATCATGGTTGGAATGTACATCAGTTGGACATTAAAACAGCATTTCTGAATGGTGACTTGCATGAAGAAGTGTATATTTTTCAGCCCCGTGGCTTTGTTCAGAAAGGGCATGAAAACTAGGTTTGCAGGTTAAAGAAGGCATTATATGGTTTAAAGCAAGCACCATGTGCTTGGTATGAGAAGATACATGCCTATCTGATTGCACATGGTTTTGAGAACAGTCCAACTGAAAGCACCTTATATGTTAAACGTGCTAATGATGTGCTTCTGATCATTGTTGTCTATGTTGATGACATGCTGCTCACTGGTCCTATTGAGACACATATTGCTGATTTTAAGGCTGATTTGCATGCCTCATTTGAGATGTCTGATTTGGGGCATTTGCATCACTATTTGGGCATTCAGTTTATGCACGTTGATGGTGGAATGGCTTTGTATCAAACGAAATATATTGACACATTATTGCAGTGTTTTGGCCTGAAGACTGTAAGCCTATTGCCACTCCTATGGAGACATGTTTACGATTGAGTCTTCATGATGCTGGAGATGCATTTGATGCTGTTCTCTATCTGTAGGCTGTTGGATGCTTGATTTACTTATGCATTACTCGGCTAGATATTCAGTTTGCTGTCTCACAGATGAGCAGGTTTATGCATTGCCCAGGAGTCACGCATTGGAAAGCGGTTAATCACATCTTTCGCTACTTGAGTGGTACTCGGCTACTTGGGTTGTTTTATCCCAAGGGGGGATCACTACCGCCAGATTTGCATGCTTTTTCTGACTCAGATTGGGCTGCTTGCTATGACACTCGTGTGTCCACCAGTGGTTTTTGCCTCATGCTTGGTAGCTCATGTATATCTTGGTTGAGCAAGAAGCAGCCTACTGTGGCCACTTCCAGTTGTGAGGCTGAGTATAGGGCAGCTTTCACAGCGACTGTTGAGTGTGTGTGGCTCAGACGCCTTATGGCTGATTTGCGTGTTGGCCAGTCTTTTGCCACCACCATCTTCACTAACAGTCAGAGCGCATTGGCAGTTGCGAGGAACCTTGTGTTCCATGCTCGCACTAAGCACATTTAGGTACATTATCACTATGTCAGGGAGAGGTTCTCTGCTGGGGAGATCAGCTTGGCATATGTGCCCACGCAGGAGAACATTGCAAACCTTTTCACGAAGGCTCTGCCTAGGGAGAAGTTTGAAGCTTTCCGCAAAGCTTTGGGCTTACTTCCTTTTGTGGAGTGATTTCCACATAGCTTGGCACTTCCTTATACATGAGTGCCAGCTCCTTGTTCACCGCATCACTCCCAGGGGGGATTTGTTGATATATTTAGGTAGTGATGTGTGTGAACACTCTAGGACCGCTGGGGCACTTTTTTCCCTCTTTAGGAGGTTTTTTTCCCCCGGCTTGTATATACGCCTATTGCCCTAATGGGCTACTTATCTTTGTACATTCTCTAGTAATACATTCTGTATTGTGTGTTTGTGCTCCAAGCTTCTTCTTCTTCCTTGTGCTGTTCGCGTGCTTCCGCAGACGTCTATCTCCAACAGTGACTTTGAAAAAAATAATGTCTACAAGATGATCCTAGGAAGACCCTTCCTACGACAACTGCAAGTAGTATAGGATTGGGGAACCAACTCTTTGTACTTACAACACTTAGGGGTCACCACCAAGGTCAACTTGAAGGATTACACCTTCACAGATGTACCACCCTTACAATGGAATCCTATCCACAAAGCAAAAGAAGATTCTATCTCTGTGCATATCCATCCTGGTTGCATGAAGATACTCATTTGTGGATGTGCAAGATCGCTGAGGAAGAGGAAAAACGCTTAAAGGCAAGAGAAGAAGGAACTTCTCAAGGAGATAGACTAGTTAAAGACCCAGCCTACACACCGATGATCTTTCCAGATGAGGAATTTGAGCCTCATGGCTGGCCAAAAATTTTAGCTACCATGGACTTTGCAGTCAATGAAGAACAATGGAAACCTCATTGTGATGAGGAGGGTTATGATATTTCAGTGTTCATGTGTCAGCCCCTGCTGGAAGAATGTGACCTAGTGATGTCATAGAAGAAGAAGAAGAGAATGACAATGATCTAGAGTCCATTATGTTGGATAGTTGCTTTAATTCAGAGCGACACTATCTAGAAGATGTAGGAGTGCTTACCCAAAAAGAAGAAGAACCTCTCACAAGTATTAAAACGATAAATTCAAAGGATGGAAGTGAGAGTAGTCAAAAGAAAAAGAAAAGAAAAGTAGTGAAACAAGAAGAGGAGGAGTCATTGTTCAAAGTACCAGAAAATTTCAAGAAATATGAAGTTGAAGACCGAAAAATTTTGGTACGAATGCCTAAGAGAGAGGACATCATAGGAGAATCATATGATAATAAAGAAAAGACCAAGAAGATTGTAGTGACCATTGATAAACGAAGGGAGATGCACGTATATAGGAGATGACCTAAGTGCAAGAGAAGAAATGGAGCTCGTAGCTCTATTAAGGGAATATAGTGATGTGTTTGCATGGCACTATAGAGACTTGAAGGGGGTAGACCCAAGAATATGCTCTCATACGATCCCCATGACTACTGATGCCAAGCCCACCAAACAGACACTTATGCGGCCAAGATAAAAGAAGAAATTGACAGGCTGATTGAAGCTCGATTTATCTATGAGATTGAGCATATTGAATGGGTGTCCCCCATTGCAGTGGTGCCCAAGAAGAATGGGAAGTTGCGAGTGTGTATTATCCTTAAAAAAGTTAATGCTGCTTGGATCAGAGATAGTTATCCGCTTGCTAAAGAGCTTAGAAGTATATGTGGATGGTTTATGTGCTCATTCCCAAGAAAGAAGATATCACATCCCTGAGCTCAGATAGATTTTCAACAAATGTAGAGAATATCGAGTGTGTCTGAACCCAGAAAAGTGTGTGTTCATGGTACGCCAAGGTAAGATATTAGGTCACATTGTTTCTAAGAATGGAATCTCAACAGATGAAGACAAAGTAAGAGCCATAGCGGAGCTACCAAAGCCAAGGAATGTTAAAGAGGTACAAGCCTTTATGGGCCATTGTGGATATTACCACAGGTTTATCCACATGTATGCAATCATAGCTAAGCATCTTTATGGGTTATTGACAAATTTCGAGTGGAACGACGAATGTGAAAAGTCCTTCAATGATCTGAAGAGACGTTTGTGCACAACACCAATACTGAACACTCCTGATTGGAATAAACCATTCCATGTCCATGTGGATGCATGGATTGCTAGGAAATCACTATTCTAAACAACAGACATTGCAGAATTTGAAATGTTTAGGAGTGTATTGGCCTAGCATGGACAAAGAAATACATGAGTGGATAAAGAATTTTCCAGTGTGCCAGGAAAAACCCCCAGTGGAGCATGCGACTCTTTATCATGTATCGTTAATTCCAGATTGGAGTGCTCCATTGGTAGAATTCATGAGATTAGGGACATTACCCAAAGAGGCTAGTCTAGCAAGAAGAAGGAGCATGGAGCAAGAGGCTCATGACTATGCCTTAGTTGGAGACAACTTATATCGAAGAGGCAAAGATGGTTACTTAAGACTATGCGTTCATGAATCATACTATTTGAAAGTCTTAGAAACTGCACACAGTGGTGTTGCGGGTGGACACTTTGGTCCTGATCGAGTAATCAAGACCATTCTATTCTCAGGACTTTCGTGGCCCACTCTTCATATGGATGCACATACCTATGTGAAGAAATGCGACACATGTTAACATGCACAATATCTGATAAGAAAAGACGAGATGCCTTTGAGACCAATGATGGGAGGACGTGCATTTTCGAAGTGGGGTATAGAATTTGTAGGTCCTATTAGCCCCCCAGCTAGAAACTCCCATGCAGAGTACATCATTGTAGCCACAGATTACCTTACCAAGTGGGTGGAAGTAAAAGCCAAAACAAAGAATGATGCTCAAACAACAGCTAAGTTCTTATTTGAGAATGTGTTCACAAGATATGGACTACCAATAGAGTTAGTGAGTGATAGAGGCACTCACTTCTTGAATGAAGTCATTGAAAATCTTCTCCAAGAATTCTTGGTGATACATACGAAGTCTGCCCCCTATCATCCACAAGCTAACGGACAAGCTAAAAGCACAAACAAGATCCTATGTAATGTCTTGACCAAGCTTGTAAATAACAAACGCTCTGATTGGGATAAACAGCTTCATCATGCTGTTTGGGCTTATCGAGTTACCTACAAAACGGTACTCAATGCCACCCCATTTCAGATGGTCTTTGGACAGAATGCTATGCTACCATTAGATTTCTTAATCCCGGCTTTAAAAGTAGCACAAGAGCATGAGTGGAATGGACACGAATTGTCATCTAGGATCTTTGATTTAGAACGCTTAGGTGAGACGAGGCTACGAGCAGCTGCAGGCATTTATGCTGCAAAGAAACGACAAAAGGCTTATTTTGATACACACATCAAGGATAAAGGATTGAAAGAGGGAGACCTCGTGTTGGTTTATACACTAAAACAACATGCCCGTAAATCGAAAAAGCGAGGATATGGACCCATGATCATTAATAGAATTTCCACTAGCGGTGCGGTTCAATTGGCTACTTTAGAAGGTGACATCTTACCAAACTATATCAGTGGTTGTCGAGTCAAGTTATATCAAGAACCTCTAATAGAGGACATGCTAATGAGACTCAACACTGCTAAGAAACGAAAAGAAGAAGAGTTGAGAGTCAGAGAAGAAGCACAAGCAGAGGCTAGAGAGCGCATAAGGAGAAATAACTTAAGGCGATTAGGCCTAGATGTCAACCCGAAAGCCCCAAAATATCACATGGACATGTGCCAAAAATTGAGCATAATTACTTCTCGAGTAATTGACCGACGTCCCTTTTTGACCTTAGAGGTAGGACACGGAGAGAATTTAAGGACTATGCGAGCATTGATTGACTCAGGTGCAACAACTAGTGCAGTTAGACTTTCCTACTACCAAGACCTACAGTTGAACATCACTCCCATAGAAGCCTATCTCATAGGATTGGGAGGTGTGGAAACCCCTTGTTTGGGCGAGGTGGAACTCCCCATCTACCTTCAAGATGTTCCAATGATAGTCAAAATGCTAGTGTGTCATGATGAGGACCTCACAGAGCCACTTGTCTTAGGACAAGATTGGATTTATGACCATGCAATCAACTTGAACCTAAGAAGTCAACTTCTTCAAGTTTGGGTCCAGGGACAATGCTTTACATTAGAACTAGAGAATGGCATGCTCACAAATCCTGATGTCACATCTTGTAGTTCTCCTAGGAGTAATCTTAGCAAAAAAGATGTTGTATGTGTCAAAAGCTCTATGTTACAGGAGAACTCAATCATGGAAGAACAGGCTCAAAGACAAGCGGACTCCTCCTCTGGTGCAAGGACTAATGCCACCACTACAACTCAACCAAGAAAGCAAGCACAATAGAACAGGACAACTGCTATATCAAATAGACAACAGGATTTCCAGAGGAAAGTAGTGCCGAGCATGAAGCAAATCTGGGTACGCAAAGGAGAGCAACCCCCCAGCCTCGCCAACACAATTCCCACCCATGCAAGCCAACAATGTGAAGAGCAGAACCAAGCAACCCCGACCAGCTCAACAAGAAGGTCTGCGATAAATTTGGGTGCCTACGAAATTAGTTGCAGCTCAACAAGGGCGATTACACATGTGGGTTCCAAAAGGACTATTGCATGCACCTAGGCCTATGTTCTCCACAATGCAAAAGGTCTCAACCAAGAATCTAAGGAGAAAAAAGGGAAAGAACCGAGCACAGAGACCACAAAAGGATAAACTCACCTCTTTGGCAATAGTCAAAAGCCCAACAACAATGGTATGGGTATGGAAGCCAAAGGCACCGATAGGCCCCATAGAACCAAAGAGCCAACCACGAAGGATCAAACCCTCAAGAAACCATCCAAACATGAAGCAGCCCAAGGAGATCACTAAACATTGGAAGACCATTCTCAAATGGATCCCTATAAGGAGGAAGGATCAGTTGTCATCTCGAGATCCAATGGATATCTCCAAGATAGATGGCATCAACATCTACAAATAACATTGAAAGCCTCGACGAGCGACAACCATGTGCTCCTTGCACAACCCTGTCTTTTGCACCATTCAGGTCATGCATTTCCAAAGTATGCATTAATATAGGGCCACATTACATGGCCGTGCATAGACACATTTGAGAGTCCCATGCACAAGAGCACATTGACATATGTCAATTATTTTTTCTGATACTAACATCTGTCTTCTTTTTTTGTGACATTGTTTTGCAAAAGAAAAAAATAAGCAAGCGAAAAAAAAGACAAAGAGAAAAAAAAGGAAAAAAAAGAAGAGAGCGAAAGAACTTGTTCCTAGGTTTGGCTCATGGAACATGCATGAGTCAGGCTTCGTTGAAGGCAAAACCATTGATTCCTGGGCATTTATCAGTTTGGATAGAAGTGTGTCTCAGCTAGCAGATGAGGGGGGGGGGGGAGTGTTGGAATTCAAGGTCAAGCACAAGCATGGAAGCACATCAGAAAGGTGGACACACACAAGAAGAAGGAGCAAGTAGGGATCTCCAAGAAGTACATGTCAAATTTTCAGAAGAATCCCCTACAAAAATAGTGATTTCCATCACTTAGAACCATTGTAAATACCATTTTCTATTTTTGTAACTCTATTTTGTTCAAGCCGAGGAGTCCTCGAGCTTGAGGAGTATTAGAAGTATGATCGTACCAATTTTCATAATTTTTAGACTTCGTTTGAGCCCTCAAATAAGCCTTGGAACCTAATTTTTAACTAGGCCGGACACTAGGTCTGGACAGGGCCAAAACTACTCAAACAAAACTATAAAAATAGCTAGAGAGCTCTTTTTTGGGGTTAGCTTGTGAGAGAATAGAGCTTTTGTAAGAGAGTTGCTTTGCAATAGAAGCTTTCCATTGTTCCTTTCTTTGATCTTGCCTTGTGTGCATGTGCGTGTATGTGTGTGCATGCTTGTGTGCTTTCACTCACACACTTGTGCCTTCACTTGCTCGTGGTCTTCATACCGGTCCTCACCTCTCCGTGGATTGACAAGTAAAGGAGGTGGTGCTTACACTTGAGCTACACCTGTATAACTTGAATTTCAAGTCCAAACATGTAGCTTAGATCAGGCCTTGTAATTGTGAGATATATCAAAGTTCCCACAATTTTCCTATACATAGTAGCAGCATTTTCCAATGCTTCACCTGATATAGTTTCCAAATTCAAATTCTGATCTAATGCCATAGAAATTGGCTTACAATCATCCATACCATACTTTTGTAGCATACTCAAGGCATATTGCCTTTGTGACATCCATATATCTATTTATTTATGTATAAAATTAATGCCCAAGAAGTAGTAAGCACACCAAGATCTTTCATGTCAAATTCTTGCATAAGGAGTTGCTTTACCTCTTTAATGCTTGCTTCATTGTCACCTCCTACAATCAAGTCATCAAGATAAATAGCCACAATCATGATGCCATCATCACCCTTCCTTGCATATAATGAATGATCTACATTACACATAGAAAATCCAATGGTGGTCAAATAATCAGGAATCCTTGCATGCCATCCATGAGGGGCTTGTTTAAGCCCATACATAGACTTTTTTAACCTGCAAGCATATTTTGGGTTCTTTCAATCTTCATATCTTTATTGCTAGTCCATGTATACTTCTTCCTATAACTCACCATGTAGGAAAGCATTCTTCACATCCATTGGATGCAAAGTCCATCCTTTTGTTGTAGCTAATGCAACAAGTGCTTTGACAATAGACATTTTAGCTACAGGGCTGAACGTTGTGGAGGTGATCGCAATCCGGGTGGATCGGGTCCGGTCGTGGCACACACAGGGTGTATGAAGCTAATGAATGTTGGATGGTTTAAGGACATGAAAGTGAAATTAATGTTGAGTATGGAGAAGAGAGAGATGTTGAAATGATTATGGGAATGGGAATGTAGGAGTGCAAGTTAGATTTATGAACATGAATGATAAGAATGAAAGAGAACCATACATATGAATCAAATTTGGAAGGAAGAATGGTCCATTGAAGGAGCTTCTTAAACACTTCCTAATTCTAATCCATATGCATAGTCTTCTTTGGATGATATGTATGCATGACGTGAATAGATGGAATCCTTACACATAAACCAGTTTCGAAAGGAAGAATGGTCCAATATTGGAGCTTCTTATACACTTTCAGAAACTAATCAATATGTATGGGTATGTATGGATTATATGCATGCAAGTGAATTATGATGATAGAGTTTAAATCTAAAAGTTTCTGATGAAAAATTAATTTAATTCCATGATCGCGCAGAATACAGTTCATCTATTTTGAATCCGAAAAAAGATAACATAGTGCAACTTAATCTCTTACTCTGATAAATCTAGTTATCATCACTGTTAAATTCCGATTTATGATATTAATGTTTCTGCACGATCTGCTGACTGATGAATGATTGTGAAATCGGGACATCATAATTTAAGAGCAAAATGTTTACAGTGCTGATGGCACTGACCTGCACACAAGTTTTAGATTGATGGTTTTAATTCATAACCATCAAGTTTTGATAAACGATTGCTCAGTTGATCAAAAGCTGGACAAAGCAGCCGTTAAAACTACATCAAATTTATCGGGTAATTCAATTTACTTTTTCTGCACTCTTTATATGAATGATTTCAGAAAACGATTACATATATAGTCAATGGTTGATCAACTAAATAATTGTAACATCTGTTTACTTAGTTATGTGCTGATCTGCGTTATATGAATGGTTAAACTTATCCTGTGAATTTTTCCTCATATCCATTGTTAGTCATAGTGTGAGCAGACGCATATGCTTTAAACTGTTAACTGTCTCATATAAAGTTATAGCGATAGTTAAAACTTAAGTTGTAAGAAACTATGAGTAAAACTTGCTTTCATCTTCTGAGCTTAGATGAAGTTTGATCTTCCGTCCACCTTGATAATATTAGTCCTGTACGAAGAGTAGCATATATAAAGAATTTCAGCATATATAAAGAATTTCACCATGAAAACTTGAGAAAAGCAAGACGTTGTTATTCCAATGTTTTTTTTCATGAAGCCATACTATAATCCATACAGAGCCAAACCAAAAACTCTGGGAAGAGATACGTGCAATCATAATCTTCACGATTATTTGTACTGACGACATTTATCTGTATCAAGTATGCTATGTTTAATGTTGCCTTTGTCCAGAATTCTGAAGAGGACATAGTGAAAAGTTGTTGCATATGCAGTGAATGCCTTGGAAAACTCAAATCACATGTTCCTACAGGTTTCTCATGCAGAAACTAATGTTTTTATGACGCCTTTACTTATTCGAGTTACATAAGGACAAGCAATTGCTGATCAGTGTGTTTGAATTAAAAAGACGAACAAAATAAAGAATTATCGAAAAGCGTGCCGAACATATATGTTTGGATTTTAGTATCATATTGAACTCGTTGCAATCAAATGACTTTATTTTCTCTATACGTCATCAAGACATTTTTGCATTCTAGTTAAAATTTATCTAAAAAACAAGGGTTTCTCCTGATTGCTTCTATCCAAATCTAAATATATTAAGCGTTTAGGCTTTGCGCTTGTTTGACATTTAAACTAAATAAAGTTCTGAACTTTGGAAGTTGAGGGCATACACATCACCTAGATTTTTTCTTTTTAATGTTTTGAAAAATCAAAAGATATAAATCTTGCTCTCAAGTGTAACTCTTTATTAGCTAAAGATATATCTTGACGTCGCTTGAGATTTCTTTTAAATTGCTTTCTTGAGTCTCCTTGTACCTGAGTTTGCTCCAAGCACCCTGCGTGCACCGTATTTCCGGCGGTTGGCATGATCCACCGACCGTCGCTTTCGCGCCGACAGTGGAAAGGAGCATCTCTTACGAGATTGCCCAAAGAATCCCAATAATATGCCAAAAATAACTCCAATTAACGTTATTGGCTTAGTGGTAGACTCAACAGGAAGTGTCACTTCCATTGCACCAGTGCAAGTGGTCACAAGAGCCCAGGCTTTGCAACAGAACCCAGGAATAGGTCAAGAGAAGAGTGCAGAGGTTAGTGAAACCGAGAGCATAGCCAAGAAACGGTCAAGAGCCTAGAGGGATAGCCGAGAGAGAATGAAAAGACAATGGTCTAAAAAGATGAGCGACCTAGAAGAAAGCATAAGAGAAACAAAAGCCAAAATTGTTGAACTCGCCTCTCAAACCAACTCTCACATACCACCACCACCCTCATTTCCATCACCATCTAACCCACCAACTATCCACCTACCTCAGACCATCCCACCACCCCCTAGAGAAGGATCAGTATTAGCTGACCCCACTCCTGAAGACATAGACATGATGCTTAAGGCATATCAGGCAAGAATCCAAGAAGGGCCAAATGTAACGGATCATGACAAGTGCTACCCTAGAGCTGACCTAGAGATAGAAAGAACCAAGCTGTGCGCAAAAATGGTCGCGTTGGCTCATACCATGTTTGAAGCCAGTCACCTCTTCAACTACTCTGGCTCAGCTAAGACACAATTGCACTTGGATGGACTCCTAGAGAAGTTAGAGAGCATAATTGCAAGATCTGCCAAGGAAGGAAAAAAATCAAAGAAGAGATGAGGCAAGTAAAAGAATAAGCCTTCCCCCACAGGAAGCTTTTGTGCCCAATTCCACTGAACTAGACACCTCTTCTATGAATAGGTACACACCAGAATTCCTACAAGAGATTCAAGAAGACAAATGGGCTAAAGAAAGTGAAGTCCCTCCTCCCATTGAACTTGTGGATGACACGCATGATCAATTCCCACAAGATATTCCCTCCATTTATGGAGAGCAGGAGAGTGCACGAAGTCAAGAGAGATTAGACTTCGAGTCTAACTCCCTCCAGGAATTACCCCATTTCACAGGTCCATGGGAAGCCAAGTCTACTTGTATGAGAGCACCCACGGTCATGGTAAGAAACGAAGACTCAGTCATACCTAGGAATACGGAGGTAGTGAAAAACACTAAGGTGCAGTGCAACCTCACCTTAGAAGAGCTGCTCAAAGTCAGGGCAGAATTATGGAAACATGTAGCTAACCAAGTGCCAGAAGTAGTGAAACCTAGTTCCCAGGTAGGTTCTCATAGAACAGTGCCAGAAATTCCTCTAGACAAGATAGGAGATATGAGTGAAGGTGAAGAAGGAAACACCTATCTTCCCATTACCCATCAGGGGTACACAACCAAGGCAATTCTAGACTCAGGTGCAGGAGGTGCTATTGCCACCACTTCCCTATGGAAGCGTTGGGGCAAGCCAACACTCAGGCCCACGAGGATGAAATTGCAGATGGCTGATGGCCACATAGAAAGACCCTTAGGCTTGCTGGAAGGAATAACTCTCACTACATGTGGTGTTGAGTTTGAGCATACTTTCGCCATATGTGATTTCAGCAAGAACCAGGCCTATGAGATGATTTTGGGAAGACCATTTATGCGACAGTTGCAGGTGGTCCAGGATTGGGGAACCAATTTCTTGTATTTGCAACACTTAGGTGTTATGACCAAAGTCAATCTCAAGGATTACTCTCATAGAGATGTACCGCCTATTCAATGGAATCCCATCCATAGAGCCAAGGATGACACGGAGTTCGTGCACTCCATAGGATCAGGATCCTCATGGATGCATGAAGACACTCACTTATGGATGTGTAAAGTAGCAGTAGAAGAAGAGAGGAGAGAAAAGGCCAGAGAGATAGGTGCAAAAGAAACCCATAGATCAATCCAAGACCCGGCCTACGCACCTGTAGTATTTCCTGATGAAGAGTTTGAACCTCACGGCTGGGCAGAAATTTTAGCAACAATGGATGTAGCCATCAATGAGACAATGGACACCCCACTGTGACGAGGAAGGCTATGACATTTCAATTTTCTCAATAGAGCCAATCATGGGAGATGTAGTTTTAGAAGAGTGCGAACCTAGCCCTGATGCATTTAAGGATGCAAGTGACTCCGATCTCGAGTCAATCATTATGGACCCACCTTTTGCATCAGATGAAGAATACTTCTATGAAGTAGAAGCTCATCCTCAGAGACATGGAGAGCTTACAAATGATGTAAGATTAGCCACACAAGTGACCCCTAAGGATGAAGTAAAGAAAAGAAAGAAGAGAGAAGTCACGCCAGAAGAGGAAGAATCCTTGTTTGAGGTCCCTAAAAACTTTAAAAAGTATGAGATAGACGATAGAAGAGTCATGATAAGAATGCCTAAACGCGAGGCACAATCAGGAGAGGCCTATGATAACAAAGAAACCACCAAGAAAATAGTGGTAGCCATGGAAGAAGGAGAAGAGAGGTGCACTTACATAGGACATGACCTGACGGAAGAAGAAGAGCACGAATTGATAGCCTTGCTACGAGAATACAGAGATGTATTTGCTTTGAGTTACAAGGACTTGAAGGGTGTTGACCCAGACATATGCTCACACACAATTCCCATGACCTCAGACGCGAAACCCTCTAAGCAAAAGCCATACACGTATAATGATAATTATGCTGCTAAGATCAAAGAGGAGATAGATAGACTGGTAGAAGCTGGATTCATCTATGAAATTGAGCACACTGAGTGGGTATCCCCCATTGTAGTGGTGCCCAAGAAGAATGGAAAGCTACGTGTGTGCATTAACTTGAAGAAGGTTAATGCAGCCACAATTCGAGATAACTATCCACTTCCTATCACTGAACATCTCTTAGAAAGAGTAGCAGGCAAGGAAGTGTACAGCTTCCTTGATGGATTTTCGGGCTACAATCAGGTGTCCATAGCACCAGAAGATCAGCATAAGACAGCTTTTGCTACAGAGTGGGGCATATTTGCCTTTAGAGTAATGCCATTTGGGCTTACCAATGCACCCGCTACCTTCCAGAGGCTGATGTGTCACATGTTTAGAGAGTTCTTGAGGAAGAATTTGGAGGTCTATGTTGATGATCTCTGTGCTCATTCCAACATTAGACAGACACATATACCAGAACGCAGGCAAATCTTTGACAAATGTAGAGAATATCAAGTCTGCTTGAACCTAGAAAAGTGTGTTTTCATGGTCAGGCAGCAAGATTCTAGGACACATAGTGTCAAAGAATGGCATATCCACCGATCAAGAGAAAGTAAGAGCCATAGCCGAGTTACCTAGGCCAAAGAATGTCAAGGAAGTACAAGCTTTTATGGGGCATTGTGGCTATTACCGACGCTTTATACACATGTATGCCATCATAGCAAAGCCGCTGTATGGACTTTTGACTAACTTTGAGTGGACCGATGAATGTGACAACTCCTTCAATGAGCTCAAAAGAAGATTGTGTTCAGCACCAATCTTGACCACACTAGATTGGAATAAGCCCTTCCATGTTCATGTGGATGCATCCAATTATGCTATTGGATGTGTGCTTGCACAACCTACTGGTGAAGGTAATATGGATCTTCCAATTGCCTATGCTAGTAGACAGTTGAATGCAGCTGAATGAAATTATACGACCACTGAACGAGAGGGATTAGGCATGGTATATGCAGTTAAAAAGTTTAGACACTATTTGCTTGCAAATAAGTTTAAATTTTTTACTGATCATCAAGCACTGTTGTACTTGGTAAACAAGCCATGCAATACAGGTAGATTAGTAAGATGGTTTCTCTTACTAATGGAATACGACTTTGAAGGTGTGGTGAGGAAAAGGAAGACTCACTTGAGAGCAGACCATCTCTCTAGGCTCACATCTGGAGAAGCCCCACAAGGAGTATCAGATGACCTTCCTGATGCTTACTTGTTTAATTTGGAAGTTGTACCTCAGTGGGCTAAGCCATTAGTGCCAGTACTGACATACGGACCTAATCACCCAGTCATAAACACTCAAGATAGAGAGGTAGTAAAAGCACAGAAGTACCATATCATGGTAGGAAGTATGTACAAACAGACCGATCACGCGATATTGGCTTGTTGTGTGGAAGAGGACGAGTACGCAAAATGGTTGCAATTAGCACATGCAGGTGCATTAGAGCCACACTACTCCATTAGGGCGAAAAACGGCCCAAAAAGGGCCGTGTAAGGATTTCAATTAGTTGTGCTTAATCGGGATTAAAGTTGTCAAATCCTTTAAGAAATTCCGTGTAAGTTCATTTAAAACGTATCTTATGCAAATTTTGAAGAGAGAGAAACTCGTATCATATAATCATGAAAAGTTTGTGTGATATCTTACGCCTCGAAGTTTGTGTGATATCTTACGCCTCAAAAGTTGAATTTTCCTCTTGTTCACGGACCTATATAATGTGTGCTGATCACGTTTTGCGCTTTTTTTCTCTACTTTTCATAGCAAGACTGTTTCTCCCTTTCACGTTATTTTAGACACTTGCTGGTCATTTTTCATAGCAGACCATGGAGAACGTTAACCCAAATACTCTCCCTGAGCTTTCAAACATTCGAAATCATTGTAAAAAGTTCCATATCAACATTGCAGTTAGTCAGGAGTATGCGACGACAAGAAACGTATTTCGAAGGGCTCTTCATCCTCTTGAAGTGGATGGATTGCGAAAGGAAGGCAAGAAACATATCGACATATGGACAGATGGATCTATTTATCCAATTGATCCACAAACTGGAAGGTACCCCCCTTTTCATAATCTTCATGATCTGATTAGATTTGTGGGAGATGGTGAGGATGGTTTACGAGGCTATTGTTCAAGGCTCTGGGATATTTCAAGGAATTATGTACAATACATAAACTATTTACAAAACACACTACACCAGAAGAATTTACATATGAGAGAGCTAGAAAACAAATTATCCACTTTATCTTCTCAGTTAGAGTCTTTTAAAAAAATGAAAGAAACTCCTATAGGTTTGAGAATGCGGTCAAAACGAGTAAAACCTTTTTTAGATTTGACTGAAAAATCTGGCCAGAAAAAGAAAAGAATGAAAATTGTTAGAGATCATGTGACAAATGTGTTAGGTTTCAATATGTCGAGCAGTTTTGAGCGCATACATTTCTGTAATGAAATTTTGAGTCAAAATGATGTTTTAAGACTATTGAAACTAAATGAAAATACATACTTGAAACGCTTTGTTTTTCAAAAACTCATGACAGAAATGAATCTTTTACTAGAACCATCTCAAATTCAAAATATTTGTGATAGTGTCGGAGTGAGTAGGAAAGGTTATAGAGCAATTTCAAAAGTTTGGTGTGAATTTTTAAAATTTAACAAAGTTAGAAGTTTTGGATTGCCTAGACCCCATCATGTAGGAAAGTTTCGGCTCTGCTTGAATAAGAAGATCACATCAGTATTTGGTGAATATAAACATATTCACGGTAACATGCCTTACGAAGTAGGAAAACAAAAGTTACATTTCACTTACAATGCATTTAACAACATATGGATAGATGTTATAAAACTTCAAACATACATGGTTCAGTTCTATAATATAAAAGAGCATGAATGTTCTGGTCTATTGAAATTTGTAATCAAACTTGATGAAGCTGAGCTTAAAAAACATCAAAAGATGGAGAGAATAAGCATTGCACTGATGAACAAAGCTTTGGACTATAGCCTTGGGAAATTGGATACTCCATCTCTCAAAGTACAATCAGAAATGGAGTTATGGTGGGTTGGCTGTGCTCAAGTTCCATCTGAGAGCCATAAAACACTTAAATGGTTATTCTCACAGACAAACATTCCAAATGTTATCCAAGGGCATCATGCAGGAGAATTGTTGAATGTCAAAGACTACGGAAACTTTCAAGTTGAGTGGCATTTGAGTGGAGACCTAAAGACACTCAAATGCATGTTTGGTATAAGTGGGGGAGCAAATTCTAAATACCCTTGCTTGTACTGCATGCAAAGCCCAGGCACAAATGGATGGATTACTAGAGCTGAGGATGAAGAGGCTCCTTCTAGAAAAAATGTTATTCTTCGTAACTACTCATCTTCTTCAATGATTTGGGATCCCATACTTCCAATAGCATTGACAAATGTACACATATGTACACTACATGTAGAGTTAAGAATCATTGACAAGTTGGTCTGTCTTCACTTGGATTATGCATATTCTATCAAGCCTACAACTCTTGCAGATGAATGCATAAAAAAATGTGAATGTCTTCTTTCAGAAATGGGGTTTCATGGTGGTGATGTTCATCTAAGAAAAGATCCAAAGCTTTCACAAAATACAGGTGATGTTTTACAGGATGTCTCAATGGGAGGTGCAAAAGCAAGGAGATTCTTCAGCAACCATGATGGCAAACAACTTAATGCCATGTGGAATTCATGGAAAACATTTTGTGAGGTCACGACTAATGTAAAAAGCAAACCAGAAATAGCAAAAAAGAGAATGGAGGTGTGGGTCAAACTAGATAATCTTTTAAAGATCATGAGGCAGCAGGTAACATCAAAAAGTTATGTGACAGATTTCAGAAAGGCGACCACAGAGCTTATAGAAACCATCATAGAGGCATGGGGTGCCAAAGACATAACATACTACTTGGTGAGCTCCAAAGATA
This sequence comes from Ceratopteris richardii, assembly GCA_020310875.1. Taxonomy (NCBI): domain Eukaryota; kingdom Viridiplantae; phylum Streptophyta; class Polypodiopsida; order Polypodiales; family Pteridaceae; genus Ceratopteris; species Ceratopteris richardii. The sequence goes on from CM035431.1 coordinate 93,815,766, forward strand.
TTTTATTCAATTTATTTATTTTTAATTGAAATAAAGATCTAATGAAATTCTTCTGCTTTCCAGCATATTCTTCTTGTGCATGGTGCATTCTTTGCAGAAAAAGAACCACTTGCCATGTGGAACACCCAAGGCATGGAAAAATCTCATTATCAAGCAAGGACAAGCTTCTTTAGGTGTACAAGGAAAGGAGGAGGAGTAACAAAGAGCAATGCCTTCAGAGAGCTTTTTGATTGGTTCTTTAGAAGACAATTACAAAGGACCTCATGCCAAATATAATCAGAAGGATATGGCTATCTCCAGACAAATCATGTATCAATATCACAAACTGAAAAAGACCACATTTCAAATAGAGCTTTAATATTTGCAATGTCTTTTATTTCTTTGAGAAATAAAAGATGTCATGTATGTACATTTCATGATGTATTATGCTTTGAAAAGAAATATGTCTACTACCATCAGATGACTTTGACCAGAGAATCAATAACAATTACACCAAAAAAATTTGCAATGTCTTATATCACATTGGGCAATTTCTGTATATGTACATTTGTTGAGATATAGAATTTGAAAAAATCAAGTCATTCCTTGAGCCTTTTGAAAGAGCTTGGCTCTGGCAAATCACCTCTATATCTCAGGAACTCTTTTCTCCTGTATCCAGCAATGCTTTTTAAATCTGACACCCCTGTAGCCATTGCATAGCTTGAATAACAAAGAAAGTACCCTGCCCTTGAAGCATTGAGTCCAGGGGCATATCCAAAAATTCTGAATGCAGTTGCTCTTTCAAGCAGTAAAACTCTGAAAGCATTAAAGGGTATTGGAGTAAAACCCATGTATTTTGATAGAGTCCTCAAGCAGAACAATCCAAAGTCTGGCTCCTCACTATAGTGCTTGTGAATAACACAAAAAGTGGCTGGGTTCAACTTTGGAAGATAGTGGATAATAGAATGAATATCCACCTTTGCTTTTCCTTTCTCTTCTAAGGCTTTTCTTGTTCCCTTGCCCCTGCCAAGGTAATTGTCTTCATCCAATAAAGTTAACTGTGATAAAAATGAAAAACATGGTTAGATGAAGTGCAAGCACACTTAAGGAAACATGTGAAGTAACTTGAAACTATTAGAAAGAAAAGCAAGAGACACGACTGATGCAAGCGATAAGGGTCTTCAGAGAAATTCAGATTGTCGTTATCGCTTGCATCGGTCGTCATCAATATCTATTTGCAAACTGCCTAGAAACATCTAATGTTTGATAAATGAGGGGAATTCCCACAAGCAAGACATGTATAATCATTGCTGCATGCAACTCCTAGACACGACCGATACAAGCGATAAGGCCCAGCGGAAAATATCCGATGGGCCTAATCGCTTGCATCGGTCGTGATCCATTTCTGACACTTGGAATGGAGAACTTGGACAAATCTGATACAAGAAAGAGATTTTGCATTGGTCCCATCTCATATCCTTAACCTAAAGATCTTGAGAACATAGTTAACTGTATACCTTGATGTCATCTTCCTAAAGTCCAAACACGACCGATGCAAGCGATGAGGCCCAACGGAAAATATCCGATGGGCCTAATCGCTTGCATCGGTCGTGATCCATTTCTGACACTTCGAATGGAGAACTTGGACAAATCTGATACAAGAAAGAGATTTTGCATTGGTCCCATCGCATATCCTTAACCTAAAGTTCTTGAGAACATAGTTAACTGTATACCTTGACGTCATCTTCCTAAAGTCCAAACACGACCGATGCAAGCGATGAGGCCCAGCGGAAAATATCTGATGGGCCTAATTGCTTGCATCGGTCGTGATCCATTTCTGACACTTCGAATGGAGAACTTGGACAAATCTGATACAAGAAAGAGATTTTGCATTGGTCCCATCTCAAATCCTTAACCTAAAGTTCTTGAGAATATAGTTAACTGCATACCTTGACGTCATCTTCCTAAATTCCAAACACGACCGATGCAAGCGATGAGGACCGACGGAAAATATCTGATGGGCCTTGTCGCTTGCATCGGTCGTGATCGACTTCTGACACTTCTAATGGAGAACTTGGACAAACTGACACAAGATAGAGATTTTGCATCAAGCCCATCTCATCTCCATTTCCTTTAAATCATGAGAATATATTTTACTACATACTTGACCTCATCTTCCTCTTCAAGTCCGAACACGACCGATGCAAGCGATAAGGCCCAACGGAGATTATCCGTTAGGTTGTATCGCTTGCATCGGTCGTGGTCATTTTCTCACTTAAAAATAGAGATCTCGGACAAAAACTTTAATTGATAGAATATATCAAACAACATACCTTGACCTCATCTTCCTCCTCAATGAGCTCTTTTGAGTCAATACAAATTGTTCCTTTGTCCTCAGCGACATCCAAGAATGAATAGCCACGTCCAAACGAGTATATTCCAAGTTGCTTCTGATGCTCATCAAACTCTTCATCAGCAAGTTTTGGCTTCTCTGAGATAGCTTTCTCAAAGCATTTTGAAAGAGCTTGTGATGAATCTTTGAATTCTTCATTAGACAAATCCAAATCAAGACGCAAAAATTCCTCTCTTCTTTCTCCTTTCTTATTGATGAATCTCCTTGCAACTTCTTCTGCCTCAGCTATAGCTGTAAGACAGTAGTCCTCCCTTAGATTGAAAAGTTCCTGAATGTAAAATAGAGGTATGAACTCTTTCCCAGAGATAAAGTAAAAAGGTAGATTTGGGAGAAGTAGGGACTTCTCAGACACTTGAACTTCTTCACTTGGCTCCCTTATTGCAGTCTCTGCTTTAAAAGTGGCCACATCAAAATCTTTGACCTGCTCTTCTTCTGCTTGGAGATTGATCTCCTCAACAATCTCCATGACACCTTTCATAGTTTTTGAGCTAGCCTCAAGTGCCAGCTCTAAGCAAGGCTCGTCTTCATCATGAACATTTTCCTCCCTTTCAACTAAGATATGATCAAGCCATATCAAGAAAGCAATGTTTAAAGGGAGCAAGCAGCAGTCCTTTTCATGCTCTGGGCATAAATCAAGCTTCCCTGGCAAAGGGGATATCCTTCTGCATTTTCTTGTGATTTTAGCCCTATCTATTGGATCCTTCCCAAAGATGTGAGGATGGACATAGGTTTTCTGAGAAATAGAAAGGATCCTCCCATCGACCAACCCCAAGAAAATCTCCCACTCATCCTTAAGAAAACTTTTCGAGTTCTCTAAGAGTTTTTCAAAATCAATTTCGGGGTTGAATATGGTCATTGCATCAGGAAAATAATCTACACTTAAACCCTCTTGAACCATGAAATCAAGAAGTTTCTCTGATGGAGAGACACTAAGGATCTCATTCATTACCTCCATCTAAGCTGCAGCTTCTCTTGTATGTCTATTAGGAGAACACAACCGATGCAAGCGACTAGAGCGAGTCAACGTAGGTCAAACGGTGAAAATCGCTTGTATCGGTCGTGTCGGCGACGAAAGAAAAATACACATGTAGGTGAGAAATTCTCTGAAGGTTGAAAGTTTGAGTTTGTGAAGAAATAGGTATTTATAGGCGAGGAGGGAAGAAACGGTCGAATGAGGTGGACCAATCACAGAGTGCCACGTGGCAACGTGTACGTTGCCCGATGCAACGGATAGATGACGTGGATCAATCAAATCATGCCACGTGGCAAAAGACGTTGGAATTCGCAACGGGTATCTGACGTGGACCAATCGGGGCATGCCACATGGCACAACGGTCAACTCAGTTTTGGGACCTATTTAAGCTTCCCTATTCATTTGCTTTTTTTTTTTTTGTCAACACTTGCCAAGCGTGGAGGTTCCATTGCCACCAAGTTTTTTGGCTACTTCACAATTTCTATAGAGAGCGCTCTCTGCGTAAGGTAATGTGGACACGACCGATGCAAGCGATTAGGGACATCCGAGATTTTTGGATAACCCGAATCGCTTGGATCGGTCATGTTTTTTAAATAGCATCGTCCTTGATCATACCTTGCAAATTTTGGTTTCTTTTGTGTTGCTTGAGTATAACGCATTGTTACCTTTATTTTAACTTCTATTTATTGAAATATGATGATGAATTCAGGGACGACCGATGCAAGCGATGAGTGACATCCGGGCATTTACGGATGACTCTTATCGCTTGGATCGGTCGTGTCTCTAGTGAGGAGGGAAGAAACGGTCGAATGAGGTGGACCAATCATAGAGTGCCACGTGGTAAAGTGTACGTTCCTGGATGCAACGGATAGATGACGTGGATCAATCAAATCATGCCACATGGCAAAAGACGTTGGAATTCGCAACGGGTATCTGACGTGGACCAATCGGAGCATGCCACGTGGTACAATGATCAACTCAGTTTTGGGACCTATTTAAGCTTCCCTATTCATTTCCTTTATTTTTTTCTGTCAACACTTGCCAAGCGTCGAGGTTCCATTGCCACCACGTTTTTAGCCTACTTCACAATTTCTATAGAGAGCGCTCTCTACGTAAGGTAATCTGGACACGACCGATGCAAGCGATTAGGGACATCCGAGATTTTTGGATAACCCTAATCGCTTGGATCGGTCATGTTTTTTAATATCATCGAGTCCTTGATCATAGCTTGCAAATTTTGGTTTCCTTTGCTATGCTTGAGTATAACGCATTGTTACCTTTATTTTAACCACTATTTATTGAAATATGATGATGAATTCAGGGACGACCGATGCAAGCGATGAGGGACGTCCGGGCATTTACGGATAACTCTTATCGCTTGGATCGGTCGTGTCTCTTACAGTGGAACGAGTCATTGATTATAGTTTTCCAATTATCTTTTTCTTAGTGGTAATTGAGTATTTTGCATTGTAAGATATATTTTATTGATATTTCATGATAAATTTAAAGACGACCGATGCAAGCGATCAGGGACATACGAGCATTTCCGGATGACTGCTATCGCTTGCATCGGTCGTGCCTCTGATAGTGGAAAGAGTCATTCATTATAGTTTTCCAATTATCGTTTTCTTAGTGATAATTGAGTATTTTGAATTGTAAGATATATTTCATTGATATTTGATGATAAGTTTGAAGACGACCGATGCAAGCGATCAGGGACATCCGGGCATTTCCGGATGACTGCTATCGCTTGCATCGGTCGTGCCTCTGATAGTGGAAAGAGTCATTGATTATAGTTTTCCAATTATCTTTATCTTAGTGATAATTGAGTATTTTGCATTGTAAGATATTATTTATTGATATTTGATGATTAATTTAAAGACGACCGATGCAAGCGATCAGGGACATCCGGGCATTTCCGGATGACTGTTATCGCTTGCATCGGTCGTGCCTCTGATAGTGGAAAGAGTCATTGATAATAGCTTTTAGAGAGTAAGTTTTGATAGTGGAATATTCCACTTTTCCTAATTCCTTGCCTAAAGATTGATTTTTTGCAGAGTATGGCTAGAACCAAAAAGACAGCAAGGAAGTTGTACCCTGAGGGTCAGGACAAGAATGCCCAAGGGGAAAATGTCCAGGAGCAAAATTCCCAGAAGGTTCAAGCCAATGTGCCAGACAAGCCTTCAAAAAGAAGGGTCAACTACCATGTTAAGTCTTTGAGGGAAATTAGAAGAGCCCAAAAGTCTGTGGGATTGTTGATCCCAAGACTTCCATTTATGAGAGTTGTCAAGCAGATCTCAGCCAACCTCTGTTCTTTGATGAAGACCTCATCCTTTGTCAATGTGAGGTGGCAAACTCAAGCACTGCTATGCCTGCAAGAAGCTGCAGAGGACTTTGCTATTGATTTCATGAATGATGCCTACTTATGTGCTGCTCATTCTCATAGGGTAACTTTAATGGCGAAGGATTATGTTATTGTTTCAAGAATAAGATATAAGTTTGATAAAGCTCTGGTTCCTATTGATCACCACGACAAAAAATTCTTCGATATTTTAAATATACCTCCAGCTCGAGCACCTAAAACAACAGTTGTCATTGAAGAGATCAACGCTCAAGTCACTCATGATCATGAGACTAGAACTGCAGCAAATAGTGAGGAGGAGAGGAAAAAGCAGGGATTATTTATAGAGGAAAGTGCCATCTTAACCCAGATTCAAAAGTTACAGAAAGCAAATAAAGAGCTCCTCAAGAAAGGAGATGGGCAGGTTATAGTTAATGTTGCAATGCCATGGCAAAGTGAATTGTTTCTTGACATTAGACCTGAAGATAACAAAATGTTGAGGGAGCTTCATCTTGAAATATCAGATAGTGTGGTCAACATTTCACTCAGGTATATCTAGAGGCCTTAAAATGCTTTTGTTTTGCATAATTTTCTAGTTCCTTAACTGCATTTTTATTTCTTGATTTGTAGGGTTCTTCTTCAACAATGTGAGGAAGCGGTTCAAAGAAAAGTATTTATTTTAGATCCTCTGGTGACACAATGTTTTTTACATAAACATGGAGATGCCAAGTCCTTTCTACGGGGTTTTACAGAAGAAGTAGAATGTGTAATTTACCCATATATTGAAAAGTAAGTATTCATCTTAATTTTGGAAACATATTTGTTTCATTTAAGAAAGTATATTTACATGCAACTCATTGACAGGGGCCATTGGAGTTTGATTATTGTGGACTTCAATGCATATCAAGCTCTTTTCCTCAATTCTCTTCCATCACAGCATGGGAATTGCAAAGTGTAAGTTACTATACATTTTGTTGTTCTCTATTTTAAAGCCATGCCCCGTTTTGATTTTCACTTTACAATGCAGTGCTGCAAAGCTTCTCAAGATGCATATTGATCAGAATTTTCCAGGAATAGCTAAAATGAATGAACAAAAGCAATTTGGATACAGCCAAATTCATGTGCCATTGCAGAGAGACTCAACATCATGTGGCTGGAGAGTGATTGCAAATGCTGTAAGATTCTTGGAAAGAAGGTTCTACAGTCCTGGATTGAATTTATCAGACTACCCAGATGCATGGATCATCTTGATCAGAGAGAGAGCAATAAATAGTATCATGAAACATGCAATCTGCCCACATGATCCAGACTCACCTCCACCCCCTCCACCTGATAAAAAACAGTCTGAAGATAAAAAGAAAGGGCTTCCTCTTCACTCACCACTAAAGCATATGAACAACATAAAGAGTCAAGCTGAAAGCTCCAAAAAGGGACAGAAGCAACAGAGAAAGCAAGGCTCTAAAAAGGATAGAAAGGGTTAAATCAATTTTTGAGTCTTAGATTGAAATCAATTGTAAAGCCAACCGAGGTTGGAATATTTATTTTTTAACAAATTGTATGTAGTTATGCCAATCTTCATCTGGAAGATGGTCACAGTTGTATTGAACCTCTTGAGAGTTTGACAAAAGTTCATTGGATGGTCCAATTAAATTTATTAATGTCACAATTATGAATGCATTGTGGGTTTTTTACTTCATTCTTGTTGGAAAGTGTTTAAATTCGAGAAGTTACAGAAGGACATAAAGAATTAAGAGGACACGACCGATACAAGCGATACGGGGAATCGGAGAATCTTGGATTGCCCCTATCGCTTGCATCGGTCGTATTATCCATTTCATCGTTGTTGCTAGTTTTTATACTCGTGAGTCAAATCTTTACGCAAGGTCACTCCTTGAAGTCTCCCGCGGTAGTTTGCTAACACGACCGATGTAAGCGAAAAGGGCCATCCGACAATTTCAGATTGCACTAGTCGCTTGCATCGGTCGTCTTCACTTATCTCATCTCCTCTGCTTTATGCCTTGAGACATGCTCTTCTAATATTGAAATACCAAACCTTGGATTGGAATTTGCACCAAGTTCTCCACTCTCTCTTATATTACTTGGTAGTTTGCATTTGTACCATGATAATTTCTCTCGCGGTAGTTTGCTAACACGACCGATGTAAGCGATAAGGGCCATCCGACAATTTCAGATTGCCCTAGTCGCTTGCATCAGTCGTCTTCACTTATCTCGTCTCCTCTGCTTTATGCCTTAAGACATGCTCTTCTAATATTGAAATACCAAACCTTGGATTGGAATTTGCACCAAGTTCTCCACACTCTCTTATATTACTTGGTAGTTTGCGTTTGTACCATGATAATTTCTCTCGCGGTAGTTTGCTAACACGACCGATGTAAGCGATAAGGGCCATCCGACAAATTCAGATTGCACTAGTCGCTTGCATCGGTCGTCTTCACTTATCTCGTCTCCTCTGCTTTATGCCTTAAGACATGCTCTTCTAATATTGAAATACCAAACCTTGGATTGGAATTTGCACCAAGTTCTCCACACTCTCTTATATTACTTGTTATGTGTACCATGATAATTTCTCTTGCATTACTTGAGGACAGAAAAGTTGGATAGAATCAAATTATTTAGCTGAGACTAGTGTGCACCTTTGATAGACTATAATTATTAAATTGAAATTAGATATTCAATTCTAGATCTCTTCTTCATCTAGAATTAACTTATGCAAGTTCCTGTATAATTATTTCTTAGTCATCAATTCACTCCTGCAAAAAAAAATCAATGGAAATATGAAATTAAGGACCTAAAAAATATCTAAGACATTTAAAATTAATAATTTAACACACATTGTTTGTAACCATCCTGCCAAGAAAATTCAATGGAAGTATCAATAGAAGCTTCTATTAGATGAAGATACATTATGTAAGAATGTCAAGGTTAACTTGTTACAATCTTAAAGGTTGGAACTTAATCACCCTTGGTGGCAGGCAGCTTATGCAAGATAATGATTTCTCTGATCTAATGTTAACTATTGCATCATCAATTGAGAATCTACACTGAGATGATACCTCATCAAGGTATTCTAGAAGCTCCCTTACATTTCTGAGATTCCAATTTGCAGTGACAATTATTTTCCTTGATTGAAAATCTGGATGAATCAATACTTCTAACTCAAATTCTGGACAGCTCTCCTCTGAGTCCAAGGCTATCCAAAGTCCAAGCTTTTTTTTCCACCTTCTATAGTCATATCCTAGAACCAGAGATTGTCGACATATCTGATATGAGATTGAAAGAGAATTGGGACTAACTTTACATAAAATAATGTCACCTAGCTTTTGAACTTCTTTGCTATCCCATTCCCTACCTAAAACATCATCAATCTCTGAAATAGGGACTCTCCTATTCAACCACATTGTTTTTGTTTTCTGTAATAACATGTTTTTAAAGCATGCTACAAAGACATGAATAGGCAAAAACCATTGAATCTTTATCCTTCTCGAAATTCGGCCTGCTGACATTGCCTTCTGGATGTCAAATTTAATTTTGCAGAGAAAACTTGAAACTGTTGAATGATCAGGAGCATCCCAATCTAATGAAGAGATGCAAGGACTAGGTACGTGTACAAGAATTCCATAAGAACTCCTCCCTGACGGCACTTGATAATCTGCATAATGGACAAATAACTCTATGCTATTGAAGAATTGAACAGATTTCTCTGCATACATGAGTTCTGCATATTCCTTATGAAGAACTCTGAATGTTCCTGTTAAACATTCAACAGGTTGCCATTCCACAATATTGGAAGGAAAGATATCTGCAGTACAAAAACATATGTTTCATTATACAAAATCAACTGGAATGATAGAAGAGCATTGTCAAACTTCACTTACAGTACGAAGGGAATTGCAGATGATTTTCTAGAACAAGATCCTTAGCGGTGTACACATGCTGTACTCGTGCAAACCAACCGCATCTCTTCAATTTGAAACTGAGAATACGTCCCTTCCAATGGTTTCTTGTGTTGTCTCTTTTGGCACGCTTGACTTTATGGACACCTCTACAGCTAGGAAGCATAGTAACCCAGTCATTTACTTTCACAGAAAGAGGTTTCCACAAAGAATCCTCTCTTCTGTTGTAAACCTCACATGAAGTTACGCGATTGGAAGGACGACGAGAAGAAGAAGCCATTTGAACTTAGGAGAAGAAGAATGTTCAAAGCGAGAAACCGACGTTCACAAATTTTGGCAGTATTTATAGAAAAAAAGGCTTTGTACACGTGGAAACTTTTGATTTGATGTTAACCCTGTCGTTGAATGATCATGACATTTTGTGAACCCAAAAATATTTCGTATCTTCAAAAATCAATTCCTTCTTGGAAATTCGAGAATATGCTTTGTGTAGTGTGCAAAAGTATCTTTTTTTGCATCAAACCGAAAAATTGTACACTGAATACGAGACTCTTCATCACTTTAGCGGCGCTTTGAAAGAAAATTGTATTAAAAAAAGAAATTCTCCATACGGTTAAAAGATACAGCAATGTTATATTCTTGTACACGTGGAAAGACGCTATTTGTCAATTTCCTTAATGTCTCATTAGCAAACAGCCCCTTTTCGGCCGTTTTTCGCCCTAATGCAAAGCAAAGAACTTTGCAGGCACTTAGGAGATTCAGAGTGCATTGGCCTACTATGGAAGTTGATGTCCATAAGTTGTGCAAGGAATGCCCAATCTGCTGCACTAAACCACCCGTGGAACATGCCACTCTATATCAAGTGTCCATAGTGCCGGATTGGAGCGAACCACTAGTAGCCTTTCTGAGGACGAAAACATTCCCTCAAGATATGACACTGGCCAGACAAAGAAGTCTAGAACAAGAAGCCTTGGATTACTCACTCATTGGTGATAATCTATACAAGCGTGGTAAAGATGGTTACCTTAGATTATGTGTCCATGAGAGTGAATATCTCAAGATCTTGGAAACTGATCACCAAGGTGTAGCAGGAGGACACTTTGGATCAGATCGGGTGATCAAGGTGATCCTATTTGCAGGGTTATGGTGGCCGACCCTTCACATGGATGCACATGCCTATGTGAAACGGTGTGACATTTATCAGCGAACTCAGTATCCTATACGCAAAGATGAGATGCCTTTAAAACCTATGATGGGTGGACGTGCATTCTCTAAATGGGGAATAGACTTTGTAGGTCCTATTAATCCCCCAGCCAAGGGTTCACATGCTGAATATATCATTGTAGCCATAGACTATTTAACCAACTGGGTAGAAGTGAAAGCTACCACAAAGAACGATGCTCAAACGACAGCTAAGTTCTTATTTGAGAATGTATTCACAAGATACGGGCTACCTATAGAGCTAGTTAGTGATAGAGGGACTCACTTCTTGAATGAAGTTATTGAAAATCTTCTCCAAGAATTCTTGGTAGTACATAAGAAGTCTGCCCCCTATCACCCACAAGCTAATGGCCAGGCTGAGAGCACAAATAAGATCCTATGCAATGTGTTGACTAAATTGGTAAATAATAAACGCTCGGATTGGGACGAACAGCTACACCATGCTGTTTGGGCATACCAAGTGGCCTATAAAAAGGTACTCCAAGCCACACCCATTCAGATGGTATTTGGCCAAAATGCAGTGCTACCTCTGGACTTCTTGATTCCCACATTGAGAGTAGCACAGGAGCATGAGTGGACAGGCCATGAACTCTCTTCAAGAATTTTTGACCTCGAACAATTAGGTGAAACAAGACTAAGAGCTGCAGCAGGAATATATGCAGCTAAGAAAAGGCAGAAGGCATACTTTGATACTCATGTGAAGGATAAAGGATTGAAAGCAGGGGACCTAGTGTTAGTCTACACTTTGAAGCAACATGCGAGAAAATTAGAGAAGAGAGGCTATGGACCTATGATCATAAATAGGATCTCAACTAGTGGAGCAGTCCAATTACCCACACTCGAAGGCGACATTCTCCCGAGCTACATAAGTGGATGCAGAGTCAAGTTATATCAGGAACCTCTCACCGAGGAAATGCTCAATCGAATCGACTCAACACTGCCAAGAAACGTAAAGAAGAGGAAAAACGAGTTCGAGAAGAAGCACAGGCAGAAGCCTTGGAACGCATCCGAAAATTGAAGATGAGAAGACAAGGACGAGATCAGCTAAGGATAGATGACTATGCGAACCCAGGATATCATATGGCTATGTGTGAAGTCTCAAGTGTCAGCCCCCATAGAATAGTAGACCGACGTCCTTTTGTAACCTTGGAGATAGGACAAGGGAAGAGTGCAAGGACTGCACGGGCCTTGATTGACTCAGGTGTAGCCACTAGTGCCATTAAACTTTCTTACTGTCAAGAGTTGAAATTAAATGTCAATCCTATAGAAGCATATCTCATAGGATTGGGAGGTGTGGAAACCCCTTGCATGGGCGAGGTGGAACTCCCCCTCTACATTCAAGATGTTCTAATGACAGTTAAAGTACTAGTGTGTCAAGATGAGGACCTCACTGAACCTCTTGTCTTGGGTCAAGAGTGGATCTATGATCATGCAGTCAACCTAAACCTAAGAAGTGGACTTCTTCAGGTATGGGTAAATCAGAGTCGAATTACAGTTGAGTTAGATAATGGAGCACTCAAAGAACTAGGAAAGGCACAGACTCCTGGTCCTTCCAGGGGTACACATGAAGTTGACAATGCTATTCTTGTCCAAAGCTATGTGATGCAGAGGAATGATGATCTCAATAAAGAAGTCAAGGACTCAACGGAACTCTCTTCTTTTCCAATGGCCAGAGGGAGGCAGCAACCAAAGGTAGATCAATTACTGAAGACTACCTATGCTGGAGGCCAAAAGAACGTGTGAAGCACGATGTCTCAGCCATCGAAACAAGTGTGGGTGCAGAAAGGCGAGCGTCCTATTCTGATCAAACCACAACAACTATCTCAACTTCTTATTAGTAATCAATGACATGATACTAATAAGAAGACTCCCAAAAATTCTTTTGTTAAAGTGAAATCTATCTGGGTACCCAAGAAGTCGATGAAGGCTGGCCCACAATCAAGACAAATTTGGGTGCCTAAGGCTTGCTTACAGGCTCAACTAGTCACACACAAATCACACCATACGCGACAGGGTTCACTCACTTAAAGAGCCCATGCCCACTCTCATTCAACACACACAAACGCACATTTATACATGAGCACAAGCGGAATCACTTGCAAATGGGCCCCTATACAGCCTCATTTCCAAGCAGGCATCCTCATAAAGCCCTCCAGAGTCTCCACAAAACCAAAACATAAAGTCATTCATTGTGTTTGGCAGCCGAAAGCTTGTAATAAACCCCCCGATCCCATTTATACATTCCTTTCCACCTACTAACTACATCTTTTCACTTAGCTCATAGGATTAACAACACACAATCATCGAGCACTCACTAATCAACTAACTCATTCATTCACCTCATGTTAATGTTGTAATGGGGACAAAAATTGTTCTACCTTGTCCTTTACAATGTTAATGCATGCTTCTATATTCTCACAGAACTAGCAAGCAAGCTATAACATGGCAGAAACTGGAGGCACCAGTTCCCAGGCAGGGTCTAGTGCACAGATTGTGGACATTTAAGCCCTCCTCCTTGAACCACAACTCACCGAGAGGCCTCAAGAACTTCAAGTGGTGCATGTGCTCCCTATTCAGGACCCTCCTCAGGGACACACTTCTCAAGTGGGGAAACACGCTCATTGGTTTAGTGATGTCTCAGGGCCATTGGGTGATGGCACCTACTTCTGGGAAGTAGAAATTGAGTTCAATGGCAAATGGGAACGCTACCATTTCTTCACTCGCGAATTTGAGAAATATCAGAATGCAGAAGTAATGCGATCGGTGTGGACCAAAGCGGGCTTGGATAGCTATTTTAGGGCACATTTGCCTAAGCCAGATTTCCTACATTGCTCCTATTTTATCAGTACCATCACTCCTAGCAGGGCCAAGGGAGGCGATAGTACTTTTGTGCTACCCTCACTGTTGACAGGCCACGAACTCAAGAGATTCAAACTGACCCTCAATCTGGTACGGGAAGCATTGAACATGCAAGGTATGCATATTCCCACTGAGAAAGAAACATTGGTTCCAGGCAGGATGAAGCATAAGGATCTCAATAAATTGAAGGACATGGTAGCAATGACACCTACCATTGCTCTCCACCTACGAACGATCATGCAGCATTTTGCTTTTCCCGCCCAAGAACGCTTCACTATGCCACCAAAAAAGATATGGTTCAGCTTGTACTCGGCAGAGACAGAGAATCTCACCATCAATATACCACATTGGATCATAGATCAGATCCACCTAGCCCATCAAAGATGGAATAAGAAACAGAAGAATGTGCTTCATGGATGCTGTGCTCTGACAAAAATAATTTACAAGTGCTTAGCGTACGACGTGCCCATTCAAAGAGCACTAGTATGGTCCAGGGCCCAAGAATTCCAAAGACGGCTGTCAACGACGGGTCCTCCATCGAAGAAGATGAGAGGGGGAGTTCAATTACCATGTGCCCAAGCAAGGGGAGCCACCACCACACCAGAGGTGACCCCTCCACAAACGCGATGTGTTCGACCATTTACCATTCGCCTACCCAGACCAAGTGCCGAAGGACCCAATCTGGTGTTCCCGCCGATTCCATCAGACTTGGAGTTCCCACAAGGTTACACCCTTGCTGATTTGATAGATGAAGAAATTGCCCGTTTGATCAATGAGTCTAACCTGGAGACAGAAGCAGAGCAGACCCAAGGACCACAACCCACTACTACAACTTCAGCCCCGACCCAACAAAGAGTAGTAGAAGTAGAAGAGGATGAAGAAGAGACAGAAGAAGAAGAAGAAGCAAACGAGGAGTATGATCAGAACTAGCAAGTGCCCCGGCATACTCGGCCCAAATAAAAAGAATATGACAAACTTTCAGAACTAGCAAGTGCCCCGGCATAATCGGCCCAAATAAAAAGATTATACGAAACCATGAAGCAGGTCCAAGAACAACACAAATTGTCGCTCGAGACAGGAAATATGTTCATGAGCCAAATGTTAGCCGAGGAAGGTGTGGATGTCATGTTTATTGAATCAATGAACCTGCACGCAGACGCGGTAGGCTTGGATGAGGCTGTTCATGCAGCCATGGCTTATATTCATCGATTTGAGAAACGAGTGCCTACTCGCCCCATGCGATCTGGCAAACAAATCCACATCAATGTATCAGAACCAGGAGGTAACACACAAAAAGAATCACATCAAGAAAAACCACTCTCACCACCCACCTCACCTCTCACTACACAAATCACCTCACCACCTGGCACTACCATGCCTATTTCTGCCATTACCACATTCGTCATGGGAATTCCTCTCTCTCCCGGCATCCAATTTGGAGGAGTTACCATGCCCACTTTCACAACACTCTTCACAAACATCACGTCCACCCCACCCACTATCCCCATCTACACAGTCTCACACACGTTCGACACAATGGAAACATCACCAGCCACATCACCACTCCCTCCCCCCACGCAGCCTCAATCTCCCATACCCCCTCCACCTACCTCACCACTTGACTCCACAGCATTCACAACTCCCTTCCCCTTCCCCATTCCCCCTGCATCTTCATCTTTCCCTGCATCGTTTAATGTAAATAGTATATTCATGGCATTACATCAATGTGTGTATCAACTTCAGAGTGAGTATCAAGCTCTCGAAGACCGTCATCATCAACTGACTACGAATCATCAACAACTACAAAGACGGCTTACAATTATAGAAGAAGAAAATGTAGACCTCAATCAACGTTACACCACACTCGAGCAAGCTCATCAAACCCTCCTGGAGACACCCCAACCCTCACAAGTGCCAGGTGTCAAACAACTCGAAGCTTTACTGGAGGTCTACCAAACAGATAATCTAAGAGTCCGACGTAATTTGACTCTACTCAGAAAACACATGGCTACCGCCCTTGAAGAAAACAAGCGTCTGCAGAAGCAAAACGAAGAAAACCTGGAAGCTGCCATGGAAGGCTCTCCCCACGAAATCGACCCAGAACAATTCAAAGCAGTCCCCTCAGAAACAATGAAAACAATCTTGGAAAGCTATGCCGATCTATTAGAAGCACATGACGATTTGGAAAAGGAACGGGATGCGCTACGCCGCCAGCTCAGGGAACAGGAGGCACAATGCAAAATCATAGAGACAACCACGACTTCAGAGGAAGTAAAGGCATTAACAGAGCAGGTGGCAGAATTGTAGAAGAAGTTACTGGAATATGAAAGACAGCCCTCTCCAGTTGTAGAACCAGAGCCAGATGAATTGGTACCCATTGAGGTGGATTAATCGTATGAGGAACCATATGTTCCTATGCCGATGCCAGGAGGTCAGCAAACCTCAGAAGGAATGGACACCTTGGAAGTCGAAGTACCCGAATGGCTCTAGACACTCGAAAAGACAGCGAAAACCCATGAAGATCGAGTGGCAATCCAAATCCAATCAATGGCCAAATTAGAAGACACCATCATAAAGTCAGAGTATTTCTGCAGTATGTCTCATCATAGATGGAAGGCACCAACGACGATCAGTATGTGCCATATTGTGTACTCCTGGCAGATTACAACGCAGAGATTCAACGATGATGTGGCAAGGCTCCAACCTTTGCCACACAATTTGGGCCCGATGATATCCCTGAGAGTGCAAAAAAAGGATCCATTCATCAGCCTACCTGGAGGATCCGTCTTCTTGAGACCTATCCCGAGATGGTTTGTACTTGGACTAACATGCGGCTATTTATCAAATACAACCCCTGTTATGTTCCAGTTTTCCGCAGACGCACCTGGCCCGAATTTACCATTGTTGTAAAGAACGTCAAAGGTTGTGCAAAGTGGTTTAATTATGTCTATCTAGCACCTCCACAAGGACCTCCCACTGTTGCTTACATGATTTCTACAATCCGTCACTGGAGCATTCGACTACGGAACACACCTGATGTGATGGCACAGATGTGCATGAAGATCTTCGAATTAATGCTCATCACATTCAGGACATTCAAGAACATCAAGGACCCCTACTTCTCAGGAGTTGGCTTCACTGCAGGCAACCAAGACCTGGTATATGACATGAGCATTACCCCCTCAATAAAGGTAGTATATGCCTGGCACGCAAGAATAAAATACCTCCTAGCATGCTTCAAGCAGACCTTCGAGGAGATGTTCATCACAGGGTTCTGGGAATATCACTCATAAATATTTGTACCCAAGCCCTCATATCTCCTCTAATTATTCGCTGTGGAGAGGACCATCCACTCAGATCAATTGCGGGTGCCACATCCAGACGTCCCAGGTCCAGTGGATTGGGATGCATTGTTAACAGACCTAGGGGGGGGGGGCTACGATTAGAAGAATACCACCTTGCTTTCGATGTGGTTCAATATTACGTCCAACGCACAGCTAGACAAGGGTCTGTCAGAGACGACAGACGCAAGAGAGGGGGGGGTGTTGGCAGTAGTCAAGGAACTGAAGGACTCACAAGACAAGGAAGCCTACGAAGGGAGTCGGAGCAAAGAGAAAGCACAAGCAGAGACAGTAGTCAAAGAAGATCTGGCAAGTAGGCCATCCAAATTTTTCATGCATCAAAGAGGTGGGCACACAAGAAGGAGCAAGTAGGGAGCTCCAGGAAATGTATGTCAAAATATTAGAAGGAATCCCTACAAAAATAGTGATTTTCATCACTAAAAACCATTGTAAATACCATTTCATATTTTTGTAGCTCCATTTTGTGCAAGCCAAGGAGTCCTTGAGCTTGAGGAGATTTAGAAGTACCTACCTATCAGTTTTCACATTTTTTAGACTCCATTTGAACCTCCAAATAGGCCCTAGAACCTAATTTTTAACTAGGCCGGACACTAGGTCTGGACAGGGCCAAAAGCTAGTGAAAAACTATAAATAGAGCTAGAGAGCTCATTTTTGAGGTTAGCTTGTAATTGAATTGAACTTGTATGAGCATTTTGAAAGTAATCTAAAAGAACTCCATTGTCTTCCTCTTTGTTCTTGCTGTGTGTGCACGTGTGTGTGTATGTGTGTGCATGTTTGTGTGCTTCTCACTCACGCACTTGTGCCTTCACTTGTTGGAGGCCATCACACCATCCTCATGTCTTCCCAGATTGACATTAAAGGAGGTACTACTCATCACTGAGCTACAATCCACTTGTAGAAGTTGTGGATCACTTATAGAGTCTATATAAATACTTCAAAACACTTTTACAATACATGGAAGCAATATACATACACTTGCAACCATCATTGTCTTGCTCCATCATTTCTCTCCATCATCTTCTTCGCCAATAGTAATATTGCAGATGCTCGTGCTCTCTCTCGAGAGCTCCAAATTGGATGATAGATGGCTCATTGGAAAGGTATTAGTGTCTAGTTTATTCTTATAAATTTACATAGCATTTAGTTCATTAGATTGGGAGAAATCTTAGTTTTTCTGTCTCAGGGTCAATCTTTGTGTATTCCTGAAAAATAGGAGGTACCATCGTTGAGTGTCTGATTCATTCCTATAGCATATTTGGCTGATTAGTTATATTTTTGTGCATTATATACACTCAACCCTATGTGTATCACTACCATAAAAGAATTTTTTCTAATTTTAATCATGTTTGTCGCTATGGTCATTTGAAGTTCATTGTCTCTTCCATAGATAGTAAGTTTTTTTAGCTAATCGATGCACGAACCTATCTGTTTTGTATCAACTCTTTCTCCTTAATACTCCAAAGTACATAGTGTATTTCTTTGCACTTATCGCATGCCTATAAGGTCTATTTGCATGAACCTATATGTTTTGTATCAACTCGTTCTCCTTGATGCTCCAAAGTACATAGTGTATTTCTTTGCACTTATCGCATGCCTATAAGTTCTATAAGTTTTTTGAGCTAATCGATGCACGAACCTCTCTATTTTTTATCAACTCTTTCTCCTTGATGCTCCAAAGTACATAGTGTATTTCTTTGCACTTATCGCATGCCTATAAGCTCAAGGGTTGGTCTTGTGCCAGTTGGCTGGATCAAACTTCATCGCTTTGTAACTCACTTTTCTACCTCCTACAAGCTTCTCCAAGTTCTTTCATAATTGTTAGGGCAAAACTGGCAGTTTCTCTCTTTTCATCACCTTCATTTGTTTGGTCATGAAATTTGGTTCACATTTTGTCCTTGTGCACAAGGAGCGAGGTTGTGTAGTAGCTTTTGTCACCAAGGTGGCCTCCTTGCCATCTAGTTGTAGTTATCCTCCTCTGCTTTGTGAAATTGATTGTTCCAATTTTTATGTTGATACTTTTGGAAGAGAAGGGGATTCTAGAACTTGCATGATATGCCCATAAATAGGTGAGGAATGGCACACATTGGATTGTGTAGTGCTTGAAAAGTGTAGGGTACTCGAATCAAAAGAACCCTTGCCTTCCAATTTAACAATTAGGCATTACTTTTTTTAAATCTCTCTATGTCCTAACCTTACTGTATCTGATTAAGATAACAGTGACAAAAAGACTATGCAGGGTTCTTGGGTTGGATAGGGGTCTGTAAAATAGAGGCCCTATTATAATTTTCTCACACCACCACTAAATTTAATTATTATTGTAATTTACTAAATAATTATCTTCTCACGGATGTATCCACTTTGTAAGTTTTTGGTAACTATACTCAAAATTTTATTCATCAATTTATATACAAGTTTTTGAGCATAATTTACTCGGAGTGTATTTATCATAGCACTTACTATCACGCAATCAACTATTATCAATTCATTTGTAATAAATAGTATACAATAGACATCGAATACTGTATCACCAATGAGATTACAACACTTTCATATAACTTCTTAATCGAACTTCTTTAACGTTTTAATTACTTCAATGAAAACAAAGCACTTATCTCTTAATTATCATCATTGAACAAAGCTCCGTAGAGACACAGAATTAACCAATACAGGTCTGCATCAGTCACCCTACCACAGATAGTCTGATGAGGTTTTGTCGTGTGCCTTTTCCACCTTTAAATGACACGAGTACATTCTCTCTTTTATATTAATGAAATAACTGCTTTACAACTGCCTGACATTCCTTGTGAATGCGACAGAAGTAAAATAGTGCCCAATTGATGGGCTCACAAGAAATCGCATTGACGATCGAGTACATCTGCTGAGAAATTCCATAATTTTGCTTTTGGAGATTGATGGAAGACACGATGAATTCTAATGCATGGCATTGAGGGGCAAGGCAACACATTATAGTGTATTCATTGGAAGATTTTTGTGGGAACAATTGATTCATGGTGGAAAGAGGGAGTTGCTTAACCTCATGCCGACCCTCATTTGCTAGATGGAGTTGGGCAATGATAGTGGCAAGAGTGATGTAGCAGTGTCAGCGGAAGGGCATGCGACAATGGCACGCACCAGAGTATAGGACAGTTGGTGTGTCGGGACTTTGTGCCAGGGCAACTCAACGAATTGGAGCAAGCAACTTTCCTGAAAGTTCCATCCTTGCACTAAGCACATTGAGGTGCAGTATATTCCCTACTGGATAGATCAGTTTGGAATATTGCCCACACAAGGGGACGTTGTAGAAATTTACACAAGGGCTCTTGAATTGAAGATGGTGATCTTTAGGTTCATGTTAGTGTTGCGGTTCTTGCTGCACCTACTGTAGAGCAACTTTGTTGGGGTGGCAAAGATGCTCAATCACATGTATTGATAGCCTTGTCTGTCAAATGTGCCATTATTCCTGACATTCACTCCTGCAAAACAAGAAAGGATGCTTTGCATACACTTACCAGTTTATACCAGTGTTTACACCTCTAGAAACCTGAAATGGTATCTTCTCTACCCAAACTTGAGGCACCTAGTAAACGTCTGTGAAGGCTATATTTTGGGCAAAATGCAGCATTCCTCCTTTCCAAAAGATGGTTCAGTATGAGCTACTCAAAAATTGCAGCTTGTTCATAGTGATGTTTATCGTCCTATGCAAACACCTCCATTTGGGAACTACCTTTACTTCATGACTTTCATTGATGATCTTTGAAGGCATGCATGGGTATATTCATTGAAAAAAAAAAACCAAAAAAGGACTCCCTCTGTTCTAAATTTTTGAGATACAATCATTTTTTCACATCAAGGTATTTTACTTAGTGGCCATGGTTGAAAGCAATGATGTATTTTATGTTGGCTATTGACAATAATTTGGATGGTACTAATTACCCATTATGGACATATATGATATGTCATGTCTTGGTTGCAAAAGGAGTGTGGAATATTGTGCATTGTGTTGAAAAATCTCCTACTACAACTACGAATATAGATATTGAAGGTGATGCAGATGGCATTGAAGATGGTGATCCTCAAGTTCTTGTTCATGTTGTGGTTCTTTTTGCACCTACTATGGAACAAATTTGTTGGGATAGAAAAGATGCTCAAATAGATGCATTGATAGCCTTGTCTATCAAGCGTGCCATTATTCCTCACATTGGCTCTTGCAAAACAGCAAAGGATGCTTGGGATACGTTTACCACTTTATACTAGGCAAGGAATGAGGCTCGTGTTGCTTACTTTCGAAAACAATTGAAGAGTGAGCACATGAATGAAGGAGATTCCATGAACAATTTTTTGAGAAAGATCAAAGATTTGAAGGAGGAGTTGATTTTGTTGACAAAGCCTTGCTAGATAGTTCACTTGTGTAGACTATTCTGAATGGCATTCTAGATTCATATCAAAGTTTTGCTTCTACTCTTTGATTGATGATGAAAGGCAATTCAAATGCATTAATATTTTAGGAGTTAGTCTTTGCTCTGTTGCAGGAAGATTAGTCTAGGCAGAATAGGTCCATTATGCGTGTTGTAGATCAAGCTTTCCCAGCTAGTCGGAAGGCCAAAGGTAAATGGAGCTCATCTACTAAGTAGAAATCTGCTAATTCTGCACAATCAAAAAAGAAGGATAAAAACGATGAGAAGAAAACAAAAAAGCAAAATTTTATTTGCAAATACTATAAAGGAAATGATCATGGCATAAGGAATTGTCCAAAGCTAGCTACAAAAGAGGCAAAGGAAAAAGAGGCTAGAATGGTTGTAACTTGTTGCAGAGGCCTCTTCACCAAAATCAGAGTCTGCAAATCTTATGCAGAATGAAGAATGGGCATTTACTATTGTCTTTAGTTATGACTCATCTTCTCATGAATAGTGTATATCTATAGTAGACTCAGATGTTTCGTACTTTGATAGTGGAGCAACCAAACATATCATATTGCAGTGCAATTTCTTCTGTTCACTTGAGTCTATCCCTACATGTAATATTGTCACATGCACCAACAACTCCTCTTATCCTATCACGGGAGTTGGTAAGGTCATTATGACTACTTCTGATGGTAGTTCTTTTACATTGTCAGTTGCTTTATTTGTGCCAGGGCTCAATAAAAATTTGTTATCACTTTTAGCATTAGCCAAGATTGGCTTGGTTGTGATTTTTTTCTTTATGGCGAATGTACAGTTCATGATCTGTCAAATGGCAATGTCGTATTGCTTCTGGCATTTTATGCCATGGGCTACATAATCTCGTAGATTATGCAAAATCTATGAATGATTCAGCATGCGTAGTTAAAGATTCTCAAGCTATGTCAAATGCAAAGCTTTGGCATGCAGACTTTGGTTATCTCAATTTTGCTATTTTGCTACGCTTGCAAAAATATGAAATGGTATCCTCTCTACCCAAACTTGAGGCACCTAGTAAACATGTGTGTAAAGGATGTATTTTGGGCAAAATGTAGCGTTCCTTATTTGCAAAAGATGTTTTTGTACGAGCTACTCAAAAATTGAAGCTTGCTCATAGTCTTATTTGTGATCCTATGTGAACACTGTCTTTTGGGAACTACCTTTACTTTGTGACTTTCATTGATGATTTTTCCAGGCATGCATGGGTATATCCATTGAAAGCAAAGTGCGAAGAGTTTATGTGCTACAAACAGTGTTTGGTTTTGGTTGAAAATCTATCAGCATGTAAAATAGGCACCCTCCATTCTGATCGAGGGAGGAAATATATGTCTTCTTATTTTAGTGCATTTTTGGCTTAACGTGGGATAAAGCATCAATGCATAGTGTCATATATACCTCAATAGAATGGAGTTGCAGAAAGGAAGAACATATCACTCATGGAGATGGTGAGGTGTATGGCCAAGAGTTAGGCTTTACCTCATAGTTTTTGGCTTGCGGGTGTTATATGTGCAACATATGTACTTAACACGTGTCCCACTAAAGCATTGTATTCTATCACTTCATGAGGCTTGACATGGCTGCAAGCCATCTATTACTCATCTGTGTGTCTTTGGTTGTCTGGCATATGCATAAATGCATGAATAAAAATACAAGAAACCAGATGATAAAGAAGTGAAATATAATTTTGTTGGGTATAGTTTCTGAAAGCAAAGGCTATCATCTCTATCATCCACAAACTAAACGCATTTTGGTTAGCAATGATGTTGTTTTTGTGGAAGATGGAATTCAGCCATTACTTTTATGTACTAAGGAGACATCAATTAGGTCCAAAGATGTGTATGACACTTTGCAACCTCTTTTCATAGGTGGACAGTCTAGTGCTTGTCAAAATGAGGCAAATTCTTAGCCTTTCTAGGTTCCACATGATGATACAGATCATTCCATTTTTAATGCAAATTTACATGATGCACTTGTTGATGAGAGGTCTGATATAGAGGAGGCAAGAAATATGCCTAAATGGCTAGTGTAGACTTTGGGAGATAGAAAATTAAATGCACCTCTATCATATCATACTTGTTGAGGCTCTCATAGTGCTTCTCTTGCATGAGATTTCTATGCTATTAGTGCCTCTAGTCTTTGTAATGAGAATGATCATGTTCCGTTTGATGAAGCGCAAAACTCAAAAAAGTAGATGGCTGCTATGCAACCATAATATGATGCTATTATGAAGAATGGTACATGTTCTTTATGTCACTCACCTGTTGGCAAGAAGGCCATTGGCACTAAGTGGGTATACAAGTTGAAGTGTAAGCATAATGGAACAATTGATAGATATAAGTATAGGCTTGTTGCAAAAGGTTATGCTCAAGAAAAAGGCATTTATTTTGGTGAGACCTTTGCTCCTATATGTCGAAGGACTATAGTTCATAGCATCTATGCACTTGCATCTCATCATGGTTGGAATGTCCATAAGTTGGACATTAAAAACACATTTCTAAATGGTGACTTGCATGAATAAGTGTATGTTTTTCAACCCCATGGTTTTTTGTAGAAAGGGCATGAAAACAAAGTGTGCAAGTTTAAAAAGGCATTATATGGTTTGATGCAATCACCACGTGGTTGATATGAAATGACACATGCCTACTTCATTGCACATGGTTTTGAGAACATTCCAACTAAGAGCACCATATATGTTAATCATGCAAATGATGTGCTTTTGATTATTGTTGTCTATGTTGATGACATGCTGCTCACTCATCCTAATAAAAATCATATTAGTGATTTTAAGATTGATTTGCATGGGTCGTTTGAGATGTCAGATTTGGGGCATTTGCATCATTATTTGGGCATTGCGTTTATGCAAGTTGATGTTGGAATAGATTTGTGCCAAACAAAATATATTGACACATTATTGCAGCATTTTGGCCTTCAAGACTACAAACTTATTGCCACTCCAAACGAAACAAGTTTACAGTTGAGTCTTCATGATGTTGGAGATGCATTTGATGTTGTTCTCTATCAGCAAGCTATTGGATGCTTGATTTACTTATGCATTATTTGGCTAGATATTTAGTTTTTTGTCTCATAGATGAGTAGGTTTATGTATTGCCTAGGTGTCAAGCATTGGCAAGAGGTTAAGAGCATCTTTCGCTACTTGATTGGTACTTGGTTCTTCAATTGATTGATCCCAAGGGGGGATCACTACTGCAAGATTTACATGCTTTTTCTAACTCTCACTGGGTTGGTTGCTATGACACTCATGTGTCCACCAATGGTTTCTGAATCATGCTTGGTAGCTCATGCATATCTTGGTTGATCAAGACGTAGGCTACTATGGCCACTTCTAGTTGTATTAGGCTACTATGGCCACTTCTAGTTGTATTTTTGGGTATAGGGTACCTTTCACAGTGACTATTGAGTGTGTGTGGCTTAGAAACCTTATGGCTGATTTGTGTGTTGGTTAGTCTTTTGCCACCATCATCTTCATTGATAATCAAAGCACATTGGCAATTCTGAGTTTTGGTACAATTAGTAAGCCTAAGTGCTTGGCTCGTTATTCAGGACTACACATCAATTCATGTACCTCACATGGAGGAGCACATATGAACACCTTGTTGTCAATTTAGGTGTATTTACCTTTAATAGGTGTAAAAGCAAAGAAAGTAAGGAATCTCGTGAAGCTAGGAAGCTAAACCCACAAATAATGTGGTAGGAAGAATGAATTCAATTAATCCCTAAAGTGTAGGAACACTTTGAGGTAAGGGAAAAATCAAATTCAAACTCACATGATGAGTATAAATAGAATGCTTTTAGTCGTGGGATAGAGAGAGTCATTGTGAGAGTTATTGAGTTACATCATTGAGAATATCTTGAGGTCAATGAATGTATGAGTAGTCCACTACACTTCCCTTGTATCATAATTTCATTATCATATACTTTTCAATACATTTATTCAAGAACATCTCTATCTACAATTCCATGTTGCATCTTCATTATTTTAGTGATTTTGCAAAAGTGATTTCTCTGTGTGTACTCAATCATTTGCTACGCTTTAACTTGGTATAGTTAGATTTAAGTGTCTACTAGTTGATTTGAGGATGAGTTGGATGGTACCAATTACCCATTAAAGGCATATATGATATGTCATGTATTGGTCGAAACTCTAGAATATTGTGCAAAGTGTTGAAAAACGTCCTACTACAACTACAAATATAGTTACTGAAGGTGATGCAGATGACATTGAAGATGGTGATCTTTAGGTTCCTATTAGTGTTGCGGTTCCTGCTACACCTACTGTAGAGAAACTTCATTGGGCTGGCAAAGATGCTCAAGCACACATGTATTGATAGCCTTGTCTGTCAAATGTGCCATTATTCCTCACATTCACTCCTGCAAAACAAAAAAGGATGTTTTGGATACACTTACCGGTTTATACCAGGCAAGGAATGAGGATCATGTTGCTTACTTTCAAAAACAGTCGGGTGGCTTGTCACTATCATCTAATAATTATTCTCATTCTTCCTATTATTACGTCTTCAACAATATTGCTTGCTTAGTAGAAGTTGAACTAACTTGTACTATGAAGTCCAGACATAGCCGAGGAAAGTGAATTGGAGATCCCTCCATTGTTTTTACTTCTTTTTCAACCTCTTAATGTAGAAAATCTTCTTGTTGGTATTCAAGGATGTCCTAAATTTGATTTCATTCATCCCAATTTCCATCATCATTAGCATATTCTTTTAGTTCGATGTTCATTGGTTGGTCATCCTTTTCTTCATCATTAGTTCTAGAATAGGAACTAGTATGCTTGATTTTCTTATTGATATATTTTGATGTTCATTGTGAAGTATTTCGATGGCATCAGGGCGAAAAAGGGTCGAAAATGGGCTGTTTGCTAATGACAGATTAAGGAAATTGACAAATACAGTCTTTCCACGTGTACAAGAATATAACATTGCTCTCTCTTTTAACCATATGAAGAAATTCTTTTTTAATACAATATTCTCTAAAAGCGCCGCTAAAGTGATGAAGAGTCTCATATTCAGTGTACAATTTTTTGGTTTGATGCAAAAAAAGATATTTTTGCACACTACACAAAGAATATTCTCAAATTTCCAAGAAGGAATTGATTTTTGAAGATACGAAATATTTTTGGGTTCACAAATTTTCATGATCATTCAGCGACAGGGTTTACATCAAATCAAAAGTTTCCACATGTACAAAGCCTTTTTCTCTATAAATACTACCAAAATTTGTGAACCTCGATTTCTCGCTTTGAGCATTCTTCTTCTTCTAAGTTCAAATGGCTTCTTCTGGTCGTCCTTCCAATCGTGTAACCTCATGCGAGGTTTACAATAGAAGAGAGGATTCTTTGTGGAAACCTCTTTCTATGAAAGTAAATGAATGGGTAACTATGCTTCCTAGCTGTAGAGGTGCCCATAAAGTCAAGCGTGCCAAAAGAGACAACACAAGAAACCACTAGAAGGGACATATTCTCAGTTTCAAATTGAAGAGATGCAGTTGGTTTGCACGAGTACAACATGTGTACACCGCTAAGGATCTTGTTCTAGAAAATCATATGCAATTCCCTTCGTATTGTAAGTGAAGTTTTACAATGCTCTTCTATCATTCCAATTGTTTTTGTATAACAAAACATATTTTGTACTGCAAATATCTTTCCTTCCAATATTATGGAATGGCAACCTGTTGAATGTCAAACAGGAACATTCAGAGTTCTTCATAAGGAATATGCAAAACTCATGTATGTAGACAAATTTATTCAAATTTTCAATAGCATAGAGTTATTTGTCCATTATGCATATTATCAAGTGCCATTAGGGAGGAGTTCTTATGGAAATCATGTACATATACCTGCTCCTTGCATCTCTTCATTAGATTGGGATGATCCTAATCATTCAACAGTTTCAAGTTTTCTATGCAAAATGAAATTTGACATCCAAAAGGCAATGTCAGTAGGCCGAATTTTGAGAAGGATAAAGATTCAATAGTTTTAGCCTATTCATGTCTTTGTAGCATGCTTTAAAAACATGTTATTATAGAAAACAAAAACAATGTGGTTGAATAGGAGGGTCTCTATTTCAGAGATTGATGATGTTTTAGGTAGGGAATGGGATAGCAAAGAAGTTCAAAAGCTAGGTGACATTATTTTATGTAAAGTTAGTCCCAATTCTCTTTCAATCTCATATCAGATATGTCAACAATCTCTGGTTTTAGGATATGATTATAGAAGGTGGAAAAAATATCTTGGACTTTGGATAGCCTTGGACTCAGAGGAGAGCTGTCCAGAATTCCATTGATTTTTCTTTGCAGGATGGTGACAAAGAATGTGTGTTAAATTATGTATTTTAAATGTCTATATTCATATTTGCATTTTTTAATTTAATTTCAAGATTTTATTGAGGTTCTTATTGTACAATGATAAGAATATAAACCAAGACATTCTTAGATATTTTTTAGGTCCCTTATTTCATACTTCCATTGATTTTTATTTGCAGGAGTGAATTGATGACTTAAATTATTCCCCTTCATCTAAACTCATATTGGCATTTTTTTTGTTTAATCTGATAAAACACTAGTGTACAGTGCCGTATACACCTCAATAGAATGGAGTTGCTGAACGAAAGAACAGGTCACTCATGGAGATGGCGAGGTGCATGGTCAAAAATCAGGCTTTACCACATAGTTTCTGGCTTGAGGCTGTCATGTGTGCAGCATATGTACTGAACAGGTGTCCCACTAAAGTGTTGCAGTCTATCACTCCATATGAGGCTTGGCATGACCGCAAGCCATCTGTTGCTCATCTGCATGTTTTTGGTTGTTTGGCATATGCATTAGTGCCTGAACAACATCGCAGAAAATTGGATGATAAGGCAGTAAAATGTATTTTTGTTGGGTACAGTTTTGAAAGTAAAGGCTATCGTCTGTATCATCCACAGACTAAACGCATTCTGGTTAGCCGTGATGTTGTCTTTGTGGAAGATGCTATTCAGCCATTGCTTTCATGTACTAAGGAGACATCTGTTAGCTCCAAAGACATGTATGATACTTTGATGCCTTTTGAGGCAACTTCTCAACCTTTGCAGGTTTCATATGATGATGCAGATCATTCCATTTCTGATGTAGATTTACATGATGCACTTGTTGATGAGAGAGCTAATATTGAGCAGGCAAAAACTATGCCAAAATGGATGGTGCAGACTTTGCGTGACAGCAAATTAGATGCACCTTTGTCATATCGTACTCGTTCAGGCTCTCATAGTGCCTCCTTTGCATCAGATTGCTATGCTATGGCTGCATCTAGTCTCTGTGATGAGAATGAGCCTGTTTCTTTTGATGAAGCACAAAATTCAGAAAATTGGATGGCTGCTATGCAATCTGAATATGATGCTATAATGAAGAATGGTACATGGTCTTTATGTGACTTGCCTCCTGGCAAGAAGGCCATTGGCACTAAGTCGGTATACAAGCTGATACGTAAACCTGATGGTACAGTTCACAGGTATAAGGCTAGGCTTGTTGCAAAGGGTTATGCACAGGAAAGAGGCATTGATTTTGATGAGACCTTTGCACCTACATGCCGTATGACTACTGTTCGTAGCATTTGTGCACTTGCAGCCCATCATGGTTGGAATGTACATCAGTTGGACATTAAAACAGCATTTCTGAATGGTGACTTGCATGAAGAAGTGTATGTTTTTCAGCCCCGTGGCTTTGTGCAGAAAGGGCATGAAAACCAGGTTTGCAGGTTAAAGAAGGCATTATATGGTTTAAAGCAAGCACCACGTGCTTGGTATGAGAAGATACATGCCTATCTGATTGCACATGGTTTTGAGAATAGTCCAACTGAAAGCACCTTATATGTTAAGCGTGCTAATGATGTGCTTTTGATCATTGTTGTCTATGTTGATGACATGCTGCTCACTGGTCCTATTGAGACACATATTGCTGATTTTAAGGCTGATTTGCATTTCTCATCTGAGATGTCTGATTTGGGGCATTTGCAGCACTATTTGGGCATTCAGTTTATGCATGTTGATGGTGGAATGGCTTTGTGTCAAACGAAATATATAGACACATAATTGCAGCGTTTTGGCCTTGAAGACTGTAAGCCTATTGCCACTCCTATGGAGATAGGTTTACGATTGAGTCTTCATGATGTTGGAGATGCATTTGATGCTGTTCTCTATCAGCAGGCTGTTGCTTGAATTACTTATGCATTACTCGGCCAGATATTCAGTTTGCTGTCTCACAGATGAGCAGGTTTATGCATTGCCCAAGAGTCACGCATTGGAAAGCGGTTAAGCACATCTTTCGCTACTTGAGTGGTACTCGGCTACTTGGTTTGTTTTATCCCAAGGGGGGATCACTACCACCAGATTTGCATGCTTTTTCTGACTCAGATTGGGTTGGTTGCTATGACACTCGTGTGTCCACCAGTGGTTTTTGCTTCATGCTTGGTAGCTCATGTATATCTTGGTTGAGCAAGAAGCAGCCTACTGTGGCCACTTCCAGTTGTGAGGTTGAGTATAGGGCAGCTTTCACAGCTACTGTTGAGTGTGTGTGGCTCAGACGCCTTATGGCTGATTTGGGTGTTGGCCAGTCTTTTGCCACCACCATCTTCACTGACAGTCAGAGCGCATTGACAGTTGCGAGGAACCCTGTGTTCCATGCTCGCACTAAGCACATTGAGGTGCATTATCACTATGTCAAGGAGAGGTTCTCTGCTGGGGAGATCAGCTTGGCATATGTGCCCACGCAGGAGAACATTGCAGACCTTTTCACGAAGGCTCTGCCTAGGGAGAAGTTTGAAGCTTTCCGCAAAGCTTTGGGCTTACTTCCTTTTGTGGAGTGATTTCCACATAGCTTGGCACTTCCTTATACATGAGTGCCAGCTCCTTGTTCACCGCATCACTCCCAGGGGGGATTTGTTGATATATTTAGGTAGTGATGTGTGTGAACACTCTAGGACCGCCGGGGCACTTTTTTCCCTCTTTAGGAGGTTTTTTTCCCCCGGCTTGTATATACGCCTATTGCCCTAATGGGCTACTTATCTTTGTACATTCTAGTAATACATTCAGTCTTGTGTGTTGTGCTCCAAGCTTCTTCTTCTTCCTTGTGCTGTTCGCGTGCTTCCGCAGACGTCTATCTCCAACAATGTTATCGTGAATATGTTTCTATTCACCAAATACTGATGTGATCTTTTTATTCAAGCAGAGCCGAAACTTTCCTACATGATGGGGTCTAGGCAATCCAAAACTTTTAACTTTGTTAAATTTTAAAAATACACACCAAACTTTTACAATTGCTTTATAACCTTTCCTAGTCACTCCGACGCTATCACAAATCTTCTGAATTTGAGATGGTTCTAGTAACAGATTCATTTCTGTCATGAGTTTTTGGAAAACAGAGCATTTCAAGCATGTATTTTCATTCAGTTTCAATAGTCTTAAAACATCATTTTGACTCATAATTTCATTATAGAAATGTACACGCTCAAAACTACTCAACATATTGAAACCTAGCACATTTGTCACATGATCTCTTACAATTTTCGTTCTTTTCTTTTTCTGGCCACATTTTTCAGTCAAATTTAAAAAAGGTTTTACTCGTTTTGACCGCAATCTCAAACCTATAGGAGTTTCTTTCATTTTTTAAAAAGACTCAAATTGAGAAGATAAAGTGGATAATTTGCTTTCTAGCTCCCTCATATGTAAATCCTTCTGATGTAGTGTGTTTTGTAGATAGTTTATGTATTGTACATAATTCCTTGAAATCTCCCAAAGCCTTGAACAATAGCCTCGTAAACCATCCTCACCATCTCCTACAAATCTAATCAGATCATGAAGATTATGAAAAGGGGGATACCTTCTAGTTTCTGGATCAATTGGATAAATAGATCCATCTGTCCATATGTCGATATGTTTCTTGCCTTCCTTTCGCAATCCATCCACTTCAGGAGGATGAAGAGCCCGTCGGAATAATTTTCTTCTTGTTGCACACTCATGACTAATTGCAATGTTGATATGGAATTTATCACAATGATTTTGATTGTTTGAAAGCTCAGCGAGAGTATTTGGTTTAAGGTTCTCCATAGTCTGCTATGAAAAGTGACCGATAAGTGTCTAAAATGGCGTGAAAGAGAGAAACAGGCCTGCTATGAAAAGTAGAGTAAAAAAGCGCAAAACGTCATCAGCACACATTATATAGGTCCGTGAACAAGAGGAAAATTCGAATTTTGATCAGCGCCCGATGAGCACAAACTTCGAGGTGTAAGATATCACACAAACTTTTCATGATTATCACACGAGTTTCTCTCTCTTCAAAATTTGCATAAGATATATTTTGAATGAACTTACACGGAATTTCTTAAAGGATTTGACAACTTTAATCGAGATTAAGCACAACTAATTGAAATCCTACATGGCCCTCTTTGGGCCGTTTTTTGCCCTAATGGCAATGTACCATACATGCACTCTCCTTCTCGAGAGCTGCACAATGATATCCTCAGAGTAGAAAACTGAGCTCCTAGGGCCACACATGGTACTCCGCACAGAGGCTGCAGAATATCCAGAAAAAGGGAGCACGAGACAGACTTCTTAGGTCTTACAAATGCGGGTTAACTTACAGTCTGTGATTGACCGGCCCACTATATGTTTTATTAAAGAACATATACAAAGAAGTGTCCGGTGGCCATTTGGCCTTTCACATGGACACTAATGGTAACAATCTCCCACTAAAGGCCAATATGTCCAAAGTAACTATGGGAGAAAAAATAAAGAATGATAAAGAATACCTGAGTGTAAGTATACAAACTATACATCCCACCTGATGGGCATGTTACATAGTATACAAGTGACTGTGTAAGATCATGAATCAAGTAACCCCCATCAAGTGACCGCAGTGTCAAAAGCTATCCTGTGGTAGAGCTTTAGTCAAAGCATATGCAGCATTATTCAAGTGTGAACCTTCTCAAGAATAATGTTCTCAGTGGCTAAGCAATCTCTAATGAAGTGATACCTCACCTCAATGTGCTTGGTCTTTGCATGATAGATCGGATTCTTAGCCAAAGCAATGACACTCTGACTGTCACTGAGCAAACGAGGTACATGATGAGGTAAACCCATATCACAAGCAAGACGAGAAAGCCACAATGCTTCCTTACATGCTTCACTTGCTGCAACATACTTTGCTTCTATGGTGCAAACAACTGTACATTCTTGAGGAAGAGATCTCCAAGAGATAGCACCTCCAAAACAATGAAAAATGTAACCTGATGTAGACTTATGATTGTCTACACAACCAGCATAGTCAAAATCTGTGTAACCATTAATGGATGCTTTTCCTCTACCTAAGCATAGACACTTGTCCTTAGTGCCACTCACATATCTCAAAATTATATTGACCGCTTCCCAATGTTTCTTGCTAGGCTTAGACATATATCTACTCACAACTCCCACTGCAAATGCAATGTCTAGTCTCGTAGCTACCATAGCATACATAAGACTACCAACAGCAGATTGATAGGGAATTTCGGTCATGAATTCCTTTTCCTCATCTGATTTGGGGCCGTCATCCTTGCTCAATTTCACATATGTGGGTAAAGGTGTACCCAATGCCTTCTCACCCTGCATATTGAACCTGTGAAGTACTTTGGATATGTACTCACTTTGAGATAAGTATATGCATCTTTTACTCCTATCACGAGTAATGCACATGCCAAGAATATGTTTGGCATCCCCCAAATACTTCATGTCAAATGTCTAACTCAATTTCTTTTTCAGAATTGACAAGTCATAAGAGGACTTCCCAGCCATCAAAATATCATTGACATAAAGTATCAAGCATATCAAGCTGCCATCTGAGCATCTCTTTGCGTAGAGACAATGATCCTCATTGCTTCGAGAATAGCCTTGAGACTTCATAAAAGCATCGAACTTTTGGTACCATTGTCTAGGGGACTGTTTAAGTCCATACAAGCTTTTCTTGAGCTTACAAACTTGACTTTCCTTGCCAGGAACTACATAACCCTCTGGTTGCTCCATATAGATCTCAATTGTAAGATCTCCACGCAAGAAGGCAGTTTTCACATACATTTGGACTAGCTCTAAGTCCTCCATTGCAATGAATCCAAGCAACATGCAGAGGGTAGTCATCTTGACCACTGGAGAGAAGATTTACTCAAAGTCAACACCATGTTGTTGCTTAAAACCCTTTGCAACAAGTCGTGCTTTATACTTTGGAGAAGCACTATCTGATGTGAATTTCAACTTATATACCCATTTACATGGTAAAGCTTTCCTAACCTTTGGCAAAGGTACTAAATCCCAAGTACCATTCTTGTGAATAGAATCCAACTCACTCTTCATGGCATGCTCCCACTTGACATGATCCTCTGTCTGCATAGCCTCTTTGTAGCAAGAAGGCTCACTGGCATATGTTAGCGTAACAAAATCTAAACTTGGAACATATCTATCAGGTGGATGTGAGCCACGTGCAGAATGTCTGAATGGTTGTTGAACATGAACATGTGCAGACTGATCTGAATGGACATTCTCTTGAACATCTCTATGTGTAGCATTTTTATGCATGCTAACTGGAGGATTAGTATCCTCAAACACCACTCTTCTGACTTCAACCTCCTTAATGGGCTGTTTATGCATCTTAGACTCATTGAAAATGAAATCGCTACTTCTGATCATTGACCGTGTTTCAGGATCCCATAAGCGATATCCAAATTGTCCTTCTCAACCATATCCAAGTAAAATGCATTTGTTTGACTTATGGTCCAACTTTTGTCTAATATTCTTGGGTATATGAACAAATGCTTCACACCTAAAAACTCAAAGATGATCATAATATGGTGGCTTCCCTATCCACAAATCTTGTGCCACTTTCAGACCTTTGGTAGTACTAGGTGAAAGGTTAATCACATGAACTGCAGTCAATATTGCTTCTGCCCAAAAACCTTGTGAGAGGTTTGCATGATGCAACATAGAGACTACTCTATCTTGAATAGTTCTATTCATCCTCCAATCCCCACAACATCACACTGGAAAGAGTCACCAAGTCTCACAGTGCCAAGAGACTTTGCTCCATAATTAGAGAACCATTCTCTGTGTGGTGTCACATGGAAGGAAGCACCAAAATCTAGTAGCCATGTGTGGGAAAGAGAATCAGCCATAAGAGCCTCTGTTGGCACAGTACTATCAAGTGTCAACACATCAGCATCATCAGAAATAACATTATTTTCTTCAATCTTCACGATCGAAGTAGATGGTGCATGTAACTATTTAACATGCCCATCAACATTCTGTCCTTTACCTTTAGCATTCTTTAATGCATAACAGTCTTTCTTCATATGTCCTTTCTTATGACAATAATGGCATTCGATATCCCTCTTCCTTGATTTACTTCTACTCTTATTCCGTTGACCATTCTTTTCCTTGTTCTTGCTCTTGCTACATTGTTGATTCTTTCCTTGGTAACAATCACAAACATAGGCATGGGAGATACAGTTTGATCATCTCCAAGGTAGCGAAGATTTATTTTATCTTCATAAGAGTTTCACAGTATGATTAGGAGACTATGGGGTATTGTCAGGAATACCCAAAGAGTGACTAGTTTCACTCATGCACATCACTTAACCAAGTAGTGAAGCATTTTCGCTACACTACTAAGGAAACCAAATAGATGGGATCACAAAGATGGGTTTCATGAGACATCATCAACGGGTGCTTATGTGATTCAAGTGATGGTTAGGAAGGCCATAGGTATGGCACTAGATCTATGACTTAGAGCATAGATCCCTTAGTTAGAAATAGTTGGGGTACCCAATACATATATGTATATCGGGATCTATAGAGAGGTACCCAAACCTTGTTTTAGTACCTAGGAACAAGTTAGTTTGGAATAAGAAAGGGATATCCATTGTCACACATTGACTAGAACCAAACTAACTAGTTCGAGGACATGGAACTCATTTGAGTCCACCTACATGAGTTGAGGATTATATTCCATTACATATATATGGAATATATAAGGTATGAAACCATGAATTGGAAGAAGGTTGCACTGGTATGGGATGGTGGAAATGACTTCCCTTTGAGCACTCTTCTTCTATGGCCAGGAAGAAAAGGACTCATCATTCATGGCTTCATGTCTCACTAGATCAGAGGAGAGCTCTTAGTAGACATCTCCTTAGGATCAGGAGTTATCCTTCATAGTTTAGGGAAGATTTATTCATCCAGTAGAGAATGTTGTTGGCAGCAGTCAGGGAACCGAAGGAGCCACAAGACAAAGAGGGTCGGAACGAAGAGATAGCACAAGCAGACACAGTAGCCAAAGAAGATCTGGCAAGTAGGCCATCTAAATTTTTTAGACATCAAGGAGTGGAGCACACAAGAAGAAAGAGCAAGTAGGGAGCTCAAAGATGTGTACGACAAATCAACAGAGAAAATCCCTACACAAATAAGTGATTTTAATCACTAAAAACCATTGTAAATATCATTTCATATTTTTGTAGCTCCATTTTGTGCAAGCCAAGGAGTCCTTGAGCTTGAGGAGCCTTAGAAGTGCCTACATATCAATTTTCGTATTTTTTAGACTCTGTTTAAGCCCTCAAATTGGCCCTGGAACCTAATTTTTAACTAGGCGGACACTAGGTCTGGACAGGGCCAAAACCTAGTCAAAAACTATAAATAGAGCTAGAGAGCTCATTTTTGAGGTTAGATTGTAATTGAAATGAACTTGTAAGAGCTTTTTGAAAGTAATCTAAGAACTCCATTGCTTCTCACTCTTTGTCTTGTTGTGTGTGTGTATGTGTGTGCATGTTTGTGTGCTTCTCACTCACGCACTTGTGCCTCCACTTGCTCGAGGTCTTCATACCATCCTCACATCTTCCCGGATTGACATTAAAGGAGGTGCTACTCATTACTGAGCTACACCAAATTTGGCGCCGTTGCCGGG
Organism: Ceratopteris richardii; assembly: GCA_020310875.1. Classification (NCBI taxonomy): domain Eukaryota; kingdom Viridiplantae; phylum Streptophyta; class Polypodiopsida; order Polypodiales; family Pteridaceae; genus Ceratopteris; species Ceratopteris richardii. The sequence continues at coordinate 93,852,249 of CM035431.1, forward strand.
GATCGAGCTTTGAGGACGAGCGTGTGATGGTAAGACGTAGATTTGAGACGTTGGCGTTGTAGGTAATCTCTTTACTCTTCTTATTTTTCTTTTTCTTACCTCACCACCATCATCACCATCATCATCATCACCATATCCGATCTCCATCTCCATCATCGCGAAAATTTTCAGTTTTGATTATATCACCTTCTCCACCTTCATTTCCCTCATTCCACTTGTGAGAGAGAGCGAGAGCGATATTGTGTGTGCACTTTTTGCATGTTCCTTGAGCTGTCTTGCAGGTACATGCTGCATCATCTTCTCCAGCACTCCGCACAGGTAAAAAAACGTCACGGAACTGTCCCTGTGTCACCGACCTCTGTCAATCGCGACCGACAGAAAAAATGTTCCATTTGCCAAACAAAGTACAAAACCATGATCTACAGGCCTAGAGCTTCCCAAAACTGTGTTTAGATTTTTGAAATTCATCAGATTTCTGTCAATCGCGATCGACGAACCACGACGGACAGACCTGTCAATCGCGATCGACCTGTCAATCGCGACTGACAGCCCACGACGGCTCTGTCAATCGCGACCGATAGAGTCAACGATCGATTGACCACGACGGACAGATCATACGCGTGACACGTGTCAACCGCGATCGAGTCATCAATCGCGATCGACCCATCAATCGCGACTGACAGCCCACGACGGCTCTGTCAATCGCGACCGACACAGTCAACGATTGTTTGACCGCGACGGACAGACCCTCGCGACCGACCTGTCAATCGCGATCGACCCATCAATCGCGACTGACAGAGTCAACGACCCTTTGACCACGACTGATTGACTTTTCGAGCCACGTGTCAATCGCGATTGACCCATCAATCGCGACTGGCAGCCACGACGGACGTGTCAATTGTGATCGACATATCAATCGCGATTGACCTGTCAATCGCGACTGACAGAACTTGCGAACGCGATAGAAGGGCAAATTTGGCCAATTTTTAAGGGCAAAAAAATAGTGGTCTAATTTTTTGGGGAACTTTTAAGGGTTTAGCATTACATTGTGAGGCCGCAACCCAAGTAATTCAAGAATTCCTGTCTGCATGAGTAAACTGTTTTGAACCCTGTTTTAGCACCTAAACCCTGATCGGACATAACTTCATCACACAAAATCCAATTGCGGTGATTCTTGTTTTGTTGGAAAGCTCGTGGGAAGTACAACCAAAACTTCCACTGGTTATGTGAAAATTAAGACCAGGATTATTAGATAGGGTTTTTTGAAGTTAACCATACCCGAGGTAGGAAAACTGAGGGATCCTTGGGATTGTTTTTTATAAAGGCAAGGGATAATTTGGCCGGTGAGTTACATGCATGAAAGTGGTCTAGTCTGTCATTTGAATTTAAGTCTGGAACTAATCTTGGGACTGATGCAGGTCTATTGAGAAGCAATTGACAGCGTCCAAGCAAGGGCTTTGTGCAAGCTTGAGAATCAACTTCTCGAGCACTACAGAACAAGGATCAGCAAGAAAGGTCGGAATATTCTCAACTCCCCTTCGTCAATTCCTAGCTTAGGCTAAGAACGACTAGAGGTAGGAGTAAGTCAGGGCGACGATAGGCAATTATCAAGTTGAAGAATACCTAAACTTTCAAGTTCAAGCTAAGGACATAATCTTTGTACTGTCGAGAACTTTAAAGGAAAAGAACTTAACGTGGAACGATCAACTTTAAGTGCGGAACTACACTCAAATATACCTTACGACGTGATATCAGACAAGAATGTCAACACGGTAACCAACTAAAAAGAATCAAGTAACTGATACAAAAGGACTCCGCAACGAGGTTGTACTTGGGCAAAGTTGGGTTATTCAATTAGGCTTATGAACCTTAGATCAGGGCGACATCTAGGGAGAGATAGACAAAGCCTTAGGTCTTCAGAGGCCAGTGTCAACCACACTGCTAGGTCTTGGGCCCAGCAGTTGAGCCACCACTCATACTACCCTAGTTCTGAGACTAGTGAATCAGAGATGTATCAAGGCATGGATAGACCTACGGGAAGTTCAGGAGTGCCATATCTGTATAGGGTGGAAGGCCCCTACAAGATGCAGTTGGAATACATTAGGACCAACCGATTGGGTGCTAGCATCTATGAGGACGGCCTAGGAAGATTTGTAGTCCAGATTAAAAACCCTGACCAATCCATTGGACTAGAGCACCCGGCTGTCAAGTTTGAAAACGGAGCATACCTAGATAAGGAAGGGACAATATATGTAGTCACCAGTCACCCAGATAGGACAGATGAATTTGGAAATGTGATCTCAAAAGCGGATTTAGGTGACTTGGAGCAAGGAAACATGGGTGTAGAACCTAGAACCCCCCGAGGCAAATCTGTTCTCACTAGGATTATCACACCAGAGTGGATTCCTCAGGATAACAAGAGTATAGATCTGCTTCTGAACCGGGAGACTGACAAAGCCTTTTGGAGGTATAAATCTGATCGGCCAATTGATATAGGAACAATCATGATCTATGAGTTTAAAGATCCAGATAGCCCAGGCAGAGTGACCTACCTAGATCACACTTCAGAGAGGATCTTTGTGGTTACAGAACATGATAGACATGCTTACACTTGGAAGGGTGAATTCGTTTTTCCCCAACCAAGATCGAACGTGTCCTATGGTCACCCTGGAGCTGGAACATCAGAAGCTCATGGAACTCAAAGAGACAGAAGTAGAGATAGGCCAGAAGTAAGCTTTGCCAACCCAAGGGGCAGAGAAAGAACAAGGACGGAAACAAACAGAGTAGAACCTGAGGTACTTAGAGCTCCCAGGAATCAAAGAAATGCGGATGAGTTCCCTCTACCACGACCTAGAGAGCACACAAGGACTTTGAGACCGACTCAGCTAGTCAAGTCCATGAAGAACTACTTTGATGGCACTGGAGATCCATACGATCATGTGGCTGAGTTTAGGCAAGTCTTGAGAGCTGAACAAGTGGAGGATCTATTCACACAGTACAATGCCTTTGGTCTAACCCTTAGAAACACTGCCCTGACATGGTTTCAGCCACTAAACGAGAGGCAGTTCAGGAGCATAGACCAACTCCTAGAGGCTTTCATTATTGAATTCTCTAAGAGTGGCATAAGGCATAATACCTCCTCATTGATTCACAACTTCAAGCAAACCCCTCAAGAGACTGTGAGACTTGCTGGAAGAAGATTTCGGCAATACCTAGAGAGATGCCCTGTCCCTGAGTTACCCACACCAGCAAAGCAAGTGGCTTTGTTCTTGGATGGATTGCTAAGTACCAAATTGAGGTCATATGTGTACTTGAAGGACCCCATGACCATTGAAGAGTGTGTACGCATGTGCATTGACATCGAGGATAACCTAGGGGAGGAGTTAGAGCTTTCCAAGATATACAAAGATTCAGATAGTGCCTCTAGCCTCTCTTCCACGCAATCCACATCAATTGAGGAACTCGCTGAGGAAGTGGCACAAAAACTAGGTGTCTCTAGCAAACAAATCCCAAGGTTTGCCCCTGTGAAAAGATGCTATACTTGTGGTGGCGACCACATGGCGAATGTATGTCCCATTATGGCTCAACCCCAAGTAAATCCTAGTAGCCAGTACTGCACCATAGAACGGAGATAGACAAACACAAAAAGTTTAGACATTATCTGCTTGCAAATAAGTTTAAATTTTTTACTGATCATCAGGCATTGTTGTACTTGGTAAACAAGCCATGCAATATAGGAAGCTTAGTAAGATGGTTTCTCTTACTAATGGAATATGATTTCGAGGTTGTGGTAAGGAAAGGGAGGACTCATTTGAGAGCTGACCACCTTTCTAGGCTCACATCGGGAGAGGCCCCACAAGGAGTGTCAGATGACCTTCTTGATGCTTACTTGTTTAATTTGGAAGTGGTGCCACAGTGGGCTAAACCACTAGTGCCAGTATTGACATACGGGCCTAATCACCTAGTAATAAACACACAGGATAGAGAGGTAGTAAAAGCCCAAAAGTATCACATCATGGCTGGAAGTATGTACAAGCACACAGATCAAGGGATCTTGGCTTGTGTGGAAGAGGATGAGTACGCTAAATGGTTGCAACTAGCACATGTAGGTGCATTAGAGCAACACTACTCAAAGCAACGAACCCTACAGACACTAAGGAGACTCGGAGTGCATTGGCCGACTATGGAAGCTGATGTCCAAAAGTTGTGCAAGGAATGCCCAATCTGCTGCACTAAACCACCTGTGGAACATGCCACTCTTTATCAAGTGTCCATAGTGCCGGATTGGAGTGAACCACTAGTATCCTTTCTGAGGACGAAAACATTCCATCCAGACATGACTCTAGCTAGGAAAAGGAGTTTAGAACAAGAAGCCCAGGATTACTCACTCATTGGTGATAATTTATACAAGTGTGGTAAGGATGGTTACCTGAGACTGTGTGTCCATGAAAGTGAATATCTCAAGATCTTGGAAACTACTCACCAAGGTGTAGCAGGAGGACACTTTGGACCAGATCGGGTGATCAAGGCAATACTATTTGGGGGCTTCTGGTGGCCGACCCTTCACATGGATGCACATACCTATGTGAAACGATGTGATGTCTGTCAGAGAACTCAGTATCCTATACGTAAGGATGAGATGCCACTGAAACCTATGATGGGTGGACGTGCATTCTCTAAGTGGGGAATAGACTTCGTAGGTCCTATTAATCCCCCAGCTAAGGGTTCCCATGCAGAATATATCATTGTTGCGATAGACTATCTAACAAAGTGGGTAGAGGTAAAAGGCACAACAAAGAACGATGCTCAAACAACTGCTAAATTCTTGTTTGAGAATGTATTCACAAGATACGGGTTACCTATAGAGCTAGTCAGTGATAGAGGCACTCACTTCTTGAATGAAGTTTTGTTGGTCGACTCATCACATCCTGGGGTTGAATAAGGTCCCAAGGGTTCGGTTGTTCGCCGATGAAAGTGGTACGTGAGTTGGGTTTAGAACGTCGTGAGACAGTTCGGTTCCTATCTACCGTTGGTTTTAGAGAACTGCGAGAAGCTTGCCCTAGTACGAGAGGACTGGGTTGGGTCAACCTATGGTGTTCCGGTTGTTGTGCCAGTAACAGCGCCGGGTAGCTAAGTTGGTAGGGAAGAACCGCTGAAAGCATCTAAGCGGGAAATCCTTCTCTAGACAAGTTCTCCTACCAGGTGAAAGAACATCACTTCGATAGGCGAGAGGTGAAAGCGCCGCGAGGACGATGGGCTTCCTCGTACTAATCTATTTTCAGGTGAAGAGAAAGTAATAATAAGAAAAGGCGTAAGCTAAGGCGCGATAGAAAACTTGAAAAACCAATAGGTGCTAAAGTGTCCGTTTCCCTTTAGGTTTTCTTTAGCGCTTGTCCTAAGCTAAAGTGTCCTATTGGTGCTTTAGTGTCCCGGGAAACGGTTTCGGTTGTTTCTAAAGAAAACAAAACCTAAACGGGAAACGCTGTAGCAAGACAAGACAAGACAAGACCAACATGGTGTAGCTGTAGCTTCACCTTCATGGTCTCTTTAGCGAAAGACAAGACCAGAATGGTATTATTAAGCAAGACCAACATGGTGTAGCTTCACCTTATGGTCTCTTTAGCGCATTCCCTACATGGTGTAGCTGTAGCTTTACCTTCATGGTCTCTTTAGCTTCACCATAATGGCTTCGCCCCAACATCGCCGCTCCTTCTTGACTGAATCGCCTAGCGCCTTCTTGACTGAATGGTCTTCCCTCCGGGACCATGTTGGTGTAGTTGTAGCCCTACATGGTCTTCCCGGCCTTTTAGGCTTAGTTTTCTTTAGCGCCTTATGGGGCAAAGCTAAGCACTTTCCGTTTCCGAAACAAACCGTTTCCGTTTCCCTAAAGGCGCTAAAGTGTCCGTTTCCCTCAAACAAAGGCGCTAAAGTGTCCGTTTCCCGGGACACTTGACTGGGAAACGGACACGCTGTAGCCTGGGAAACGGACACTAAAGCACAAGACCAACATCGTGTAGCTGTAGCCTAACGGGACACTTTAGCACCTATTGGAGCTAATACCATAAGGGAAACATTTTCTTTAGCACCTATTGGAGCTAATACCTTTAGGTGCTAAAGTGTCCTATTGGTGCTTTAGTGTCCCGTAACGGGAAACGATTTCGAAAACATTTTCTTTAGCACCTTATGGAATCGCTTCGCCCCAATAGGCGCTAAAGTGTCCTATTGGTGCTAAAGTTGTTAGGGAAACGATTTCGGAAACATTTTCTTTAGCACCTTTTAGGTTAAGCTAATACCTTTTAGGCATTTTCTTTAGCACCAATAGGTTAAGCTAATACCTTTAGGCTACAGCGTAAACGCTTAAGCCTAAAGGGAAACGAAAACGGTTTGTGCTAAAGAAAACGCTGTAGCCTAAAAGTTAAGCTATTACGCTGTAGCCTATCGGGTTTAGCACCATTAAGGTTTTGTAAACGGGAGTTTATTTAGGTAAACTTTAGCTCTAATACCTTTAGGAGCTAAGTTCGCCCCTTCACGGCATTTTCTTTAGCTCGATAGGGTTTCGTGCTCGTGGAAATACGTTAAGTAAACGTAAACGTTTCAGAACCGGGTAAGCTAATACCTTTTGGTATAGGTATTAGCTCTTTAGCGCACGCACAATAGGTGCTAAAGAAAATGTTTCCCGTTCTTTAGCTCCTATTGGGAAACGGAAACTAACTACGTTGAGCTATCGATAAAGAAAACGCTTACTAAAAGGTACACTTTAGCCCGTAACGGTATAGGTATTAGCTTAACCGTTTACTTAAGGGTATTAGCTAAGCACGCTACGCGCAAGACCATGTTGGTCTTCCCTCCTACATGGTTTTCTTTAGCGTAAAACACGGGCTAAAGTTGACAAAACAAGACAAGACAAGACAAGACCAACACTTCTCAAGAAAACTGGTAATAGCTTCGCCCGATAGGTGTTGGTCAAGCTTCTTGACTGAATCGCTCGCTTAAGCCTTCGGGTTAGGTGTAGCGTTTACGCTGTAGCCTGGTATTAGCTTACCCGGTTTGGTAAACGCTACACTTTAGGTGTAGCTAATACGCGCAAATTAGCTTACCCGGTTTGGTAAACGCTTAAGGTTTTCGCTTAACCTTTTAGCGTTTTCTTTAGCTCGAAAACTTTAGCGTAAAACAAGACCATGTAGGCTACAGCGAAGACCATGTTGGGAATGCTTCACTTCGGAAAGGTAAACGCTGTAGCCTAACCGGTCAACTTTAGCCCCTATCGGCGCATAGCACGTTTACGTTTACAACTCAGTCTACTCTCGTTTACAACTCAGTCTACTCTCGCTCCAATTGGAGCTAAAGAAAACCGTTTACCGTTAGGTAAACGCTTAAACGTTAGGTAAACGCTACGCACGTAAACGGTAAACGGTTAGAAAACGTTTTCGATGAAGCTATTACGCATAGCGCGTATGGAGCGATAGTTTACCGTTTAGGTTTTTGTAAACGCTTCGCTCCATAAGTCAACGTATTAGCTTCGATTCACCCATACGGTAATAGCTTAACCGTTAAGGTAAACGTATTAGCTTTGCTCTAACCATCGCTAAAACGATTAGATTAGTTGACTAAGTATTAGCTTAGTTGACTAAGTATTAGTTGACTAAGTATTAGCTTAGTTGACAACGTTTTCTTTAGCACGTTAGGTATAGTATTAGCTTAGCGTAAAAGCTAGCTAATACGTTTACAACACTATAGAAGCTATTACGCATAGCGCGTTAGGCTTAAGCGAAAACTAACCTTTAAGGCTTAAGCTAATACCCTTAAAGGGCCGGAGGGAAGACTAAGCGCGTCAAACAAGACAAGACCTAATGGGCTAAAGAAAACAAGACAAGACCAACATGGTCTTCCCTCCGGGACCAACATGGTCTTCTTTAGCGCAAGACCAACATGGTGTAGCTGTAGATTCACTGTAGCCTACATGGTCTCTTTAGCGCATGGCTTCGCCCCTCCGGGCCAACATGGTGTAGCGTTTACCGTAAAGGCGCAGCGTCTTCGCTTAAGCATTCCCTACATGGCTCGCTGTAGATTCCAAGACCAACATGGTTTTGCTTCGCCCCAACATGGCCCGGGCAAGCATTCCCTACATGGTGTAGCTGTAGCATTCCCTACATGGTGTAGCTACGCGCCTTTACTTCATGGTTTTGGCCTTCGCTTAAGCCTGGTCTTCGCTGTTCCAAGACCAACATGGTTTTGCTGTAGCTTCACCTACATGGTCTTCGCTGCGCGCCTTCATGGTCTCTTTAGCGCAAGACCAACATGGTGTAGCTGTAGCAAGACAAGACCAACATCGCTTGCATAGCACCTTCGGGCCAACATGGTGTAGCTGTAGCCTAAAAGGTAAACGCTTACTTTAGGTATTAGCTTAACCATTAAGGCGCTATCTATGCTACACCATGTTGGTGAAGGCTTAAGCGGCGAGCGATGAAGTCAAGAAGGGGCTAGGCGATTCAGTCAAGAAGCAAAACCATTCAGTCAAGAAGGTGCGTAGCAAGCGATTCAGTCAAGAAGGACCATGTAGAAGGTGCGTAGCAAGCCATGTAGGTCTTGTCTTGTCTTGTCTTGCTACAGCGTTTTGTAAACGCTTAACTAAAGTCAAGGAGGGAAGACCATGTTGGTCTTGCGCGTAGCTACACCATGTTGGTCTTGCTACAGCGTTTTCTTTAGCTCTAATACCGTTTAGGTTTTCTTTAGCTCCATAAGTAAGAAAACAACACGATGAAGCTAATACCTATACCTAACAGTAAACGCTTCTACGTTAGTTTTCGGGCTAATACCGGCTAAAGAAAACGTTGTAGCCTTCACCCTAATACCTATCGAGAAAGAAAACCTCAAGGTATTAGGGGCTATGCTATTACGCTGTAGCCTAAACGGTTTTCTTTAGCCCGCCCGGCTACAGCGTAATAGCTTAAACGATTAGGTGCTATGCAAGCTAATACGTGTTGTAAACGTAAACGTAAACTTTAGCCCCATACGGTGCTATGCAAGCTAATACGTGTTGTTTTCGGCGAAAACTACTTATGGAGCGAAGCTAATACCGTTTGGACCTATACGGTCAACTAACTACGTTTACATTTACTTTTGGTGCTAAAGAAAACCGATAGGAGCTAAAGAAAACTTTAGCGCATTCCCTTAACGGGCAAGGAGGGAAGACCAACATGGTCTTGTGCTAAACCCGATAGGCTAAAGCGTAATAGCTTAAGCCTAAAAGGTATTAGCTTTAGCCACCGCCTTAACGGTTTTCTTTAGCTCGATAGGTAAACGACCCTTCGGGCCTAAAGTAAACGGTTTCGGGCGTAGCTTAGCTCCTAACCGGTATTAGCATAGCACCACCAGCATTGTTCTGTGGTTTTGTAAGAAGCACCTTTAGCGCTGTAAGAAGCTAAGAAAACCGAAAACTTAAACGTAAACGCTTAAACGTTTACTGTTAGTAAATGCTTAATCGTTTACTTAAACGTTCAAGCGTTTACTGTTAGGTAAACGTTTTATTTACCGAGAACTTATCAGTAAACTATTAACTAACCTACGCTAATACGTTTACAACACTATAGCAGCTAATACCTAACGGTAAACGTGCTAAAGAAAACCGAAAACGTTTATTGTTAGGCGAGTTTCCTGGGTGCTAAAGTTTCCCGCTAAAGAAAACGCTATAGCAAGACAAGACAAGACCAACATGGTCTCTTTAGCGCAAGACAAGACAAGACCAACATGGTTTTGCTTCGGGCCTTGTTGGTGTAGCTGTAGCCTTCATGGCCCCTTCGGGCCTTGACTGAATGGTTTTGCTTCTTGACTGAATGGTGTAGCTTCGCCCCTAACGGTATGAGCTTAACCTAAAGTAAGCGTTTTCGCTTCACTTTTAGGTGAAGCTAATACCTTTAGGCGCTATGCGTTTTCTATCGCCCAAACCCCGGCTTAAGCCGTTTCCCTTTAGGCGCGTAGCTACACCATGTTGGTCTTGTGCTAAAGTGTTTGTTTCCCGTTAAGGTGCTAAAGTTGTTAGGGAAACGGTTTCGCTTAAGCCTCACGTTAGTGTCCGTTTCCCTAAAGGGACACTTGACTGGGAAACGGACACTTGACTGGGAAACGGACACTTTAGCGCCTATTGGTTTTGGTTTTCTAACGCGCAAAACCAATAGGAAACTTTCGCGTAAAACAAGACCTAACCGGTCGCTTAAGCATTCCCATCATGGTCTTCCCTCCGGCCCTTTAGGTTTTCTTTAGCGCCAGTGTTGTTTTCTTACTTATAGGAGCGTTTACGCAGCTCAACTGCTCCACCATTTACTGAGTTGTATTGGAGAAAACCAAACAGAATGCTAACTACTTGAACTGATAAGTTATCGGTAAACAACACTCTTTTAGAGAAAACCTAGCAGTTAGAAGCTAATACCTACCGGTCACTTTTGTCTAAAATACAACACGTAGACGCTAACTAAACACCGAAAACAACACAATAAATGCTTCTTACAGCTAGATCCACAGAACAATGCTGGTGGGGCGAAGCTATTACGTTTACAACACGTATTAGCATAGCCCGAAACCGTTTATTTTAGGCCCGAAGGACAGTGTTATCTTTCCCTAGCTACTTCAATGCTAGCGCTAAGCTAAGTCGTATAGCGCCTATAGGCGGGTGAGGGAATTTGGCTATATTACCTACTAATGTGGTGTTGTCTTCGTTACAACTACCGGTATGAAACGCTTCTTTGCTAGTGTTTACTACATCTTTTCATACCTTTCGCACCAGCAGCCACTTGTGGCTTTCACCTTATTACAGTGTCAACCAAACAATTCGACCAGAGTTTTATCCATTTTGTCGTAGACATGCTAGTAATAGCGCCTATGATCTTAAATTCGATCACTCTGTGCCAACTCTGTCATGAAAAGAAATGATCAAAAATCAAAAGGTTTCTTACGATTTTCCTGTAAGTTGGAGGAAATCATCAGATGAATTGAAAACTTTATATGGCACTCCGACGCTTTCCCGAAAACTTTAAAGGGAGAAAGTGCTCTTGGAGCTTACGGATAAATACACTAAACTTTTTAGTTTATTGTTGAAGTCATCGGATAATGATAGGTTATGTATGTATTTCTGTGAAGCCCGGCTTAATCTAAACAAATACATTATTTTACAGATGGGTCAAAATGACGCCTATAGATTCCGTACTAGTGAAAAAGCCTTTCATTGGTGTGAGAGAAATCTTTCTTGTCAAAATCAATTTGATTGTGATAAGTTCTTACATATTTATCAAAATTATATGGATTTAAGCATTGATTACAAAAACTTTTACAAGAAAACCGTAAAGATGATCGATTGCATTCAAAAAGATTACAAAACATATTCTACTGCACTTGGTGATATTAGTATGAGAAATACTATGTTTACTTCAATGTCAAAAATAGTCAAAAAGGTGGACTAAGATTCAAGAATCATTCAAATATATCGAGAAAATCTTCGCTGCGCCCCTTAAAGAAGGTTTCTAATAAACGCTACTATGCAGAAAAGAAGGGGAGCGAAGAATCGATTTTACGTGATACGACCTTAGACACAACACCTTTCAATACGGATGGTATTCCCCTTTCTTCTTCACCCAAGAATGTGTCCTCACCCAAGAATGTGTCTTCACCCAAGAATGTGTCAAAGCCTACTAATGTGTCAACAACTAATGAGGGTGTATCGAAAGATAACCCCTCATCCCCCCATACAGAAACGTTTCTAGAAAAACTTAAACACCAATACACATCTTTGATTCGTTTACCTAACGGTAAACTATTCGCTCCGTGCTTTCCGTTTACAACTCAGTCAACTTTAGCCCCTGAAAGGTGGGAAACTTTAGCGCCTACCCGGTAATAGCATAGCGCATTCCGTTTACAACTCAGTCAACTTTAGCCCCTGAAAGGTGGTAATAGCACCGAAATTCCGTTTACAACTCAGTCTACGCTATTACCTTGAAGGGTATTAGCTAAGCTATTACCTTCAAGGTAATAGCTTAAGCAAAACCTACCCGATAGGCTTAAGCTAATACCTATTGGGCCGGAGGGAAGACCATTACCCGAAGGGAAGACCTGAATGGTCTTGTCTTGGAATCTACAGCGAATTAGCGCAAGACAAGACCATGTTGGTCAAGCTTCTTGACTGAATGGTTTTGCTTCTTGACTGAATGGTGTAGCTGTAGATTCCAAGACCATGTTGGTCTTCCCTTTGGGCCAACATGGTGTAGCTGTAGCCTTCATGGTCTTCCCTTTTGACTGAATCGCCCCCTTCTTTACAGTCAAAGCTTAAGCCGCCTAAACGGTATTAGCACGTTTAGGTTTTGTTTTCTTTAGTGCTTAGTTGACCGGGTTTTCTTTAGCCCTAATACCTAAAGGTAAAGCTATTACGCTAAAAGGAGCTATTACCATGTAGGCTACAGCTATTACCTAAAGGGAATGCTACAGCTAAACCGCTGTAGCTTCACCATAATGGTCTTCCCTCCGGCCTTAACTGTTTTCTTTAGCCGTTTCCCTACCCGGGATTTAGCACCATGAAGTAAAGGCTACAGCTACACCATGTAGTCAAGAAGGTGCGTAGCAAGCGATGTTGGTCTTGTCTTGCGCGCAGCTACACCATGTTGGTTTTGCTACAGCTACACCATGTTGGTCTTGAGCTAAAGAGCCATTCAGTCAAGAAGCTTGACCAACACCTATCGGGCGAAGCTATTACCATTCATGAAGTTTTCTTGAGAAGTGTTGGTCTTGTCTTGTCTTGCGCTAAAGAAGACCATAAAGTAAAGTAAAGGAGGGAAGACCATGTAGGCTACAGCTACAGCTACACCATGTAGGGAATGCTTAATAATACCATGAAGGCTACAGCGAAGACCAACATGGTCAAGCTACAGCTACACCATGTAGGCTACAGCTACAGCTACACCATGTTGGTCTTGTCTTGCGCTAAAGAGCCATGTAGGGAATGCTACAGCTACACCATGTAGGGCCGAAGGCTTAATATTACCATTCCCGTACACCATGAATTCAAGAAGTAAGCGATTAGCTTAAGATTCCCTGGCTCGCTGTAGCAAGACCTTACTTCATGGCCCGGGTTATTTACTTCATGGTATTAGCTACACCTAAAGGTGAAGGCTACATAGAAAACCAGGCTTAAGCGTTCGCGATGTTGGTCTTGTCTTGTCTTGTTTTGCTACAGCTATTACCTAAAGGTTTTGTCAACTTTACGTTAGGCTACAGCGTTTTCTTTAGCACGCATAGCGCCTAAAGGTATTAGCTTCGCCCCCGGTAAACTTTAGCGCATTCCCATACCGGTCAACTTTAGCGTAAAACAAAACAAGACCAACATCGCTTGCATAGCACCTTCGGGCCAACATGGTTTTCTTGAGCGTAAAACCTTAATAAAGTGTCCGTTTCCTAGGCTACAGCGTGTCCGTTTCCCACACAGGTGCTCCGCGTTTCCTATTGGGAAACGGACACTTTAGCGCCTTAAGGGAAACGGACACTTTAGCGCCTTAAGGGAAAGTAAAGAAAACAAAACCTAAACGTAGAAGCTAATACCTATTGGGCCGGAGGGAAGACCATGTTGGTCCCGGAGCTTTGACCATGTTGGTCTTGGTTTTCTTTAGCAAACGGTTTTTTTTGGTTTTCGCTTAAGCCTATACGGTTAAGCTATTACGCTAAAAGTTAAGCGTTTACAAAATCTAAATGGTAAACTAACGCGCCTAAAAGGCTACAGCTACACCATGTTGGCCCGAAGGGACGAACGATGTTGGTCTTGTCTTTCTACAGCTACACCATGTTGGTCCCGGAGGGAAGACCATGTAGGGAATGCGCGGTTTAGCTGTAGCTTCACCTACATGGTCAAGCTTCTTGACTTTAGGTATTAGCTACACCTAAAGTCAAGAAGGAGCGGCGATGTTGGGGCGAAGCAAAACCATGTTGGGAATGCTACAGCTACACCATGTAGGGAATGCGCTAAAGAGACCATGAAGGCTACAGCGAAGACCATGTAGGTCTTGCTACAGCTACACCATTCTGGTCTTGTCTTGCGCTAAAGAGACCATGAAGGCTACAGCTACAGCTACACCATGTAGTAAAGAAGGACCAACATGGTCTTGTCTTGTCTTGTCTTGTTTTGTAAATAAACGCTTAACCGTTAGGCTACAGCGAAAACGCTTAAGCCTCGGGTTCATCGACGATGATCACATTAGACTATCTATCCGTGTGTAGAACAAGTTCACAGTCCAGGCGCGAACGAATTCTCAGGGTTAAGTAAGCGGACAAACAACTCAGAAAGCAGAGTGACGCCATTCACTTTTGTTTTGCTTGGCTTCTTCGGCCCGGGACGACGTGTCTTTGGCGAGTAACGGGAGTTGAACCCGTGTTTTCAAATTCACAATCTGACACTCTGACCATTGAGTTATACCCGCCCTTTGTCGCAGAAACACAGAAATCACCAAACGAGATTCCACCAAGAGATACAGAACCCCGTTAGATGAAAGGAAAAGTGGAAACGCGCATTCCCTTCATGGTCTTCCCTCCGGGCCTCATAACGTGCTATGCGTTTACCAGTGTTGTTTTCGGAGGAAGAGGCTTAAGCGAGCGAGGTAGGCCGTAGCACCAAAGATTAAGTGTAGAGTCCCTATATCTTTGTGGTTCGTGGAAAATAGCCATCTTTCCATTTTCGTCTTTGTACGTAGAAAGGTTTGGACTGCTAGAACTTTTCTTACTAAAATCCAAAGGTCTTGCATGAGGCTAAGGCGGCAAAGGTTGTTCCATTTCATTGCGAAAGGTTTGTCTTGTATCCATAGCGTTTTCCGGCATGCGGGTTAGAGTTGCTTAGATAGCTAAGCAATTTAACTTGATACACTACATTTCCGAAAACCGAAAACTTTAGCGCAAAACGTTTACTGTTAGGCAGGCTTAAGCGAAACTTTCGCTTAAGTAATGGTGTAGCTGTAGCCTACATGGTAATAGCTACGCGCCTTTAGGCGCTATGCGTGCTTAGCTAATACCCTTAGCGCTAAAGGTTAAGCGTTTCCCGTAATATTAGTGCTTAGCTTAACCGTTAGTAAACGGTTAAGCTAATCGCTTAAGCAAGACAAGACCTACATGGTCCTTCTTGACTACATGGTTTTGCTGTAGCAAGACCAACATGGTGTAGCTGTAGCCAATATGGTTTTCTTTACGATAGGTGCTATGCAAGCGATTAAGCTATTACGCTAAAAGCGGAGGGAAGACCATGTAGAAGGTTTGACCAACATGGTCTTGTCTTGCTACAGCGAAAACCAGGCTTAAGCTTTGACAAGACCTTAATGGCTTGCATAGCACCTTCTTGACTACATGGTCTTGTTTTGCTTAAGCTAATACCAAAACCTAAACGGTATTAGCCGTTTCCCGTTAAGGTGCTAAAGTTTCCTATTGGTGCTAAAGAAAACCTATTGGGAAACGGTTTCGGACACTTTAGCACCATGAAGTAAAGGCCCGGAGGGAAGACCATGTAGGCTACAGCTACACCATGTAGTAAAGAAGGGTTGCTACAGCTACACCAACAAGGTCTTGAGCTAAAGAGCCATGTAGTCAAGAAGCTTAACCATGAAGGCGCTAAAGAGACCATGAAGTAAAGGCTACAGCGAGACCATGTTGGTGAAGCTAAAGAGACCATGTTGGCGCTAAAGAGACCATGTAGGTCTTGTCTTGCGCTAAAGAGACCATGTAGGGGCGAAGCAAAACCATGTTGGTGAAGCTAAAGAGACCATGTTGGCGCTAAAGAGACCATGTTGGTCTTGTCTTGCGCTAAAGAGACCATTCTGGTCTTGTCTTGTCTTGCTTAAGCTACGCCATTCAGTCAAGAAGCAAA
This sequence comes from Ceratopteris richardii, assembly GCA_020310875.1. Taxonomy (NCBI): domain Eukaryota; kingdom Viridiplantae; phylum Streptophyta; class Polypodiopsida; order Polypodiales; family Pteridaceae; genus Ceratopteris; species Ceratopteris richardii. The sequence goes on from CM035431.1 coordinate 93,868,129, forward strand.
ACCATTCAGTCAAGAAGCTTGACCAACACCGAAGGTGCGTAGCAAGCTATTACCAGTTTTCTTGAGAAGCGATGTTGGTCTTGTCTTGTCTTGTCTTGTCTTGTCTTGCGCTAAAGAAGACCATAAAGTAAAGGCCCGGAGGGAAGACCATGTTGGTCTTGAGCGCAGCGAGCCATAAAGTCAAGAAGGTGCGTAGCAAGCTATTACCGTTTTCTTGAGAAGCGATGTTGGCTTAAGCTACACCATTCTGGTCTTGTCTTGTCTTGCTTAATATTACCATGAAGTAAAGGCTACAGCAAAACCATGTAGGCTACAGCTACACCATGTAGTAAAGAAGTTGCTACAGCTACACCATGTTGGTCTTGAGCTAAAGAGCCATGTTGGTCTTGGAATGCTTAATATTGACCATTAAGGCGCTATCTATGCTACACCATGTTGGTGAAGGCTTAAGCGAGCGATTCAGTCAAGAAGGGGCGAAGCGGCTAAACCGTTGTAGCAAGACCATGTTGGTGTAGCTACGCGCCGGTATTAGCTACACCATGTTGGTGAAGGGCCTGCCTTTATGGTCTTCCCTCCTAAACGGGCTTAAGTTTCCCAGTTAGGCTACAGCGTAATAGCATAGCCCCTAAAGGTATAGGTATTAGCTTAATCGTTAGGCTACAGCGTTTTCTTTAGCACATTAGGTAAACGTTTTCTAACTACTAAAACCGTAACCCGAACGAAGGGTTAAGCGAAACGCTTAAGCCTGGTAATAGCTCCGCCCGTAAAGGTATTAGTGCTTAGCTTCGCCCCTTAAGTTTTCGGGCGTTTACCTTTAGGGCCGGAGGGAAGACCATGTTGGTCTTGTGCTAAAGTGTCCGTTTCCGTTTCCCTAACAACTTTAGCACCAATAGGACACTTTAGCGCCTTTGTGGGAAACGGCTAAAGAAAACCAACCAGGCGCGTTTTCTTTAGCTCGTTTACAAAACAAGACAAGACCATTCAGGTCTTCCCTTCGGGTAATGGTCAAACCTTCGGGTAATGGTGCTAAAGTGTCCGTTTCCCTAACAACTTTAGCACAAGACAAGACCATTCAGGTCAAACCTTCTTGACTGAATGGTCTCTTTAGCGCAAGACAAGACCATTCAGGTCTTCCCTTCGGGTAATGGTCAAACCTCCGGGCCTTAAGGTGCTAAAGTTTCCTAAAGGTGCTTTAGTTTCTTAGGGAAACGGAAACGGTTTCGGCTAAAGAAAACGCGCAAGACCAACATGGTAATATTAAGCAAGACCAACATGGTAATATTAAGCAAGACCTTAACGGGCTCGCTGTAGCAAGACAAGACCTTAATGGTGTAGTTGTAGCCTTCATGGCCCGGGCAAGCTACACCATGTTGGCCTTCTTTAGCGCAAGACAAGACCTACATGGTGTAGCTGTAGCAAGACAAGACCTACATGGCTTCGCCCCTCCGGGCCAACATGGTCTTCGCTGTAGCCTTCATGGTCTCTTTAGCGCAAGACCATAATGGTCTTCCCTCCGGGCCTTTACTTTATGGTTTTCTTTAGGTTTAGGCTTAAGCGAAAACTAACCTTTTAGGAGCTAAAGAAAACCAAGACCAACATGGTGTAGCTACGCGCCTGGTTTTCTTTAGGTTAGGTAAACATTTTCTTTAGCTCTTTAGGGGCCGGTCAACGGGCTATGCTAATACTGTTAGGTATAGGTATTAGCTTCATCCTTTAGGACCTTAAGCGGCCTCCCCTCTGTCTCATCCAAGCTTAGTTGAGTGGTTCCGCTCTCTATTCGTATGGTTCCGTGAACCACCATGGTTACGTTTCATCCTCAAACGGAATATGGTTCAACATCTGTGAAACCGCATGGCAACATGTATCGTTTGCCATCCCCTAGCTACAATGGAGATTGCTGCCTCGAAAGCAAAGCGATAGGAATATCTATATCTAGATCTAGATTCATAGACGGGGAAGAAGGTCAGTAAGGGCGGTAAGGTTAGCCTCTACGTGCTAAGGTCTGAATAGCTAATCAATCACCTAGCGTGGTGTATAGTGGAAGACTATTTGGCAGGTATAAGGTTTCTCATATCCCATGAGTTCACCCGTACTTCCTCGTCTATGTACTGCCGATACAGCGTTCCCCTCCACCACTTCTTAAGCATTCGCCTAAGTTTTGTTTAGTTCCATTCCTTTTCCAGTGGTTCGGTGGAAAGCTAATAATGGATGGTGCTTTCTCTCTCCAGCCAGCGTGGAAAAGCGTCAACTTGTTCTTAATGGCTTTTTCCGTGGAAAACAGGTAAACTACATTAGAAATTGTGTAGAATTGGTTACTCCGCGTTAGAAAGTGTTAATACCTGTCCTCCCTAAAAGTGTTACCTCCCCTATCGCCCACTCCGAAATGGATGTATTGTTGAGAGTGAGAAGGCTACAGCAAAAACGCTTAAGCCTTAACGGTTTTGGTTTTCGCTTAACCTATTGGACGGTTAAGCGAAAACCTAAAGGGAATGGTATTAGCTTAATCGATTAGGCTACAGCGTTTACTTTAGTTTTCTATGCATAGCACCTTTATGGTATTAGCACGCATAGCCCGTAACGGTAAACTAACGTTTAAGCGTTTACCGGAAAGATTAAGCTAATACCGTTCACCTAACAGTTTTCTAACTACGTTAGGTAAACGTTTAGAAAACGTTTTCTAAACGTTTACGTTTAAGCGAAAACTTTAGCGCTTTCCCTACCCTAAAAGGTAAACCCGGTCAACTTTAGCGCTTTCCGTTTACCTAAAGGTATTAGCATAGCACCTTGAAGGTTTTCTTTAGCGTAAAACCTTAATAAAGTGTCCGTTTCCCGTTAAGGTGCTAAAGAAAACCTATTGGGAAACGGACACTTTAGCGACCATGTTGGTCTTCCCTCCTTTTATTTAGGGAAACGGCTAAAGAAAACCGTTAAGGCTTCCCTTCGGCCCTACATGGTCTTGCGCGTAGCATGCTAAAGCCGATAGGCTACAGCGTTTTCTTTAGCGCAAGACAAGACAAGACAAGACCAAGGCTTCGCCCCTTACCAACATGGTCAAGCTTCTTGACTGAATGGTTAAGCTTCTTGACTACATGGTTAAGCTTCTTGACTGAATGGTGTAGCTTCTTGACTGAATCGCCCCCTTCTTTACGGTCAAAGCTTAAGCCGCCTTTAGGGCTTAAGTTTCCCGGTTAGGCTACAGCGTTTTCTTTAGCCCGTGCCCGAAGGTGCTATGCAAGCGATGTTGGTCTTGTTTTGTTTTGCGCGAAAGAAAACTTTAGCGCCTTTCTTAGGCTTAAGCTAATACCTTAACGGGCAAGGAGGGAAGACCATTACCCGGACATTCTGGTCTTGTCTTGGAATGCGCCGTTCGCTTCGCCCCGGGCTACAACGTTTTCTTTAGCGCAAGACCCGGTCAAACTAAGCCTAACAGTGAACGCTTTGACCTAACCCGATTAGGCTTAAGCGGTTAGTTAGGGAATGCGCTAAAGTTGGGGAATGCGCTAAAGAAAACGTTAAGGGAATGCGCTAAAGTCGTAAAGGCTACAGCGTAGAAAACCAGTTTTTGGGCTACAGCGTTTTCTTTAGCACAAACCTATACCTTTACGGTCAACTTTAGCCTTTAAGGGTATTAGCTAAGCACGATTCCCTTAACGGGAAACTTTAGCCCCGTTAAGGTGCTCCGCGTTTCCTATTGGGAAACGGACACTTTAGCGTAAAACCTATACGGGTTTTGCTTAACCCTTCGGGCACGATGAAGCGTTTACCGTTTACCGGTGAGCTTAACCTTTACGTGAAAAGGGCAAGGAGGGAAGACCATGTTGGTCTTGGTTTGCCAGCTTCATTAGCGAATAATAATTTCAACAAGAATAAAGTTAGAAGCGTCATTCTCTACTTGCCGTAGAATCTGTTTTCCGCAGGCAGAAAGGCGCAAAAACGAAAACCTAAACGGTATTAGCTTAAGCCTAACCGCTAAAGCCTAATCGGTATGGGAAAGCGCTAAAGAAAACCGCAAAACGAAAACAACACGATTAAGCTAATACCGATAGGTAAATGTATTAGCCCGAAAACGTTTACTTATGGGTTCATCGAAGCGAACTACCTTTACGGGAAACTTTAGCAAGCACTAATACCTTATGGCGCGTAGCTATTACCAGGCTTAAGCGTTTCGCTTAACCCTACCCGGTGGTTTCCCTAATCGTGCTATGCGTTTACCTAAAGTAAACCTAAAGAAAACCGTTTAGGTAAACGGGGCTTAAGCCTAATCGGTATGGGAAAGCGCTCAAGTTTTCGAGATTCCAAGACCATGTTGGTCTTCCCTCCGGCCCAATAGGTATTAGCTTAAGCCTAACCGCTTAAGCCTAATCGGGCCTTATGGGAAAGCGCGTAAGAGCAATGGATGAAGGCGCTAAAGAAAACGTTTACAACTCAGTTTTCTTTAGCACCTATAGGTTTTGTGCTAAAGTTTCCCGTTAAGGGAATGCGCGAAAACCGGGTTAGTTTACGTTTACCTATTCGGTTTTCTTTAGTTAGCGCTTTCCGTTTACCTAAAGGTAAACTTTAGCGCAAGACCCGGTCTTCTTTAGCGCCTTTCTTAGGCTTAAGCTAATACCGGGAATGCGCCGTTCGCTTCGCCCCGTGAAGGCTTAAGCGTTTTCTTTAGCGCAAATTTCCGAAACAAACCGAAACAAACCGAAATCGTTTCCGTTTCCCTAACAACTTTAGCACCAATAGGAAACTTTAGCTTAGGAAAAGCCCCTTAAAGGGCCGGAGGGAAGACCATTATGGTCTTGCTTAAGCGTTTTCGCTTAACCTATTGGAGCTAAGCATAGCCCTAATACCTTTACGGTTTTCTTTAGCACCATAAGTAAACGTTTTCGGTTTTCTTTAGCACTAATACCTATCGGTAAACGCACTAATACCTATCGGTAAACGCTTAAACGATTAGGAGAGTTTACGTGTTGTAAGCGTAAACGAGGCTAATACCGTAACGTTTACAACACGTATTAGCTCGCATAGCACGTTGACTAACGTATTAGCATAGCCGAAAACAACACGTATTAGCGTAAACGTTTACTGTTAGTAAACGCTAATACGCCTCAATCAAGGTGCGAAGTTTGCCATAGGAGCTGCGGGGCAAGGCAAAGGGTGAATCGATCGGAGCTAAGCTAAACAAGTTAGAAGCATCGAAGCTAAGCCTTTCTGCGGGTGAATCGAAGCTTAGTTTCTTTGTTAGAAACGTAATTAGCAGCTATTGAATCCACTACTCCATCTCGAGGAAGGAGGAAAGATTCTATAGAAGGGGATAGGCGTTTCCAACGACAAAGACGGACGGAGCAGATTACCCACATCACTGGGGACAGGGAACGAGCCAGTGTACGGGGCAACGCGAAGAGGAGCGATAGTTTATGTGTTGTAAACGCGTATTAGCTAATACGTGTTGTAAACGTTTAAGCGTTTACGTGTTGTAAACGGCTATGCTAATACGTGTTGTAAACGTTTAGAAAACCGAAAACGCTTAAGCAAGACAAGACAAGACCAGAATGGTGTAGCTTCTTGACTGAATCGCCGCGCCGTCTTGTCAAATTAAGCCTAAAAGGTAAACGAAAACCCGGTCAACTAACTACGTTTACAACACGGTTAAGCGAAGACCATGTTGGCCCGGAGGGAAGACCATTACCCGATTTGACCTGAATGGTCTTGTCTTGCTACAGCGTAAACGCTTCACCCCCGGGACACTTTAGCACCAATTGGTAGGAGCTAATACCGTCACGCGCGCTTAGTTTTCGGAAGAATGAAATTAGAAGAAACTAACAAAGCTGAAAACCTAATGACGAAACTAACAAAGCTGAAAATGCTGCTAATGCCCGAAACTAACAAAGCTGAAAACCGGGGTGAAAGTCAATTCGTCTTTCACCACTCTAGACTTACCGTCCGGCTTAGGCGGTAGGCTTAGGCTGGGTATTAGCTAATACTAACAGTAAACGGGCGACTTCCTGCTTTCTATAACGAGTCCTCTCATTCATTGAAGGAATACCTTACGGCACCTCGTGTGACCAAAGCCTTGATCTTTCAGGTTGCCGCGCAAACCTAATACCTTTAGGGGCGAAGCGAGCCCGTTTACCCGGTCAACTTTAGCCCCATAAGGCGCTAAAGTTGACCGTTAGGTTTTGCTTAAGCGTTTACCTAAAGGGAATGCTTAAGCTAATACCGTTCGTTAGGTTTTGCTTAAGCGTTTACCTAAAGGGAATGCTTAAGCTAATACCCTAAAAGGAGGGAAGACCATTACCCGGACATTCTGGTCTTGTCTTGGAATCTACAGCGAATTAGCGCAAGACAAGACAAGACCAACATGGTCCTTCTTTACTACATGGTGTAGCTGTAGCTTCACCTTCATGGTCTCTTTAGCGCAAGACAAGACCTACATGGTGTAGCTGTAGCAAGACCAACATGGTGTAGCTACAGCATTCCCAACATGGTCTTCGTTGTAGCCTTCATGGTCTCTTTAGCTTCACCTACATGGTCTTCCCTCCGGGCCTTCATCGCTTGCTACGCACCTTCTTGACTGAATCGCCGCTTAAGCCTTCTTGACGGTCTTCGCTGTAGCAAGACAAGACCTACATGGTGTAGCTTCACCTACATGGTCTTCCCTCCTAAACGGTATTAGCACGTTTAGGTTTTGTTTTCTTTAGCGCTTAGTTGACCGGCTTTTCTTTAGCCCTAATACCTAAAGGTAAAGCTATTACGTTGGAGCGTTTACCATGTAGGCTACAGCTATTACCTAAAGGGAATCTTAATATTACCATTCCCGAAGGGAAGACCAGGCGCTAAAGAAGACCATAAAGTAAAGGAAGACCATTATGGTTAAGCTACAGCGAAAGAAGACCATTATGGTGAAGGCTACAGCGTAGAAAACCATTACGCGAAGCGGCGTTCGCGATGTTGGTCTTGTCTTGTCTTGGAATGCGGCGTTTTCGCGCAAAACCAATAGGTGGGAAACCGGTCCTTTAGGCTACAGCGTTTCCCGTTACGGCATTTTCTTTAGAAACAACCGAAACCGTTTCCCAGGACACTAAAGCACCAATAGGACACTTTAGCTTAGGACAAGCGCTAAAGAAAACCTAAAGGGAAACGGACACTTTAGCACAAGACAAGACCTACATGGCTTGCTACGCACCTTCTACATGGTCAAAGCTCCGGGCCAACATGGTTTTGTCAACTTTACGTTAGGCTACATCGTTTTCTTTAGCACGCATAGCGCCTAAAGGTATTAGCTTCGCCCCCGGTAAACTAAGCGCCTGGTATTATTGTTCAACTTCTAGTTTAGGCATATACCCTATGTCTAAAAAGGGGAAAGAAGGACAGACACGAGGTGATAGCAGTGAGATGCTCGCTGATGATGTTTACTTGGGTTCTATTACTTTCAGGCACCGCCTTGATGAAGCGGGGGAAAGTCGGCGGCGGGATAGATCTCGTGTCATCGGATAGGTGTCCACTCCAAATAAGGATCTATAAGTTCTCCATCCATCACTCTTAGACGACACATCACCTTTCTTGGGTGTAGTGACATTCCACCCAACTTAGTGCTTTGTGATTTAGTGCTTTTAGTATTGGCATTGGTTTAATGAGTGGTATTGGCATTGGTGCTATTAGTGGCATTCTTTCCGAAAGAACCACCTATCTAAGCTATTGGATGGAGACCCAAGCACACCTCGTAATGTAATGGTCGACATTACCATCCGTCCATACGGTGGGTGGGTGGTCCACCTATCCGATTCCGCCAGCCGGAAAGTAAGCAGCGAACAACAGCCATGATTATTAAGAACCAATGCTTTCCGGCAGAAGAAGAAGAACCAACCTCGAAATGACACTTATTTATCATGACCTGCAATCTGCTGGAATCATTTGCTATCGTTCTATTGGTTCCCAAACGGATACATAGAGTTGAATCAAAGAAACACGCCGCTACATACCATCCGTCTAAAATGAATACATACCTTCCGTCTAAAATCCATCCGTATAAAATGAAAATGGAGGAGGGGGGAACCCCTTATTATTCCAGAGGAGAAAAGAAAGTCATTCTTTAGAGATTACCGAGTACGAGTGCACATCTAGGCTATCAAGGACCCCCCCCCTATACTATAAAGGATATTCATATGGATTTAGACATAGAAGGGCTCTTATCGATTTGGAAAAAACACCTTTCTTTTTGAAGCTTGCTTGTAATATGATTAGATCTATTATTCATAAAAGGGGCCATCTACTGTTAGTAAATACTGATCCCTTGTGCGAACGCACAATGAAAAGAATGGCGAAAATAACCAATTAAAGTCATATCAATTCCAAATGGATTGGTGGTCTCTTAACCAATTGGAAACATATACATATGACCCATGAGAAACGCTTGGAATCTTCATCCACGTGGCGTTCTAATCCACGTTTCTTAAAGATGCAAAGATATTTTGAGGGACCGAGAACACGCTAAATTCCAGATGGTTTGGTTATCTCGAATGCACGTAGAGATTTCTACGCTATATTTGAAGCTAATTGATCATGAATACTTATTGCATTTGTGGTGGATTCTATTCTCCCAGAAGAATTACATAGATTAGTTACTCATCCCATTTCAGTGAATAATGATTCTATCTGGTTTACAAATCCATTTTGCTAATTAGTCGCGAAAACAGTCATTCATTCAAAAAATGCTCGAACCCCCACCCAAAGGGCCGAGGAAATTTACAAGCAAAATTCAAAACTTCAAACAAAAAAACGGGGAAGGGTTTTATTTAGGGAAAAAAACACTTTAACGCTTAAGACACTTAAGACTTAGTTACGCTAGAAGGTGCAAAATTAATTGGAGCAGGAGCGGCTACCATAGCCTTAGCAGGAGCAGCAGCAGGTATTGGAAACGTATCTAGTTCTTTGACAAGCCCTGTGGCGTGAAATCTATCATTAGCCAAATAATTATTCGGTTATGTTACTCCAAGCTTTGCCTTAACAGAAGCTATTGCCCTGTTTGCTTTGACGATGGCCTTTTCAATATTATTCGTATCTCGAGGAAGGAAGTTGGAAAGAAAACAAAGAACCTTGCAGTTTATTGTTTAACCGGGACTCGTTCGGACCGCGTGTAAGAGTCGGGTCTTCCCCGGCCTTCGCCTTCTTCCCCGCATTCATTCTCGGCCTGAGCTACGCGCTTTTTGGATATGGGAATAGCGTAGGCATAGTAGCTTGCCGGATAGAGAAAGCCTTTTACCTTTCTTAGTAATTAGCTGAGGGAGGGAAAAAGCGGCTATCCTCGCGTCTTCCTCCTAGAGAATGTAACGTTACTTAATAACCATACCATTCTCTCGTAAGCCTAATTGGTGCGTTGGGGTGAATGACCAATAGAGTACTTTTGATCTATTTTTAGATAAAGGAGCGGCTTATCAGCTAAACTGCGGAGCTTAGCAGCTAAACTGCTCTGCTTAGGCGTTGCTAAACTGCTCCGCTTAGGCTAAGCTGCTCCCGCGGAGGCTAAGCTAAATTGCTCCCGCGGCTTAGCAGCTAAACTGCTCCGCTTAGGCGTTGCTAAACTGCGGATCCGCGGAGCTAAGCTAAACTGCTCCGCGAAGCGTTTACGTTAGTCAACGTGTTCCGCGTTTACGTGTTGTTTTCGTTTAAGCTAATACGTTAGTCAACGTAGAAGCGTTTACGCTTTAGCCTTAACGGTAAACGCTTAATCGTTTACTTAACGTAGAAGCTACTATAGTGTTGTAAACGTAGATAGAGCTAATACGTTCAGTAAACGTTTACGCTAATACGTTTACTTAATGGTATTAGCTTAAACGTGCTAATACCGGGTGAACGATTAAGCGTTTACGTTTACAACTCAGTTTTCTTTAGCTCCTATTGGTGCTATGCTAATACCGGTTAGGGAATCGGCTAAAGTCGGTAACGCAGCGATTAAGCTTGCTGCGCACCTAAAGTAAACGTTTTCGGTTAGAAAACTAAAGTAAACGTAGATAGAAAACCTATACCTAACAGTAAACGCTTCTACGTTAGGTATAGGTTAGTTTACGTTTACCTAACAGTAAACGCTTAATCGTGTTGTTTTCGTTTTCGTTTAAGCTAATACCGGTAACCGGTTTTTGGGTTAGTTTACCGGTAACGGTATTAGCTTAAACTACGAACGTTTACGTTTACCGTTCCCTTCGGGCCTAATCGATTAAGCGTTTACGTTTACAACACGTAAACTTTAGCTCCTATTGGACCTATTGGATTAAGCTAATACCTATACCGTTACGGTTTTCTAAGCGCTAACCCGATTAGGAGCGATAGTTTACCGTTTAGGTATTAGGTTTCGGAACCTTTTAGGTAATAGCAAAGCGCAAACCTAATACCTAATGGTATTAGCTTAAGCAAGACCTTAATGGTCTTCCCTTCGGGCCTTTAAGTTAAGCGTTTTCTTTAGCGCAAAACCAATAGGTGGGAAACCGGTCCTTTAGGCTACAGCGTTTCCCATTACGGCATTTTCTTTAGAAACCGTTTCCGTTTCCGTTTCCCAATAGGTTTTCTTTAGCACCAATAGGAAACTAAAGCACCAATAGGACACTTTAGCTTAGGAAAAGCCCCTTAAAGTTAAGGTGCTATGCCAGCGATGTTGGTCTTGTTTTGTTTTCTTTAGCGCAAAACCAATAGGTGCGTAGCGTTTCTTAGGGAAACGGCTAAAGAAAACAAAACCTAAACGGGCTAATACCTATTGGGGCGAAGCTACACCATGTAGTCAAGAAGCAAAACCATTCAGTCAAGAAGCTTGACCATGAAGGCTTAAGCAAAACCATGTAGTAAAGAAGGACCATGTTGGTCTTGTCTTGTCTTGTCTTGTCTTGCTACAGCTCGCTTAACTTTTAGGTTTTGGTTTTCTTTACTTTCTCTTCGCTTAAGCCTAATCGGGCCTTATGGAGCGATAGTTTACCGATAGGTAAACGATAGAAAACTAACAGTGAACGTAAACGTAGATAGAAAACCTATACCTAACAGTAAACGCTTCTACGTTAGGTATAGGTATTAGCTTAATCGTTGACTATTAGCTTAATCGTTTACTATTAGCTTAATCCTTTAGGACCTTTTAGGTGAAGCTAATACCTATACCGTAACGGTAAACGCTACACCTAAAGTAAAGGAGCTAAAGAGCCATTCAGTCAAGAAGGGAAGCTATTACCAGTTTTCTTGAGAAGCGATTCAGTCAAGAAGCTACACCATTCTGGTCTTGTCTTGTCTTGCTTAAGCTAATACCGGTTAGGCGCTAAAGAAGACCAACATGGTCTTGTTTTACGTGCTTAGTTTTCGCTTAATCCTACCGGACCTTTAGGCGCCGTTTCCCACCTTATGGTAGGGAAAGCTTTTAGTTTTCGCTTAAGCCTTTAGGTGTTGCTAATACGCTTAAGCATTCGCTGTAGCCTACATGGTGTAGCTGTAGCCTTCATGGTATTATTAAGCAAGACCAACATGGTGTAGCTAATACCTATTGGCTAAAGCGTAATCGCGCCTTCTTGACTGAATGGTAATAGCTTAAGCCGTTAAGGCGCTAAAGTGTCCGTTTCCCTTAAGGTTTTCTTTAGCACCTTAACGGGTTTGGGCGATAGAAAACCATTCCCTTTATTTTCTTTAGTCTTCGCTACAGCGTTTTCTTTAGCTTTTCTTTAGCCGAAACCGTTTACTTAAGGTAAACTAACGCACCTTTATTTAGGAAAAGCCCCTAAAAGGGAATGAATGGTAAACGCTACACCATGTTGGCCCGGAGGTGCTATGCAAGCCATTAAGGTGAAGCTACAGCGGTTTAGCTTAATCGTTTACGTTTACCTTTATGGTATTAGCTACGTACCGTATGGGTAAACGCTAATACGTGTTGTAAACGGTTCATCGGAGCTAATACCGTTTACAACTCAGTATTAGCTTCTACGTTTACTAAAACGTTTACTTATGGGGCGCAGCGAACGTGTTGTAAACGTATTAGCCCGAAAACCCGAAGGTGCTATGCAAGCGATAGCACGATTCCCTAACCGGTCAACTAACTACGATTCCCTAACCGTCGCTTAACCCTTCGGGACCTTAATGGCTTCGCCCCTTTGGACCTAACCGGTCAACTTTAGCGCATTCGCTGTAGCTTCACCTTCATGGTCTTCCCTTCTACATGGTCTTCCCTCCTTGACTTTAAGGGTATTAGCTAAGCGCAAAACCAATAGGTGCTAAAGTTGACTGAGTTGTAAACGTCAACTAACTAAAGTGAAGCAAAACCATGTTGGTCTTGCCCGAAGGGTGAAGCGAAACCCATAAAGGTATTAGGGCTAAAGAAAACCTATTGGGAATCGGTTAGAAAACGCTTTAGCCTTTACGGTACCCGAAAACCTAAAAGTAAGCGTTTACCATTCGGGAATGGTTTTCTATCACCCAAACCCTTAAGGTTTTCTTTAGCCGTTTCCCTTACGGGTTTAGCACAAGACCAACATGGTGTAGCTACGCGCCTAAAGGTTTTACGCTAAAGAAAACCTTTACGGTAAACGGTTAAGCTAATACCTAATGGTAAACGTGCTTAGCTAATACCCTTAAGTAAACGGTTAGGCGCAGCGAAACCCGTATAGGTTTTCGGGTACGTGTTGTAAACGTAATAGCTTAATCGTTTACGTTTACAACTCAGTCAACGCTCCTAATCGTTTAAGCGAAACTTAAGCAAGACAAGACAAGACAAGACAAGACCATGTTGGTCAAGCTTCTTGACTGAATGGTTTTGCTTCTTGACTGAATGGTCTCTTTAGCGCAAGACAAGACCATGTTGGTCTCTTTAGCTTCACCTTCATGGTCTCTTTAGCGCAAGACAAGACCTACATGGTTTTGCTGTAGCAAGACCATGTTGGTCTTCGCTGTAGCCTTCATGGTCTCTTTAGCGCATTCCCTTCATGGTTTTGCTTCGCCCCAACATGGTCTCTTTAGCGCAATACAAGACAAGACCAACATGGTTTTGCTTCGGGCCTTGTTGGTTTTGCTTCTTGACTGAATGGTCTTCCCTCCAGGCCAACATGGTGTAGCTTCGCCCCATAAGGTGCTAAAGTTGACCGATAGGCTTAAGCTAATACCTATTGGGGAGGGAAGACCATGTAGGTGAAGCTACAGCTTTGACAAGACCTTAATGGCTTGCATAGCACCTTCTTGACTACATGGTCTTGTTTTGCGCTAAAGTTTTCGCGTTTACTTATGGGTAAGAAAACTTTAGCGCATTCCAAGACAAGACCATTCAGGTCAAATCGGGTAATGGTCTTCCCTCCTTGCCCGTTAAGGTAAACTTTACAAGACCCGGTCTTCTTTAGCGCCCAACTCCCGATAGGAGCTTACTAATACTGAGTTGTAAACGGTTTCGGGCTAATACGTGTTGTAAACGTATTAGCTTAAACGTTAAGGCGCGGCGTTTACCTTTAAGGGTTAAGAGTAATAGCTTAAGCAAAACAAGACCAGTCAAGAAGGACCATGTAGGTGAAGCTTGAGCTTAACCATGAAGTAAAGGCTACAGCTACACCTACACCTACATGGTTAAGCTACAGCTACACCATGTAGGGAATGCTACAGCTACACCTACATGGTTTTGCTACAGCTACACCAAGGTCAAGCTACAGCTACACCATGTTGGTCTTGAGCGCTGCTAGCCAACATGGTCTTGGAATGCCTGCCCCTTCGGGTTTTAGGTTTTCGCTGTAGCCAATAGGCTTAGTTTACAAAACGCTGTAGATTCCAAGACCATGTTGGTCAAATCGGGTAATGGTCTTCCCTCCAGGTGCTAAAGTTTTCGCTTAACCGTTTAGGTTTTCGTGCTCGCTTCGCCCCTAAAGGTATTAGGTTTGTGCTAAAGTTTTCGCTTAATCTTTACGTTTACAACTCAGTCAACGCTCCTAATCGTTTAAGCGTTTACCAAACCGGGTAAGCTAATACCTGGCTACAGCGTAATAGCATAGCCCCTAAAGGTATAGGTATTAGCTTAATCGTGTTGTTTTCGTTTTCGTTTTCTAACGTAGTTTACTTTAGTTTTTGTAGTTTACTCAACGTATTAGCATAGCCCGAAAACTGAACGTATTAGCTTCGATTCACCGAAAACTGAACGTATTAGCTTAATCGAAAACAACACGTATTAGCTGCTATAGTGTTGTAAACGGCGTTTACTGATAAGTTTTCGGGTTCCCATCTGAGAAACTACAGAAAAATTTGTTTCATTCAAGCAGAAAGGCAACGCTTCGACGCTGCTAACTTGGCATAGAAAAATGGGCGGCGGAGCTAATACCGATAGGTATTAGTGCTAAAGAAAACGCTGTAGCCTTTACGGTCACCGAAAACCTTTAGGCTACAGCGTGTCCGTTTCCGTTTCCCTAACAACTTTAGCACCAATAACTTTAGCGCCTTTGTTTGAGGGAAACGGCTAAAGAAAACGCTGTAGCCTAACGTAAAGTTGACAAAACCTTTAGGTAATAGCTGTAGCAAAACAAGACCATGTAGGCTACAGCTACACCATGTTGGTCTTGCTTCACTTCGGCCCTGGTTTTCGCTGTAGCTTCACCATAATGGTCTTCCCTCCGCTTTTAGCGTAATAGCTTAACCTATTGGCTACAGCTAATCGCATAGCGCAAGACCCGGTCTTCTTTAGCGAGCGGGACACTTTAGCCGTTTCCCAGGTGCTTTAGTGTCCTATTGGGAAACGGACACGTTGTAGCCTTTTAGGGAATGCGCTAAAGTTTTCTTTAGCTCGCTACGCGCCGGAGCTAAAGTTTACCTTTTAGGTGCTAAAGTGTCCTAAAGGCGCTAAAGTGTCCATTTCCGTTTCCCGTTACGGGACACTAAAGCACCAATAGGACACTTTAGCACCTGTGTGTGTGGGAAACGGTTTCGGAATTTCTTTAGCTCGATAGGTAAACGGGCTAATACCGTTTAGGTTTTCGGTACACATTCACTACATAGAACACTCACTGACAAGACTAAAATTCTAACAGAATGAAAAGATGGGAACGAATGCCAGACATACGGGATTGAGTCTAAGATAGATCGACACATCTCTATTGACGAAAGACAGTATATTATAGTTAGTCATGGTTTGTCGGCGAAAAGTTAGCAGCGACAATGAATTCTTCATCTACCGATTTCGAACACTCGCAAGTTCGTTCCTGCAAAGTATCACCGAAAACTGAACGTAAACGCTAATACATTTACAACACGTAAACGCTAATACAAAAACTGAACGTATTAGCTTTGATTCACCGAAAACTGAACGTATTAGCTTCGCCCCGCTATCCTCTTTCGCCCCTGATATTTGGGTCAGTATGACTATCACTCTCGCTTCGCTAACGCGCGTTCAACCGTTTACAACACTATAGTAGCGAAAACAGTGTTGTAAACGTAGTTAGTTGACTGAGTTGTTTTCGGGTTAGTTTACGTTTACCTATCGAGCTTAGCTTCGCCCCTTACGTCGGGCTAAAGTTTACCGTTTTCGATGAAGCGTTTACAGTTTTCGATGAAGCGAAAACTTGAGCGTAAAACACGGGTAAGCTAATACCGTTTAGGAGGGAAGGAAGACCATGTTGGCCCGGTACCATGTTGGTCTTGTTTTGCTTAAGCTAAACCGCTGTAGCAAGACAAGACAAGACCAACACTTCTCAAGAAAACTGGTAATAGCTTGCTACGCACCTTCGTCGGGCCAACATTGTTCGCCCCTTCGGGACATGGTCTTCGCTGTAGCCTTTATGGTCTCGCTTCGCCCCATAAGGTGCTAAAGAAAACGCTGTAGCATTCGCTGTAGCCTACATGGTGTAGCTGTAGCAAGACAAGACCTTCATGAATGGTCAAGCTTCTTTACTACATGGTGTAGCTGTAGCAAAACCAACATGGTAATATGTTGCATTCCCAATAGGTAATATTAAGCTTGACCAACATGGTGTAGCTGTAGCATTCCAAGACCTACATGGTCTCTTTAGCGCAAGACAAGACCAACATGGTCCTTCTTTACTACATGGTGTAGCTGCGCTCAAGACCAACATGGTCCGCTGTAGCTTTACCTTGGTGTAGCATTCGTTGTAGCCTACATGGTGTAGCTGTAGCTTGACCTTGGTGTAGTTGTAGCTTGACCTTGGTGTAGCTGTAGCTTGACCTTGGTGTAGCTGTAGCTTGACCATAATGGTAATATTAAGCAAAACCTTTAGGTAATAGCTGTAGCAAGACAAGACAAGACCAACATGGTCCTTCTTGACTGAATCGCTTGCATAGCACCTTCTTGACTGAATGGTCCGGCCCAACATGGTTTTCTTTAGCCCGGCGCGTGAGTTTTCGGCCCCTAATACCTTTACGGTAAACGCTACGCTCGATAGGTAAACGGGTTTAGCCTACCTATTGAGCTAAAGAAAACCGTAAAGGTATTAGGGGCTATTACGCTGTAGCCTAAAAGGTAAATGCTCCGCCGCCCTTTTATTTAGGCTACAGCGGTTTAGCTTAAACGCTTTAGCCTAACGGGTTTCGCTGCTATAGTGTTGTAAACGTTTACAACTCAGTCAACTAACTACGTTTACAACTCAGTATTAGCATAGCTCGAAAACCCGGTCAACTAAGCAGCGAAAACAAACAGTCAACGTAAAAGCTAATACGTTTACGTTTACTTAATGTATTAGCTTGCATAGCACCTAACGTTTAAGCGAAAACGAAGCCCGTTTACAACACTATAGCAGCTAATACGTGTTGTTTTCGATTAAGTGAAAAGGACCTATACGGTAAACTTTAGCTCCATAAGGCGCTAAAGAAAACGTTTACAACTCAGTATTAGCATAGCACCTATTGGTTTTGCGCTAAAACCGGGTGCTAAAGAAAACCCGCTAAAGAAAATGTTTCCCTACCCGGTAAACTTTAGCTCCATAAGGCGCTAAAGAAAACGCGCAAGACCAACATGGTCTCGCTGTAGCCTTTACTTTAGGTGTAGCGTTTACCTTTAGGTATAGGTATTAGCTACACCTAAAAGGCGCTATCTTAGCTACACCATTATGGTGGAGGGAAGACCAGGCGCTAAAGAAGACCATAAAGGTCAAGAAGGGGCGAACGATGAAGGCTACAGCTACACCTACATGGTAAAGCTATAGCTACACCATGTAGGGAATGCGCTAAAGAGACCATGAAGGTGAAGCTATAGCTACACCATTCTGGTCTTGTCTTGTCTTGCTTAAGCTAATACCTATTGGCTACAGCTACACCATGTTGGTCTTGTGCTAAACCCTATTGGCTACAGCTACACCATGTTGGTCTTGTGCTTTAGTGTCCGTTTCCCAGGCTACAGCGTGTCCGTTTCCGTTTCCCTAACAACTTTAGCACCAATAACTTTAGCGCCTTTGTTTGAGGGAAACGGAAACGGTTTGTTTCGGAAACGGAAGGCTAGTTGACCGTATAGGGAATGCGCTTTGCTATTACCTAAAAGGTCCCGAAACCGTTTACGGCGCGTAGCGAGCGAACTACGTTTACCTATCGAGCTAAAGAAAACCTAAAGGTATTAGAGCTTAAGTTTACCTTTAGGTTTTCGGGAGTTTACAAAACCAATAGTTAAGCTAATACCGATAGGCTTAAGCTAAACCGCTGTAGCCTAAAAGGCTTAGTTTTCTTTAGCCTACCGTATAGGTAAACGCCTAACCTAACCGTTTACGGTCAACTTTAGCACGCATAGCGAAAGGTATTAGCTTCACCTCGCTTTAGGGTATTAGCTAAGCGTAAAACGTATACGGGTTTCTTTAGCCCGATTCCCCGTCGCTTCACCCTTCTTGACTGAATGGCTTCGCCCCGACCTTTAGGCTTAAGCTAATACCTATAGGTAAACGGTAAACTATCGCTCCTTTACGGTATTAGCTTCATCCAATAGGACCAATAGGTGCTAAAGTGTTTGGGAAACGGCTAAAGACAACTTTCGCTACAGCGTAATAGCTTAACTTTTAGGTGCTAAAGTGTTTGGGAAACGGCTAAAGAAAACAAAACCTAAACGGGCTAATACCTATTGGCTACAGCTTATACCTATTGGGGAGGGAAGACCATGTTGGCGCTGACCATGTTGGTCTTGTCTTGCTACAGCGAAGACCTTGCCCGAAGGAGCGGCGATGAAGGCCCGAACGACGACGAAGGGGCGAAGCCTTGGTCTTGTCTTGTCTTGTTTGACGCTAAAGTCACCTTTAGGTTTTGGTTTTTGCTTAACCGTTTACCTATCGTTTAAGTTAAGCAAAACAAGACAAGACAAGACCATAAATAATGGTCAAGCTTCTTGAATCGCCGCGCCTTCTTGACTTTAGGTGTAGCTAATACCTATTGGGAATGGTCTTCGCTTAAGCATTCCCAACATGGTCTTCCCTCCTCTTTATGGTCTTCGTTGTTCCAAGACCAACATGGCTTGCATAGCACCTCCGGGCCAACATGGTCTTCCCTCCTAGGGCTAATACCTATTGGTATAGGTCAACTAAGCAAAACAAGACCAGTCAAGAAGGACCATGTAGGTGAAGCTACAGCTACACCATTCAGTCAAGAAGGGAAGACCAACATGGTGTAGCTTGCTTTAGCCTTCGGCCCAGGTCAACTAAGCAAAACAAGACCATGTAGGCTTAAGCTTAAGCCTGGTTTTCGCGCATTCCCAACATGGTATTATTAAGATTCCCTACATGGTATTATGTAGCCCAACATGGTATTATTAAGATTCCCAAGGTTAAGATTCCCGTTAAGATTCCCAAGGTATCATTAACCCAAGGTATTATTAAGCAAAACAAGACCAACATGGTGTAGCTGTAGCCTACATGGTAAACTTTAGCGCAAAACAAGACCAGTCAAGAAGGACCATGTAGGTCAAGCTACAGCTACACCATGTAGGGAATGCTTAACCCTTCGGGTTTTAGGTATTAGCTTAAGCCTACATGTAAGCTCGCTTAAACGATTAGGTGCTATGCAAGCGATTAAGCTAATACCGATAGGTATTAGGGCTAAAGACAACTTTAGCGCAAAACCAGTGCTAAAGTGTCCTAAACGGAAACGGCTCCGCGTCGGTTAGGGAATCGTGCTAAAGTTGACCGATAGGCTTAAGCTTTGACCGTAAAGAAGGGGGCGATTCAGTCAAGAAGCTTGACCATGAAAGCTTAAGCAAAACCAACATGGTCTTGTCTTGCGCTAATTTGCTGTAGATTCCAAGACCATGTTGGTCAAAGCTCCGGGTAATGGTCTTCCCTCCGGCCTTTTAGGTTTTCTTTAGCCAGGCTAAAGCGTTTTCTTTAGCCCGACGTTAGGTTAGGGTATTAGCTAAGCACGTTTACCGTTAGGTATTAGCTGCTATAGTGTTGTAAACGTTTACAACTCAGTATTAGCTTTTACGTTCAAGCGTTTATGGTTTACGCTAGTTTTCGGCTGGAAGTACTTCCTCAAGCTTCACACGCGGTGTCATCATCGCCCGAAACTCTTCACTTGCAAAATCGATTCACCGTTTACTAACGTATTAGCATAGCCCGTTGACCGTTTACGTTTACCTAGCTACGTTCGCTTAAACGTTTACTTATGGTAGGAGCTAATACGTGTTGTAAACGTAATAGCTTAATCGTTAGGTAAACGGTAAACTTTAGCTCTTAGGCGCTTAATCGAAAACAACACGTATTAGCTGCTATAGTGTTGTAAACGTATTAGGCGGAGCTAAGCTTAACTGCGGGTGAATCGATCGGAGCTAAGCTAAACAAGTTAGAAGCATCGAAGCTAAGCCTTTCTGCTTAGTTCATCGAAGCTTAGTTTCTTTGTTAGAAACGTAATTAGCAGCGAAGACGCAGTCACAGGTTGAGTGTTTCAGTTTCAGATCGAACACTCATGAAGATTTTGGCGGCTTAAGCCATTAGGTGTAGGCGCAATGAGGTTGAATCTTCGTTGTTTCTATTTGACCCGAAACCGATTGATCTAGCCGCGCGCAGGTTGAATCGAGCTCTCCACAGAGGCCGATGAGGACCGAACTCACGTATGTGGCAAAATACGGGGATGACTTGTGGCTAGGGGTGACTCTTTGAGCTACGACTCTGTTCCGCCAAAAGGACCAGGCGGTTCAGTGAAAAGGAGCTTCGGCCTTTCGCCCCACAAGCGTGCGAACGCTTTTTCAATAACTGGCTCATAACAATGAAACCAGCTGTTTCTGGGAGTAATGGCCACACCGTGGGAAGTCGTGAAAGCTTCTCCCCCTGCCTAAAGGGAGAATAATATTCCTCAACGAAAAAGAAAGCGGGTCGGCGGAATCGAGTAGAAGCGTAGTCCTAACACTACGGATTTAGGACTCCCGTCGATCGATCGAGTATCCTTTGGAACTACTTTGGGGCATGCGGGGCGCACGCTTGAACGTTTACTTTAGTTTTCTATCTACGTTGACTTTAGTTTTCTTTAGCTTTAGTTTTCGCGTCAACGGTGAATCGTAGCTAATACTGTGTTGTAAACGTTTACTTTAGTTTTCTAAGCGCTCCGCAGTTTAGCAACGCCTAAGCGGAGCAGTTTAGCAATGCCTAAGCGGAGCAGTTTAGCTGCTAAGCTCCGCACTTTAGCTGCTAAGCCGCTCCTCGTTGCTTTATTCTTTCATCCTCTAAAAGGTTAGGTAAACCCTCTCAACGCTACGAGCTAGCTCACTGACCCCGTAACGATTGATTTTCAAGATGAGAGCATGATTGTTAATGCCAACACGCCGGTTCTCACCCCGGCCGAATCCATCTCGAACCTTTGGTTCTCCGGCCATATGCACCGGTTCTCGTATCGAGAGCCTTAACGAAAAAACCTAAACTTTAGACCAAAAAAAACAAACTGCCACTAATATAAATAGGAGAGGGAAACAAAAAAACCATGCTACTCTTTGATGTTTCCCCAGGCATGGCTTTAGTCTCTGCTGTTACGGTCATACGTGCTAAAAACCCCGTCCATTCCGTTCTTTTTTTCATCCCTGTTCCCCGCAATACTTCAGGTTTACTTCCCTTGTCAGGTCTTGACTTCTTCGCTATGATCTTCTTAGTAGTTCATATAGGCGCGATTGCTGTGTCACTTTCATTTGTAGTGATGATGCCAGATACCAAAATAGAAGAAATTCATGAGAATATATTGCGCTACTTCCCAGTAGGTGGTATCATTGGACTGATTTTCCGGTTGGAAATCTTTGTCATCCTAGACAATGATTACATTCCAATACTACCAACTAATTTGAATAAAACCTCTCTGAGATATACGGTTTATGCTGAAAGAATCTAAAGTTGGACTAATTTGGAAACATTGGGCAATTTACTTTATACCAACTATTCGGTTCCGTTCCTGGTGTCTAGTCTGATCTCATTAGTAGCCATGATCGGGGCTATAGTCTTAACTATACATAAAAGTACTAAAGTGAAGAGACAGGATGTATTCTAGCAGAATGCTATAGATTTTCGAAGGACCATCAGGAAGATACGCACGCGATAATATGCAAATAAAAGGGCGAAGCTAATACTAACAGTGAACGTAAAAGCGTTTACGTGTTGTAAACTAGCGAAAAGTGAAGTAAACGTTTACTTTTTACGTTTACCTAACAGTATTAGCATAGCCCGAAAACAACACGTATTAGCTGCTATAGTGTTGTAAACGTATTAGCGAAAACTGTTAAACAGTAAACGTCTTCTTTTGGCTGCTGCTAAAGCCTCAAATCAAACATTCTTCCCCGATTCTGCATTCCCATCCCCTGACCTACTCGGTGCCTTCCCTTTCCTTCGTAGGTGCTATGCTAATACTGTTAGGGGCGAAGCTAATACCGTAAAGGTAAACTACGTTAGAAAACTAAAGTCAACGTAGATAGAAAGTTTTTCATTCATTTTTTGAATGAAAATCACGCGAAAAGGGGCGGGCGGAGCTAATACCGTTTACGTTTACCGTTACAGTAAACTAAGCGCTTTCCCAATAGGTGCGTTCGCCGCTCCCTTTACGGTAAACGTAAACTTTAGTGCAAGATGAAAGGGGCGAAGCGCAGAGTTGACCGTTAGGTAAACGAGAGTTGACCTAACGGTGCGTTCGCCCCGGCCTATAGGCGCTTAAGTTTCCCACCTTATGGTAGGGAAAGTCAAGAAAAGGCCGCAAAACAAAACAAGACCAACATCGCTTGCTACGCACCTTAAGCCTTAATGGTCAACTTTCACGTAAAACAAAACAAGACAAGACCAACATGGTGTAGCTGTAGCAAGACAAGACCAACATGGCTTGCATAGCACCTCCGGGCCAACATGGTGTAGCTGTAGCAAAACCAACATGGTGTAGCTGTAGCAAAACCAACATGGTCTCTTTAGCTTCACCAACATGGTGTAGCTTCGCCCCAACATCGCCGCTCCTTCTTGACTGAATGGTAATAGCTTAAGCCTTCAAGGGTATTAGCTTAAGCCTTTAGGTCGTTTATCGGTTAGTAAAGTTTTCGCTGTAGCTTTACCATAATGGTCTTCCCTCCTTTAAGGGTATTAGCTAAGCGCCTAACCGGTCAACTAACCTGATTCCCTATACGGTAAACGCTTCATCGAAAATTAAGCCTAACCTAAAGAAAACGCTTAAGCCTAAACGGTTAAGCTAATACGCTGTAGCCTGGTATTAGCTTACCCGTAACGGTATAGGTATTAGCTACACCTAAAGGACCGGTAGGTTTTCGCTTAACCCTTTACGGTATTAGCTGCGTGCGCTCAAAAACGTTTACTTTTGGAAAGTTGACTGAGTTGTAAACGTAAACGCTTCGCTCCATACGGTCAACTACGTTTACCTTTACGGTTTTCTTTAGCCCTAATACCGTATAGGTATTAGCATAGCACCTTAAAGTCAAGGAGGGAAGACCATTATGGGAATGCGCGTTTCCCTAAATAAAAAAGGCGCTAAATACCGTTAAGGTAAACTAAGCGCTAAAGAAAACGTTTACAACTCAGTCAACTAACGCACTAATACCTTTACGGGTTTAGCACGCAGCCTTAATAAAGTGTCCGTTTCCCTAAATGCTAAAGTTGTTCGGGAAACGGACACTTTAGCGACCATGTTGGTCTTCCCTCCTTGCCCGTTAAG
This sequence comes from Ceratopteris richardii, assembly GCA_020310875.1. Classification (NCBI taxonomy): domain Eukaryota; kingdom Viridiplantae; phylum Streptophyta; class Polypodiopsida; order Polypodiales; family Pteridaceae; genus Ceratopteris; species Ceratopteris richardii. The sequence goes on from CM035431.1 coordinate 93,891,211, forward strand.
GGAAACGGCTAAAGAAAACCATTAAGGAGGGAAGACCATGTAGAAGCTTTGACCAACATGGTCTTGTCTTGCGCGTAGCTACACCATGTAGGTGAAGCTACAGCTACACCATGTTGGTCTTGCGCTAAAGAGACCATGAAGGCGCGCAGCGAAGACCATGTAGGTGAAGCTACAGCTACACCATGTAGGGAATGCGCTAAAGAAGACCATGTTGGTTAATTAAGCAAAACCATGTTGGTCTTGGAATCTACAGCGAATTAGCGCACCCGATCTTCTTTAGCGCCTTTAGTTAGCGGGGTATTAGCATAGCACTAATACCTTTACGGGTTTCGCTTCACCCTATTGGTTTTGTGCGTTAGAAAACGTTTACAACTCAGTCAACTTACCTTAAAGGCTTAAGGTGCTATGCTAGCGATGTTGGTCTTGTTTTGTTTTGCACTAAGGTCTGATTGGGACAAACGCTCTGATTGGGACAAACAGCTACACCATGCTGTTTGGGCATACCGAGTGGCCTATAAAACGGTACTCCAAGCCACACCCTTTCAGATGGTATTTGGCCAAAACGTAGTGCTACCGTTGGACTTTTTAATACCTACATTGAAAGTAGCACAAGAGCATGAATGGATGGGTCATGAACTCTCCTCGAGACTTTTTGACCTTGAACGATTAGGAGAAACAAGACTGAGAGCGGCTGCAGGGATATATGCTGCAAAGAAACGACAGAAGGCTTACTTTGATGCCCACGTTAAGGATAAAGGTTTGAAGGCAAGAGACTTAGTTTTAGTTTACACATTGAAACAACATGCAAGGAAACTAGAGAAGATAGGCTACGGACCCATGATCATTAATAGAATCTCAACAAGTGGAGCAATGCAACTAGCCACATTGGAAGGTGATGTTCTCCCGAGCTACATTAGCGGATGCAGAGTCAAGTTATATCAGGAACCTCTGACAGAGGAGATGTTAAGTCGACTCAACATTGCTAAGAAACGCAAAGAAGAGGAAAAACGAATTCGCGAAGAAGCTCAAGCAGAAGCATTGGAACGCATCCGGAGAATGAAGATGAGAAGATAGGGTAGAGAGCAATCTAGGATAGATGCATACGCAGATCAAGGATATCACATGGCTATGTGTGAAGTTTCAGGTGTTAGCTCACATAGAATAATTGATCGACGTTCTTTTATAACCTTACATATAGGCCAAGGAAAGGGTGCAAGGACTGTAAGAGCCTTGATTGACTCAGGTGCAGCCACTAGTGCTGTTAAATTGTCTTACTGTCAAGAGTTGAAAATAACTGTCAATCCTATAGAAGCATATCTCATAGGATTGGGAGGTGTGGAAACCCCTTGCATGGGCGAGGTGGAACTTCCCCTCTACATTCAAGACGAAGTAATGACAGTCAAAGTACTAGTGTGTCAAGATGAGGACCTCACTGAGCCTCTTGTCTTGGGTCAAGACTGGATTTATGACCAAGCAGTCAACTTAAACCTAAGATGTGGACTTCTTCAGGTGTGGATGAATTAGACTAGAATTACAGTTGAGTTAAACAATGGAGCACTCAAGGAACTAGAAAAGGCACAGACTCCTGGTCCTTCCAGGGGTACACATGAAGTTGACCATGCTGTTCTTGTCCAAAGCTATGTGATGCAGAGGAATGGAGATCTCAAAAAAGAAGTCAAGACCTCGACGGAACTCCCTTCTTTTCTAAAGGCCAGAAGAAAGCAGCCACTAAAGGCAGATCAATTACTGAAGACTATCTATGCGGGAGACCAAAAGAACGTGCAAAGCAGAACAACTCAGCCAGTGAAACAAATGTGGGTGCGAAAAGGCGAGCTGCCTACTGCAGTCAAGTCACGACAACTGTCTCAACTTCCTATTAGTAATCAGCGACATGATATTAATAAGAAGACGTCCAAAACCTCTTTTGAGAAAGTGAAAACTATCTGGGTACACAAGAAGTCGATGAAGGCTGGCCCACAATCAAGACAAATCTGGGTGCCTAAGGCTTGCTTGCGGGCGCAACTAGCCCCAAACAAATCACATCATACACGACAGGGTTCACTCACTCAAGTAGCCGCCACCCACTCTTGTCTGATACACTCGAACACACTGCCACCTAGAAGCACGCACAGACGCACTTGTAAATGGGTCCCAAAGACACATCACCCCCAAGCAGAATTACTCATGCAACCCTCCCGAGTCTCCACAAAACCAAGACCAAAAGCCATCCATGGTGTTTGGCAACCTAAGACTTGTAATAAACCTCCCGACCCCAATTTGTGAGTTCATCTCCACTTACTAACTGCATCAGTCACACACTGCATCTTTCCATCTAGCTCCTAGGACTATCCATTCATTAACTACACACACGGTCATCATGCACTTACTAACCCACTAACCCATTACTCACATCACAATAATATTGTAATGGGGGCAACACGCATTCTATCTTGTCCCTTACAATAGTAACACATGCTTTGTATTCTCAACAAAACCAGCTCACAAGCAATAACGATGGCAGAAGCTGGAGGCCCCAGTTCCCAGGCAGGGTCCAGCGCACAGATTGTGGACATTGAAACCATTCTTCTGGAACCGCCACTCACCAAAAGGCCTCAAGAACTTCAAGCGGTGCATGTCCTTCCTATCCAAGACCCTCCTCAGGGACACACTTCTCAAGTGGGGAAACATGCTCATTGGTTTAGTGATGTAGCAGGGCCATTGGGTGACGGCACCTACTTCTGGGAAGCAGAAATTGAATTTAATGGCAAATGGGGACGCTACCACTTTTTCACTCTAGAATTCGAGAACTATCAGAATGCAGAGGTAATGTGATCAGTTTGGACCAAGGCAGGCCTGGATAGATATTTCAGAGCACACTTGCCTAAACCTGATTTTCTACGCTGCTCCTATTTCATAAGTACCATAACTCCTAGCAGGGTCAAGGGAGGCGATAGTACTTTTGTACTACCATCATTGTTGCCAGGACACGAACTCAAGAGATTCAAGCTGACCCCAATCTGGTACGGGAGGCATTGAACATGCAAGGTATGCACATTCCCACCGAGAAAGAAACAATGGTCCCGGGTAGGATGAAGCATAAGGATCTCAATAAATTGAAGGACATGGTGGCAATGACGCCTACCATTGCTCTCCACTTACGAACTGTTATGCAACATTTTGCTTTTCCCGCACAAGAACGATTCACTATGCCCCCTAAGAAAATATGGTTCAGCTTATACTTGGCAGAAACAGAGAACCTCACCCTCAATATACCGCACTGGGTCATCGATCAGATACACCTAGCCCATCAGCGCTGGAATAAGAAGCAGAAAAATGTACTTCATGGCTGTTGTGCCCTAACAAGAATAATTTACAGGTGCCTAGCATATGATGTGCCCATTCAAAGAGCACTAGTGTGGTCCAGGGCCCAAGAATTCCAAAGGCGACTATCAACAGCGGGTCCTCCATCGAAGAAGATGAGAGGGGGCGTCCAATTACCATGTGCTCAACCAAGGGGAGCCACTACCACACCTGAGGTGACTCCTCCTCAAACTAGGCATGTTTGGCCATTCACCATTCGTCTTCCCAGACCAAGTACAGAAGGACCCAACTTGGTGTTTCCCCCCATTCCATCAGACTTGGAATTTCCACAGGGATTTACTCTCAATGACCTCACGGATGAAGAAGTTGCCAGGCTGATCTACGAATCTAATCTTGAAATAGAAGCAGACCAGACCCAGGAACCACACCCCACCACAACAACACCAGCCCCGACACAACCAGTCGTCGTAGAAGTCGAAGGAGATGAACAAGAGGCAGGAGGAGAAGAAGAAGAAGCCGACGAAGAACAACATCAAGAATATGATGAACTCTCAGAGCTAGCAAGTGCCCCAGCATATTCGGCACAAATAAAAAGATTGTACCAAACCATGAAGCGAGTTCAGGAACAACACAAAATGTCACTTGAATCAGGCAAGGTGCTCATGAGCCAACTATTGGCTGAGGAAGGTGTGGACGATATGTTTATCGAATCCATGAACCTACACGCAGAGGCAGTCGGCTTGGATGAGGCCATACATGAGGCCATGACATACATTAATCGATCTGAGAAACGTGTGCCTGCCCGCCCTAGGCGATCTGGAAAACAAATACACATCAATGTATCAGAACCGGAAGGCAACATGCAAACAGAAGAACATCAGGAGGAACCACTCTCCCCACCCACCTCACCTCTCGCTACACAATTCACCTCACCAACCGGCACGACCACGCCCTTTTCTACCACTACCACAGTTGTCATGGGAATTCCTCTCTCTCCCGGTATCCAATTTGGAGGAGTTTCCATGCCCACCTTCACGACACTCTTCACAAATATCACTTCCACCCCACCCACTGTCCCCATCTTTACAGTCACACACACATTTGACACAATGGAAACATCACCCGCCACACTACCACCCCCACCCCCCACACAACCTCAATCTCCCATACCCCCTCCACCTACTTCACCACCTGACTCCACCGCATTCACAACTCCCTTCCCCTTCCCCATTCCCCCTGCATCTTCATCTTTAACTGCATCTCTTAATGTAAATAGTATATTCCTGTCATTACATCAATGCGTATATCAACTTCAGCGGGAGTATAGGGAACTAGAAGGCCTCCATCATCAGCTGACAACAAACCATCAGCAACTACAAACACGACTCATAAGGCTAGAAGAAGAAAATGCGAAACTCAACCAACGCCACACCACTCTCGATCAAGCCCATCAAACACTCCTGGAGACACCCCAACCATCAGCAGAACCCGGTGTCAAACAACTCGAAGCCTTGCTGGAGGTGTACCAAACAGATAACCTGAGAGTCCGGCGTAATTTAACTCTACTTCGAAAGCATATGGCTATAGCACTTGAAGAAAATAAACGGTTGCAGAAACAAAAGGAAGAAAACCTGGAAGCAGCCATGGAAGGGTCCCCCCATGAGATCGATCCAGAACAGTTCAAAGCGGTTCCCACAGAAACAATGAAAACCATCTTGGAAAGTTATGCGGATTTATAAGACGCACATGATGATTTGGAAAGGGAACGAGATGAGCTACGTAGCCATCTCAGGGAAAAGGAGGCTCCAACCAAGGTAATAGAAACGGCCTCGACTTCAGAGGAAGTAAAGGCATTGACAGAGCAGGTGGCTGAACTCCAAAAAAAGTGACTAGAATATAAAAGGCAGTTGTAGAACCCGAACCGGAGGATTTAGTACCCATTGAGGTGGATGAAACATATGAGGAACCATACGTTCCTATGCCGATGCCAGGTGGTGCACAGACCTCAGAAGGAATGGACACATTGGAAGTTGATGTACCTGAATGGCTCCAAACACTCGAGAAGATAGCAACAACCCATGAAGATAGAGTGGCCATTCAAATCCAATCTATGGCAAAGTTAGAAGACACCATCATCAAGTCTGAATACTTTCAACGCATGTCTCATCATAGATGGATCGGCACCAATGATGATCAATATGTGCCATATTGTGTGCTCCTTGCGGATTACAATGCAGAGATTAAACACAGTTGTGGCAAACCTCCAACTTTTGCCACACAATTTGGGCCAGAGGATATCCTAGAAAGTGCGAAGAAAGGCTCCATTCATCAACCAACTTGGAGAATCCGTCTTCTTGAAACCTACCCGGAAATGGTTCGTACCTGGACTAACATGCCCCTTTTTATTAAGTACAATCCTTGTTATGTTCCAGTATTCCGCCGGCACACTTGGCCAGAGTTTACCATTGCTGTCAAGAACGTCAAGGGTTGCGCAAAGTGGTTAAATTATGTTTATCTAGCACCGCCACAAGGCCCTCCCATTGTAAATTACATGATTTCTACCATCAGACACTCGAGCACTCGACTACGGAATACCCCCGATGTGATGGCACAAATGTGTATGAAAATCTTTGAACTAATGCTAATCACCTTCAGGACGTTCAAGAATATTAAAGACCCCCACTTCTCAGGTGTCGGATTTCTTACAGGAAACCAAGATCTGGTATACGACATGAGCACAACCCCATCCATAGAGGTAATATATGCTTGGCACGCCAGAATAAAGTACCTCCCAGCTTGTTTTAAACAGACATTCGAGGAGATGTTCATAACGGGATTCTGGGAATATCACTCAGAAATATTTGTACCCAGGCCCTCACATCTCCTCCACTTATTCGCTGTGGAGAGAACCATCCATTCAGAACAACTGCGGGTGCCACATCCGGACGTACCAGGACCAGTGAATCGGGATGCATTATTAACAGATCTAGCACGGGGGCTCAGATTAGAAGAACATCACCTCGCTTCCGACGTTGTCCAATATTACGTTCAACGAGCATCTAGACAAGGGTCTGTCAGGGGCGACAGACGCGAGAGTGGGGGGGTGTTGGCAGCAGTCAGGGAACCGAAGGAGCCACAAGACAAAGAGGGTCAGAACGAAGAGATAGCACAAGCAGACACAGTAGCCAAAGAAGATCTGGCAAGTAGGCCATCTAAATTTTTCAGACATCAAGGAGTGGAGCACACAAGAAGAAAGAGCAAGTAGGGAGCTCAAAGATGTGTACGACAAATCAACAGAGAAAATCCCTACACAAATAAGTGATTTTAATCACTAAAAACCATTGTAAATACCATTTCATATTTTTGTAGCTCCATTTTGTGCAAGCCAAGGAGTCCTTGAGCTTGAGGAGCCTTAGAAGTGCCTACATATCAATTTTCGTATTTTTTAGACTCCGTTTAAGCCCTCAAATTGGCCCTGGAACCTAATTTTTAACTAGGCGGACACTAGGTCTGGACAGGGCCAAAACCTAGTCAAAAACTATAAATAGAGCTAGAGAGCTCATTTTTGAGGTTAGATTGTAATTGAAATGAACTTGTATAAGCTTTTTGAAAGTAATCTAAGAACTCCATTGCTTCTCACTCTTTGTCTTGCTGTGTGTGCACGTGTGTGTGTGTATGTGTGTGCATGTTTGTGTGCTTCTCACTCACGCACTTGTGCCTCCACTTGCTCGAGGTCTTCATACCATCCTCACGTCTTCCCGGATTGACATTAAAGGAGGTGCTACTCATCACTGAGCTACAAATGTGATAGGTGATCTTATCACCATTGGTATCACATACTCATTTTCAGTTTTTCAGGAAGGATAATTCCATTAATTTGATGGGATCATATAGATCCATGCATAGAGGATGGTTGGCAGACATAGCTCTTTGGTATGGATACACATGTCATATCCTTGCTAACCATTTTTCATAGAGGGTTTTGGCTCTTATAAGGAATTTGTTTTCTCCACTCTTCACTACATATGCCTTCATTAGTTATGGGAGATTCATTCTCATGTGAGCCTTCAAGAGTAACGCATTATGTAGAAAGGAAGCTTGGTGGCTGGGTGGAAAAGGTAAGCATTCATCTCTATGTGCGAACTGTACAGATCGGGTAGGATTCCGCAATGGCGTTGGATTCTGAAGGTGAGAAAAAGCAAAACAAAGGCACCATATATTATGCACCAATAGTCTTGTGTTCTCTCAAGAGATTGAATTCAAGAGAGTTGAGTGTGGAGCTGCTTTCCTCTTCAACTACATTCACCATGAATGCTAGCACACTCTCAAATAGTTATAGCACTCTAGCGCCACTGACACTTGACTCCCCTATCTCCTGTCCATTCTCTACCCTAGAGAATTCCCCATCTAAGTTCGTGTATTATTGATTCCTTGCATTTTTACACCTACCTTGCCCACCATAGAAGATGGTGAGAGCATCATCCTCATCTTCTGACAAGCCAAGCACCCCCGACAAGTGCACAGCTCCAATTCCTTGGACCTCAAGTGCACAAGGGAAAACATGGCCGCCAAGCGTTCTACCCCTATTCCTTCCATTTCTGAATCAAGTTAGACTCCAACCACAGTGGTCCCGATACCATCTTCCTTTGAGGAATCCTTTCACTCACCCTTGGGTAATTTCTACACAACAATCTCTTGATTCCCCCATTTTGACGCTCCCTCTTCCTCCAAGATTATCCAATCTCGGACGCCCCACTACCTACTCCCCCACCCTCCCCTCCTCAATGAACTCATGCTGCTTCTAATACTAGCAACCCTCCTCCATCATCTCCTGAACCCTCTTCTCCCTCATTGCCCAATTATTCGCCACCTATCGCCCGTTCCCGCCAAAGTCCTAGATGGTGCCCTATTGCTTCTCCCTCCCAACCTTGGAATACACTTGAATCTTCTGATGCTGTTACAATCACTCCTCTTCTGGATCTGAACCTTCAACATCATGCCCATGGTATATCCAGAAACTTCTATTCTCTCATCATCACCTTCACCTAGTAGCCAATCAATTGAGCTGCTTTCCTCTTCAACTACATTCACTGTGAATGCTAGCACATTCTCAAATAGTTATAGCACTCCAGCGCCACCGACACTTGACTCCCCTATCTCATATCCAGTCTCTATCCTAGAGAATTCCCCATCTAAGTTCGTATTATTGATTCCTTGCATTTTTACACCTACCTCACCCACCACAGAAGATGATGAGAGCATCATCCTCATCTTCTGACAAGCCAACCACCCCCGATAAGTGCATAGCTCCAATTCCTTGGACCTCAAGTGCACAAGGGAAAACATGGCCGCCGAGCGTTCTAGCCCTATTCCTTCGATTGTTGAATCAAGTTAGACTCCAACCAGAGTGGTCCCGATACCATCTTCCTTCGAGGAATCCTTTCACTCACCCTCCCGTAATTTCTACACAACAATCTCTTGATTCCCCCATTTTGACGATCCCTCTTCCTCCCCTAGATTATCCAATCTCGGATGCCCCACTACCTACTCCTCCACCCTCCCCTCCTCAATGAACTCATGCTGCTTCTAATACTAGCAACCCTCCTCCATCATCTCCTGAACCCTCTTCTCCCTCGTCGCCCAATTATTCGCCACCTATCGCCCGTTCCCCCCAAAGTCCTAGATGGTTCCCTATTGCTTCTCCCTCCCAACCTTGGAATACACTTGAATCTTTTGATGCTGTTACAATCGCTCCTCTTCTGGCTCTACACAAAGAATATTGGACTTTCGGTGTTAATATCAATTGCAATATCAATGATTTCTTCTTCTTGAGCACTTACCTTTCCATATGCAAGAATTGATTAGTCACAATATGGATAACTACCATCGTACCTGCAACCATCTTCAGCATGATAACTACTGCCTTCAATGTCAACTTCAGGAACTCCAATCAGGTCTTTCCACCTGCATTAAAGAATCCTACACTCTTGTTGAGCAGTGCAACCAAGAAGCTAAAAAAACACAATACTTTAAATGGTTTTATGCAGAGGCTATGAAGGAACACAAGATTGCTATGAAGAAGGCTAGCAATTTTGAGAAGGTAATACCCGCCACATCCAATGGATCATGGAGTTGGAACATGAGTCCATGGTGTAGAAGGTGCCACTACATGAATCATAATTCAAACTGCAACAATCAATGTAGGAGCATGAATTGTTACAACAAACTATTGAAGCTTTGTAGGAGACAAACATCTAGCTCTATACAAATGTCTCGCAACTCACGATCGCTCTATCTACTCAACTAGCAAATCTCCTGCACCTCTAGCAATGGTTGGAACAAGCTAAGGTCGACAAAGTTGAAGCCATTCAACAAGCACACATAGAGCCAAGAAGGTGGAAACATATCCCTAAGCAAGATTTTTACTTGCAAGAGGAGTTTGGTCTCCAACTAGCCAAGGCACAAAGTCAGGTTTTATTATCCACTATTGCCTCTAGTAACCAATCGTGAGCTGAGGTAGTCTTTCTAGATCCCCACAAAGTCGAGAAGTTGATGAAAATAATGATTAAGAAAATTTAGCAAACCTTCCAAGAAGCAAAGGAATCCTTCAAGTTGACCTCCGTTCACCATTTGATGAAGAACCTAAAGTTGAAGAAGGCCACCTTGCATCCTAGGCCAACATTTCGAGTTCAGGTCCTCCGGGCATACTAGTGTTAGGCCATCGGATAAATATTGTTTTTTTTTTTGTCTTCCAGTTTATGATGATGTAAATTCCAATGAAGAATCTCGACCGAAAAGCTAGGACCGTACATTGTAAGTATTCACCAAAAGTAATGAAAAGGTTTATGGGCCTATTGTGTAGAGACGACCCAGTGTGTGCTAGTGTATCACGCCAATGGTGCTTCTAGCATGTTGTTCTTCTTCACTAATGAGTTCGGTTTTTTTTTTTTGTAGTATTCTATCTATCTGTCTACATAGTTTCCGGTGCACCTTGAAGATGATAAGGGATAATTTGGAGGTGTTACCATCTTAGCCTCCTTAAGGAGAATGTGTAGGTGGAAAGAGTCCACAATAGACTCCTTGGATATGAGAGGAATCCATTAGCACTAGATCAATAGCAAAACTACTACCACACTTGGATTACACGGAATGCACACTTGAGCATTATGGAAAGAAAGAAAGCAGCTGATAATGTCTCAATTCGATCCCCCTTACTCTTAGTGGTTCTTTTACCTTGTTCAATGTTTAAGCTTCCTAGTTCGAGAAGAGAAGATCTTGATGCACACAAAGTGACACTTCTTTAACAAGAGTTGTGCTTGGGATACTTTGTTCAATGATGTATCCATCTTTGATTCCACTTTGCATTAAATGTTATGAATGATTTAGAGTGAGATTTTGGATGATGGAGTGGTCTTCCTTGTTCTTCTCCTAAGCGAAGAGGAGAAATTCAATGTCGGTGAGAGTCTTCGTATATCCCCAAAGATCCCTTCTCAAAGTGAATTCTAAGGATTTCCACTAGTTTCAAGCTTTCACTCGTAATAAGCACAATGACAATGCACTGTCTCTCTAGAGGTCCCCAAACCCTAACTCCTATGTTCAAGCGCAAGAGTCTAAGTGTACGTGGGCGATGCGAGGGGGAGTGTAGCACCAAGTTGTGCAGTTGGAGATGGGAGGCCATCCCTCAAATATTCCTAGCATGCACTCTCTTGGTGATGCAGCCCTTGATCAGTTTCGGCACTGGAAAGTATGACTTGACCTAGTCGGTTCCACACTTCCTTTGCTTCCGGAGACACCTTTCCCGACTTGATGTATGATCCGAAATTTTGCACAGCTCTCCAAAGGGGCCTATGTGGACCACTCATACGTCTAAAACATTGCCCAAATGCAAACATCCATTTGGTTGTGTAGCAAGGAAACCGTTGTTTGTAGTTACTTTGAAAGATAAGCTTTTTCTTCAAAACTTGACTTGCCACAATATATGCACAATGCGTCTAGACCCCTTTGACTTGTAGTTCCACTTTGAGGATCAATCTACACTTTGCGATTTCTATCTGGCTCATGCAAATCATTGATTGATTGTATGAGGTCTCCTAGCCTTCACCCTCCCTTTAAACACCCACAACCCTTGTTTTGTGGTATAAACTTCCCCCAAATGGATACTCAACAAATCGTGTTGTCTTTGGGCTTCAAGGGAATCATATGTTTGACCTAGAACTGCTTGACTTTGGGACTTGACGTATGCTCCATAAGATCCATGCGAGAGCTCCAAGGTCCCTTCAAACCAACTTGAAAACAAAGCACCATTTCTCTATAGTGTTGGGAGATCACGGTTTGTCATCTACATTTTTTTTCTAGATCGATCCATGAGTACCATTCTTGTGAATAGAATCCAACTCACTCTTCATGGCATGCTCCCACTTGACATGATCCTCTGTCTACATAGCCTCTTTGTAGCAAGAAGGCTCACTGGCATATGTTAGCGTAACAAAATCTAAACTTGGAACATATGTATCAGGTGGATGTGAGCCACGTGCAGAATGTCTGAATGGTTGTTGAACATGAACATGTGGAGACTGATCTGAATGGACATTCTCTTGAACATCCCTATGTGTAGCATTTTTATGCATGCTAACTAGAGGATTAGTATCCTCAAACACCACTCTTCTGACTTCAACCTCGTTAATGGGCTGTTTATGCATCTTAGACTCATTGAAAATGAAATCACTACTTCTGATCATTGACCGTGTTTCAAGATCCCATAAGCGATATCCAAATTGTCCTTCTCAACCATATCCAAGTAAAATGCATTTGTTTGACTTATGGTCCAACTTTTGTCTAATATTCTTGGGTATATGAACAAATGCTTCACACCTAAAAACTCAAAGATGATCATAATATGGTGGCTTCCCTATCCACAACTCTTGTGCCACTTTCAGACCTTTGGTAGTACTAGGTGAAAGGTTAATCACATGAACTGCAGTCAATATTACTTCTGCCCAAAAACCTTGTGAGAGGTTTGCATGATGCAACATAGAGACTACTCTATCTTGAATAGTTCTATTCAACCTCCAATCCCCACAACATCACACTGGAAAGAGTCACCAAGTCTCACAGTGCCAAGAGACTTTGCTCCATAATTAGAGAACCGTTCTCTGTGTGGTGTCACATGGAAAGAAGCACCAAAATCTAGCAGCTTTTCTTCAATCTTCACAATCGAAGTAGATGGTGCATGTAACTATTTAACATGCCCATCAACATTCTGTCCTTTACCTTTAGCATTCTTTAATGCATAACAATCTTTCTTCATATGTCCTTTCTTATGACAATAATGGCATTTGATATCCCTCTTCCTTGATTTACTTCTACTCTTATTTCGTTGACCATTCTTTTCCTTGTTCTTGCTCCTGCTACGTTGCTGATTCTTTCCTTGGTAACAATCACAAACATGGGCATGGGAGATACAGTTTGATAATCTCCAAGGTAGCGAAGATTTATTTTATCTTCACAAGAGTCTCACAGTATGATGAGGAGACTATGGAGTATTATCAGGAATACCCAAAGAGTGACTAGTTTCACTCATGCACATCACTTGACCAAGTAGTGAAGCATTTTCGCTACACTACTAAGGAAACCAAATAGATGGGATCACAAAGATGGTTTTCATGAGACAACATCAACGGGTGCTTATGTGATTCGAGTGATGGTTAGGAAGGCCATAGGTATGGCACTAGATCTATGACTTAGAGCATAGATCCCTTAGTTAGAAATAGTTGGGGTATCCAATACATATATGTATATCGGGATCTATAGAGAGGTACCCAAACCTTGTTTTAGTACCTAGGAACAAGTTAGTTTGGAATAAGAAAGGGATATCCATTGTCACACATTGACTAGAACCAAACTAACTAGTCCGGGGACATGGAACTCATTTGAGTCCACCTACATGAGTTGAGGATATGGGATTCATTAGACTCCACATATATATTCCATTACATATATATGGAATATATAAGGTATGACACCATGAATTGGAAGAAGGTTGCACTAGTATGGGATGGTGGAAACGACTTCCCTTTGAGCACTCTTCTTCTATGCCCAGGAAGAAAAGGACTCATCATTCATTGCTTCATGTCTCACTAGATCAGAGGATAGCTCTTAGTAGACATCTCCTTAGGATCGGGAGTTGTCCTTCATAGTTTAGGGAAGATTTATTCATCCAGTAGAGAATGTGATAGGTGATCTTATCACCATTGGTATCACATACTCATTTTCAGTTTTTCAGGAAGGATAATTCCATTATTTTGATGGGATCATATAGATCCATGCATAGAGGATGGTTGGGAGGCATAGCTCTTTGGTATGGATACACATGTCATATCCTTGCTAACCATTTTTCATAGAGGGTTTTGGCTCTTATAAGGAATTTGTTTTCTCCACTCTTCACTACATATGCCTTCATTAGTTATGGGAGATTCATTCTCATGTGAGACTTCAAGAGTAACGCATTATGTAGAAAGGAAGCTTGGTGGCTGGGTGGAAAAGGTAAGCATTCATCTCTATGTGCAAACTGTACAGATCGGGTAGGATTCCGCAATGGCGTTGGATTCTGAAGGTGAGAAAAAGAGATGATGCGAGCATCATCCTCATCTTCTGACAAGCCAACCACCCCCGATAAGTGCATAGCTCCAATTCCTTGGACCTCAAGTGCACAAGGGAAAACATGGCCGCCAAGCGTTCTACCCCTATTCCTTCGATTGTTGAATCAAGTTAGACTCCAACCAGAGTGGTCCTGATACCATCCTCCTTCGAGGAATCCTTTCACTCACCCTCCCATAATTTCTACACAACAATCTCTTGATTCCCCCATTTTGACGATCCCTCTTCCTCCCCTAGATTATCCAATATCGGACGCCCCACTACCTACTCCCCCACCCTCCCCTCCTTAATGAACTCATGCTGCTTCTAATACTAGCAACCCTCCTCCGTCATCTCCTGAACCCTCTTCTCCCTCGTTGCCCAATTATTTGCCACCTATCGCCCGTTCCCCCCAAAGTCCTAGATGGTGCCCTATTGCTTCTCCCTCCCAACCTTGGAATACACTTGAATCTTCTGATGTTGTTAGAATCGCTCCTCTTCTGGCTCTGCACAAAGAATATTGGACTTTCGGTGTTAATATCAATTGCAATATCAATGAGTTCTTCTTCCTGAGCACTTACCTTGTCCATATGCAAGAATTGATTAGTCACAATATGGATAACTACCATCGTACCTGCAACCATCTTCAGCATGATAACTACTGCCTTTAATGTCAACTTCAGGAACTCCAATCAGGTCTTTCCACCTGCATTAAAGAATCCTACACTCTCGTTGAGCAGTGCTACCAAGAAGCTAAAAAAACACAATACTTTAAATGGTTTTATGCAGAGGCTATGAAGGAACACGAGATTGCTATGAAGAAGGCTAGCAATTTTGAGAAGGTAATACCTGCCACATCCAATGGATCATGGAGTTGGAACATGAGTCCATGGTGTAGAAGGTGTCACTACATGAATCATAATTCAAACTGCAACAATCAATGTAGGAGCATGAATTGTTACAACAAACTATTGAAGCTTTGTAGGAGACAAACATCTAGCTCTCTACAAATGTCTCGCAACTCACGATCGCTCTATCTGCTCAACTAGCAAAGCTCCTGCACCTCTAGCAATGGTTGGAACAAGCTGAGGTCGACAAAGTTGAAGCCATTCAACAAGCACACATAGAGCTAAGAAGGTGGAAACATATCCCTAAGCAAGATTTTTACTTGCAAGAGGAGTTTGGTCTCCAACTAGCCAAAGCACAAAGTCAGTCTATATTATCCACTATTGCCTCTAGTAACCAATCGTGAGCTGAGGTAGTCTTTCTAGATCCCCACAAAGTCGAGAAGTTGATGAAAATAATTATTAAGAAAATTTAGCAAACCTTCCAAGAAGCAAAGGAATCCTCCAAGTTTGACCTCCGTTCACCATTTGATGAAGAACCTAAAGTTGAAGAAGGCCACCTTGCATCGTAGGCCTACATTTCGAGTTCAGGTCCTCCGGGCATACTAGTGTTAGGCCATCGGATAAATATTGTATTTTTTTTGTCTTCCAGTTTATGGTGATGTAAATTTCAATGAACAATCTCGACCGAAAAGGTAGGACGGTACATTGTAAGTATTCACCAAAAGTAATGAAAAGGTGTATGGGCCTATTGTGTAGAGACGACCCAGTGCTAGTGTATCGCACCAATGGTGCTTCTAGCATGTTGTTCTTCTTCACTAATGAGTTCGGTTTTTTTTTTGTAGTACTCTATCTATTTGTCTACATAGTTTCCGGTGCACCTTGAAGATGATAAGGGATAATTCGGTGTCGAAGTTATCTTTTGGGGTCGTCGAGTGTTTGTGTAGTGCAAGTGTGTAGCAATGTGATAGAAGTAGGGTGACTTAACTCTGAACTACTCTATCCAGTGGAGGTATATTCATTTTTGTATTCCAACCATTAGAGATACAAGATACCATCTACTGTATTTTGATGATAATTCTATATTCTTGAAGATTGGTGATGAAGATTACCGATTTACTATGTATTTCAATACTTTAGTTGGTTGTAATCCACTAGTTTGGAGATTTGAATAGGTTAAAAAACTTACAGCAATCTAAGTCATCCCACCCAAGAACCCAAAGTTGACTTATTCCTATTTTGAATAAAAAGGAAGAAAAGAGGTTAACACATGTGTTCGAAATAGGTGGCGGCACATTTTTTAGGAATATTTGAGCCACTTCCATCATTCATTTGCACATGTCCAAATTTTCATTCTCTGTGTGAGGTCTTGCATAATAGTTCTCCCTAATATCCATTTGCACATGTCCAAATTTTCGTTCTCTATGTGAGCTCTATGTAGGTGGCAAGAGTCCACAATCAACTGCTTGGATATGAGAGGAATCCATGAGCACTAAGTCAATCGATGAGGTCCATGCCCATTCACTCTTACATACATAAGAGGGATCTCATTTTCCCTTCAATGTTGGGTAGGAATACTAGATCCTCGTGTAGATCATGCATATGCATGCCTATCGATACAAATATGATGTTTGCTTCACTTTTTCCAACTCACTAAGTGCATCGAATATGTTTCTAGGTTTTGTGTATGATGATTTTACTCTTAAATATACAAGAGGGATTTCATGTTCCCCTTCAAGATTGGATAGGAATACTAGCTCCTCGTGTAGAACATGCATATGCATGCCTATCGATATGAATATGATTTTGTTTCTTCACTTTCCAGCTCACTAAGTGTATCCAATAGGTTTCTAGGTTTTGTGTGTGATGATTTTACACTTGTCCTCGTGGGCACATGACTTCTCTTACTCACTCTCATACGTGGTCTCATGTTGTGCCCAAGTGTGCTTTGTGACTTTTGTTTGCCTATAATGTTAGTTGATCCCAAAATCATAAAGTGACCAAGTGTCAGTGCTTATGCTTCAATTTGTGGATAATCACAGACAATGTATGCAAGGCATTCAATTTCACACACTCATGCACCAATAGTCTTGTGTTCTCTCAAGAGATTGACCTCAAGAGAGTTGAGTGTGGAGGTGTTACCATCTTAGCCTCCTTAAGGAGAATGTGTAGGTGGAAAGAGTCCACAATAGACTCCTTGGATATGAGAGGAATCCATTGGCACTAGATCAATAGCAAAACTACTACCGCACTTGGATTACACGGAATGCACACTTGAGCACTATGGAAAGAAAGGAAGCAGCTGATAATGTCTCAATTCGATCCCCCTTACTCTCACTGGTTCTTTTACCTTGTTCAATGTTTAAGCTTCCTAGTTCGAGAAGAGAAGATCTTGATGCACACAAAGTGACACTTCTTTAACAAGAGTTGTGCTTGGGATACTTTGTTCAATGATGTATCCATCTTTGATTCCACTTTGCATTAAATGTTATGAATGATTTAGAGTGAGATTTTGGATGATGTATCTTGCAAAGTCTTTGCATTTTACCTTGAGCTTCAGCTTCCCGAAGTGATGGAGTGGTCTTCCTTGTTCTTCTCCTAAGCGAAGAGGAGAAATTCAATGTGGGTGAGAGTCTTCGTATATCCCCAAGGATCCCTTCTCAAAGTGAATTCTAAGGATTTCCACTAGTTTCAAGCTTTCACTCGTAAGAATAGTGGCGCCATAGATGCATTATGCTTTATCCTTGGTGGACACGTGTAATAAGCACAATGACAATGCACTGTCTCTCTAGAGGTCCCCAAACCCTAACTCCTATGTTCAAGCGCAAGAGTCTAAGTGTACGTGGGCGATGCAAGGGGGAGTGTAGCACCAAGTTGTGCAGTTGGAGATGGGAGGCCATCCCTCAAATATTCCTAGCATGCACTCTCTTGGTGATGCAGCCCTTGATCAGTTTCGGCACTGGAAAGTATGACTTGACCTAGTCGGTTCCACACTTCCTTTGCTTCCGGAGACACCTTTCCCGACTTGATGTATGATCCGAAATTTTCCACAGCTCTCCAAAGGGGCCTATGTGGAGCCACTCATACGTCTAAAACATTGCCCAAATGCAAACATCCATTTGGTTGTGTAGCAAGGAAACCGTTGTTTGTAGTTACTTTGAAAGATAAGCTTTTTCTTCAAAACTTGACTTGCCACAATATATGCACAATGCGTCTAGACCCCTTTGACTTGCAGTTCCACTTTGAGGATCAATCTACACTTTGCGATTTCTATCTGGCTCATGCAAATCACTGATTGATTTTATGAGGTCTCCTAGCCTTCACCCTCCCTTTAAACACCCACAACCCTTGTTTTGTGGTATAAACTTCCCCCAAATGGATACTCAACAAATCGTGTTGTCTTTGGGCTTCAAGGGAATCATATGTTTGACCTAGAACTGCTTGACTTTGGGACTTGACGTATGCTCCATAAGATCCATGCGAGAGCTCCAAGGTCCCTTCAAACCAACTTGAAAACAAAGCACCATTTCTCTATAGTGTTGGGAGATCACGGTTTGTCACCTACATTTTTTTTCTAGATCGATCCATGAGTTTCCTTTCGTTGCTTAAGGTTCATGTAGTCTTCTCGACACCTAATTTTCCTTCAACTTCCCTTATTATTAGCAAACAAGGAGTTGTTTCTTTGTCATGTCAATTTCTTGGACTTGTGTGATTCTTATGCCCTTCGTTGTACTTGTTAGCAAATCACGATGTCTCTAGCGATTTGTTGGACATTGCTTTGATATCAACAAGAGTGGCACTACCTACTAAGTTGACAAGGGCCTCGGGGCAATAATGTTGATGAAGGCAGCAGCATCTACACAACCTTTGAAGTGTGTGTGACGATGAGAGTAGTCTCGTCTCATTGCAGTTGCGAGTCCGAGTAGTGGCTTTAGAATAGTAGTCGGAAAGTGGGGAGATAAAGGCAGGCGGCCGTGTCCCAGACTAGGCAAATGGCCGTACGTTAAAAACCTGAGATATGGCTTTTCCGTTGCCGGGACTTGAACCCGGGTCGCTCGGGTGAGAGCCGAGTATCCTAACCGACTGGACTACAACGGAGCTGGCCGACGTCGCTGACGTGGCACTGTTGGTGGAAGCCCCAGCTATCAACGAAAAGTGATGAAGATCACACTTTCAAAAACTTAGTAGAAAATGCCCTCACCTCTAAATAGCGCATGCAATCATCATGTCATTTGAGTATGATAAACTGATATATATATATATATATATATATATATATATATATATATATATATATATATATATATATATATATATATATATATATATATATATATATATATATATGTGTGTGTGTGTGTGACGACGAGAGAAGAAGCTCTTCTATGTTTGCCAAACAAAACAGACGAATCGAATCTTGCGCTTATCACGACAAAAAGTGCAATGCAAACATAACCCTCTCATTTCTCTTCCGTATCCTTACAAAATGAACATCATCCACATTCTAGAGGAGGAGACTTACAAAGAAATTCGTGGATGGTGTGCAGTATTTGGGGAGGGACTCACACTCACACATGCAAAAAATCCCCCATCCAAACCCCCTCTCCTTCATAACAGTTCATACCAACAATCCCCATGGATGGTACACACAGAGTTGGCAAGGGACTCACACATGTGGATGTGGAAAAATCACCCATACAAAGTCTCTTCCATAATGATTCATACCAAGCGAAGGATGGTGCCAAAAGGGCACGCCGCCACTGCCCTAGCAATATCACAATCAAGTATGCACGCATGCTTGCCTTTTTCTTTTTGTTTCCTTCCTCCCCTTCTTTCCTTTTCCTTCTTAAGTGGGAACTTCGGGAGTAGTGTGCTCTGCTAATGAGATAGGGATGCATATGCACAACGGCTCATTTTCATCAAATTCAAGGGACTCATAATCGTGCATATAAAGGGCTAGCCATAAGAAATCACTTGAACTTGTGAGTTTGTATGTCTATGGCTCATTCAAAGATAGAGAACTTGGAAAAGGAAAGCCCAGCTCCGAGCAGCCCAGCCAAGAATACACTCCTTGTCTTTCACCTCCTCATCCTCGTTTCGTTGTGCTCCCATGGCTTGTTCGCTGCCATTAGACTCGCCAACCAGTTTTAAAGCTCTCGCTCAAGCTTGTATCCGAGACTTCTTGTGTTCTCTCTAGAGATTTCTTGTCTTTTTTTTCCAATTCATTCTGGCATTCATCGAATAGGTCCTTCAATGTTGTTATCTCTTCATCCAATGTCTTCCAACGTGGTGTTCTTTGATTCCACATTGTCAATGAGTATCTTCTTGTAATTGGATTCCAACTCTTTCTATTCTTCCTCAAAGTAGTGTTGTTGTAATTGGATTCCAACTCTTTCTATTCTTCCTCAAAGTAGTGTCCTGGGACATCACCAAATCCACCTTTAGTAACGTTTCTACCATCTCTTTCTCCATGTTGGTCCTTCAATTATGAGATTTTCTTTGAAACTTTTGCATTCATTTCTACCGTCTGTATGGTTGCAGATTCTATGGTTTCATCAATTTCTACCGTCTGTATGGTTGCAGATTCTATGGTTTCATCAATTTCTACCATCTGCATCTAAGTATCCATGGCACTCTGCATCATTCATCTCACTAATGGCTTCAACGGATTGGCATCAATGTTTAACCGAGTAGACATTGGGAGTGATGGTGGTACATTAGATCTAGCTTCATTTCCTCTCACCATATGTAAAAGTTTGTTGAAGGAATGTATGAACTTCAATAACATATTTGGTTGTGACATAGGAGTGACACTTGTACTCACTTGTATTGGAGATCCCTCCATTGTTTCTACTTGTTTTTCAACCTCTCAATGTACAAAATCTTCTTGTTGGTCTTCAAGGGTGTCCTAAATTTGATTTCATTCATCCCAATTCCATCATCATTAGTGTATTCTTTCAGTTCGATGTTCATTCGTTGATCATCCTTTTCTTCATCATCAATTCTAGAATAGGAGCTAATATCCTTGCTTTTCTTATTGATATATTTTGGTAGTGATGTGGTTAAACACATTAGGACCATGGGGGCACTTTTTTCCCTCTTTAGGAGGTTTTTTTCCCTGTAGCTTGTATATACACCTATAACCCTAACAGATCATTTATCTTTGTACATTCTCTTGTAAATACATTTAGTATTGTGTGTGTGCTCCAAGCTTCTTCCTCTTCCTTGTGTTGTTCCCGTGCTTCTGTAGAACTCTAACTCCAACAATCAGTATCAAAGCAGGCGACCGCTTCATCTAGGGCATCCTCAACATCCCTTGAATCATAGTCATAGCATACTCATGAAAACTTATGAGCATACTTAGCCTCTGAATGCACTATCATAGCACCTATGTAGGAAATTTTGTCTTTTTTGTGCCAAACACATATACAAGTTTCGGTTCCCTAGTATAAGCTCCTTGAATTTTGCTATAGGTTTAACAAAACTTGAAAGTGTAGTTTTGTTCGACGTTTTAAGATACAGTCATTTTTCTCCATCAAGGTATCTTAGTCAGTGGCCATGGCCAAAAGCAATGATGTATTTCATATGTTAGCTATTGACGATGAGTTTGATGGTACTACCACGAATGGCATTCCAGATTCATATCAAAGTTTTGCTTCTACTCTTTGATTGATGATGAAAGGCAATCCAAATGCCATAACATTTCAAGAGTTAGTCTTTGCTCTGTTGAACTTGTGATTTTTCATATTGTGATTTTTCATATTGTATGTCTATGGCTCATTCAAAGATAGAGAACTTGGAAAAGGAAAGCCCAGCTCCGAGCAGCCCAGCCAAGAATACACTCCTTGTCTTTCGCCTTCTCATCCTTGTTTCATTGTGCTCCCATGGCTTGTTCGCTGCCATTAGACTCGCCAACCAGTTTTAAAGCTCTTGCTCAAGCTTGTATCCGAGACTTCTTCTGTTCTCTCTAGAGATTTCTTGTCTTTTTTTTCCAATTCATTCTGGCATTCATCGAATAGGTGTTATCTCTTCATCCAATGGCTTCCAACGTGGCGCATTTCTTCTTTGATTCCACATTCTCAATGAGTATCTTCTTGTAATCGGATTGCAACTCTTTCTATTCTTCCTCAAAGTAGTGTTCTGGGACATCACCAAATCCACCTTTAGTAACGTTTCTACCATCTCTTTCTCCATGTTGGTCCCTCAATTATGAGATTTTCTTTGAAACTTATGCATTCATTTCTACCGTCTGAATGGTTGCAAATTCTATGGTTTCATCAATTTCTACCATCTACATCTAAGTATCCATGGCACTCTGCATCATTCATCTCACTCATGGTTTCAACGGATTGGCATCAATGTTTAACCGAGTAGACATTGGGAGTGATGGTGGTACATTAGAGCCACCTTCATTTCCTCTCACCATGTGTAAAAGTTTGTTGAAGGATTGTATGAACTTCAATAACATATTTGGTTGTGACATAGGAGTGACACTTGTACTCACTTGAGTTGATTCTACCACATATACCTCTTGGGCCTTATTCCTTCTCGCTTCTGAGGGTATGAAAGCTATTGACTCATTCCTTTTCGCAATCACGCTAATGGGTAAGGGTGGCTCCTCGCTATCATCTAATAACTATTCTCATTCTTCCTATTGTTACGTCTCCAACAACATTGCTTGCTTAGTAGAAGTTGAACTGGCATGTACTACGAAGTCTAGACATAGCCCAAGAAAGCGTATTGGAGATCCCTCCATTGTTTCTACTTGTTTCTCAACCTCTCAATGTAATAAATCTTCTTGTTGGTCTTCAAGGATGTCCTAAATTTGATTTCATTCATCCCAATTCCATCACCATTAGTGTATTCTTTCAGTTCGATGTTCATTCGTTGGTCATCCTTTTCTTCATCATCAATTCTAGAATAGGAGCTAGTATCCTTGCTTTTCTTATTGATATATTTTGGTAGTGATGTGTATGAACACATTAGGACCACGGGGGCTCTTTTTTCCCTCTTTAGGAGGTTTTTTTCCCTGCAGCTTGTATATACACCTATAACCCTAACGGATCATTTATCTTTGTACATTCTCTTGTTAATACATTCAGTATTGTGTGTGTGCTCCAAGCTTCTTCCTCTTCCTTGTGTTGTTCCCGTGCTTCCATAGACCTCCAACTCCAACAATTAGTATCAAAGCAGGCGACCGCTTCATCTAGGGCATCCTCGACATCGTTTCAATCACAGTTGTAGCATACTCATGAAAATTGGTGAGCATACTCCACCTCTGAATGCACTATCATAGCACCTATGTAGGAAATAGTTGGGTGGCTCATCACTATCATAGCACCTATGAGGTTCGTGTTGCTTACTTTCGAAAATAGTTGGGTGGCTCATCACTATCATCTAATAACTATTCTCATTCTTCCTAGTGTTACATATCCAACAACATTGCTTGCTTAGTAGAAGTTGAATTAACATGTACCTCACATGGATGAGCACATATGGACACCTTCTTGTCAATTTAGGTGTATTTACCTTTGGATAAATGTAAAAGCAAAGAAAGTAAGGAATCTCGTGAAGTTAGGGAGCTAAACCCACAAATAATGTGGTAGAAAGAATCAATTCAATTCATCCATAAAGTGTAAGGTAGAGAGAGTCATTCTTAGAGTTATTGAGTTACATCATTAAGAATATCATGAGCTCAACTCATTTATGAGTAATCCACTACACATCCCTTGTATCATATATTCATTATCATATACATTTTGATAGATTTATTCAAGAACATCTCTGTCTATAGTTCTCTATTGCATCTTCGTTATTCATTAAGTTTGATTCATCAAATCACGAGATATGAAGTGAGGAAGTCAAGTGTGACTGCACATCATCTTGTTCCTAAAATGTCAAGATGACCCCCCTAAGTTCTCCTTCTTCCTATTGTTATGTGTCCAACAACATTGCTTGCTTAGTAGAAGTTGAATTGACATGTACTACGAAGTCCAGACATAGCCCAAGAAAGCGTATTGGAGATCCCTCCATTGTTTCTACTTGTTTCGCAACCTCTCAATGTACAAAATCTTCTTGTTTCTACCTATCACCCTAACGGATCATTTATCTTTGTACATTCTCTTGTTAATACATTTAGTATTGTGTGTGTTCTCGAAGCTTCCATAGACCTCTAACTCCAACAATTAGTATTAGAGCAGGTGAACGCTTCATCTAGGGCATCCTCGACATCGTTTCGATCACAGTCACAACATACTCATGAAATTGGTGAGCATACTCGGATTCTGAATGCACTACCATAGCACCTATGTAGGAAATTTTGTCTTTTTTGTGCCAAACACATATACAAGTTTCGGTTCCCCAGTATACGCTCCTCGAAATCTGCTATAGGTTTAGCAAAACTTGACGGTGTAGTTTTGTTCAACAATTTGAGATACAATCATTTTTCTGCATCAAGGTATTTTAGTCTGTGGCCATAGCCAAAAGCAATGATGTATTTCATATGTTATCTATTGAGGATGAGTTGGATGGTAGTAATAACCCATTATGGGCATATATGATGCATCATGTATTGGTTGCAAAAGCACTATGGAATATTGTGCACGGTGTTGAAAAACTTCCTACTACATTTGCAAATACATTTACTGAAGGTGATGCAGATGGCATTGAAGATGGTGATCTTTAGGTTCCTGTTAGTGTTGTGGTTCCTGCTGCAACTACTGTAGAGCAACTTTGTTGGGCTGGCAAAGATGCTCAGGCACATGAAAATGTTCTTGTTGGTCTTTGTTTGAACTCAAGGTCAGGAATGAGGCACAAGAACATAGTCAAGAAGTGCACACACAAGAAGAAGAAGAAGCAAGTAGGGAGCTCCAAGAAGTACATGTCAAATTTTCTGAAGGAATTCCTATAAAAATAGTGATTTTCATCACTAAAATCCATCATAAATAACATTTCATATTTTTGTAACTCCATTTTGTTCAAGCCGAGGAGTCCTCGAGCTTGAGTATTCGGAGTAATAACCCATTATGGGCATATATGATGCATCATGTATTCGTTGCAAAAGCACTATGGAATATTGTGCACGGTGTTGAAAAGCTTCCTACTACATTTGAAATACATTTTCTAAAGGTGATGCAGATGGCATTGAAGATGGTGATCTTTAGGTTCTTGTTAGTGTTGTGGTTCTTGCTGCAACTACTGTAGAGAAACTTTGTTGGACTGGCAGAGATGCTCAGGCACATGTATTGATAGCCTTGTCTGTCAAATGTGTCATTATTCCTCACATTCACTCCTTCAAAACAAGAAAGGATGCTTTGGATACACTTATCGGTTTATACCACATAAGGAATGAGGATCGTGTTGCTTACACCTCTAGAAACATGAAATGGTATCTTCTCTACCCAAACTTGAGTTAACTGGTAAACATGTCTGTGAAGGCTGTATTTAAGGCAAAACGCAGCATTCCTCCTTTCCAAAAGATGGTTCAGTATGAGCTACTCAAAAATTGCAGCTTGTTCACAGTGATGTTTGTGGTCCTATGCAAACACCTTCTTTTGGGAGCTACCTTTATTTCGTGACTTTCATTGATGATTTTTCTAGGCATGCATGGGTATATCAATTGAAAGAAAAAAGCAAAAATGGACTCCCTCGGTTCTAAATTTTTGAGATACAACCATTTTTCTACATCAGGGGTAGTTGAAAGCAATGATGTATTCTGTATGTTGGCTGTTGGCGATAAGTTGGATTGTACTAATTACCAATTATGGGCATATATGATGTGTCATGTATTGGCTACACAAAAGGAGTGTGGAATATTGTGCGTTGTGCTAAGAAATGTCCTACTACAAATACAGTTATTGAAGGTGATGCAAATGGTGTTGAAGATGGTCATCATCAGGTTCATGTTCATGTTGTGGTTCCTGTTGCACCTACTGTGGAGCAACTTTGTTGGGATGGGAAAGATGCTCAGGCATGTGCATTGATAACCTTATCTATCAAGCATGCCATTATTCCTCACATTGGCTCCTCCAAAAAAAACAAAGGATGCTTGGGATACACTTACCACTTTATACTAGGCAAGGAATGAGGCTCCTGTTTCTTACTTTTGAAAATAGCTGGAGAGTGAGCACATGAATGAAGGATATTCCATGAAGAGTTGTTCGACAAAGATCAAAGATTTGAAGGAGCAATTGCTTTTTATTGATGAAGTCTTTGCTAGATAGAGTCATTCTTAGAGTTATTGAGTTACATCGAACGATGTTCCAAAGTACCTAGTAGTTGTAAATGCATTAATTTGAAGCCAAAGTAGTCTAATAAGCATCCGTGGAGTCAACTTGGCTGGGTAGAGCACATTTTGTGTCACACGCTCATCTCTAGAGCATACAAATCCACCTCCTGTTGGAGCAAGTCTATGACAAACCTAAGTATTGGCTTGAGTCCCACAAAGTCATAGAAGAAGCCTTAAAATGAAGACTATGTAAAGTTCACTTGTGAACTACCTCTTGTAAGTTTTCAAGACTTTACTTAATGTAAAAGTGAAAGAATCTTAAGTGGTTGAGTCCACTTGATCAAAAAGGGAAAGAGGAGCCACGAATTCGTGATTTGTGGTAGGTAGAGAATCAAATCAATCACTAATTGATTGGACAGTGATTGAGGGAAGTTAGCCTCCCAAGCTCAACTATAAATAGATGGCAGTTTTATTCGTGGTTAGAGAGACCTATGTGAAGACCTCCAAGAGCTAAGCTTTATGCCATATCAAGGTGTGATTCCAAGGCACACATATGTATCAGTAAGTCCATTGTATTGTACAAGCAGTATACTTTCATTTTCATGACCATTTGAGTTCATATTTCCATGTTCTTGTGAAGTGTACTACTCATTGCCATATCTCTCAGTTTTCTCAGTCAGATTGCAGAGATGGTTTATCTGAGCTTGGTGCATCCTTTTTAGTCATTTAACTTGGTAAAGTTAGCTCTACAAGTCTACTATACTCTCACCAATTTTCATTTCATTTGGGTGTTTCAATCTTCAGTTATGTTCAGTTGAAGTCAACAGTGTCTATTCATTTTCACTTCTCTATCAGGTACCTGACTTTTTTACTCATCTTGTAAGAGCTGTTTCTCAGTGTGTACTTACCCACATTCAATGATTTAAATGTTATTGGATTCAGCATACTGTCTAGTATAAGCATACAAATTTTCATAATCATTGGATTCTTAAATCTTGAGTTATGTTCATTTTTCGGCTCACTGGTCTCATTACTATAGCAGCCCGTGAAAATCGGGATGATGTCATCACTTGTTAAACATCGTTCTCAGTGTGTGGTTCATTATATTTTATGAGATTACTCTTGAAAGTTAGCGCTTTAAGTTAACTATACTTCCCCAAGAGGAATTAAGCTAATTGCTACTGTGCTCAGTGAATTATGCAAAACACTGGACAGGTGTATGAACCCAAATAGCAAGTTCTTCACCTCTGAGCTAACTCCAACTTATCTGTTTTGATCTATCTTTTTGAGGGTGGTATTCCAAGGTACATAGGGTGTCTAATACATCCATTCGCAAGCTAAAATGGCCCACCACATACTCCTAGAGTTCATTTGGCTGGTGTAGCTCAAGGATTTTGCAACACCTCTTCATCTTCAAGCACATACTTATCCATCTCTTCACAGTGGTATCAGCGCAAGGTTGGACAACATGGCAGATGGATTTCCTTCATCAATTGACAAATTGGACAGAGGTAACTACTCAGCTTAGTCATTAAGAATGGAAGCTCATCTCCAAGGTAGAATTTTATATGGTTATGTAGCTAGAGATGAAGTTATGCCAAGTTTCAGGAACAAAAGTCAACCACACACAAGAAGAGCAAGAAAGATTGAGCACATGGTGCTCCAAGAATGCACTTGCAAGGTCTTATCTCCTCAACTGTATCTCAGATCTTTTGTTCCCTCACATCAGAAGTTGTAAGACATCTCAGGAAGTGTGGGATGCACTTGAAGCCTTCTTCTTTTAAATCACTAAAGCTAGGAAGCATCAACTATGGCTGGATTTCACAACTCTCAAGAAGGCTCCCAAACAAAATGTGACTGATTTTGTCACAAAGCTCAAGGACATAGCAGATCAGTTGGGAAGCATTGGAGAGGTAATAGATGAAGAGCAAATTGTAAGGCAGGTCATCAATGGCTTGAAGGCAGATGACAAGTGGGAAGCATTCACCACAGCTATGGATTTTTACATGGACATGCATGTACCTGATTTCAATACACTCATTGGACAACTACTTACTCAAGGGGTAAAGCTTATCAAAAATAGAGAAAGCTCTAAAGGTAATCAATCTTGACCTTTATGCACTGATAAAAGCAAGTCCAAAGATAACAAAGGAAAGGCAAAGAAAGTGGATGATGAAGCAGGTACATATGAAGCTAACTATGTAGGTAGAGGAAGACATGGCAGAGGTAGAGGAAGAGGAGGTAGACAAGGCAGGGGGAGATCCCAAGACTCAAACTCATGTTCTATTTGTGGATTAACTAATCATACAATTGAAAATTGCTTTAGGAATTCCAGGAAACAAAGAGGCAGAGGATACAATAGAGGAAGTTATGGCTACTCAAGAGGAAGGTTCAACAATTATCATGGCAACTACAACAACTACAATCTTTCAAACTATCCAGGAGGCTACAAAGGAAGGAGAGACTTCACTAACTACACAGAAGACTCAAACAAAGAGGATTCATTATTGATCATGAACATGGCTATGCCACAAGGTAAATCTGATGAGCATGTTTCTACATAGATTCAGGTTGTTCAAATCATGTGGTAGGAAATCTGGCACTCCTATCAGATTTAGAAGATCCAAGGAATAAGCATGAGGTACAAACAAGAGATGACGCAAGACATCCTGTGGAGAAAATAGGAAATTTCAAAGCACCTGATGGAGACATCAACCTACTCAGTAAGGTACTCTATGTCCTTACCATTACAAAGAATTTGATAAGTGTTGGGCAGATAGTAGAGAAAGGGTTGCAAGTGAGGTTCACAAAAGCAGGAGAATTTGTTGAAGATCCAAGTCAAGGATTCAGAAGAATTGCAAAAGGTAAAAAGACAGGTAGATTGTTCACATTTGAATTACAAGACACTAGAAACATTGCTCTCTTTAATTATGGTAGTGAGACACTCACAGAATTAGAAGTATGGCACAAAAGGTTAGCACATATTGGTGAAAGGTCATTAAAGCAAATTTGCAGGGACCAAAGTGTACTTGGACTCCCTAATTTGTCAAAACAGCATATGATTTATAAGTGTAGTGCATGTCAATTTGGAAAGTCTCATAGGTTACCATTCATGAAGAGAGGTTATATGCATGGAGATCTCTTGGAGTTGGTTCATACAGATGTATGGGGACCTAGCAAGGAAGCATCAATATCTGGATCAAGGTATTATGTCTCCTTTATTGATGATTGCAGCAGATGGACTATCCTATTCTTTATGAAACACAAAGATGAAGTTTTTTCATGTTTCAAAAGATATTTGGCTCTTGTGGAGAATCAAATAGGTAAATCACTAAAAAGGCTAAGGTCAGATGGAGGGGGAGAAAACTTCTCCCATGAGTTTGATTATTTTCTTCAAGAAAGAGGAATCAAAAGAGAGGTAACTACAAGGTAAACTCCTGAGCAAAATGGAGTGGTAGAAAGGAGGAATAGGACAATTGTTGAAGCTGCAAGGTCCATGTTAAATGAAAAGCATTTGCCTAATTATCTATGGGCTGAGGCTGTATCTACAACCACTTACTTGATGAACAGGTTGCCTTCAAAATCCCTTGATGGGATGACTCCATATGAGGCTTGGAATGGAAGAAGAACAAGCTTAGATCATTGTAAAATTTTTGGATGTATTGCTTTTGCTCATGTTCCTTCACAGGTTAGAGGCAAGATGGATCCAAAGGCAGAAAGGTGTGTATTTATTGGATATGACAACAATCAAAAGGGCTACACGTTATACAACCCTACCAACAAAGGATTCTTGGTAAGCAGAGATGTAGTTTTTTATGAAAACAAATGAAGATTCATGCAGGAAGGTCAATTTACCATATGATCTTGAAGAAGATTTTCCTAAGCTTGGTAGAGAAAAACCAAAGATTGAAGAACTCAACACCTCAGAGGATGATGAAGAATCTCAAATGCAAAAGATCAAAGCATGGAAGTCTAAAGGTAAAGCGAAATTGCAGGAACTTGGACATGAGGCAGAATCATCACATCATGGCCTAAGAAGATCTATGAGGGAAAAAGAAAAAACCATAAAGGTATGTGTTGATACCTCATTAGTAACTAAACATTCTATCTACATAGCACAGGACATAAACCAAGAGGAGCCATCATCATTTGAAGAGGCCAAAGCAAAAACAGAATGGAAGCATGCAATGAAGGAAGAGATTGAAGCACTTGAGGAAAACAACACTTGGGATTTGGTGCCCAAGACTTCATCCATGAAGGTAATAGGCTCAAGATGGGTCTATAAACTCAAGAAGAATTCTGATGGTTCCATTAACAGGTATAAGGCAAGGCTTGTAGCAAAAGGCTTTGCACAAACTCAGGGAATTGATTATGAGGAGACCTTCTCTCCTGTGGCAAAGATGCCAACTATTAGGGTTTTGCTTAGTATTGCCTCTTCCAAGAATTAGAAGATATTTCAATTAGATGTAAAGAATGCATTCTTGAATGGTTGGATAACAGAAGAGGTATATATGGCACAACCACCTAGATTTGAGAATCAAGTTTATCCTGATTATGTGTGTAAACTTAACAAAGCATTGTATGGTCTCAAGCAAGCCCAACAGCTTGGAATTTCAGACTTGTTTCATTCTTGCAGGACAAAGGCTTTCAACCAGGCAAGGCAGATCCTTCACTCTTTATTAAAAAGAGTAATAATGAGATCATCTACCTATGTGTATATGTAGATGATATTATATTGACATGAAATGATGCAGATGGTATGAAGAAGATCAAAGATCAGATGAGAGAAGAGTTCAAGATAAGTGATTTGGCTTCAGTTACCTACTTCCTAGGCTTGGAAGTTGTCTACAAAGATCATGGATTGTTTCTGGTACATTAAGGACATGCTAGGAATATTCAAGATGCAAGATTGTAAGATTGTAGGTACTCCAATGGAGGTCAATCACAAATTGAGCTCACATGAAGGTGAACTCATAGAGGACATCACATCATATCAAAGTCTAGTGGGTAGTCTCAACTATGCCACATTGACAAGAGTAGATATATGTTACAGTGTGAGTGTGCAAAGTCAATTTATGCACACACCAAGGAAACCACATATGGATGCTCCCAAAAGGATTCTCAAGTATCTCAAAGGAACCATAAATGAAGGACTTTATTATCCTTATGTATCTGATTTAGGTTTGAAGCTGTTTTTTGATGCAGATTGGGCTCGCTCCAAGGAAGATAGAAGGAGCACTTCAGGTTATCTTACCTTTGCAGGTTCAAAGCTTATTTCATGGTCATCTAAGAAGCAACCCACAGTTGCTCTCTCTTCTACTGAAGCTGAATATAGAGGTCTTGCCATAGCTACACAAGAAGCTATGTGGATGAATACATTATTAAAAGATCTTGGATTGGAGTTTGGAACTCCAACTATTTATGGTGACAATATGAGTTCTATTCATTTGGCTGCTAATCCTATTTTTCATACAAGGACTAAACATATTGAAGTTCATTATCACTATGTACGAGAGAAGGTTCTAAGCAAAGAGATTCAAATATCATATGTGTCCACTCATCAACAATGTGCAGATATTCTAACCAAAGCATTGGATGGTACAAAGCTTTGCAAATTCAAGTCTATGATTGGTTTGGAGGTAATCTTGGAAGATTGAAGACCTCAAGAATACTTGGCTTGAGGGGGAGGTGTTGGAGCAAGTCTATGACGAGCCTAAGTATGGGCTTCAGTCCCACAAAGTCATAGAAGAAGCCTTATAATGAAGACTATGTAAAGTTCACTTGTGAACTACCTCTTGTAAGTTTTGAAGACTTTACTTAATGTAAAAGTGAAAGAATCTTAAGTGGTTGAGTCCACTTGATCAAAAAGGGAAAGAGGAGCCACAAATTCATGATTTGTGGTAGGTAGAGAATCAAATCAATCACTAATTGATTGGACAGTGATTGAGGGAAGTTAGCCTCCCAAGCTCAACTAATGTTTTCTACATAGATTCAGGTTGTTCAAATCATGTGGCAGGAAATGTGGCACTCCTATCAGATTTAGAAGATCCAAGGAATAAGCATGAGGTACAAATAGCAGATGACACAAGACATCCTGTGGAGAAAATAGAAAATGTCAAAGCACCTGATGGAAACATCAACCTACTCAGTAAGGTACTCTATGTCCCTACCATTACAAAGACTTTGATAAGTGTTGGGCAGATAGTAGAGAAAGGGTTGCAAGTCAGGTTCACAAAAGCAGGAGCATTTGTTGAAGATCCAAGTCAAGGATTCATAAGAATTGCAAAAGGTGAAAAGACAGGTAGATTGTTCATATTTGTATTACAAGACACTAGAGACATTCTCTTTAATTATGGTAGTCAGACACTCACAGAATTGGAAGTATGGCACAAAAGGTTAGCACAAATTGGTGAAAGGTTAGTAAAGCAAATTTGCAGGGACCAAAGTGTACTTGGACTCCCTAATTTGTCAAAACAACATATGATTTATAAGTGTAGTGCATGTCAATTTGGAAAGTCTCACAGGTTACCATTCATGAAGAAAGGTTATATGCATGGAGATCTCTTGGAGTTGGTTCATACAGATGTATGGGGACCTAGCAAGGAAGCTTCAATATCTGGATCAAGGTATTATGTCTCCTTTATTGATGATTGCAGCAGATGGACTATCCTATTCTTTATGAAACACAAAGATGAAGTTTTTTCATGTTTCAAAAGATATTTGGCTCTTGTGGAGAATCAAACAGGTAAATCACTAAAAAGGCTAAGGTCAGATGGAGGGGGAGATACTTCTCTAGGACAATTGTTGAAGCTGCAAGGTCCATGTTAAATGAAAAGCATTTCCCTAATTATCTATGGGTCGAGGCTGTATCTACAGCCATTTACTTGATTAATAGGTTTCCTTCAAAATCCCTTGATGGGATGAATCCATATGAGGCTTGGAATGGAAGAAGACCAAGCTTAGATCATTGTAAAATTTTTGGATGTATTGTTGTTGCTCATGTTCCTTCACAAGTTAGAGGCAAGATGGATCCAAAGGCAGAAAGGTGTGTATTTATTGGATATGACAACAATCAAAAGGGCTACAGGTTATACAACCCTACCAACAAAGGATTCTTGGTAAGCAGAAATGTAGTTTTTGATGAAAACAATTCATGGTATGAAGATTCATGCAGGAAGGTCAATTTATCATATGATCTTGAAGAAGATTTTCCAAAGCTTGGTAGAGAAAAGCCGAAGATTGAAGAACAAGACACCTCAGAGGATGATGAAGAATCTCAAATGGAAAAGATCAAAGCATGGAAATCTAAAGGTAAATCAAAATTGCAGGAACTTGGACAGGAGGCAGAATCATCACATCATGGCCTAAGAAGATCTATGAGGGAAAAGAAAAAACCAGAAAGGTATGGGTTTGACACCTCATTAGTAACTGAACATTTTGTCTACATAGCACATGACATAGACCAAGAGGAGCCATCATCATTTGAAGAGGCCAAAGAAAAAACAGAATGGAAGCATGCAATGAAGGAAGAGATTGAAGCACTTGAGGAAAACAACACTTGGGATTTGGTGCCCAAGACTTCATCCATGAAGATAATAGGCTCAAGATGGGTCTATAAACTCAAGAAGAATTCTGATGGTTCCATTAACAGGTATAAGGCAAGGCTTGTAGCAAAAGGCTTTGCACAAACCCAGGGAATTGATTATGAGGAGACCTTCTCTCCTGTGGCAAAGATGCCTACTATTAAGGTTCTTCTTAGTATTGTCTCTTCCGAGAATTGGAAGATACTTCAATTAGATGTAAAGAATGCATTCTTGAATATTTGGATAACACAAGAGGTATATATGGCACAACCACCTGGTTTTGAGAATCAAGTTTATCTTGATTATGTGTGTAAACTTAACAAAGCATTGTATGGTCTCAAGCAAGCCCCAAGAGCTTGGAATTTCAGACTTGTTTCATTCTTGCAGGACAAAGGCTTTCAACCAAGCAAGGCAGATCCTTCACTCTTTATTAAAAAGAGTAATAATGAGATCATCTAACTATGTGTATATGTAGATGATATTATATTGACAGGAAATGATGCAGATGGTATGAAGAAGATCAAAGACCAGATGAGAGAAGAGTTCAAGATAAGTGATTTGGGTTCACTTACCTACTTCCTAGGCTTGGAAGTTGTCTACAAAGATCATGGTTTGTATCTCACTCAAAGAAAGTACATTAAGGACATGCTAGCAAAATTCAAGATGCAAGATTGTAAGATTGCACGTACTGCAATGGAGGTCAATCACAAATTGAGCTCACATGAAGGTGAACTCATAGAGGACATCACATCATATCAAAGTCTAGTGGGTAGTCTCAACTATGCTAAATTGACAAGAGTAGATATATGTTACACTGTGAGTGTGCTAAGTCAATTTATGCACACACCAAGGAAACCACATATGGATGCTACCAAAAGGATTCTCAAGTATCTCAAAGGAACCATAAATGAAGGACTTTATTATCCTTATGTATCTGATTTAGGTTTGAAGCTATTTTCTGATGCAGATTGGGCTGGCTTCAAGGAAGATAGAAGGAGCACTTCACGTTATCTTACCTTTGCAGGTTCAAAGCTTATTTCATGGTCATCCAAGAAGCAACCCACAGTTGCTCTCTCTTCTACTGAAGCTGAATATAGAGGTCTTGCCATAGGTACACAAGAAGCTATGTGGATGAACACATTATTCAAAGATCTTGGATTGGAGTTTGGAACTCCAACTATTTATGGTGACAATATGAGTTCTATTCATTTGGGTGCTAATCCTATTTTTCATGCAAGGAATAATCATATTGGTTCATTATCACTATGTACGAGAGAAGGTTCTAAGCAAAGAGATTCAAATATCATATGTGTCCACTCATCAACAATGTGCAGATATCCTAACCAAAGCATTGGATGGTACAAAGCTTTGCAGATTCAAGGCTATGATTGGTTTGCAGGTAATCTTGGAAGATTGAAGACCTCAAGCATACTTGGCTTGAGGGGGAGCTGTTGGAGCAAGTCTATGACAAGAGTAAGTATTGGCTTGAGTCCCACAAAGTCATAGAAGAAGCCTTAAAATGAAGACTATGTAAAGTTCACTTGTGAACTACCTCTTGTAAGTTTTGAAGGCTTTACTTAATGCAAAAGTGAAAGAATCTTAAGTGGTTGATTCCACTTGATCAAAAAGGCAAAGAGGAGCCACGAATTTGTGATTTGTGGTAGGTAGGGAATCAAATCAATCACTAATTGATTGGAGAGTGATTGAGGGAAGTTAGCCTCCCAAGCTCAACTATAAATAGATGGTAGTTTTAGTCGTGGTTAGAGAGACCTATGTGAAGACCTCCATGAGCTGAGCTTTATGCCATATCAAGGTGTCATTCCAAGGCATACATGTGTATCAGTAAGTCCATTGTATTGTACAAGAAATATAATTTCATTTTCATGATCATTTGAGTTCATATTTCCATGTTCTTGTGAAGTGTACTACTCACTGCCATATCTCTCAGTTTTCTCAGTCAGATTGCAGAGATGGTTTCTCTAAGCTTGGTGCATCATTTTTAGTGATTTAACTTGGTAAAGTTAGCTCTATACGTCTACTATATGTTCACCAATTTTCATTTCATTTGAGTGTTTCAATCGTTAGTTATGTTCAGTTGAAGTCAACACTGTCTATTCATTTTCACTTCTCTATGAGGTACCCGACTTTTTTACTCGTCTTGTAAGAGTTGTTTCGCAGTGTGTACTTACCCAAATTCAATGATTTAAAGCTTGTTGGCTTCAGCATACGGTCTAGTATAAGCATAAAAATGTTATTTAATATTGGATTCTTAAATCTTGAGTTATGTCCATTTTTTTGCTCACTGGTCTCATTATTGTCGCAGTCTGTGAAAATCGGGATGATGTCATCACTTGTTAAACAACATTCTCAGTGTGTGGTTCATTATTTTTTATGGGATTACTCTTGAAAGTTAGCTCTTTAAGTTAACTAGACTTCCCCAAGAGGAATTAAGCTAATTGCTGCTGTGCTCAGAGAATTATGCAAATCACCGGACAGGTGTATGAACCAAAATAGCAAGTTCTTCACCTCTGAGCTAACTCCAACTTATCTGTTTTGATCTATCTTTTTGAGGGTGGTCTTCAAAGGTACATAGGGTGTCTAGTACATACATTGGAAAGCTAAAAGGGCCCACCACATACTGCTAGAGTTCATTTGGCTGGTGTAGATCAAGGATTTTGCAACACCTCTTCATCTTCAAGCACATACCTATCCATCTCTTCACAGTGGTATCAGAGCAAGGTTGGACAACATGACAGATTGATTTCCTTCATCAATTGACAAATTGGACAGAGGTAACTACTCAGCTTGGTCGTTAAGAATGGAAGATTATCTCCAAGGTAGAAGTTTATATGGTTATGTGGCTGGAGATGAAGTTATGCCAAGTTTCAGGAACAAAAGTCAACCAACACAAGAAGAGCAAGAAAGATTGAGCACATGGTGCTCCAAGGATGCACTTGCAAGGTCTTATCTCCTCAACTCTATCTCAGATCTTTTGTTGCCTCACATTAGAAGTTGTAAGACATCTCAAGAAGTGTGGGATGCACTTGAAGCCTTCTTCTCTTCAAGCACTAAAGCTAGGAAGCATCAACTATGGCTGGATTTCACAACTCTCAAGAAGGCTCCCAAACAAAATGTGACTGATTTTGTCACAAAGCTCAAGGACATAGCAGATCAGTTGGGAAGCATTGAAGAGGTAATAGATGAAGAGCAAATTGTAAGGCAGATCATCAATGGCTTGAAGGCAGATGACAAGTGGGAAGCATTCACGAGAGCTATGGATTTGTACATGGACATGCATGTACTTGATTTCAATACAGTCATTGGATAACTACTTACTCAAGAGGCAAAGCTTATAAAAAATGGAGAAAGCTCTAAAGGTAATCAATCTTCAGCTTTATACACTGATAAAAGCAAGTCCAAAGATAACAAAGGAAAGGCAAAGAAAGTGGATGATGAAGGAGGTACATATGAAGCTAACCATGTAGGTAGAGGATGACATGGTAGAGGTAGAGGAAGAGGAGGTAGACAAGGCAGGGGGAGATCCCAAGACTCCAACTCATGTTCTATTTGTGGATTAACTAATCATACAATTGAAAATTGCTTTAGGAATTCCAGGAATCAAAGAGGCAGAGGAGACAATAGAGGAAGTTATGGCTACTCAAGAGGAAGGTTCAACAATTATCATGGCAACTACAACAACTACAATCATTCAAGCTATCAAGGAGGTTACAAAGGAAGGAGAGACTTCAATAACTACACAAAAGACTCAAACAAAGAGGATTCATTATTGATCATGAACATGGCTATGCCACAAGGTAAATCTGATGAGCATGTTTTCTACATAGATTCAGGTTGTTCAAATCATGTGGCAGGAAATGTGGCACTCCTATCTGATTTAGAAGATCCAAGGAATAAGCATGAGGTACAAACAGGAGATGACACAAGACATCCTGTGGAGAAAATAGGAAATGTCAAAGCACCTGATGGAAACATCAACCTACTCAGTAAGGTACTCTATGTCCCTACCATTACAAAGAATTTGATAAGTGTTGGGCAGATAGTAGAGAAAGGGTTGCAAGTCAGGTTCACAAAAGCAAGAGCATTTGTTGAAGATCCAAGTCAAGGATTCAGAAGAATTGCAAAAGGTGAAAAGATAGGTTGATTGTTCACATTTGAATTACAAGACACTAGAAACATTGCTCTCTTTAATTATGGTAGTCAGACACTCATAGAATTGGAAGTATGGCACAAAAGGTTAGCACATATTGGTGAAAGGTCATTAAAGCAAATTTGCAGGGACCAAAGTGTACTTGGACTCCCTAATTTGTGAAAACAACATATGATTTATAAGTGTAGTGCATGTCAATTTGGAAAGTCTCACAGGTTACCATTCATGAAGAAAGGTTATATGCATGGAGATCTCTTGGAGTTGGTTCATACAGATGTATGGGGACCTAGCAAGGAAGCATCAATATCTAGATCAAGGTATGATGTCTCCTTTATTGATGATTGCAGCAGATGGCCTATCCTATTCTTTATGAAACACAAAGATGAAGTTTTTCATGTTTCAAAAGATGTTTGGCTCTTGTGTAGAATCAAACAGGTAAATCACTAAAAAGGCTAAGGTCAGATGGAGGGGGAGAATACTTCTCCCATGAGTTTGATTCTTTTCTTCAAGAAAGACGAATCAAAAGAGAGGTAACTACAAGGTACACTCCTAAGCAAAATCGAGTGGCAGAAAGGAGGAATATGACAATTGTTGAAGCTGCAAGGTCCATGCTAAATGAAAAGCATTTGCCTAATTATCTATGGGCTGAGGCTGTATCTATAGCCACTTACTTGATTAACAGGTTGCCTTCAAAATCCTTTGATGGGATGACTCCATATGAGGCTTGGAATGGAAGAAGACCAAGCTTAGATCATTGTAAAATTTTTGGATGTATTGTTTTTGCTCATGTTCCTTCACAGGTTAGAGGCAAGATGGATCCAAAGGCAGAAAGGTGTGTATTTATTGGATATGACAGCAATCAAAAGGGCTACACGTTATACAACCCTACCAACAAAGGATTCTTGGTAAGCAGAGATGTAGTTTTTGATGAAAACAATTCATGGTATGAAGATTCATGCAGGAAGGTCAATTTACCATATGATCTTGAAGAAGATTTTCCTAAGCTTGGTAGAGAAAAACCGAAGATTGAAGAACTCAACACCTCAGAGGATGATGAAGAATCTCAAATGGAAAAGATCAAAGCATGGAAGTCTAAAGGTAAAGCAAAATTACAGGAAGTTGGACATGAGGCAGAATCATCATATCATGGCCTAAGAAGATCTATGAGGGAAAAGAAAAAACCAGAAAGGTATGGGTTTGACATCTCATTAGTAACTAAACATTCTATCTACATAGCACAGGACATAAACCAAGAGGAGCCATCATCATTTGAAGAGGCCAAAGCAAAAACAGAATGGAAGCATGCAATGAAGGAAGAGATTGAAGCACTTGAGGAAAACAACACTTGGGATTTGGTGCCCAAGACTTCATCCATGAAGGTAATAGGCTCAAGATGGGTCTATAAACTCAAGAAGAATTCTGATGGTTCCATTAACAGGTATAAGGCAAGGCTTGTAGCAAAAGGCTTTGCACAAACTCAGGGAATTGATTATGAGGAGACCTTCTCTCCTGTGGCAAAGATGCCTAATATTAGGGTTTTGCTTAGTATTGCCTCCTCCAAGAATTGGAAGATACTTCAATTAGATGTAAAGAATGCATTCTTGAATGTTGGATAACAGAAGAGGTATATATGGCACAACAACCTGGTTTTGATAATCAAGTTTATCTTGATTATGTGTGTAAACTTAACAAAGCATTGTATGGTCTCAAGCAAGCCTCAAGAGCTTGGAATTTCAGACTTGTTTCATTCTTGCAGGACAAAGGCTTTCAACCAAGCAAGGCAGATCCTTCACTCTTTATTAAAAAGAGTAATTCTGAGATCATCTACCTATGTGTATATGTAGATGATATTATATTGAGAGGAAATGATGCAGATGGTATGAAGAAGATCAAAGATCAGATGAGAGAAGAGTTCAAGATAAGTGATTTGGGTTCATTTACCTACTTCCTAGGCTTGGAAGTTGTCTACAAAGATCATGGTTTGTTTCTCACTCAAAGAAAGTACATTAAGGACATGCTAGCAAAATTCAAGATCCAAGATTGTAAGATTGCAGGTACTCCAATGGAGGTCAATCACAAATTGAGCTCACATGAAGGTGAACTCATAGAGGACATCACATCATATCAAAGTCTAGTGGGTAGTCTCAACTATGCCACATTGACAAGAGTAGATATATGTTACAGTGTGAGTGTGCTAAGTCAATTTATGCACACACCAAGGAAACCACATATGGATGCTGCCAAAAGGATTCTCAAGTATCTCAAAGGAACCATAAATGAAGGACTTTATTATCCTTATGTATCTGATTTAGGTTTGAAGTCCTTATGAAGGACTTCAAGTTATCTTACCTTTGCAGGTTCAAAGCTTATTTCATGGTCATCCAAGAAGTAACCCACAATTGCTCTCTCTTCTACTGAAGTTGAATATAGAGGTCTTGCCATAGCTACACAAGAAGCTATGTGGATGAATACATTATTCAAAGATCTTGGATTGGAGTTTGGAACTCCAACTATTTATGATGACAATATGAGTTCTATTCATTTGGCTGCTAATCCTATTTTTCATGCAAGGACTAAACATATTGAAGTTCATTATCACTATGTACGAGAGAAGGTTCTAAGTAAAGATATTCAAATATCATATGTGTCCACTCATCAACAATGTGCAGATATTCTAACCAAAGCATTGGATGGTACAAAGCTTTGCAAATTCAAGTCTATGATTGGTTTGCAGGTAATCTTGGAAGATTGAAGACCTCAAGAATACTTGGCTTGAGGGGGAGCTATTTGAGCAAGTCTATGACAAGCCTAAGTATTGGCTTGAGTCCCACAAAGTCATAGAAGAAGCCTTAAAATGAAGACTATGTAAAGTTCACTTGTGAACTACCTCTTGTAAGTTTTGAAGAATTTACTTAATGTAAAAGTGAAAGAATCTTAAGTGGTTGAGTCCACTTGATCATAAAGGGAAAGAGGAGCTACAAATTTGTGATTTGTGGTAGGTAGAGAATCAAATCAATCACTAATTGATTGGAGAGTGATTGAGGGAAGTTAGCCTCCCAAGCTCAACTATAAATAGATGGCAGTTTTAGTCGTGGTTAGAGAGACCTATGTGAAGACCTCCAAGAGCTGAGCTTTATTCCATATCAAGGTGTGATTCCAAGGCACACATATGTATCAGTAAGTCCATTGTATTTTACAAGCAATATACTTTCATTTTCATGATCATTGGAGTTCATATTTCCATGTTCTTGTGAAGTGTACTACTCACTGCCATATCTCTCAGTTTTCTCAGTCAGATTGCAAAGATGGTTTCTCTAAGCTTGGTGCATCATTTTTAGTGATTTAACTTGGTAAAGTTAGCTCTATAAGTCTACTATATGCTCACCAATGTTCATTTCATTTGGGTGTTTCAATCTTCAGTTATGTTTAGTTGAAGTCAATAGTGTCTATTCATTTTCACTTCTCTATCAGGTACCCGACTTTTTTACTCATCTTGTAAGAGCTTTTTCTCAGTGTTTACTTACCCAAGTTCAAGGATTTAAAGCTTGTGGGATGCAGCATACTGTCTAATATAAGCATACAAATTTTCATAATCATTGGATTCTTAAATCTTGAGTTATGTTCATTTTTGTGCTCACTAGTCTCATTACTATAGCAGCCCGTGA
The DNA here is from genome assembly GCA_020310875.1 of Ceratopteris richardii. NCBI lineage: Eukaryota > Viridiplantae > Streptophyta > Polypodiopsida > Polypodiales > Pteridaceae > Ceratopteris > Ceratopteris richardii. The sequence goes on from CM035431.1 coordinate 93,932,655, forward strand.
AAATCGGGATGATGTCATCACTTGTTAAACATCATTCTCAGTGTCTAGTTTGTATTTTTGATGAGATTACTCTTCAAAGTTAGCTCTTTAAGTTAGCTACACTTCCCCAAGAGGAATTAAGCTAATTGCGGCTGCGCTCAGAGAATTATGCAAAACACTGGACAGGTGTATGAACCAAAATAGCAAGTTCTTCACCTCTGAGCTAACTCCAACTTATCTGTTTTGATCTATCTTTTTGAGGGTGGTCTTCCAAGGTACATAGGGTGTCTAATACATCTATTGACAAGCTAAAAGGGCCCACCGCATACTCCTAGAGTTCATTTGGCTAGTGTAGATCAAGGATTTTGCAACACCTCTTCATCTTCAAACACATACCTATCCATCTCTTCACATCTCCTCACATGGTATCAAAGCAACAACAAATCAACATGGGAGACGGATTTCCTTCATCCATAGAAAAATTGGATCGAGGTAATTATTCAGCTTGGTCACTTCAAATGGAAGCTTACCTTCAAGGGAGAAACCTTTATGGTTACATTTCTGGAGATGAGATGATGCCAATCTTGAGAACCAAAGGACAACCAACTCAAGAAGAACAAGAGAGGTTAACCACATTATGTTCAAAGGATGCTCTAGCCAGGTCATACATTCTAAACTCAATCTCTGATTTCTTTTTTACTTCCACACATCAAGAGCTAAAAGACTTCACAAGAAACTTAGAATGCTCTTGAAGCCTTCTTCTCATCAAGTTCCAAGGCAAGAAAGAATCAATTCTAGAATAGGAGCTGGTATCCTTGCTTTTCTTATTGATATATTTTGGTAGTGATGTGTATGAACATGTTAGGACCACCGAGGCACTTTTTTCCCTCTTTAGGAGGTTTATTCCCTACAGCTTGTATATACGCCTATAACCCTAACGGATCATTTATCTTTGTACATTCTCTTGTTAATACATTCAGTATTGTGTGTGTTGTCCAAGCTTCTTCCTCTTCCTTGTGTTGTTCCTGTGCTTCCATAGACCTCTAACTCCAACAATTAGTATCAGAGCATGCGGCCGCTTCATCTAGGGCATCCTCAACATCCCTTCAATCACAGTTGTAGCATACTCATGAAAATTGGTGAGTATACTCGACTTCTGAATGCACTATCATAGCACCTATGTAGGAAATTTTGTCTTTTTTGTGCCAAACACATATACAAGTTTCGGTTCCCTAGTATAAGCTCCTCAAAATCTGCTATAGGTTTAGCAAAACTTGAAAGTGTAGTTTTGTTCGACGTTTTGAGATACAATCACTTTTCTACATCAAGGTATTTTAGTCAGTGGCCATGGCCAAAAGCAATGATGTATTTCATATGTTATCTTTTGAGGATGAGTTGGATGGTAGTAATAACCCATTATGGGCATATATGATGCATCATGTATTGGTTGCAAAAGCACTATGGAATATTGTGCACGATGTTGAAAAACGTCCTACTACATTTGCAAATACAATTACTGAAGGTGATGTAGATGGCATTGAAGATGGTGATCTTTAGGTTCCTGTTAGTGTTGTGGTTCCTGCTGCAACTACTATAGAGCAACTTCATTGGGGTGGCAAAGATGCTCAAGCACATGAAAATCTTCTTGTTGGTCTTTGTTGGAACTCAAGGTCAGGAATGAGGCACAAGAACATGGTCAAGAATTGCACACACAAGAAGAAGGAGCAAGTAGGGAGCTCCAAGAAGTACATGTCAAATTTCAAAAGGAATCCCTATAAAAATAGTGATTTTCATCACTAAAAGCCATCATAAATACCATTTCATATTTTTGTAACTCCATTTTGTTCAAGCCAAGGAGAGGAGTATTAGAAGTATCATCCTACCAATTTTCATAATTTTTAGACTCCGTTTGAGCCCTCAAATAAGCCATGGAACCTAATTTTTAACTAGGCTGGACACTAGGTCTGGACAAGGCTAAAACGAGTCATAAAACTCTAAAAAGAGCTAGAGAGCTGATTTTTGAGGTTAGCTTGTTAGGGAGTTAGCTTGTTGTAGATTTGAGCTTTTGTAAGAGAACTCTTTGGTAATCGAAGTCCTTTCATTGTTCCTCTCTTTGATCTTACCTTGTGCGCATGTGTGTGTATGTGCGTGCATGTTTGTGTGCTTCTTACTCACGCACTTGCGCTATCACTTGCTCACAGTCTTCATATCAGTCCTCACATCTTTTTCGATTGACAAGTAAAGGAGGTGGTTCTTACGCTTGAGCTACACCAAATTTTGGCGCTGTTTCCGGGAAGAGAGCTTCGAGGACGAGCATTGTGATGGTAAGATCGTAGATTTGCGACATTGGAAGGTAAAAAATAATTATTTTCCGTTATTTTTCTGATTTTTTTCTTCATCTTCATCGTCGTCACCATCTCCATCTTCTTCCACCTTCATCTTCACTAAAATTTTTTGTTTTTCATCCCATTTTCCACATTTTCACCTCATTTTTCATTCGAGGTTGTGCAAGAAGGAGAGAGGGAGAGGCAAAGTGTAGCATGTGTGCAAGTTTCTGTGATTTCCATGACCCTAAGCTCGACGTGCAAGCGTCGGTGCTGAATTCAAAGTTCCTACCAAAAATGTCAGAAAATCACGATTCTGTGAAAAATTCATTTTTTTTTTTAAATCGTGATTTTCTATTTCCCGCCTAAAAGCTTTCTGAAGAGAACATGATTTTGAGGTCATTCTCAGCATCATGATTCTGTAGTTGTGCTCAAAATTGTGATTCTCTAAGTTTTTTCAAAAACACGATTCTCTCATCATTCTTAGAAGCATGATTTTTTGGCGATTCTAAAACACAATTTTTTGGCCAAAATCGTGATTTTTAGGGAAAAACACGATTCTGAGCAAAAAACACGATTTTTAGTCAAAATCACGATTTTCATGTCAAAAACACGATTTTCAATCAAAATCGCGATTTTCTAGTCAAAAACACGATTTTGGAAAAACACAGTTTTCAGTCAAAATCGCGATTTTCTGGCCAAAAACAGGATTTTGACAAAACACGAGTTTCAATCAAAATGGCAATTTTTTTATCGTTCTCAAAATTGCGATTTTCACAAAAAACATGATTTTCTATCAAAATCACGTTTTTCACGATTCTCACTCAAAATTGTGTTTTTCACGATTCTCACTCAAAATCGCATTTTTCATGATTCTCACTCAAAATTGCATTTTTTACGATTCTCATTCAAAATCGCATTTTTCACGATTCTCACTCAAAATCGCATTTTTCACGATTCTCACTCAAAATCATATTTTTTATGATTTTCGTTCAAAATCGCTTTTTTTGGGGATTGCTCAGGATCGTGATTCTCACTCAAAATCGTGATTCTCACTCAAAATCGTGATTTCCAAGGTTGTTCAAGATCGCGATTTTCATTCAAAATCGTGATTTTCTCATAAAATCCTGTTTCCCTGTTTTGACCCCCAAGAGCCTGATTTGATATAACTTTTTCATCAAAAGTCCGTTTTTTGAGCTCTATAGGTGACCCTCAGGTGGGACTAGGAAACCAAGGGGACTCCAAAGGATTTTCAACAATACCAAGGAGAAATTTTGCACCCTTAACCAAGGCTTATGAACCTGAGATTTGATAGACACTTAGGCAAGGATAGACAAAGCATTAGATCCTCTGAGGCGAGTGTCAACCATACAACTAAGTCTTGGGCACAACAACTAATTGGTTATCCTTACTTACTAAGTTCAGACACAAGTGATTCAAAAATGTCCTTTAGCATGGGGAAACTTGCAAGTGGCTGAGGCACTGTCTATCTACAAACACCAGGTCCCTATAAGACGCAATTGGAATATATTTAGACCAACTGATTAGGTGCTCACATCTATGAGGATGGCCTGAGGCAATTAGTGGTCCAACTCAAAAATCCAGATCAACCCTTTGGACTTGAATACCCAGCAGTCAAGTTCGAAGGTTCATACATTGATAAGGAAGGAACTATGTATGTGGTTACTAACTTTTCATATAGGACATATGAGTTTGGAAATATCATTCTTGAGAATGAGATAAGAGACCTAGAGCAAGGAGATGTAGGACGAGAACCCAAGACTCTGAGAGGTAAGTCAATTTTGACCAGAGTGATCACTCCAGATTGGATCCCTCGAGACAACAAAAGCATAGAACTATTCTTGAATAGAGAAACAGAGGAAGCCTTTTGGAGATTCAAGCTAGATCAACCTAACCAATTGGGCAAAGATCTTGAGACACCATGCAAGGTTGTTTATCTAGATCATACATCGAAGAAAATGTTCTTGGGATCAGGAGATCCTTATGATCATGTAGCCGAGTTCAAACAAGTTTTAAGAGCTGAACAAGTTGAGGATTTGTTCACCCAGTTTGAGGCATTTGGTTTGACTCTTAAGGCTACTACCTTAGCTTGGTTTCAACCCTTGAACAGTCGTAACTATCGAGATATAGGTCAACTGCTAGAAAAATTCATTGTGGAGTTCTCCAAGAGTGGCATCAAGCAGAATACATCATCCTTGATCCGCAACTTCAAGTAGACACCCCAAGAAACAGTGCGACTAGTAGGAAGAAGGTTCTGATAGTACATAAAAAGATGCCATGTGCCAGAGCTACCCACACCGGCCAAACAAGTGGCCTTGTTTTTAGATGGCTTACTAAGCACAAAGTTGAGATCATATGGGTACTTGAAAGAGCCTAGAACCATAGAAGAGTGTGTGAGGACATGCATTCTGATAGCTCTACTAGTCATACCTCCAGGACCTCCACTGAGATAGATGAGATAGTTGAGCAAGTTGCCAGGAAGCTAGGAGTTCAAAATAGACAAACACCAAGGATCACCTCATTGAACCGGTGTTATACTTGTGGAGGGGACCACATGGCTAATGTATGCCCATTGCAAAACTAGAACATGAGAGAAAGGAATGCTCCATATTGCACCATTGAGAGAAAATACACAAACCATACGGCTCAAGATTGTCCATACAATAGGCAGACTATTAGATATAATTATCAGCAACCTTACCCACAGGGCAGGTATCAGAACCAATACCAACATCCATATTATAGACCACAACAGCAATATCAAGCACCATATAGGCCACAACCAGTCCTAGGAAACCAACCATCAGCCCCTGCCAATGTAATTCCAGTTAAGTATGCAGTGGCAGAAGAGAACCCTATTAGAGCATTGGTGCCAGTGACTCCTTTGGTCTCAGAGAATGACCCTCATGCCCAGAGTTCTGACTACTCCTATGAAGATGGTCCACAAGCTTATTACAGAGAGTCACCTAAGCATAGTGAGAATTATTCTTATCCATATGAGGCACCACCTATGGAACCAAATTGGGAGCCAGAATACTCCAATGTCATGTTTATGAATCCTAACCCTAGGCCCCAATCAAGATAAGTGAGACCACAAGCCCCTAGAGGACCATGTTTTCGATGTCAGGGTGATCATTTCACTCATGAATCTCCCCACCCATCGGCTTCGGGACAAGGACAGAACATCATAGTACAAGGCTTTTGTCCTGAGTGTGGCAAGGAACATCTTGTGAGAGATTGTCCCAGGAACCCCTCTAGTGCGGCCAAGGTTACAAGCATTAATGTGGTAGGCTTAGTGGTCAATTCAAGTTCAAGTAGCAATAATGTGGCTCCTATAAAGTTAGTTACCAGGGCACAAGCCTTAAAACAAGATAAGCCAGCTAAACAATCCGAGTCAAGTGAGTCAGGAGAGCCTATTAAGAGAAAAAACAAGAACATGGAAGGATACCAGAGAGAAGGCCAATCGCAAGTGGAATAGAAAGTTATATGAACTAGAAGAAAGCCTAAGAGATGCAAAAAGCAAAATAGAAGATATCGCCTCTCAAAATCCCTCGCATGCCAAAACTCCATCCACTCCACCTCATCCCAACCCACTACCCATTGTAAATAAACCACAACCAGGGTCTATTCTTGTAGATCCAAGTCCAGAAGGCTTGGACATGATCTTCAAGGCCTCCCAAGCTTGTCTTCAAGAAGGGCCAACAACTGCAAACCTAGACAAGAGTTACCCTATAGCAGAATTGAATGGACCAAAATATGCATGAAAATGGTAGAATTAGCTCACTTTATGCTTGAGACCAATCAAATGTTCAATCAGTCAAACTTTTTCAGACCAGATTTGCATTTCCAAGGCTTACTAGAAAGATTAGAGAAGTTGGTAAACAAGTCGCAGGTTTCTTTACCTCCACAGGCTCAACCACTTATTGAAAGAGAAAGCTCACCATCGACAAGAGTTTATGTTCTTGATTCCATGGATGCGGAAACACCTCTTTCAATTCAACAGTACCCTCAAGATTTCTTGCGGGAAATACAAGAGGAGAAATGGGCCAAGGAGAAGGGTAATCCCCCTCCTACTCATGAGATTGATTACCTTCATGATTAGTTTCCCCAAGACATTCCATCTATTTACGAAGATGAAGCAGAGCAACAAGAAGACGAAAGATTAGAATTTGAATCTAATACTTTAGAAGAACTGCCGCAATTCACGGGCCCATGGGAATCTGAATTTCTTCACATTAGAGCTCCCACAATATTGGTAAGAAATGAAGACTCAGTGGTTCCAAGAAACATTGACGTGGTGAAGAACAATAAGGTTGAGTGTCATCTCACTCTAGAAGAGCTGCTCAAAGTAAAACCAGATCTATGGAAACATGTGGCAGATCAAGTTCCAGAACTTGATTCCAATGTGCCAAAAGCAGGCTCTAAGCAGAAAGTTCCAGAGATACCTCTTGACAAAATAAGGGACATGAGTGAAGGTGAAGAAGGTAATACTTATCTTCCAATCACCTACCAAGGTTACACAACCAAAGCTATCTTAGATTCAGGTGTAGGTGTGGCAATTGCAACCACCTCCTTGTGGAAGCCATGGGGCAAACCTGCATTAAGACCAACAAGAATGAAGCTTCAAATGGCCGATGGACATATTGAAAGACCTCTAGGATTGCTAGAGGGGATAACTCTAACCACTTGTGGTGTAGAGTTTGAGCACACTTTTGGTATATGTGACTTTGGTAAACATAATGTCTATGAGATGATCCTAGGAAGACCCTTCCTATGAACACTACAAATAGTACAGGATTGGGGAACCAACTCCTTGTACTTACATCACTTAGGGGTCACCATCAAGGTCAATCTAAAGGATTATACATTTAGGGATGTACCACGCCTACAGTGGAATCGTATCCACAAGGTGCAAGAAGATTCAATCTCTGTGCATTCTGAAAGTAATTATGATCCATCTTGGATGCATGAAGATACTTATTTGTGGATGTGCAAGGTCGCAGAGGAAGAGGGAAGATGCCTAAAAGTGAGAGAAGAAGGAACCCCCCAAGGGATAAACCAGTTAAAGACCCAACCTACACACCCATGATCTTTCTAGATGAGGTAAATATGCAGGTAGCATTTCTAGCCATGATGCCTCACATGCTGCCATTGCAACACCTCTATACTCAGCCTCTGTACTCAACAAAGCAACAATGGGTTTCTTCTTGCTGCCTAATCCAAAGTAGCACTCACATAATGTAGAGTGCCCCTCAGAGCATCCAAATGTGGCTTCCTCGAAACCTACATAAACTGACTTTCAAGTCCAACAATATAACTTAGATCATGCCTTGTAATTGTGAGATATATAAGAATTCCCACAATTTTCCTATACATAGTAGCATTTTCCAATGCTTCATCTAATGTAGTATACAACTTCAAATTTTGATATAATGGCATAGAAATTGGCTTACAATCAGCCATACCATACTTTTTCTAGCATATTCAAGGCATATTGCCTTTGCGACATCCATATACCTGTTTCTGTATGTATAAACTCAATGCCCAAGAAATAGTGTAGCACACCAAGATCTTTCATGTCAAATTCCTGCATAAGAAGTTGCTTTACCTCTTTGATGCTTCCTTCATTATCATCACCAACAATCAGGTCATCAACGTAAATAGCCACAATAGTGATGCCATCATCAGCCTTCCTTGCATATAGTGAGTGATCTGCATCACATATAGAAAACCCAATGTTGGTTAAGTAATCAGCAATCCTTGCATGCCATGCACGAGGGGCTTGCTTCAGCCCATACAAAGCCTTTTGCAACCTGCAAACATATTCTGGATGCTTTTAATCTTCATATCCTTGTGGCTGGTCCATGTATACTTCTTTTTGTAACTCGCCATGTAGGAAAGCATTCTTCACATCCATCTGATGCAAAGTCCATCCTTTCGTTGTAGCTAATGCAATAAGTGTTCTGATAGTAGAAATTTTAGCTATAGGGTTGAATGTTTCCTCATAATCAATGCCATATGTCTATGCATATCCTTTAGCTACCAATCGTGCTTTATACCCGCTTATGCGACCATCTGAATTATGCTTTACCTTGTAAACCCATTTGCAGCCTATGGGTTTCTTTCCTTGCGGCAATGGAACTAGCTTCCATGTATCATTTCCATAAAGTGCAGCCATCTCCTCATCCATATCTTTTTTCCAATCTACAATTCCAATTGCATCTTCAAAGCAAGAAGGTTCAGCATATTGTATTACCTTTGTCATGTAGGCACAATGACGAGCCATATAAGTGTCATACGTCAATTGTTGCACTGAATTCTGCATCCTCCCAAATCTTCTTGGTCCTGGGTCACTTATCCTTGTAACATCTGCATGTGCCCTTCTTACTCCTACAATCCTCACAGAGGGAAATCCAAGTTCCTCATCAAGTCTCTTTTCTGAACCGCTTGAATCTCCATCAACGTCTTCAAAGCCTGCACATGTTTTATGACCTGCAGAAAGCTTTTCTTTACCTTTCTTGGATGTATTCGATTGCTGGACTGAAATTTCCACGCAATCTTCCACTCCATGGATTTGAGTTGGAAATATTGCTTGGTGATGCATCGGATCCACTCAAAACTTGAGATTCTGCACTTGATTTTTCAGCATTTTCTTTGTCATTTGGTTCAAGATTCAATCCTTCTTTGGCATCTGCATAGAAGCTTGTCATTTCATCAAATACCACATCTCTGCTCACCTTTACCTGTCGTGTGAGTGGCTTATAACATTTATATCCCTTTTGCTCAAGGGAGTATCCAATGAAGACACACTTTTTTGCTTTTGGATCAAGCTTCATCCTCAATTCATCTGGGACATGTACATATGCAATACAACCAAAAACTTTCAGATGTGATAAGTTTGGTTTTTTACCTGTAAACTTCTCTTCAAGTGTAACTTGATGTACAACAGCAGTCGGAGTTCTGTTCATGATGTATACAGCAGTATGCACAACTTCTGCCCAATAACAATGAGGCATATTCTTCTCAGCCATCAAGGCTCTTGTTATTTCTGCAATATGTCTATTTTTGCGTTTAGCAACGCCATTCTCTTGTGGTGTGCACCTGCATGAAAACTGACGCCGAATTCCATGATTTTTAGAAAACTGCTAAACTCATTAGACATGTATTCACCTCATCCATTAGATCTTAATATATAAATGTACTTTCTTTTATGCTTTTCCACCATAGCTTTAAAAATCTGGAATTGAGTGAACACCTCACTCTTCTCTTTCATGAAATATACCCATACTTTGTGTGTATGGCATCAATCAAAGTAACATAAAACCTGCAACCGCCCATAGATGTGGTCATTGTTGGACCCCAAACATCTGTATTTGCTATTTCTAGTACATTCTCACTAACATGCTTGTCATGTGGAAATGATGCTCTTGACTGTTTACCAAATTGACATGCTGCATATACCTTTTGCATTTTTGCAACTTTGAAATTTGGTAGTCCATGGACAATCTCCTTTGACTGCATCAATTTAAGCCTTTTCAAGTTTGCATGTCCAATCCGTTTGTGCCATATCTCTATATCTGCAATAACTCCTACACCTTTTGCAAACATGGCTGCATTCATTTCAGGAATCTTCACATTTAAGGTGAACATCCTACCCACTTTGTCTCCTTTGGCAACCAATCGTCCATCTTGCAACCAATCGTCCATCTTGCAACCAATCGTCCATCATATATGCCCATAATGGGTTATTACTACCATCCAACTCATCCTCAATAGATAACATATGAAATACATCATTGCTTCTAGCCATGGCCACTAACTAAAATACCTTGATGCAGAAACATGACTATATCTCAAAATGTCGAACAAAAATACACCGTCAAGTTTTGCTAAACCTATAGCAGATTTTGAGGAGCTTATACTAGGGAACCGAAACTTGTATATGTGTTTGGCACAAAAAAGAAAAAATTTCCTACCTAGGTGCTATGATAGTGCATTCAGAAGTCGAGTATGCTCACCAATTTTCATGAGTATGCTACAACTGTGATTGAAGGGATGTTGAGGATGCCCTAGATGAAGCGGCCGCCTGCTCTGATACTAATTGTTGGAGTTAGAGGTCTATGGAAGCACGGGAACAACACAAGGAAGAGGAAGAAGCTAGGAGCACACACACAATACTGAATGTATTAACAAGAGAATGTACAAAGATAAATGATCCGTTAGGGTTATAGGTGTATATACAAGCTGCAAGGGAAAAAACCTCCTAAAGAGGGAAAAAAGAGTCCCGGTGGTCCTAATGTGTTCATACACATCACTACCAAAATATATCAATAAGAAAAGCAAGGATACTAGCTCCTATTCTAGAATTGATGATGAAGAAAAGGATGACCAACGAATGAACATTGAACTGAAAGAATACACTAATGATGATGGAATTGGGATGAATGAAATCAAATTTAGGACATCCTTGAAGACCAACAAGAAGATTTTGTACATTGAGAGGTTGAGAAACAAGTAGAAACAATGGAGGGATCTCCAATACGCTTTCCTGGGCTATGTCTGGACGTCGTAGTACATGTCAATTCAACTTCTACTAAGCAAGCAATGTTGTTGGAGACGTAACAATAGGAAGAATGAGAATAGTTATTAGATGATAGCGAGGAGCCACCCTTACCGATTAGCGTGATTGCGAAAAGGAATGATTCAATAGCTTTCATACCCTCAGAAGCGAGAAGGAATAAGGCCCAAGAGGTATATGTGGTAGAATCAACTCAAGTGAGTACAAGTGTCACTCCTATGTCACAACCAAATATGTTATTGAAGTTCATCCAATCCTTCAACAAACTTTTACACATGGTGAGAGGAAATGAAGTTGGATCTAATGTACCACCATCACTCCCAATGTCTACTCGGTTAAACATTGATGCCAATCCGTTGAAGCCATTAGTGAGATGAAAGATGCAAAGTGCCATGGATATTTAGATGGAGATGGTAGAAATTGATTAAACCATAGAATCTGCAACCATACAAACGGTAGAAATGAATGCAGAAGTTTCAAAGAAAATCTCATAATTGAAGGACCAACATGGAGAAAAAGATGGTAGAAACGTTACTAAAGGTGGATTTGGTGATGTCCTAGAACACTACTTTGAGGAAGAATAGAAAGAGTTGCAATCCAATTACAAGAAGATACTCATTGAGAATGTGGAATCAAAGAACAAATGTGCCACGTTGGAAGACATTGGATGAAGAGATAACAACATTGAAGGACCTATTCGATGAATGCCAGAATGAATTCGAAAAAAAGACAAGAAATCTCTAGAGAAGAACACAAGAAGTCTCGGATACAAGCTTGAGCCAGAGCTTTAAAACTGGTTGGCGAGTCAAGATCCTAGGATGTTCTCTGGGTCTTGGGAGAAGAATTTCATCTTCACCTCTTTGAAGTCTTGGGCCTCTATGGCTCTCCTTATATGTCCTTTGTGTCTCCATTAGGGATCTATTTTGGTTGGCAAAACTCACTTTCGATCTCTTTCTAGCTCTGTCCCTTTGGGTTCTAGGAGCATGGGATGATCTTGCTCCTTGGAGGCCATGGAAAACATTCGATCTTGGTGCAAGGAAGATGAGTTCACCCTTATATGAGTAGGCATGCTTACCTTGCTTTATAATTAGGAACATTCTCTTTGAAGTGTTATCGGACAACCTTGCGTGGTGTCTCTAGGTCCTTAAACTCATGAATGTTGATTGATCCAACTTTGTTAGGTTGGTCAGGTTTAAACCTCCAAAATGCCTCATCAATGCTCCTATTCAAGAATAAAACTATGCTCTTATTGTGTTGGGGGATCCACTATGGGGTGATCACTCTAGTCAAGATGGATTTACCTCTAGGTTTCCTAGGTTCTCCCCCTAGGGTTCCTTATTCTAGGTCTTCCGTTTCCATCTCAAGAATGATAATTCCAAACTCATTTTTCATGTCAGGTAAGCTTGTGACCATGTACATGGTTCCCTCTTTATCGATGTATGAGCATTCTTCAAACTTCACCACATGGTGTTCAAGTCCCACAGGTTGATCCGGATTCCTAAGTTGGACCATAGACCTTCTCAAACCATCCTCTTAGATGCAAGCACCTAATCGGTTGGTCCTAATATATTCCAATTGATTCTTATATTGCCCTTCAGTCTTTTCTAGTATGTGACACCAAAATCACGAGCTAGCTTCTCCATACTATATGACATCTTCGAGTCACTAGTTTTTCAATTTAGCATGTAGGGATAGTCACAATTGCTCGACCCATGGCCTAGATGTGTGATTGACACCAACTTAAGATAATTTGATGCTTTCTCTATCCTATCCTAGGTGTCTACTTGATATAAGGTTCATAAGATTTGTCAACTAGTCCGAAATTTCCCAAGTACAACTGCATTGCATTGTTCTTTGAATTAGTTACTTGTTCTTTTATATATTTCTTTGGTGTAATCTTGTCTCAAAAATATCATCTTTTGAAAGCTCCCTTGGCTTCCTAATCCCTTTGGAGAGTTTTATAAATTCAGGCTCCTGGGGGTCAAACAGACAAACAGAACCTCTTAGAATGTTTATGCACTTATTTAAGGTAGTTGGGATTGTGTGAAAATATCACAATTGTCTGAGAGAATCTCGATTTTGAGAGATTCAGACCATCATGATTATGTGATACATTCATAATGTTGATTAACCAGAGAATCATGATTTTATGAAAGTTAGACAATCATGATGCTGTGAGACAATCATGATGTTGTGATAACCAAAGAATCAAGATTTTGTGAAAGTTAGATGATCGTGATGATATGAGACAATAGTGATGTTGTGACAACTAGAGAACCGCCATTTTGTGAAAGTCAGACAATTGCTATGCTGTGAGATGATCTTGATGTCATGACAATAAAAGAATCACGATTTTATGAAAGGCAAACAATTTTGATGATGTGAGACAATCGCGATGTCGTGACAACTAGAGAATCACAATTTTATGAAAGTCAGACAATCAGGAACTCTGAGACAATCATGATGTGGTGTCAACAAAAGAAGCACAATTATGTGAAATTCAGACAATTGTGATGCCATGGTAGAATAAAAAAATCACGATTTTGTGAGAGCGAGACAATTGCGATGCTGTGAGACAATTGCGATGTTGAGACAACCACAGAATCCCAATTTTGTGAATGATTTTACATGGGAACTTCCAATACTAAGACAATCATGTTCCTATTAAAAAAATTTGAAATTCCCACAAAGTCATGATTTTTTCAACAAAATCACGGTTTTCTAAGAGTTTTGGTAGGAACTTTGAATTTGAGTGTCGAGGCCTATGTGTCATGGAGAGGATCGTGAAAATCATAGAGACTAGGTCTTTTTATAGTTCTTTAACTACTTTTGGCCGGTTTCAGACCTAATGGCTAGCCTAGTTAAAAATATCTTTCCCGATGCTATTTGAGGGCTCAAATAAGCTATAAAAATTATGAAATCTGAAATATGAGTCCTACCTAGGCTCCTTAAGCTTGAGGACTCCTCACCTCATCAAGGAGGACATAGATGTGTCTTAGCCACCAATGTTTGAGGCTCCCCATTTAGAGAACAAGGTATGTAAAATAAAGAATGCATTATATGGGTTTAAGCAAGCCCCTAGAACATGGTACCATCAGATAGATAAGTATTTCTTGGATCTAGGTTTCAAAAGATGTGCCACTGATGTTAACTTGTATGTTCTAAAGAGAGGAGGGAAGAAAATTTTGATTGTACTCTATGTAGATGACCTTTTGATTATAGGAAATGATGAAGCTCTTCGTCAAAAATCAGAAGATGCATTGATTTTTGAAATTGAAATGATAGACTTCGGCTTAATGCATTATTTGTTAGGCCTTGAAGTATGGCATGAACTAGGAAACATTTTCATATCTCAATAAAAGTATGCAAGGCAAATTTTAAAGGCCTTAGAGAAGGAGGATGGCAAGGATATTTCTACACCTATGGATGTCAACACAAAATTATCTATTGAAGATACTTCATCTCTACTAGATATTGGAAGGTACAAGAAATTATTTGGAAGTCTCATCTACTTGTGCAATAGCGAACTAGATATCTCCTATGTTGTTGTAGTAGTAAGCAGGTTTTATAATAAGCCTTGTCAAACTCATTGGAAGGAAAGCATGCAGATACTCTAGTATGTGAAGGGAACCATTGATTCTGGTATTCTCTAGGAAGAAAAATGATATATGGTTGGATACTATAACTCAAATTGGGTAGGAGAGATTGATACCAAAAAATAATCTTATGGATATTGCTTTTCTTTAGGATCTGGGATTATCTCTTGGATCAGTAAGAAGCAACTAACTATAGCATTATCTCCTATTGAAGTTGAGTACAAAGTATCATGTGTTGCATTCTATGAAGTAGTATGGTTGAGGATGATCTTCTCGAACATAGGAATACAAGGACAGGAGGCTATAAGGTTGAAGTATGACTCTATCTACTAGTCTATTCCATTGTGATATCGTTTTTTATAGAACAAATTCAAGCTACTATGACTCAAAGAACTCATCAAATACTTATCTCAACCATAGCTCAACCACCACCTATCACACATCAAGAGTTAGAAGCAGCATTTCAGGATACACATATGTATCATGAAGGTCAAGTAAGCTCAACAATGTAGGGGCATCATTATCAATAGGCAATTGTAATGGGTGAATGGAGACATGTGGGGAGAAATGGTGGAGTTTAAGGTCCGAGTAAGCATGCAAACAACACAAGGAAGAAGACGAAGCTTAGAGCACAACACACAATACTGAATGTATTACCAAGAGAATGTACAAAGATAAGTGAACCGTTAGGGTTATAGGCGTATGTGCAAGTTGGGGGAAGAAAACCTCCTAAAGAGGGAAGAAAGTGAGGTACATGTCAATTCAACTTCTACTAAACTAGCAATGTTGTTGGATATGTAACAATAGGAAGAATGAGAATATTTATTAGGTGATAGTGATAAGCCACCCAACTATTTTCGAAAGTAAGCAACACGAACCTCATTCCTTGCCTGGTATAAAGTGGTAAGTGTATCCCAAGCATCCTTTTCTGTTTTGTAGGAGCCAATGTGATGAATAATGGCATGTTTGACAAAATTTCCTACATAGGTGCTATGATAGTGCTTGATAGACAAGGTTATAATGGAATGCTTGATAGACAAGGTTATCAATGCACATGCCTGAGCATCTTTCCCATCCCAAAAAATTAGCTCCACAGTATGTGCAATAGGAACCACAACATGAACATGAACCTGATGATAACCATCTTCAACACCATTTGCATCACCTTCAATAACTGTATTTGTAGTTGTAGTAGGACATTTCTTAGCACAACGCACAATATTCCACACTCCTTTTGTGCAGCCAATACATGGCACATCATATATGCCCATAATTGGTAGTACAATCCAACTTATCACCAACAGCCAACATACAGAATACATCATTGCTTTCAAGTACCCCTGATGTAGAAAAATGGTTGTATCTCAAAAATTTAGAACCGAGGGAGCCCATTTTTGCTTTTTTCTTTCAATGGATATACCCATGCATGCCTAGAAAAATCATCAATGAAAGTCACGAAATAAAGGTAGCTCCCAAAAGAAGGTGTTTGCATAGGACCACAAACATCACTGTGAACAAGCTGCAATTTTTGAGTAGCTCATACTGAACCATCATTTGGAAAGGAGGAATGCTGCATTTTGCCTTAAATACAGCCTTCACATACATGTTTACTAGTTAACTCAAGTGTGGGTAGAGAAGATACCATTTCATGTTTCTAGAGGTTTAAGCAACACGATCCTCATTCCTTGTGTGGTATAAACCGGTAAGTGTATCCAAAGCATCCTTTCTTGTTTTGCAGGAGTGAATGTGAGGAATAACGACACATTTGACAGACAAGGCTATCAATACATGTGCCTGAGCATCTTTGCCAGCCCAACAAAGTTGCTCTATAGTAGTTGCAGCAGGAACCACAACACTAACAGGAACCTAAAGATCACCATCTTCAATGCCATCTGCATCACCTTCAAAAAATGTATTTCAAATGTAGTAGGAAGCTTTTCAACACCGTGCACAATATTCCACAGTGCTTTTGCAACCAATACGTGATCCATCAAATATGCCCATAATGGGTTATTACTCCTAATACTCCTCAAGCTCGAGGACTCCTCGGCTTGAACAAAATGGAGTTACAAAAATATGAAATGGTATTTACGATGGCTTTTAGTGATGAAAATCACTATTTTTATAGGAATTCCTTCTAAAAATTTGACATGTACTTCTTGGAGCTCCCTACTTGCTTCTTCTTCTTGTGTGTGCACTTCTTGACTATGTTCTTGTGCCTCATTCTTGACCTTGAGTTCAAACAAAGACCAACAAGAAGATTTTCATGTGCCTAAGCATCTGTGCCAGCCCAACAAAGTTGCTCTACAGTAGTTGCAGCAGGAAACACAACACTAACATGAACCTAAAGATCACCATCTTCAATGCCATCTGCATCACCTTCAATAAATGTATTTGCAAATGTAGTAGGAAGTTTTTCAACACCGTCCACAATATTCCATAGTGCTTTTGCAACCAATACATGATGCATCGTATATGCCCATAATGGGTTATTACTACCATCCAACTCATCCTCAATAGATAACATATGAAATACATCATTGCTTTTGGCCATGGCCACTGACTAAAATACCTTGATGCAGAAAAATGATTCTATCTCAAAACATTGAACAAAACTACACCGTCAAATTTTGCTAAACCTATAGCAGATTTCGAGGAGCGTATACTAGGGAACCAAAACTTGTATATGTGTTTGGCACAAAAAAGACAAAATTTCCTACATAGGTGTTATGGTAGTGCATTCAGAATTCGAGTATGCTCACCAATTTTCATGAGTATGTTGTGATTGTGATCGAAACGATGCCGAGGATGCCCTAGATGAAGCATTCACCTACTCTGATACTAATTGTTGGAGTTAGAGGTCCATGGAAGCTTCAAGAACACACACAATACTAAATGTATTAACAAGAGAATGTACAAAGATAAATGATCCGTTAGGGTTATAGGTAGAAACAAGAAGATTTTGTACATTGAGAGGTTGCGAAACAAGTAGAAACAATGGAGGGATCTCCAATACGCTTTCGTGGGCTATGTCTGGACTTCGTAGAACATGTCAATTCAACTTCTACTAAGCAAGCAATGTTGTTGGAGACGTAACAATAGGAATAAGGAGAACTTAGGGGGGTCATCTTGACATTTTAGGAACAAGATGATGTGCAGGCACACTCGACTTCCTCACTTCATATCTCGTGATTTGATGAATCAAGCTTAATGAAACTTGATATATGAATAGTAGACACTTTATTCTAACTATACTAATTTAAAATGTAGCAAATGAATGAGTACACACAGAGAAAACACTTCTGCCAATCACTAACATAATGAAGATGCAATAGAGAACTATAGACAAGGATGTTCTTGAATAAATGTATCAAAATGGATATGATAATGAATATATGATACAAGGGATGTGTAGTGGATTAATCATAAATGAGTTGAGCTCATGATATTCTCAATGATGTAACTCAATAACTCTAAGAATGACTCTCTCTACCCCACGTCTAAAAATCATCTCTATTTATACTCATCATGTGAGTTTGAATTTGAATTTTCCCTTACCTAAAAGTCATCCTACACTTTATGGATGAATTGAATTGATTCTTCCTACCACATTATTTGTGGGTTTAGCTCCCCAACTTCACGAGATTCCTTACCTTCTTTGCTTTTACATTTATCCAAAGGTAAATACACCTAAATTGACAAGAAGGTGTTCATATGTGCTCCTCCATGTGAGGTACATGTCAATTCAACTTCTACTAAGCAAGCAATGTTGTTGGATATGTAACAATAGGAAGAATGAGAATAGTTATTAGATGATAGCGATGAGCCACCCAAGTATTTTCGAAAGTAAGCAACACAAATCTCATTCCTTGCCTGGTATAAAGTGGTAAGTGTATCCCAAACATCCTTTTCTATTTTGTAGGAGCCAATGTGAGGAATAATGGCATGTTTGACAAAATTTCCTACATAGGTGCTATGATAGTGCATTCAGAAGCCGAGTATGCTCACCAATTTTGATGAGTATGTTGTGACTATGATCAAAACGATGTCGAGGATGCCCTAGATGAAGTGCTTACCTGCTCTGATACTAATTGTTGGAGTTAGAGGTCTATGGAAGCACGGGAACAACACAAGGAAGAGTGTTGAGCCATAAAAGTCATGTTGGTCAAAGTCAACTGCAGTCAAAGTCAACAGGTCAAAGTCAACAGGTCAAAGTCAACAAGGTCAAGGTCAAAGTCAACAGGCACAAAGTCAAAGTGCGTAAGTGCAGGTGTCAAAGTGCACAGGTAGTGCACAATGAATTGTCCACAAAGGGTAAATTGGAGAAAATAGGTTGCAGGTTGCAGAGGTACTTTCTCTAATTTCCCTAAGGTTCAAAGTGTGTTTTAAAGTGTTTTGGAAGGTTCAGGTGAACCCCCCCTTATGTGCAAAAGTGAAGAATTAAAAGGAAATGTGAAGGCATGTGAAGCGGCAAAGTGTACGCACAGGTGAAAGTATGGCCCCCCATTAAAATTTTTGGTTTTAGACTAAAGTCACTACAGGACAAAACAGTGAGTAGTTGGCTGCCACTTGTGAGAGCAATCTTGGGACATCAAAGTGAGCACCAAGATTCACTTGCAGTTAGGAGCGTACGTGATCGACACACTAAAATCAAGGCAAGGGCCATTCTTGGACCAAGGTTAGAGTAAGCAAGAGAGCATAGGCTAAGTGGAGCAAGAGAGAGAAGTGCAAGGGTCACCAGAGTACGTCGCACAGAAGTGAAAGTGCAAGGTGCATAGAGGGTGACCAAGGATTTTGGTGCAGAGAAGTGCTAAGCTATAGTTCCCCCAAGTATCTCAAGGTCCTTTGGCAGTGTACGCTTGCCGACAGCAGGTATTCACTCCTCCCCCTTTGTGGAAGTTTGGTGCAAGGTGTGCACAAGGAGAAGCTTGAAGCAGGTGGAGGTTTGTTGCAGAGGAGGTCGGCAGCAAGAGGACATTGGGATATTGGATATTTTGTAATTGGGCACTCTGCGGGATTGTGCACAGAGGTATTGGTGTATCTTGTATTTCAAACATTGTACTTTTCTTACTGTAATCAAACGGCAGAGACTTCCAAGGTGTATTTTCTCTTTTGGTCCTTCCATTTTCTCCTACAAACCCTCAAACTCCTTCTTGTCAAAGAATCCCCCAACAAAGAGGAAGAAGCTTGGACAACACACACAATACTGAATGTATTAACAAGAGAATGTACAAAGATAAATGATCCGTTAGGGTTATAGGCATATATACAAGCTGCACGGAAAAAAACCTCCTAAAGAGGGAAAAAAGTGCCCCGGTGGTCCTAACATGTTCATACACATCACTACCAAAATATATCAATAAGAAAAACAATGAAACTAGCTCCTATTCTAGAATTGATTCTTTCTTGCCTTGGAACTTGATGAGAAGAAGGCTTCAAGAGCATTCTAAGTTTCTTGTGAAGTCTTTTAGCTCTTGATGTGTGGAAGTAAAAAAAAAAATCAGAGATTGAGTTTAGAATGTATGACCTGGCTAGAGCATCCTTTGAACATAATGTGGTTAACCTCTCTTGTTCTTCTTGAGTTGGTTGCCCTTTGGTCCTCAGGATTGGCATCATCTCATCTCCAGAAATGTAACCATGAAGGTTTCTCCCTTGAAGGTAAGCTTCCATTTGAAGTGACCAAGCTGAATAATTACCTCGATCCAGTTTTTCTATGGATGAAGGAAATCCGTCTCCCATGTTGATTTGTTGTTGCTTTGATACCATGTGAGGAGATGGATTTTTATGCTCTAGAGATGAGCTAGTGTTGCACAAAATGTGCTCTACCCCAGCCAAGTTGACTCCACGGATGCTTATTAGACTACTTTGGCTTCAAATTAATGCATTTACAACTACTAGGTACTTTGGAACATCCTTCGATGTAACTCAATAACTCTAAGAATGACTCTATCTAGCAAAGACTTCATCAATAAAAATCAATTGCTCCTTCAAATCTTTGATTTTTGTCAAACAACTGTTCATGGAATCTCCTTCATTCATGTGCTCACTCTCCAGCTGTTTTTTGCTTTTTTCTTTCAATGGATATACCCATGCATGCCTAGAAAAATCATCAATGAAAGTCACGAAATAAAGGTAGCTCCCAAAAGAAGGTGTTTGCATAGGACCACAAACATCACTGTGAACAAGCTGCAATTTTTGAGTAGCTCATACTGAACCATCTTTTGGAAAGGAGGAATGCTGCATTTTGCCTTAAATACAGCCTTCACAGTCATGTTTACCAGTTAACTCAAGTTTGGGTAGAGAAGATACCATTTCATGTTTCTAGAGGTGTAATCAACACGATCCTCATTCCTTGTGTGCTATAAACCGGTAAGTGTATCCAAAGCATCCTTTCTTGTTTTGCAAGAGTGAATGTGAGGATTAACGACACATTTGACAGACAAGGCTATCAATACATGTGCCTGAGCATCTCTGCCAGCCCAACAAAGTTTCTCTATAGTAGTTGTAGCAAGAACCACAACACTAACAGGAACCTAAAGATCACCATCTTCAATGCCATCTGCATCACCTTCAGAAAATGTATTTCAAATGTAGTAGGAAGCTTTTCAACACCATGCACAATATTCCATAGTGCTTTTGCAACCAATACATGATGCATCATATATGCCCATAATGGGTTATTACTCCGAATACTCCTCAAGCTCGAGGACTCCTCGGCTTGAACAAAATGGAGTTACAAAAATATGAAATCGTATTTACGATGGCTTTTAGTGATGAAAATCACTATTTTTATAGGAATTCCTTTTGAAAATTTGACATGTACTTCTTGGAGCTCCCTACTTGCTTCTTCTTCTTGTGTGTGCACTTCTTGAATATGTTCTTGTGCCTCATTCCTGACCTTGAGTTCAAACAAAGACCAACAAGAGCATTTTCACATGCCTGAGCATCTCTGTCAGCCCAACAAAGTTGCTCTACAGTAGTTGCAGCAGGAACCACAACACTAACAGGAACCTAAAGATCACCATCTTCAATGCCATCTGCATCACCTTCAGTAAATGTATTTGCAAATGTAGTAGGAAGTTTTTCGACACCGTGCACAATAAAGTTTTGCTAAACCTATAGCAGATTTCGAGGAGCGTATACTAGGGAACCGAAACTTGTATATGTGTTTGGCACAAAAAAGACAAAATTTCCTACATAGGTGCTATGGTAGTGCATTCAGAATCCAAGTATGCTCACCAATTTTCAGGAGTATGTTGTGACTTTGATCGAAACGATGCCGAGGATGCCCTAGATGAAGCGTTCACCTGCTCTGATACTAATTGTTGGAGTTAGAGGTCTATGGAAGCTTCGAGAACACACACAATACTGAATGTATTAACAAGAGAATGTACAAAGATAAATGATCCGTTAGGGTTATAGGTAGAAACAAGAAGATTTTGTACATTGAGAGGTTGCGAAACAAGTAGAAACAATGGAGGGATCTCCAATACGCTTTCCTGGGCTATGTCTGGACTTCGTAGTACATGTCAATTCAACTTCTACAAAGCAAGCAATGTTGTTGGAGACGTAACAATAGGAAGAAGGAGAACTTAGGGGGGTCATCTTGACATTTTAGGAACAAGATGATGTGTAGTGGCACTTGACTTCCTCACTTCATATCTCGTGATTTGATGAATCAAACTTAATGAAACTTGATATACGACTAGTAGAGACATGAGTATCATAGCAACCAGCCCAATGAGAGACAAAAAAAGCATGTAAATCTTGCGGTAGCAATCCCCCCTTGGGATTAATCAATTTAAGTAGTCGGGTACCACTCAAGTAGCGAAAGATGCTCTTAACCGCTTGCCAATGCTTGACACCTGGTTAATACATAAACTTGCTCATCTATGAGACAAAAAACAGAATATCTAGCCAAGTAATGCATAAGTAAATAAAGCATCCAACAACGTGTTGATAGAGAACAACATCAAATGCATCTCCAACATCGTGAAGACTCAACCGTAAACTTGTTTCCATAGGAGTGGCAATAGGTTTGTAGTCTTCAAGGCCAAAACACTGCAATAATGTGTCTATATATTTTGTTTGACACAAATCTATTCCAGCATCAACTTGCATAAAATCAATGCCCAAATCATGATGCGAATGCCCCAAATTTGACACTTCAAATGATCCATGCAAATCCACCTTAAAATCAGTAATATGCTTTTTATTTGGACCAGTGAGCAGCATGTCATCAACATGTCATCAACATAGAAAACAATATTCAAAAGCACATCATTTGCATGCTAAACATATAAGGTGCTCATAGTTAGACTATTCTCAAAACCATGTGCAATCAAGTAGGCATGTATCTTTTCATACCAAGCATGTGGTGATTGCATCAAACCATATAATGCCTATTTAAACCTGCACACTTTGTTTTCATGACCTTTCTACACAAAACCATGGGGCTGAAAAACATACACTTCT
Organism: Ceratopteris richardii; assembly: GCA_020310875.1. NCBI lineage: Eukaryota > Viridiplantae > Streptophyta > Polypodiopsida > Polypodiales > Pteridaceae > Ceratopteris > Ceratopteris richardii. Next base: position 93,955,628 of record CM035431.1, read on the forward strand.
TAATGCAAGTCACCATTCAGAAATGTAGTTTTAATGTCCAACTGATGGACATTCCAACCATGATGAGATGCAAGTGCACAGATGCTATGAACAATAGTCATTCGACATGTAGGAGCAAAGGTCTCACCAAAGTAAATGCCGTTTTCTTGAGCATAACCTTTTGCAACAAGCCTATCCTTATATCTATCAACTATTCCATCAGGCTTACACTTCAACTTGTATACCCATTTAGTGCCGATGGCCTTCTTGCCAAGAGGCGACTCACATAAAGAACATGTACCATTCTTCATAATAGCATCATAGTCTGGTTGCATATCAACCATCTAATTTTCTGAGTTTTGTGCTTCATCAAACGGAACATGCTCATTCTCATAAAAAAAACTACAGACAGTAATAACATAGCAATCTAATGAAAAAGAAGCACTATCAGAGACTCAACAAGTATGATATGATAGAGGTGCATCTAATTTTCTATCTCGCAAAGTCTACACCATCCATTTAGGCATATTTCTTACCTCCTCTATATCAGACCTCTCATCAATAAGTGCATCATGTAAATCTGCATTAGAAATTGAATGATCTGCATCATCATGTGGAACCTACAAAGTCTAATAAATTGCCTCATTTTGACAAGCACTAGACTATCCACATGTGAAAAGAGGTTGCAAAGTGTAATACACATATTCCGAGCTAACTGATGTCTCCTTAGTACATGAATGTAGTGGTTGAATTCCATCTTCCACAAAAACAACATCATTGCTAACCAAAATGTGTTTAGTTTGTGGATGATATAGATTATAGCCTTTGCTTTCAGAACTATACCCAACAAAAATACAATTCACTTCTTTATCATCCAATTTCCTGCATAGTTGTTCAAGAATTTATGCATATGCTAGACAACCAAAGACATAGAGATGAGCAATAGATGGCTTGCAACCATGCCAAGCCTCATATGGAGTGATAGACTACAATGCTCTAGTGGGACACCTGTTAAGTACATATTTTGTACATATGACACCCTCAAGCCAGAAACTATGTGGTAAAGCCCGACTCTTGACCATACACCTCACCATCTCCATGAGTGACATGTTCTTCCTTTTTGCAACTCCATTCTATTGAGGTGTATACGGCACTATGCATTGATGTTTTATCCCATGTTAAGCCAAAAATGCACTAAAATAAGAAGACATATATTCCCTCCCTTGATTAGAATGGAGGGTGCCTATTTTACATGCTAATAGATTTTCAACCAAAAGCAGAAACTATTTGAAGCACATAAACTCTTCACACTTTGCTTTCAATGGATATACCCATGCATGCCTAGAAAAATCATCAATGAAAGTCACGAAGTAAAGGTAGTCCCCAAAAGAAGGTGTTCGTATAGGACCACAAACATCACTATGAACAAGCTGCATTTTTTTAGTAGCTTGTACATAAACATCTTTTGCAAAGGAGGAATGTTGCATTTTGCCCAAAATACATCCTTTACACACATGTTTACAAGGTGCCTCAATTCTGGGAAGAGAGGACACCATTTCATATTTCTGCAAGCGTAGCAAACTAGCAAAATTGAGATAACCAAAGCCTCCATGCCAAAGCTTTGCATTTGACATAGCCTTTGTCTCTTTTGTAGCGAGTTTTGGACAATTCCTTATGACATGATCATTTTCTTTAGTATTTGTAAAACAATTTTAGCCTTTTTGTTTTCTTCTCATCTTTTTCATCCTTCTTTGATTGTGCACAATTAGCATATTTCTACTGACTAGTGGATGAGCTCCATTTACCTTTGCCCTTCCAACTAGTCGAGAAAGCTTGATCTACAAGACGCATAATGGACCTATTCTGCATAGACTAATCTTCCTGCAACAGAGCAAAGACTAACTCTTGAAATGTTATGGCATTTGGATTGCCTTTCATCATCAATCAAAGAGTAGAAGCAAAACTTTGATATGAATCTGGAATGCCATTCGTGGTAGTACCATCAAACTCATCGTCAATAGCTAACATATGAAATACATCATTGCTTTTGGCCATGGCCACTGACTAAGATACCTTGATGGAGAAAAATGACTGTATCTTAAAACGTCGAACAAAACTACACTTTCAAGTTTTGTTAAACCTATAGCAAAATTCAAGGAGCTTATACTAGGGAACCGAAACTTGTATATGTGTTTGGCACAAAAAAGACAAAATTTCCTACATAGGTGCTATGATAGTGCATTCAGAGGCTAAGTATGCTCATAAGTTTTCATGAGTATGCTATGACTATGATTCAAGGGATGTTGAGGATGCCCTAGATGAAGCGGTCGCCTGCTTTGATACTGATTGTTGGAGTTAGAGTTCTACAGAAGCACGGGAACAACACAAGGAAGAGGAAGAAGCTTGGAGCACACACACAATACTAAATGTATTTACAAGAGAATGTACAAAGATAAATGATCTGTTAGGGTTATAGGTGTATATACAAGCTACAGGGAAAAAAACCTCCTAAAGAGGGAAAAAAGTGCCCCCATGGTCCTAATGTGTTTAACCACATCACTACCAAAATATATCAATAAGAAAAGCAAGGATATTAGCTCCTATTCTAGAATTGATGATGAAGAAAAGGATGATCAACGAATGAACATCGAACTGAAAGAATACACTAATGATGATGGAATTGGGATGAATGAAATCAAATTTAGGACACCCTTGAAGACCAACAAGAAGATTTTGTACATTGAGAGGTTGAAAAACAAGTAGAAACAATGGAGGGATCTCCAATACAAGTGAGTACAAGTGTCACTCCTATGTCACAACCAAATATGTTATTGAAGTTCATACATTCCTTCAACAAACTTTTACATATGGTGAGAGGAAATGAAGCTAGATCTAATGTACCACCATCACTCCCAATGTCTACTCGGTTAAACATTGATGCCAATCCGTTGAAGCCATTAGTGAGATGAATGATGCAGAGTGCCATGGATACTTAGATGCAGATGGTAGAAATTGATGAAACCATAGAATCTGCAACCATACAGACGGTAGAAATTGATGAAACCATAGAATCTGCAACCATACAGACGGTAGAAATGAATGCAAAAGTTTCAAAGAAAATCTCATAATTGAAGGACCAACATGGAGAAAGAGATGGTAGAAACGTTACTAAAGGTGGATTTGGTGATGTCCCAGGACACTACTTTGAGGAAGAATAGAAAGAGTTGGAATCCAATTACAACAACACTACTTTGAGGAAGAATAGAAAGAGTTGGAATCCAATTACAAGAAGATACTCATTGACAATGTGGAATCAAAGAACACCACGTTGGAAGACATTGGATGAAGAGATAACAACATTGAAGGACCTATTCGATGAATGCCAGAATGAATTGGAAAAAAAAGACAAGAAATCTCTAGAGAGAACACAAGAAGTCTCGGATACAAGCTTGAGCGAGAGCTTTAAAACTGGTTGGCGAGTCTAATGGCAGCGAACAAGCCATGGGAGCACAACGAAACGAGGATGAGGAGGTGAAAGACAAGGAGTGTATTCTTGGCTGGGCTGCTCGGAGCTGGGCTTTCCTTTTCCAAGTTCTCTATCTTTGAATGAGCCATAGACATACAAACTCACAAGTTCAAGTGATTTCTTATGGCTAGCCCTTTATATGCACGATTATGAGTCCCTTGAATTTGATGAAAATGAGCCGTTGTGCATATGCATCCCTATCTCATTAGCAGAGCACACTACTCCCGAAGTTCCCACTTAAGAAGGAAAAGGAAAGAAGGGGAGGAAGGAAACAAAAAGAAAAAGGCAAGCATGCGTGCATACTTGATTGTGATATTGCTAGGGCAGTGGCGGCGTGCCCTTTTGGCACCATCCTTCGCTTGGTATGAATCATTATGGAAGAGACTTTGTATGGGTGATTTTTCCACATCCACATGTGTGAGTCCCTTGCCAACTCTGTGTGTACCATCCATGGGGATTGTTGGTATGAACTGTTATGAAGGAGAGGGGGTTTGGATGGGGGATTTTTTGCATGTGTGAGTGTGAGTCCCTCCCCAAATACTGCACACCATCCACGAATTTCTTTGTAAGTCTCCTCCTCTAGAATGTGGATGATGTTCATTTTGTAAGGATACGGAAGAGAAATGAGAGGGTTATGTTTGCATTGCACTTTTTGTCGTGATAAGCGCAAGATTCGATTCGTCTGTTTTGTTTGGCAAACATAGAAGAGCTTCTTCTCTCGTCGTCACACACACACACACATATATATATATATATATATATATATATATATATATATATATATATATATATATATATATATATCAGTTTATCATACTCAAATGACATGATGATTGCATGCGCTATTTAGAGGTGAGGGCATTTTCTACTAAGTTTTTGAAAGTGTGATCTTCATCACTTTTCGTTGATAGCTGGGGCTTCCACCAACAGTGCCACGTCAGCGACGTCGGCCAGCTCCGTTGTAGTCCAGTCGGTTAGGATACTCGGCTCTCACCCGAGCGACCCGGGTTCAAGTCCCGGCAACGGAAAAGCCATATCTCAGGTTTTTAACGTACGGCCATTTGCCTAGTCTGGGACACGGCCGCCTGCCTTTATCTCCCCACTTTCCGACTACTATTCTAAAGCCACTACTCGGACTCGCAACTGCAATGAGACGAGACTACTCTCATCGTCACACACACTTCAAAGGTTGTGTAGATGCTGCTGCCTTCATCAACATTATTGCCCCGAGGCCCTTGTCAACTTAGTAGGTAGTGCCACTCTTGTTGATATCAAAGCAATGTCCAACAAATCGCTAGAGACATCGTGATTTGCTAACAAGTACAACGAAGGGCATAAGAATCACACAAGTCCAAGAAATTGACATGACAAAGAAACAACTCCTTGTTTGCTAATAATAAGGGAAGTTGAAGGAAAATTAGGTGTCGAGAAGACTACATGAACCTTAAGCAACGAAAGGAAACTCATGGATCGATCTAGAAAAAAAATGTAGGTGACAAACCGTGATCTCCCAACACTATAGAGAAATGGTGCTTTGTTTTCAAGTTGGTTTGAAGGGACCTTGGAGCTCTCGCATGGATCTTATGGAGCATACGTCAAGTCCCAAAGTCAAGCAGTTCTAGGTCAAACATATGATTCCCTTGAAGCCCAAAGACAACACGATTTGTTGAGTATCCATTTGGGGGAAGTTTATACCACAAAACAAGGGTTGTGGGTGTTTAAAGGGAGGGTGAAGGCTAGGAGACCTCATACAATCAATCAGTGATTTGCATGAGCCAGATAGAAATCGCAAAGTGTAGATTGATCCTCAAAGTGGAACTGCAAGTCAAAGGGGTCTAGACGCATTGTGCATATATTGTGGCAAGTCAAGTTTTGAAGAAAAAGCTTATCTTTCAAAGTAACTACAAACAACGGTTTCCTTGCTACACAACCAAATGGATGTTTGCATTTGGGCAATGTTTTAGACGTATGAGTGGCTCCACATAGGCCCCTTTGGAGAGCTGTGGAAAATTTCGGATCATACATCAAGTCGGGAAAGGTGTCTCCGGAAGCAAAGGAAGTGTGGAACCGACTAGGTCAAGTCATACTTTCCAGTGCCGAAACTGATCAAGGGCTGCATCACCAAGAGAGTGCATGCTAGGAATATTTGAGGGATGGCCTCCCATCTCCAACTGCACAACTTGGTGCTACACTCCCCCTTGCATCGCCCACGTACACTTAGACTCTTGCGCTTGAACATAGGAGTTAGGGTTTGGGGACCTCTAGAGAGACAGTGCATTGTCATTGTGCTTATTACACGTGTCCACCAAGGATAAAGCATAATGCATCTATGGCGCCACTATTCTTACGAGTGAAAGCTTGAAACTAGTGGAAATCCTTAGAATTCACTTTGAGAAGGGATCCTTGGGGATATACGAAGACTCTCACCCACATTGAATTTCTCCTCTTCGCTTAGGAGAAGAACAAGGAAGACCACTCCATCACTTCGGGAAGCTGAAGCTCAAGGTAAAATGCAAAGACTTTGCAAGATACATCATCCAAAATCTCACTCTAAATCATTCATAACATTTAATGCAAAGTGGAATCAAAGATGGATACATCATTGAACAAAGTATCCCAAGCACAACTCTTGTTAAAGAAGTGTCACTTTGTGTGCATCAAGATCTTCTCTTCTCGAACTAGGAAGCTTAAACATTGAACAAGGTAAAAGAACCAGTGAGAGTAAGGGGGATCGAATTGAGACATTATCAGCTGCTTCCTTTCTTTCCATAGTGCTCAAGTGTGCATTCCGTGTAATCCAAGTGCGGTAGTAGTTTTGCTATTGATCTAGTGCCAATGGATTCCTCTCATATCCAAGGAGTCTATTGTGGACTCTTTCCACCTACACATTCTCCTTAAGGAGGCTAAGATGGTAACACCTCCACACTCAACTCTCTTGAGGTCAATCTCTTGAGAGAACACAAGACTATTGGTGCATGAGTGTGTGAAATTGAATGCCTTGCATACATTGTCTGTGATTATCCACAAATTGAAGCATAAGCACTGACACTTGGTCACTTTATGATTTTGGGATCAACTAACATTATAGGCAAACAAAAGTCACAAAGCACACTTGGGCACAACATGAGACCACGTATGAGAGTGAGTAAGAGAAGTCATGTGCCCACGAGGACAAGTGTAAAATCATCACACACAAAACCTAGAAACCTATTGGATACACTTAGTGAGCTGGAAAGTGAAGAAACAAAATCATATTCATATCGATAGGCATGCATATGCATGTTCTACACGAGGAGCTAGTATTCCTATCCAATCTTGAAGGGGAACATGAAATCCCTCTTGTATATTTAAGAGTAAAATCATCATACACAAAACCTAGAAACATATTCGATGCACTTAGTGAGTTGGAAAAAGTGAAGCAAACATCATATTTGTATCGATAGGCATGCATATGCATGATCTACACGAGGATCTAGTATTCCTACCCAACATTGAAGGGAAAATGAGATCCCTCTTATGTATGTAAGAGTGAATGGGCATGGACCTCATCGATTGACTTAGTGCTCATGGATTCCTCTCATATCCAAGCAGTTGATTGTGGACTCTTGCCACCTACATAGAGCTCACATAGAGAACGAAAATTTGGACATGTGCAAATGGATATTAGGGAGAACTATTATGCAAGACCTCACACAGAGAATGAAAATTTGGACATGTGCAAATGAATGATGGAAGTGGCTCAAATACGTCCTCAACTTTTGTCTATCATATGAGAAGGCTCAACTAGAACATCCACCACTAGTTAGATGTGCAAGCTTTAGATCAAAGTCAACATTTTGATGTTTTGAGTGAACCTAAACACTCAAGTATTTGGTATATGAACCCCAAAAACCAAGATAATCCAAGCATAAGACCACCACAGAGAATTAAAGTGCAAAGAGTTTCTTTCTATAGGTGCATTGTGGATCACTTTCTATGTGATTTTGCCTCTTGCATAGGCACATCACCCTTAAGAAAAACACAGATTTTGATTTTCTTGAAGGGTGCAATGTTGATCATGTTCTAAAAGAATGTTCTAAGAATCCCAACACTATGGAATGTACACCTTTGAATGTGGTTTCACGTATTGCGAGTGACCACAGGAATTCAATTCAAGTGGTTAAAAGAACTCAAGAAAGAGCCAAAATAAAGAAGATGAAGGACTAAGTTACCAGTGATTTTGGATTCTTCCACCCAAGATATAAAACAAGAGCCAAAAGGGAAGAAAAAGTAAAAACAAGAATAAAGAAAATCCTCTCTCAATATCCATAGAAAATGCAATCAAGAATTTAGATAAAAAGAAGAAAAGTTCAGAGAAAATCAGAAAGGAAAAGTGAGTAAACTTCCTCAAGAAAAAGATCTTAGAAATGGGAAATTCCCTGTGAAAATCAAACGATAAGTTACACAACAAAGATGGAAAAAGTGAGTAAACTCCCTCAAGAAGAAGATCTTAGCAATGGGAAATTCCCTTTGAAAATCAAATGATAAGTTACACAACAAAGAACTTGGGCTAAGAGTGAGATCACATGAGCACAAGAAAGCTAATATCCATCAAGAAAGATGTATACTAGGATTGATATTGGCAATCCCAACTCCTAAGAACTTGCAAATGATGATTAAATCTTATCATGCTAGAAAAATATCTAGAATTATGGTTTCAAATCATGAGAACTATTATCCAAGAGGTGACATAGAGAACTAAAAGTTGGACATGTACAAATGAATGATTGAAGTGGCTCAAAAAATTCTAGAAAATGTACCCCCACCTATTTTGAACACATGGTAGCCTTACTATGGTGTCCCCACCTGATATGAGAGAACTTGAACCTTACAATGAAGATAATATGGTCATTGAGGACCCCATACCTCTTGCTAAGGTGTCAACTCTTCAAGTCCCCTTAGTGAGTCAAGGGGGAGAACTCTAACATAAAACACTCAAAGAGATATATCAATTCCATGAAGTGCCACCCTTGCAAGATCCCTTAATGTGAAAAGAGGAAAACGTCTACGAGACCCTTCCCCAAACAAAGGTACCATTAATGCAACAATGGAGGGAAGAACCTATTCCCTAGCAGTAGGAAGTTCCATTCCCTTAGAAGTCCCAAGAGTTGAAGTATACCAAGAACCCATGGAACTAGAAGCACTAATGCTTAGAAAAGAAAATGAGCACCACAAATGTGCCCTTTCAAGAGTTGAACCAACAATTTTTCTAGTAAGATGATGTGCAAAGCATTGGCAACATGAGTGAACCATTGTTTGATTGTGACAATGCCAATCTCAATACAAGATTGTTTGATTACTGTCTTGCTATCTGTATGCTAGATCTACTATGCCAATCTCAATACAAGATATTTTGGTGGCTATGAGAAAGATTTTGAATGCACGAAGAATCCTCTATTGAAATTCGAAAAGTAGAAGTCCTATGGATCTTAAGGAATCCTTGATGAATTGAGAAAAGCCAAGCTAGAGCATAGTTTTACTATGGAAGAATTATTTGAACTTAAACCTCTAAGAAATTTTTCCAAACAATAATATGTGGATCCAACGATCGTTAAATGTGAAACTCATGCAAGAAAAATACCAACCAAAAGCTAGAGAGTATAGTGATAGTGATGAGGAGATTACTTGTATTCCTATAAATTTTGATGGTTATACTAGTCAAAATTCAAATCCACTTAGGAAATAGGGATCCTCTTCAAGCCACCTAAATAGGAATCTAGGAAATATTGGAAATCTTGATATTAGGCAATTCACTTGGAACAATGTCCATCATCGGCCTCAAGTGCAGTTCACTCTTCTAGGTACTATAGTTATGCCTGAAGAAATCCTAGGACAAAGGGTGTCTACCTAAGATCATGATGTCTTAGGGACTTGTGACAAAGGAGGCATTCTTTCCCCCTTACCTTTAGCATAGTCCTCAATGCTCACTTATTGACCCTCTACCTAGCTTGATAGACCCCTTACCAAGGTTAAGCACCTGCACTAAGCCTAGTGGATGGACTTATTTTAAACCTATCCAACCCTTTTTTGGTGCCCAAATGCCCGAGAAATTTCATATGTGGCCAGTTTTAGACTCATCCATGATCAATTGTTTCCCAAGTGCCCACATATGAGGCTCCTTACCTCCGTATTGCCCAAGTTCCTCAACTAGCCATCGTTGAGGATTTCTTCCTAATACTCTCTCTTAAGGTGTGGTTCATCCACCTCCTACTAGGATTATGTGACTTAGCCTGATATTGTCTTCAAATCTATCCACCAAAGTTTGATGGTTTGATAATTGATCTTAATACTCAAATCAAACCTCAAACTCTAACTTTTGAATGATTCAATGCCTCACTCATGAAGGAGGAGCTCCAACTCAAGGCAAGGGGTGGCAAAGTAGAATGTTCAAAAGATGGAGAGAAAAAGAAGAACCATGAAAAGAAGTTCAAGAAAAAATGTTTCCACTAGAAGAAGAAAAGCTAGAGAATTCAAGATTGTCAAATCAAGAGAGCAGAGGAGAAGATTGGCTCTTTAAAAGGTGGCAAGGGGAACAAGTTTGAGGACACTAAAGAAATAGAGCTAAATTTATTTTTTACGATAGAGGAGGTATGCTCTTGGACTGAAGATTCAAGAACACATGACTCATGTGTGTTGGATAGTGGTGCCTCTCATCACATGACTCATGGGTGTTGGATAGTGGTCCCTATCTTCACAGTGAAGGTAGCCAATAATGCAAGATGTCTTGGAGAGGGTAAATGTATTATTTGTTTCATTAATTCTAATGTGGCATAAAATAGCTTTCAAATGTGTTGTACATACAAACAAAATCTGCTTTCAATAGCCTCTATAACTAATCAAGGTCATGAAGTACATTTCAGTAAGACATGAGCTAAGATTATGGATAACAACAACAATAACATTTCTGGGATTAGCATGAGGAGAAACAACTTATATGAGTTTTTTGATCGTACAACCACAAAAAGTGTGGTCACAAGTAAGCTATGGCATGAGAGATTTGGCCATAACGAGTATTGTGTACTAAAGGAGATGCATCACAAAGGCATGGCTGCTCACCTACCATTAATTGCAAACATGAACGAACCATGCGAACCTTGCATCATGGGCAAGCAATTGAAGAAGGCATTCCATCAAGAAAGCAAGAACAGAGAAAGATGTCCTCTAGAGTTCTATATTTTCTTTTTTAAAACTGTTTTGTTGATTTCAAGATAAAAAACTAGTAAAGGAATAGTTGAAGCCTAGACAATTTGTGCTCATGTGAAGTAAAATGTGCGTGTTAGTGAGTACAAGAATAAGATTTAATATTTTCTAAGAGTACAAACTAAAGTTCCTATTCTCTAGTAGGAGTGTGAACCACTAGATAAAAAAATTGAACCATGGTGCCGAATGCAAGGCCTTGTATTGAAGCCTTACGTGCATACTCTAAATGCATTCAACTTCCATTGGTGGAAGTGTGGGAAAATTCCTACATAGCCTTGGGTGCATCTTCCTACTTCATTTTACTCATCATAAAATATAGCAAGAAGATGTGGGTGTAATTACTTCGCAATAAGGCTCAAGCTTTTGGTAAGTTCAAAGAATGGCTTAACCTTGTTTAAACTGAAAAGGGAAGGAGATGAGGGAATTCAGGATAGACACTTGTGAGTTTACATCAACAAAATTTGAAGATTTCTATAAGCGTAAAGGATCAAACATCAACATAGAGTGGCACATAGCCGTGAGAAAAATGGTGTCTTAGAACATTGGAATTGGGCCATACATCCCATATGGATGAGCTCATTCAAGAACAAGCAAATGAACCAACCAATCTGGAAGGGGAACTCCGTTATCTGAGTTGGAGGACAACAGTTGGTGTAGCCCAAGCATGAGCACCACCTCCTTGACTTGTCAATCTGCAGAGACATGAGGATATGAAGATCCTGAGTAATTGTGGGGAGCAAATGTGAGTAACAAGCACATACATACACGCACGCACACACACACACACATACACAAGGCAAGATAACAAAGATAGGAACAAGGGAAGATTTGATTCTGAATAACTCAATTATACTCTTCAAGAAGCTCTTTCTCTAACTTTTCAACCCAAAAATTCTCCAACTCTTTTTATAGTTTCTTGACTGGTTTTGGCCAATTTCAGACCCAATGGCCAAGCTAATTAAAAATTAACTTCCTAATGCTAGTTGAGGGCTCAAATGAGATCTAAAATTTACGAAATCCGAAATATGAGTTACAACAGGGCTCCTCAAGCTCAAGGAGGACTCCTTGGATTGCAAAAAATGGAGCGATAAAAATGTGAAATGATATTTACAATGGTTTTTAGTGATCAAAATCACTGTTTTTATAGGAGTGTCTTTTGAAAATTTGACATATACTTCTTGGAGCTCCCTACATGCTCCCTTTTCTCGTATGTCGACTTCTTCGACGTGTTCCCCCACCTTGTTCTTGATCTTGAGTGCCAGCACTACCCCCCCCCTCAAGTCTATCATCCCTAAGAGACCCTTGTTGGAGTGGGTGTTCCATGTACTACTTTGAGAGGTAGCGTCCATCATGTATCAACAACAGTGATTTGTATTCTAGATGTCGTCAGGTGGGTTTTCTTGTTCTTCATTTTGAGATCACTGCTAGCCTTTGGAAGTTTTAGTCCCTTTGTGTGTACTTCTTTCCTAGATTGCAGCATGGCAGTGTCATGTCCCTTCTCTCTCTCTTTCTCTCTCTCTCTTTGTATCTCTTTTTTTTTAAGGAACAATGTCACAAAACAAGAAAAAAGAGGTTAGTATCAATAAAATAATTTATGTATGTCAAATGTGTCTCATATTCCTAGGATTCTCAGCTTGAAGGTATCCATTAGATCTCAAAATGATGCAATCAATCAATAATTGAATGACAACTTATCTTTTCACCTTCTAGGGATCCATTTTAGAACAATGTTCAGCCATGTACAGATCACTTTTGGCCTCTTCATCTCTGGATGGATTCTTAAATTTTGTATCCCTCATGGTTGGGCCTTTGGTTATGCGGGGGCTACTAGTGCTTTTGGCTTCCAAACCCATAGCCTTGTTTGCTTGTCTTCGTACTAATGCTGAAGAGGTGTTTTGATCTTCTTTTGATCTCTATGCTTGGTTCTTACCCTTGCCTCTCCTTGGCTTCTTTGTTGAGACTTTTCGTGTAAGGAAGAGCATAGGGTTTTGTGTATGTAAGAGTTCCTTGGGTACCCACATGTGTAATCACCCTTCTTGAGCTGTAGCTAATTCCTTAGGAACCCAAATTTGTTGGATAGCTTGTGGTTGAGCTTGATCGAGTTGCTTGGTTCTTCTTTTGGAATGGTTGGCTTGCTTGGATGGGAATAGTTGGGGCAAAGCTAGTGGTCTCTCTCTTTTCATCACCCATATTTGTTTAGAATTGAAATTTGGTTCATGCTTTGTCCTTGTGTGCAAGGAGCAAGGTTTGTAGTAGCTTTTGTCACCATCTGGTTATAGTTTTCCTTTGCTATGTGAAATTGATCATTCCAATTTTTATGCTGATAATTTAGGAAGAGAAGGGGATTCCAACACTTGCACGACCTACCCATCAATAGGTGACAAATGGTGCACATTGGACTCTGTAGTGCTTGTAAAGTGCAGGGTACTAGAATCAAAAAACTCGCTTCCAATTCAACTATTAGGCATTGCTTGTTAACCCAGACCTAAAGCAATCACTACCTTAGACAAAATCAATATTCCCTACACTTTGTTGAAGATCTGTCTGAGTTCTAGGATGTGGTGTCTTCTTTCTTGGGAATGTGCACATAAATTGTCCACACATACTTCTAAGATCTTTCACAAGAACTCTTTGAAGACATGACACATGAGCCTTTGGAATGTTGCAACTACATTGGATAGTCCAAATGGAATCACATTAAATGTAGAGATTCCCCATTCTATGGCGAAGGACATTTTGTGTTGATTTTCTAGAGAAATGGTTACTTGGTTGTAACCTAAAAATCCATCAAGGAAGCTATAAACTTCCTTCCTTGCAACATGCTCCAATAAATGTTTGGTGATTGGAAGTGGGTAGCTATCTCTAATCGTAGCAACATTAACTTTTTAAGGTTAATACGCACTCGCAACTTTCTGTTCATCTTGGGTAACAATATGATGGGGGACACCCATTCAATATGCTCAATCTCATTGATAAACCCAACTTCAATCAGTAATTCAATTTCTTCTTTTATTTTGGTAGCACAAGTGTCATTATATGTGTAGGGCTTTTGTTTGGTGGGCTTGGCATCAGCTATCATGGGGATGGTATGAGATCATATTTTTGGACCTACCCCCTCCAGGTCTCTATGGGTCCACTCAAATACATCCATATATTCCCTTAATAAAGATACAAGATCTACTTCTTCTTCTTCACTTAGGTCTTCCCTAATGTACGTACATTGCTCTTCGTTCTCTTCAATGGCTACTACAATTTGTGGCCTATATGGTGCCTAGTATTGCTATTGGTATTGAGGTTGATATTATTGTTGTGGCCTATAATGTGGTTGTTTGTGTTGGTTCTGATACCTACCCTATTGGTAAGGTTGCTGATAAGTTTGATTGATGGCATGCCTATAGTACAAACAATCTTGAGCTGTGTGGTTCATGTATTTTCTCTCTATCATACCATATTGGACACTAGGGTTTCCTTGGAGTTGAGCCATGATTGGGCAAATATTAGGCATGTGGTCTCCACCACACGTATAGCATTATGTCACAGAGATGATTCTAGGTGTGTGTTTTCTTGAGACTCCTAGCTTTTGAGCTACCTTCTCTACTAGTTCTTCAATGGAGGTGGATGGCTTGGAAATGAAACTTGTAGAATAGTCAAAATCAGTTCATCACCTATGTTTTCATCTATGTATATGCACATGCATACACACTGATCTATGGTTCTAAGTTCTTTTAGGTACACTTAAGATCTCAATTTGGCACTTTTCCATCTAGAAATAAAGCTGCTTGTTTGGATGGTGTGGGTAACTCAGGAATAAGACATCTCTCTAGATAGTGTCTAAATTGTCTACCTGCAAGCCTAACTATCTCTTGAGGAGTTTGCTTAAAGCTATGAATTAGGGATGAGGTATTGTGTCAGATGCCACTCTTGGAGAACTCAATTATGAAGGCTTTCAATAATTGGTCTATGTTTCTAAATTTCCATTGGTGTAATGGCTGAAACTAAGTCAAGGTTCTATGCTTGAGAGTTAGATCCAAAGATTTATATTGAGTGAACATATCATCAACTTGTTTGGCTCTCAATACTTTTCTAACTGTGTTATGTGATCATATGGATCTCCTGTGCCATCGAAGTAATTTTTCATGGACTGAACGAATTGCATAGGGCTCAAGATCCTATGATGTTCTTTGGGTCTTGGTTGAGAAATTTCATCTTCACCTCTTTGAATTCTTGGGCCTCTATGCCTCTCGTAATATGCCTTGTCTCTCTCCATTCCGGATCTATTTTGGTTGGCAAAATGCATTTCCGGTCTCTCTCTAGATCTATCTCTTTGGGTTCCATTAGCCTGGGATGATCTTGCTCCTTCGAGGCCATGGAAAACATTTGATCTTTGTGGAATGAAGATGAGTTCACCCTTATAGGTGTAGGCATGCTTACCTTGCTCCATAACTAGGAACATCCTCTCTAAAGTGTTATCTAGATAGACAATCTTGTGTGGTGTCTCTAGGTCCTTAAACTCATAAATGGTGATTGATCCAAATTCATTCGGTTGGTTTGGTTTAAACCTCCAAAATGCCTCATGAGTGTTCCTATTCAAGAATAACTCTATGCTCTTATTGTCTTGGGGGATCCACTATGGGTGATCACTCTAGTCAAGACAAATTTACCTCTACGTGTCCTAGGTTCTCCCCATAGGGTTCCTTATTCTGGATCTTCCATTTCCATATCACGAATGACAATTCCAAACTTATCTGTTATGTTGGGTAAGCTTGTGACCATGTACATGGGTCCCTATTTATCAATATATGAGCATTCTTCAAACTTGACCATAGGGTGTTCAAGTCCCATAGGCTGATCCGGATTCCTAAGTTGGAACATTGACCTCCTCAAACAATCCTCTTAGATGCAAGCACCTAATACATTGGTCCTAATATATTCCAATTCAGTCTTATATGGCCCGTCTGGAATTTGTAGTATGTGACACCAGAACCACCAACTTGTTGGAAGAGATGGATGTATACCTCAAGGAAGTGAGGTGGCACTGCCAAAACCTGCTTTGTACCTACCCTATTTCACTTCAGGCTTATGTAGTAGGCCTTCTTAGCTTGCAAATGACACCAGATAATAACCTATGTACTTTGGAGTTGGTTTCTCAAACAATTGATTCAAAACAAACAACTTCACAAATAGCTAGTGATCAAAACTTGCTATTTTGGTACACACACCTACTGGAAATTTTGCTCAGTTCTCACAGTACTTTAGCAATTGATAAAAATCCTTTCGAGGGTATCAAATTAGCTTAGATAGCTAATTATTACAAGTGGAATAACTTAAAATGATAAAACATACACTGAGCAATCAATTTAACAATTGGATGCTTACCCTCGACTTTTAGGGATTGTACAAAGAATGACTAGAGAATACTTCGACACAGATTTCTCCCAATTGGCTGAAGCAAATGCCTTGAGAAGTTTACAGCATGAAGTAGACTTTGTGCTGGTTCCAAGAAGCTATAGAACATGAAAAAGAATGGAGAGATCACTGAGATATGGTCATGCAAAGTTCAATGTTCTAAGTGGACATAGCAGAGAACTTAACATCTATGATCAATGAAATGTATGTATTAGAACACATGATTTTACAAGATCATTGGCAGTATGATGATGCCCAATGATAGTGGGATGAGTGAGCTATAGTGTATGCTCCTCAACCTCTACAAATGATAAAAAAATGAGCTTCAAGAAGAGGCATCATGGCGGCAAATTTTACAAGTCATTTTATAAGGAGTTTCTTAAAATTTGAATTTGAAATTCAAATGAGGCTCCACCGAAAAGTACTCCTTTAAGTTAGGAGTGGTTCTACAAAATAAAATTTTTAGCTCTTATCTCTCATAACATCACAAGATATTTGGGCTTACAAGATTCCTCAAGTAAAACAACTTTTACAAAGGTTAATGATCAAGCAATTACAAGCTAAGGTTCTCATGCTTCTTCAAGTAGTTACACATGTTTGCTTCCATGCCTAGCCAAGTGTGAAGGATTGGAAATTTGCACCAACAACTCCCCCTCAAGCGAAACATCTTGGCTTTCACTTCTTCATGAGTCTTCTTGAATGTCCTGCAATCCAATCATAGATTCGAACCTGCAAAGTTTAGTACCATCAAGTGCTTTGGTTAACAAACCTCCACATTGCATGTTTCTAGATACATATGCCAATTGAATCTCCTTGCTCAATAGATTCTCTCTAACATAGTGATAGCATAATTCTATATGCTTGGTTCTTGCATGATAGATAGGATTTGATGCAAGATGCAAAGAACTTGTATTGTCACCAAAGATCATAGGTGAATGAGTGTGAAGTCCCAAATCTGAATATAGTAATCTAATGAATATGGCTTCTTGTGTAGCATTTGTTAATCCCCTGTATTCAGCCTCTATTGAAGATAGAGCAATAGTAGTTTGCTTCTTGGAAGACCATGAAATGGGCTTATCACCTGCAAAAGAAAGATATCTAGAAGTACTCCTTCTGTCATCATAACAACCTGCCCAATCTGCATTTGAGTATAGTTTAATGTTCAAATCTGATGTGTATGGAAAGTAAAGACCTTGATTTTGAGTATCCTTAAGATACTTCAAAATCCTTTTAGCAGCTTCCAAGTGAAATGCTCTAGGTTTATGCATGAATTGACTTAGAACACTTACTCCATAAGATATGTCAAGCCTTGTCACAGTTGCATAGTTTAGACTTCCAACTATGCTTTGATATCCTGCAATGTCTTCAAGCAAATCACCTTCAGGGGCACTCAATTTATGATTTACCTCCATAGGGGTGCTAGGTACCTTTGCATTCTCTAAGTGGAACTTCTTCAACATATCCTGTACATACTTCCTTTGAGTGATGTAAATTCTAGAGTTAATGTAGACTAACTCAAGTCCAATAAAGTACGTCATAAACCCTAGGTCACTTATTTGGAACTCCTGCATCATTTGCTTCTTGATTTGTTTGATGCCATTGGCATCACTACCTGTCAGGATTATGTCATCAGCATACACACACAAATATATCATCTCTGAGTTACTTCTCTTGACAAACAGAGAAGAATCAACTTTGCTCATCATGAATCCTTGATCTTGAAGATATGTAGCTAACCTATGGTTCCATGCTCTAGGTGCCTGCTTCAAACTATAAAGAGCTTTGTTCGATTTGCACACATAATTTACCTTGCTTGGGTCTTCATAATCAGGAGGTTGAGCTATGTAAAACTCCTTTGAAATCCAGCCATTTAGAAAAGCATTCTTCACATCCAATTGATACATATTCATGAAGATGCACTTCTCTGCCTTAGGGTCTAGCTTACCGCTTATTTGAGATGGAACATGCACACAAGCAACACATCCAAATATTCTACAATGATCAAGTGATGGTGTGCTACCATGCCATGCTTCATATGGGGTCATCCCATCAAGTGATTTGGATGGCAACCTGTTAATAAGATAAGTGGTAGGAGATACACTTTTTGCCCACAAATAATTAGGCAATTTCTTTTCATTTGATGTTCCACAAGTGCAAGATACTTCTTGAAGCAACTGAACAATTCATCTTGATGTTTCATAAAGTACAAGATAGTCCACCTACTGAAATCATCAATAAATGACACATAATACCTTGAGCCTGAAATCGAAGGGTCCTTACTTGGTCCCCACACATCTGTGTGGACAAGTTCCAAATAGTCCTCATGCATATAGCCTTTCTTTGTAAAGGGTGACCTGTGTGATTTACCAAATTGACAAGCACCACATTTATAGATCATATGTTGTTTGGATACATTAGGTATCCCAAGCACACATTGATCTCTACATATCTGCTTCAAGGTTCTCTCACCAATGTGCCCTAATCTTTTGTGCCAAATCTCAAGCTTAGACAATGTTTGATCCTTGTAATTATAAAGTGAAATGTTTCTTGTGTCCTCAAGTTCAAATGTAAATAATCTACCTATTTTCTCTCCCTTGGAAATTCTCTTGAATCCATGTTGGGGGTCCTCCACAAAGCTCCATATTTGTTGAACTTAACCTGCAAACCCTTTTCCACTATCTGTCCAACACTCATCAGATTCTTTGTGATAGTAGGTACATAAAAAACCCTGCTCAACAGATTTCTATTCCCATCAAAGGTTTTGACATTTCCTACCTTGACCACTGAATGCTTGGTGTCATCGCTTGTTTGTACTTGGTGCTTTCCCTTGGGCTCCTCAAGATCAGAAAGAAGAGCTACATTGCTTGCTACATGGTTTGGACAACCTAAGTCAATATAGAAGAGGTGCTCATCATTCATACCTTGTTTTGAAGTCATGTTTATAATAAGAAGGGAATCCTCTTGATCCTCTCTATAATTGTTGAAGTCCTTTGTTGATTTGTATCCTCCTTGATAGTTGGTATTGTAATTGTTGTTGTTTCCATTGTTGTAGCCTTGATTATGGTTGAATCTTCCTCTTGATTGTGAGTAGCCACCTCTTTGATATCCTCTTCCTCTTTGATCCTTCAAGTTCCTGTAGCACTCATCTATAGTGTGATTAGACAGTCCACATACATTGCATGGGGAAGAGTTGAAAGGTCTCCCCCTACCTTGCTTACCTCCTCTGCCCCTTCCTCTTGAATTCCTACCTCTCCCTACATAGTTAGCTTGGGAAGTAGTACCTTCATGTTCTACTGTCTTGCTCTTCCCTTTATCTTTAGACTTTCCTTTATCTTTGTATAGGGAAGAAGAGTTGTTACCTCTTGATGGTTCTCCATTTTTGTTGAGCTTGGCTTCATGGGTAAAGGGTTGTCCCATGAGTGTGGTAAGATTTGGAATCTGCATGTCCATGTGAAAATCCATAACAGTTGTGAAGGCTTCTCACTTATTATCTCCCTTGATGCCATTGAATATTTGTCTCACTATTTTCTCCTCTTCAATATCCTCTCCTATGCTTGCCAATTGATCAACCACATCTTTAACCTTGGTCACATACTCTGAAACATTCTGCTTGGGTTGCTTCCTTTGAGTAGTAAACTCAATCCATAATTGATTTTTTCTAGCTCTTGTGTTTGAAGAAAAATATGAAGACAATGTATCCCAAGTCTCTTGGGAAGTTTTACAGTTCCTAATGTGAGGAAGGAGGAAGTCAGAGATAGAGCAAATATGACCTTGCTAAAGCATCTTTGGCACATCATGAGTTGAGTCTTTCAAGGTCCTCTCTTGTAGGTTGTCCTTTGCTTCTGAAAATGGGCATCTCCTCATCTCCTGATATGTATCCATAGAGACTCCTTCCTCGTAGATATGTCTTCATCCTCAAGGACCATGCTGGATAATTGTTCCTATCCAATTTATCAATAAAAGAAGGGAAACCATCTCCCATTTTACCTCAAGTTGCTCTGATACGAGCGTTGGAAGAGATGGATGGATACCTCAAGGAAGTGAGGTGGTACTGCCAAAACCTACTTTGTACCTGCCCTATTTCACTTTAGGGTTATGTAGCAGGCCCTCTTAGCTTGAAAATGACATCAAATAAGCACCTATTTACTTTGGAGTTGGTTTCTCAAACAATTGAATCAAAACAGACAACTTTACAAATAGCTAGTGATCAAAACTTGCTATTTTTGTATACACACTTGCTGGATATTTTGCTCAATGCTCACAATACAGTAGCAATTGATAAAAATCCTTATGAGGGTATCAAATTAGCTTAAATAGATAATTATTACAAGTGGAATCACTTAAAAACGATAAACCATACGCTAAGCAATCAATTTAGAAATTGGATGCTTACCCCCGACTTTTTAGGGACTATACAAAGAATGACCAGAGAGTACTTCGATGCTGATTTCTCCCCATTGGATAAATCAAATGCCTTGAAACTTTCATAGCGTAAAGTAGCCATTGAGCTGGTTCCAACAAGCTATAGAACATGGAAAATGATGAAGAGATCATTGAGATATGGTCATGCAAAGTTCACTATTTTGAGTGGACATAGCAGAGAAGTCAACAGATGTGATCAATGAAATGTATGTATCATAACACACGATTTTACAAGACCATTGGAATTATGATGATGCCCAATGATAGTGGGATGAGTGAGCTATAGTGTATGCTCCTCAACCTCTACAAATGATCAGAAAATGAGCTCCAAGAAGAGGCAGCATGGCCACAAATTTTACAAGTCCTTTTATAAGAATTTTCTTCAAATCTGAATTTAAAATTCAAATGAGACTCCACCTAAAGGTAATCCTTTAATTTAGGAGTGGTTCTACGAAATGAAATTCGTAGCTCTTATCTCTCATAACAACAAGATTCCTTAAGTAAAACAACTTTTACAAAGGTTAGTGATCAAGCAATTACAAGCTAAGGTTCTCATGCTTCTTCAAGTAGTTACACATGTTTGCTTCCATGCCTAGCCAAGTGTGATGGCTTGGAAATTTGTACCAACAAAGCTAGATTCTCCATACTATATGACATCTTTGAGTCACTAGTTATTGAACTCAGCAAGTAAGCATAGTCACAATTGTTGGGCCCACAACCTAGCTGTGTGATTGACACTAGCTTTAGATGATCTGATGATTTGTCTATCCCACCCTATGTGTCTACTTGATCTAAGGTTCATAAGCTTTGTGAACTACTCCCAAATTTCCCAGGTACAACCGTGTTGCATTGTTCTTTTGAATCAATTACTTGTTCTTTTTTAGATTTCTTCAGTGTAATCTTGTCTTAGAAATATCATCGTTAGGATATATTTGAGTCTTATCACACTTTGAGATGTGATCAATCCACTTAAGTCCTTTTCCTTTAGGTTTTTTCACAAGGAAAATCAAAGAATCATGATTTTGTGAGAGCCAGACAATCGCAATGTTGTGAGACAATCGCGATGTTGAGACAACCAGAGAACTGCAATTTTGTGAATGATTTTAGGTGGGAACTTCCAATACTAATGCAATTGTATGTCATGCATAGGATCGTGAAAATCACAAAGATTTGCACACACAAATACTTCTCTCCCTCTCTCTCTTGCACAACCATGAATGAGAAATGAAGTGAAAATAGGGAATGTACAATAAAAAACTATAAATTTCTGTGAAGATGAAGATGGGAGAAGAAGAGGATGATGATGATAAGGTGAAAAAAAATCAGAGAGTTAACAAAAAATGACTATTTTACCTTCCAACGTTGCGAATCTATGATCTTATTGTCACAATGCTTGTCCTCAAGCAATGCTCCCCGAAAACGGTGCCAAAATTTGGTGTAGCCTAAGTGCGAGCACCACCTCCTTTACTTGTCGATCCGTAGAGACATGAGGAGGATATGAAGATTGTGAGCAATTGTGGTGAGCAAATGCGAGTCACATATGTGCACACACACACATGCACATAAGGCAAGATAACAAAGATAGGAACAATGGAATCTTTGATTCTTAATAACTCGATTATACTCTTGACAAAGCACTTTCTCTAACTTGCCAACCCAAAAATGAGCTCTCTAGCTCTTTTTAGAGTTTTTTGACTAGTTTTGGCCGGTTTCAGACATGATGGCCAACCTAGTTAAAAATTAATTTCTTGATGCTATTTGAGTGCTCAAATGAGCTATAACAATTATGTAACCTGATACATGAGTTTTGCATAAGCTCCTCAAGCTTGAGGACTCCTTGGCTTGAAAAAAATGGATCTACAAAAACATGAAATGATATTTACAATGGTTTTTATTGATCAAAATCAGTCTTTTTATAGGGGTTTCTTTTGAAAATATAACATATACTTCTTAGAGCTCCCTGCATGCTCCCTCTTCTTGTGTGTCCACTTCATTGACGTGTTCCCACACCTTGCGTCTGACCTTGAGTACCAAAAACAATGCAAATAGAATATGACACTATCATGAAGAATGGAACATGGGAGCTAATGTATCGACCCCTAAGGACAAAGTCATTGGCACCAAGTGGGTCTGGAAGCTAAAGTACAAGGCTGATGGCACTTTGGAAAAGTACAAAACAAAATTTTCTACACATGACTACTTAAGAGTTCAAGGATTTGACTTTTTTGAATCATTTTCCTTGATTACAAGGATGAATACTATACAAGTAGTACTAGTTGTGGTTGCGCATAAACAATGACTAGTTTATCACATGGATGTCAAATCATTGCTCTTGAATGGAGACGTCAAGGAGGACATATATGTGTCTTAGCCACCAAGGTTTGAGGCGCCCCATTCAGAGAAAAAGGTATGTAAGATGAAGAATGCACTATATGGATTGAAGCAAGCCCCTCGAAGATGGTACCAATAGACAGATAAGAATATCTTGGATCTAGGTTTCAAAAGATGTTCTACTAATGCTAATTTGTATGTTCTAAACAGAGGAGTGAAGAAAATTTTGGTTGTACTCTATGTAGATGACCTTTTGATTATAGGAAATGATGATGCTCTTCTTCAAAAATCAAAAGATGCATTGAGTTTAGTATTTGAAATGATAGACTTGGGCTTAATGCATTATTTGTTAGGATTTGAAGTATGGCAGGAACATAGAAATATTCTCATATGTCAAGAAAAGTATGCAAGAAAAATTTTAAAGGCCTTAGACAAGGAGGATTGCAAGGAGATTTCCACATCTATGGATGTCAACACAAAATTATCTATTGACGATATTTCACCTCTAGTGGATATTGGAAGGTACAAGAAATTATTTAGAAGTCTCATCTATTTGTGCAATAGTAGACTAGATATCTCCTATGTTGTTGGAGTAGTAAGCAAGTTCTATAATAAGCCTTGTCAAACTCATTGGAAGGAAAGCACACAGATACTCTAATATGTGAAGGAAACCATTGATTATGGTATTCTCTATGAAAAGGGATGATCTATGGTTGGATACTATAATTCAGATTGGGTAGGAGAGATTGATACCAAAAAATAATCTCATGGATATTGTTTTTCTTTAGGATCTGGGATTATCTCTTGGATCAGTAAGAAGCAACTAACTATAGCATTATCTCCTATTGAAACTGAGTACAACGTATCATGTGTTTCATTACATAAAGTAATATGGTTGAGGAGGATCTTATGGAACATAAGAATACAAGGACACAAGGCTATATGGTTGAAGCATGACTCTATCTACTATTCTATTCCATTGTGGGATCATTTGTTACAGAACAAAGTGAAGCTACTTCGACTCAAAGAACTCATCAAATACCTATCTCAACCATAGCTCAACCACCACCTATCACATATCGAGAGTTAGAAGTAGCATTTCAATATATATATATATATATATATATATATTTCAATATATATATATATATATATATATATATATATATATATATATATATATATATATATATATATATATATATATATATATATATGTATGTATGTATGTATGTATGTATGTATGTATGTATGTATGTATGTATGTATGTATGTATGTATGTATGTATGTATGTATGTATGTATCATGAAGGTCAAGTAAGCTCAACAATGTAAGGGCATCATTATTGACAGGCAAGTGTAATGGGTGATTGGAGACATGTGGGGAGAAATGTTGGAGTTTATGGTCTATGGAAGCATGCAAACAACACAAGAAGAAGAAGAAGCTTGGAGCACAACACACAATACTAAATGTATTACCAAGAGAATGTACAAAGATAAGTGAACGATTAGGGTTATAAGAGTATATACAAGATGGGGGAAGAAAACCTACTAAAGAGGGAAAAAAGTATCCCGATGGTCCTAGTGTGTTTACACAAATCACTTTCAAAATATATCAACAAATCCCCCTTCGGAGTGATGCAAGGAACAAGGAGCTAGCACTCATTATAAGGAAGTGCCAAACTATGTGGAATCAATCCACAAAAGGAAGTAAGCCCAAAGCCTTGCGAAAAGCTTCAAACCTCTCCCTAGGGAGAGCCTTTGTGAAAAGGTCTGCAACATTCTCCTATGTGGGCACATATGCCAAACTGATCTCTCCAACAAATAATATAGTGCACCTCAATGTGCTTAGTGAGATCATGGAACCCAAGGTTCCTCACTATGAGAAGATGGATTTGTATGCTCTAGAGATGAGCTGGTGTTGCACAAAACCTGCTCTACACCTTCCAAGTTGACTCCGTGGATGCTTAATAGACTCCTTTGGCTTCACATTAATGCATTTCCAACCACTATGTGCTTTGGAACATCATTCCCAAAATTTTGTACCAAAAAGATAACTTGCATAAGCAATTATTGTGAGAAAACCTTCTAATTTGGGAATGGAAGTACTCAGTGTTTGGTACCACTCAAGTAGCCAGAGATGCTCTTAACGGCTTGCCAATGCTTGACACCTGGGCAATGCATAAACTTGCTCATCTATGAGATAGAAAATTGAATATCTAGCCAAGTAATGCATAAGTAAATCAAGCATCCAGCAACTTGCTAAAGAAGAACATCAAATGCATCTCCAGCACAATGAAGACTGGCAATAAGTTTGTAGTCTTCAAGGCCAAAACACTACAATAATATGTCAATATATTTTCTTTGACACAAATCTATTCTAGCATCAACTTGCATAAAATCAATGCCCAAATAATGATGCAAATGTCCCAAATTTGACATATCAAATGAGGAATGACATGTCAATACTTGCAGTTTTATGATATTTTGACACTGGTCATATGCTCATTTTGCAGAGGATACTCTAGCAAAACTTTTTGAGATTTCTCATTTATTCAACTATATATTGGTTGATTTACTTCTTGACACACTTATTCGTTGGTGTTTGTACTCTTCTAGCTCCATTATCATTCCAGTTAGTTCTCCACCATCATGGCATGAGAGGTCTCAGGTACTTCTAGTGGATCAGGGTCTAGTGCCAGTAATCCGAGGAGGAGCTATAACTTAAAGGGCAAAGACCATTTTGAGATCCAAAAATTTGATGGCACAAACTTTGCTCTATGGAAGAATCAGATTAAAGATGTGCTGATTCAAAGGAGGCAATGGAAGCCAGTAAATGGAATCTCAACGAAGCCTACTGACATGGATGCAGATGACTAGGATGAGTTAGATGAAATGGCCAGGTCTACCATTTGCTTGCACCTGGCAGATAATGTTTACTTTACAGTATTAGACTACGAAAGTGCATAGGAGCTTTGGAAGAAGTTATGCAATACATATGAAAAAGAGACGACATCAAATAAAGTGTATCTGATGAGAAAATTATATGACCTTCGTATGAAGGACACAGATAGTGTCCCTGCTCATCTAAATGAGTTTGATGCTATATTCTCCCAGTTACAGGCTCAAAAAATGGATATGGATAATGAATTGAAAGTAGTATTGTTGCACAATATTCGATAAGGAAATATGAAATGCCTTTGAGACCAATGATGGGAGCCCACGAGGGCAAGTGTAAAATCATCACACACAAAACCTAGAGACCTATTGGATACACTTAGTGAGTTGGAAAGTGAAGACAAAAATCATATTTATATCGATAGGCATGCATATGCATGATCTACACGAGGAGCTAGTATTCCAATCTAATATTGAAGGGGAACATGAAATCCCTCTTGTATATTTACGAGTAAATGAGAGTGAAACTCATGGATTCAAGGATTCATGGGCTTACACCATTGTAAATATAAAAGGTAATGCCAAGCTTCTACTTGTACACACACTTGCAATAAAATTAGTTCATGATGCCTACACAGATAGAAAAAATTCTTTGTATATCTTTAGTGAACACCTTGATAAACTTAATGAGATTCGGTTTGAGGTTTTCAAAGCATAAAGTCATGAATTAGGAGAACATACAAATAAACTAAAAAGGAAAGACACCATCCTGAATCCCAAGATGAGGATGAACTCAAGCAAATGTATGTTTTGATAACCTTGTTCTTTGCAAAAATCGGACATGGTAGGAAGACGAGCAAGGCATACACTCTATGCATACCAAGGAAGCACTTTGGCCCTTTGCACTACTAAAAAGAGTTTGTTCCAAGAGTAAAAACTAAAGTTAATATTCTTTAGCAAGAGTGTGAACCACTAGATTAAAAAATTGAATCATGGTGCCAAATGCAAGGCCTTGTAGTGAAGTCCTATGTGCATACTCTAAGTGCATTCAACTTCTAGTGGTGGAAGTGTGGGAAAATGGCTACATATGCCTTGGGTGGATCTTCCTACTTCATGGCAAATGCAGATGGAATGAGTCAAATTATGAGCGATAAGCTGGACAAGAACAACTTCCATGCTTGGAGATTCAAAATGAAGAATTTGTTGGAAGGCAGCAAAACAACTATGCATCCTCAAGTGCAAATGATTATGAGAAGTTGTTCGTGGTTCAACATCATATGATGAATATGATGTCTGCTGATGTTTAAAAATCAAATGGTAATGTCTAATATGTTGATTCAAGTGCTTCAAGCCACATGACTAGTCATGTAGAATGGTTTAGTAGTTTGCAAAAATTTCTAGTTCCTGGATATGTTGAAATAGGTGATGACACATCACACCCTATCGAGCATACAGGAAACATAGCATTGTCTATGGAGGACGGAAGGTAAAACATCTTGTTGATGTGTTGCATGTTCCAAATATAACAAAGGATCTAGTTTCTATTGGACAAATGGTTGACCAAGGATTACAAGTCAGGCTCAATGCTCATGGCTTATATGTAGAAGAGTACAAACAAGATGGAAGATTGATTGCTAAAGGAAACAAAGTGGGTAGGATGTTCACCTTAAATGTGAAAATTCTTGAAATGAATGCGGCCATGTTTGTGATGTTCACCTTAAATGTGAGAATTCTTGAAATTGATGCAGCCAAAGGAGATTTTCAATGGACCACCAAATTTCAAAGTTGCAAAAATGTAAAAGGTATGTGCAGCATGTCTTTGGTAAACATTCAAGAGCATCATTTCCCCATAACAAGCATGTTAGTGATGTTGGGAAAGATGGATGGACACTTCAAGAAATGAGTTGGTACTACTAATCCCTACTTTGTACCTTCCCTCTCTAACTTCAGAGTTGCATTGTAGGCCTTTTTATCTTTCCAATAACACTAAATAAGTGCCTATGTGATTTGGAGACGATGCTTCAAACAATTTGATCAAAACAGATAAGTTTGCAGCTAGCTAGTGACCAAAAAATTGCTATTTTGGTCTTGACACCTGCTAGATGTTTTGCTCAGTACTCACAGTACAATAGCAATTAGAAAAATTCCTTTTGAGGGTAGAATGATTAGCTTAGAGAGCAAATGATTCCAAGTGTAATCACTTAAAATGATAGACTACACAATGAGCAATGTCTTTAGAAAGTAGAAGCTTACCCTCGATATTTTAGGAACTCTACAAAGTATGACCAGTGACCACTTCAAGACAATTTTCTCCCAATTGGCTGAATGAAACTTTTTCAACTTCTGACAGCTTGTAATAGACCTTGATTTGGTTCCAACAAGCTATAGATCTTTGAAAATGATGGAGAAATGACTACGATATAAGCAATCAAAGTATACTATTTTGAGTGACCATAGCAGAGATGGAGATAGATGTAATCAACAATGTAATGTATTATGTAACAGTGTTATACATGATCATTGGCATGAATATGATGCCCAATGATGCTGATAGGAGTAGGCCATAGTGTAAGCCTCTCAACTACATCAAATGATCAACAATATGCTCAATAAATGGAGGCTCTTTGGCCGTGAGTTGACAAGTCTCTTTTATAGAGAGATTATTCAAGTTTGAATTTTAAAATTCAAATGGATGCTCTACCTAAAAGTAATCCTCTATGTTAGGAGTGACTTTAACAAGCAAGATTTGTATCTTTTAGATCCCCAACCTCCAAGAGATATGTGGACTTACAATATTCCTTCAAGTCAAAAAGACGTTTACAAAAGCTAATGCTAAAAGGTATAAACAAGAGGTCATATGGTTCTTCAATTGTTTGCACATAACTCTTCCAATGCCTAGCCAAGTGTGAGGCTTGGCATTTGCTTCAACAACTCCCCCTCAAGCCAAACATCTTGGCTTGGTCTCCTTCATCAATTCCCTTGAATTTCTTGCAATCCAATCATAGCTTTAAACCTGCAAAGTTTAGTACCATCAAGTGTTTTGGTCAATAAGTTTGCACATTAGTGGACACACATTCTAGTTGAATTTCCTTGCTCAATAGCTTCTCTCTCACATAACGATAGTGAAATTCTATATGCTTGGTTCTTGGATGATAGATAGGATTCACTGCAAGATGTAAAGAACTAGTATTATCTCCAAAAATAATTGGTGAGTTAGAATGTAGCCCCAAATCTAAATATAGCAATTTGATGCATATGGCTTCTTGAGTAGCATTGGCTAATCCTCTGTATTCAGCCTCACTTGAAGATAAAGCAACAGTAGGTTGCTTCTTGGAAGACCATGAAATGGTCTTATCGCCTACAAAAGAGAGATAACATGAGGTACTCCTCCTGTCATCCTTACAACCTACCAAATCTGCATCTGAGTATAGCTTGATGTCCGAATCTGAAGTATATGGAAATTATAAACCTTGATTTTGAGTACCCTTAAGATACTTCAAAATCCTCTTGGTAGCTTCCAAGTGAGGTGCTCTAGGTTTGTGCATAAATTGGCTTAAGACACTTACTCCATAAGCAATATCAATCCTTGTCAATGTGGCATAGTTTAGGCTTCCTACTATGCCTACAATGTCTTCACGCAAATCACCTTCATGAGCACTTAACGTTTGGTTTACCTCCATAGGAATGCTAGTTATCTTGGCATTCTCCAAGTGGAACTTCTTCAACATTTCCTGCACATACTTTCTTTGAGTGGTGTAAATTCCGGAATGTGTATAGACTAATTCAAGTCCAAGAAAATATTTTAGTGATCCTAGGTCACTGATTTTGAACTCTTGCATCATTAGGTGCTTGATCTATTTGATGCCATTGGAATCACTACCTGTAAGTATGATATCATCAACATACACACATAGGTATATCACCTGTGAATTACTTCTCTTGACAAATAGAGAAGTATCTGCTTTGCTCATGATGAATCCTTGATCTTGAAGGTATGTAGTCAACCTATGATTCCATGCCGTAGGTGCCTGCTTTAATCCATAAAGAGCTTTGTTTAGTTTTCATATATAATTTACCTTGCTTGGGTCTTCATAGCCAGGAGGTTGAGCCATGTAAACCTCCTCTGAAATCCAGCCATTAAGAAAAGCATCTTTTACATCCACTTGGTACATATTCCAATTGCAGCCACACTTACCAATACCATGATGGTTGGCATTTTGGCCACAAGTGAGAAAGTCTCTTCATAATCAACTCCTTGGGTTTGTGCAAAACCCTTAGCCACAAGTCTAGCTTTATACCTGTTTATAGAACCATCTAAATTTCTCTTGATTTTGTAAATCCATCTAGAACCAATTACCTTCATTAATTCCTTCTTTGGCACTAGCTCCCAAGTATCATTCTCCTTGAGTGCTTCTATTTCTTCATCAATAGCTTCTTTCCATTTTGCCTTGGTCTTTGCCTCTTCATATGAGGTAGGTTCCTCACATGATAAATCCTTAGCAAGATAAATAGAGTGCTTAGTAACTAAAGAAGTGTCATACCCATATCTGATTGGCTTCTTGCTCTCCCTTTGTGATCTTCTTATAGCTTGGTTGGATGATTCAGGTATATCTTCCAACCTCTTCATCTTGACCTTGCCCTTTGATTTCCATGCCTTGAATCATTCTAGGTTGATGATGTCCTCATCATGTGATTTGATGTCTTCAATTTGGCTTGGCTCCTCCTTGGTGAGGCTTGGAAACTCCTCTTCCAAGTCATATGGGAAACTTAACCTTCCTACATTCACTTTCAAACCAAGAATCATTCTCATCAAACACATCTCTACTAACCATAAATCCTTTGCTGGATGGATTATAGAACCTGTAACCTTTCTGGTTTAAATCATACCCTATGAAGATGCACTTCTCTACCTTAGGGTCTAGCTTACCTCTTATTTGAGATGGGATATGCACATAAGCAACACATCCAAAGATCCTGCAATGATCAAGTGATAGCCTCCTACCATGCGATGCTTCATATGGGGTCATCCCATCAAGTGACTTGGATGGCAACCTTTTAATAAGATAAGTGGCAATAGATACACTCTCTACCCACAAATAATTAGGTAACCTTTTCTTATTTAGCATTGCCCTAGCTGTTTCAACAATCAACTTATTTCTCCTCTCTGCCACCTCATTTTGCTCAGGGGTAAACCTTGTTGTGATTTCCCTTTTGATTCCTCTATCCTGCAAAAACACATCAAATTCATTTGAGAAGTACTCACCTCCTCCATCTGGCCTTAGTCTTTTTAGGCTTCTTCCTTTCTGATTTTCCACAAGTGCAAGATACTTCTTAAACCAATTGAACGCTTCATCTTTGTGCTTCATAAAATACAAGATAGTCCACCTACTGAAATCATCAATGAAAGACACATAATACCTTGAGCGCGAAATTGAAGGATCCTTGCTTGGTCCCCACACATTTGTGTGGACAAGCTCCAAGTAATCCTCATGCATATATCCTTTCTTTGAGAAGGGTAACCTGTGAGATTTACCAAACTGACATGCACCACATTTATAGATCATGTGTTGCTTGGATACATTAGGTATCCCAAGCACACATTGATATCTACATATTTGCTTTAAGGTTCTCTCACCAATATGCCCTAATCTTTTATGCCAAATCTCAAGCTCTAATAATGTTTGATCCTTGTAATTATAAAGTGCAATATTCTTTGTATCTTCAAGTTCAAATGTAAATAATCTACCTGTCTTTTCTCCCTTGGCAATTCTCTTGAATCCATGTTGGGGATCCTCCACAAATGCTCCATATTTGTTGAACCTAACCTGCAAACCCTCTTCCACAATCTGTCCAACACTCATCAAATTCTTGGTGATTGTAGGTACATAAAGAACCCTGCTCAACAGATTTCTATGCCCATCAGAGGTTTTAACATTTCCTACCTTGACCACTGAATGCTTGGTGTCATCACCTGTTTGTACTTGGTGCTTTCCCTTGGGTTCCTTAAGGTTAGAGAGAAGAGCTACATTGCTTGCCACATGGTTTGAATAGCTTGAGTCAATATAGAAGATTTGTTCATCATTCATACCTTGCTTTGAAATCATGTTCATAATCAAAAGGGAATCCTCTTCATCTTCAATCTTTTTGCTTTTCCCTTTCTCTTTAGAATTGTCTTTATCTGTGTATAGGGTAGAAGAGTTATTACCTCTTGATGAATCTCCATTTTTGTTGAGCTTGGCTTCATGGGTAAAGAGTTGCCCCATGAGTGTGGTAAGATCTGGAATCTTCATGTCCATGTATAAGTCCATGGCAGTTTTGAAGCTTTCCCATTTGTCATCTGCCTTGATGCCATTGATTACTTGTCTCACAATTTGTTCCTCTTCAATCTCCTCTCTTATGCTTGCCAATTGATCAGCTACATCTTTGACTTTGGTCACATATTCTGAAACACTTTGCTTGGGTTGCTTCCTTTGAGTGGTAAACTCAATCCACAATTGATTCTTTCTTGCTCTTGTATTAGAAGAAAAGTATGAAGAGAATGTATCCCAAGTCTCCTGGGATGTTTTACAATTCCTAATGTGTGGAAGAAGGAAGTCAGAGATAGAGTTAAGTAAGTATGACCTTGCTAGTGCATCTTTGGCACACCATGAGTTGAGTCTTTCAAGCTCCTCTCTTGTAGGTTGTCCTTTGCTTCTGAAAATGGGCATCTTCTCATCTCCTGGTATGTATCCATAGAGACTCCTTCCTTGCAAGCATGTATTCATCCTCAAGGACCATGCTTGGTAGTTTTCCCTATGCAATTTATCAATAAAAGAAGGGAAACCATCTCCCATTTTACCTCAATTGCTCTGATACCACTGTTAGGAAAGATGGATGGACACTTCAAGAAATGAGTTAGTAGTGCTAATCCCTTCTTTGTACCTGCCCTCTCTAACTTCAGATTTGTGTTGTAGACTCTTTTAGCTTTCCAGTGACACTAAATAAGTGCCTATGTGCTTTGGAGATGATGCTTCAAACAATTTGATCAAAACAGATAAGCTTGCAACTAGCTAGTGACCAAAAAGTTGCTATTTTGGTCTTGACACCTGTTGGACGTTTTGTTCAATACTCAGAGTACATTAGCAATTAGAAAACTTCCTTATGAGGGTATCTAATTAACTTAGAGAGCTAATGATTCCATGTGGATTCACTTAAAATGATAGACTACACGCTGAGCAATGTCTTTAGCAAGTAGAAGCTTACCCCCAATATTTTAGGAACTCTGTAGAGTATGACCAGTGACCACTTCGAGACTATTTTCTCCCAATTGGCTGAATGAAACTTCTTCAAATTTTGATATCTTGTAGTAGACGTTTCGATGGTTCCAACAAGCTATAGATCTTTGAAAATCATGGAGAAATGACTGAGATGTATGTTGCTCTGAGAAAACATAGTAGAGATGAAGATAGATGTAATCAACAATGTAATGTATTATGTAACAATGTTATACATGATCATTGGCATGAATTTGATGCCCAATGATGGTTATAGGAGTAGGCTATAATGTAAGCCTCTCAACTACATCAAATGATCAACAATATGCTCAGTAAATGGAGGCTCTTTTGTTGGAGTTAGACGTCTGCGGAAGCATGTGAATAACACAAGGAAGAAGAAGAATCTTGGAGCTCAACACACAATACTGAATGTAACACTAGAGAATGTACAAAAGATAAGTAGTCCGTTAGGGAAATAGGCATATATACAAGGCGGGGGAAAAAAAACCTCCTAAAGAGGGAAAAAAGTGCCCCGGTAGTCCTAGTGTGTCCACACACATCACTACCTAAATATATCAACAAATCCCCCCTGAGAGTGATGTGGTGAACAAGGAGCTAGCACTCATGTATAAGGAAGTACCAAGCTATGTGGAAGTCACTTCGCAAAAGGAAGTAAGCCCAAAGCTTTGCGGAAAGCTTCAAACTTCTCCCTAGACAGAGCCTTCATGAAAAGGTCTCCAATGTTTTCCTGCGTTGGGCACATATGCCAATCTGATCTCCCCAGCAGAGAACCTTTCCCTGGCATAATGATAATGCACCTCAATGTGCTTAGTGCGAGCATGGAACACAGGGTTCCTCGAAACTACCAATGCGCTCTGTCTCTTAGTGAAGATGGTGGTGGCAGAAGACTGACCAACATCCAAATCAGCCATAAGGCGTCTGAGCCACACACACGCAACAGTCGCTGTGAAAGCTACCCTATACTCAGCCTCACAACTGGAAGTGGCCACACTAGGCTGCTTCTTGCTCAACCAAGATATACATGAGCTACCAAGCATGAAGCAAAAGCCACTAGTGGACACACGAGTGTCATAGCAACTAGCCCAATCCGATGCAGAAAAAGCATGCAAATCTGGCGCTAGTGATCCCCCCTTGGGATAAAACAACCCAAGTAGCCGAGTGCCACTCAAGTAGCGAAAGATGCGCTTAACTGCCTACCAATGCTTGACTCCTGGGCAATGCATAAACCTGCTCATCTGTGAGATAGCAAATTGAATATCTGGCCAAGTAATGCATAAGTAAATCAAGCATCCAATAACATGCTGATAGAGAATAGCATCAAATGCATCTCGAGCATCATGAAGACTCAGTCGTAAACATGTCTCCATAGGAGTGGCAATAGGTTTAGAGTCTTCAAGGCCAAAATGTTGCAATAATGTGTCAATGTACTTTGTTTCACACAAAGCCATTCCACCATCAACATGCATAAATTGAATGCCCAAATAATGATGCAAATGCCCCAAATCAGACATCTCAAAAGAAGACATGTAAATCAGCCTTGAAATCAACAATATGCTTCTGATGAGGACAAGTGAGTAGCATGTCATCAGCATACACCACAATGATCAGAAGTACATCATTAGCACGCTTGACATGTAAGGTGTTTTCAATTGAAATGTTCTCAAAACCATGTGCAATCAGATAGGCATGTATCTTTTCATACCAAGCACATGGTGCTTGATTTAAAGCATATAATGCCTTCTTTAACCTGCACACCTAGTTTTCACGCCCTTTCTGCACAAAGCCACGGGGCTGAAAAACATACACTTCTTCATGAAAGTCACCATTCAGAAATGTTGTTTTAATGTCCAACTGATGTACATTCCAACCATGACGAGCTGCAAGTGCACAGATGCTACGAACAGTAGTTATTCTGCAAGTAGGAGCAAAGGTTTCATCAAAATCAATGCCTCTTTTCTGCACATAACCCTTTGCAACAAGCCTAGCCTTATACCTATCAACTGTACCATCAGGTTTACGCTTTAGCTTGTATACCCACTTAGTTCCAATGGCCTTCTTGCCAAGAGGCAAGTCACATAAAGACCAAGTACCATTCTTCACTATAGCATCATATTCAGATTGCATAGCAGCCATCCAATTTTTTGAAATTTGTGCTTCATCAAACGAAACAGGTTCAGTCTCATCATAGAAACTAGAGGCAGCCATAACATAGCAATCTGATGCAAAAGAGGCACTATGAGAGCCTGACCAAGTACGATATGACAGAGGTGCATCTAATTTGTTGTCACGCAAAGTCAGCACCAACCATTTTGGCATAGTTTTTGCCTGCTCAATATCAGCTCTCTCATCAACAAGTGCATCATATAAATCTGCATTAGAAATGGAATGATCTACATCATCACATGAAACCTACAAAGGCTGAGAAGTTGCCTCATTAGGACCAGCACTAGACTATCCACCTATAAAAAGAGGCAGCAAAGTATCATACATATCTTTGGAGCTAACATATGTCTCCTTAGTACATGAAAGCAATGGCTGAATAGCATCTTCCACAAAAACAACATCACGGCTAACCAGAATGCATTTAGTCTGTGGATGACATAGACGATAGCCTTTACTTTTAGAACTATACCCAACAAAAATACATTTTATTCCTTTATAGTCCAATTTTCTACGATGTTGTTCAGGCACTAATGCATATGCCACACGACCAAAAACACGCAAATGAGAAATAGATGGCTTGCGATCATGCCAAGCCTCATATGGAGTGATAGACTACAGTGTTTAAGTGGGACACCTGTTAAGTGGTAAAGCCTTACACTTGACCATACATCTCGTCATCTCCATGAGTGACCTGTTCTTCTATTCAACAACTCCATTCTATTGAGGTGTATACGACACTAAAAACTGGCGTTTTATCCCACATTAAGCCAGAAATTCATTAAAATCAGAAGACATATATTCCCTCCCTCGATCAGAATGGAGGGTGCCCATTTTACATGCTGATAAATTTTAAGCCAAAACCAGAAATTGTTTGAAGCACATAAACACTTCAGACTTTGCTTTGAGTGGATATACCCATGCATGCCTAGAAAAATCATCAATGAAAGTCATGAAGTAAAGATAATTTCCAAAAGAGTGTGTTTGCATCGGACCACATACATCGCTATGAAGAAGTTGCAATTTCTGAGTAGCCCAAACTAAACCATCTTTTGGAAATGAGGAACACTGCATTTTGCCCAAAATAGAGACTTCACATACATGTTTATCGGGTGCCTCAGTTTGGGCAAAAAGGACACCATTTCATATTTCTATAGGCATAGCAAACTAGAAAAATTCAGATGACCAAAGTGTGCATGCCAAAGCTTTGCATCTGACATAGCCTAAGAATCATGTACTACACATGCCAAATCATTCACCGATTTTTCATAGTCTATGAGCTTATACACCCCAGGACATAAAATGCTAGAAGCAATAATAACATCACCATTTGACATATCATGAACTGCACATCTGTCATCAACAAATTTCACAACCAAGCCAATCTTGGCTAATGCAAAAACTAATAACAAATTCTTCTTGATCCCTGGCACAAATAAAGCATCTGAAAAAGTGAAAGAACTACCATCAATAGTAGTCAGAATGATCTTAACAAGTCCCATGACAGGATAAGAGGAGTCATTGGCACATGTGACAGTATTCCCTATAGGGGCAGGCTTGAGTGAAGAGAAGAAACTACGCTGCAAGGTAATATGTTTGGTTGCCCCACTATCAAAGTACCAAACATATGAGTCTACTGCAAACATGCACTGCCATTGAGAAGATGGCTCAAAACTGCGAACAGTAGTAAACACCCATTCTTCATCCTGTACAAGGTTAGTAGACTCTGTTTTTGGAGTAGAGGCCTCTGCAACAACCATTCTAGCCTCCTTTCTCTTTGTCTCTTTTGCAGCCAGTAGGACAGTTCTTTATGATATGATCATTTCCTTTATAGTACTTGCAAAAAAATTCCTTCTTTTTTATTTCTTCTCATCTTTGTCTTCCTTCTTCGAATGTGCAGAATTAGCAGATTTTTGTGTACTACTTGAAGAGATCCATTTTCCTTTACCCTTTTGACTAGCCAGGAAAGCTTGATCTACAACACACATAATGGACCTGTTCTGCCTCGACTGATCCCCCTGCAAGAGAACAGAGACTAACTCCTCAAATGACAAGGCATTTGGATTGACTTTCATCATCAATCGAAGAGTAGAATCAAAACTCTGATATGAATCAGGAAGACCATTGACAATGGTCTGCACAAGTGAGCTATCTAGTATAACCTTATTAGCAGAAATCAACTGTTCCTTCAAGTCTTTGATCTTTGTTAGAAAAGTGTCCATAGAATCACCTTCATTCATGTTGGAGTTAGACGTCTGTAGAAGCACGCGAACAGCACAAGGAAGAAGAAGAAGCTTGGAGCACAAACACACAATAATGAATGTATTACTAGAGAATGTACAAAGATAAGTAGCCCATTAGGGCAATAGGCGTATATACAAGCCGAGGGAAAAAAACCTCCTAAAGAGGGAAAAAAGCTCCCCGACAGTCCTAGTGTGTTCACACACATCACTACCTAAATATATCAACAAATCCCCCCTGGGAGTGATGCGGTGAACAAGGAACTGGCACTCATGTATAAGGAAGTGCCAAGCTATGTGGAAATCACTCCACAAAAGGAAGTAAGCCCAAAGCTTTGCGGAAAGCTTCAAACTTCTCCCTAGGCAGCGCCTTCGTGAAAAGGTCTGCAATGTTCTCCTGCGTGGGCACATATGCCAAGCTGATCTCCCCAGCAGAGAACCTCTCCCTGACATAGTGATAATGCACCTCAATGTGCTTAGTGCGAGCATGGAACACAGGGTTCCTCGCAGCTGCCAATGTGCTCTGACTGTCAGTGAAGATGGTGGTGGCAGAAGACTGGCCAACACCCAAATCAGCCATAAGGCGTCTGAGCCACACACACTCAATAGTCACTGTGAAAGTTGCCCTATACTCAGCCTCACAACTGGAAGTGGCCAGAGTAGGCTGCTTCTTGCTCAACCAAGATATACATGAGCTACCAAGCATGAAGCAAAAACCACTGGTGGACACACGAGTGTCATAGCAACCAGCCCAATCTGAGTCAGAAAAAGCATGCAAATCTGGCGGTAGTGATCCCCCCTTGGGATAAAACAACCCAAGTAGCCGAGTACCATTCAAGTAGCGAAAGATGCGCTTAACCGCCTTCCAATGCGTGACTCCTGGGCAATGCATAAACCTGCTCATCTGTGAGACAGCAAACTGAATATATGGCCGAGTAATGCATAAGTAAATCAAGCATCCAACAGCCTGCTGATAGAGAACAGCATCAAATGCATCTCCAGCATCATGAAGACTCAAGCGTAAACTTGTCTCCATAGGAGTGGCAATAGGCTTACAGTCTTCAAGGCCAAAACGCTGCAATAATGTGTCAATATATTTTGTTTGACACAAAGCCATTCCACCATCAACTTGCATAAACTGAATGCCCAAATAGTGATGCAAATGCCCCAAATCAAACATCTCAAATGAGGCATGCAAATCAGCCTTGAAATCAGCAATATGCTTCTCAATAGGACCAATGAGCAGCATGTCATCAACATAAACAACAATGATCAGAAGCACATCATTAGCACGCTTAACATATAATGTGCTTTCAGTTGGACTGTTCACAAAACCATGTGCAACCAGATAGGCATGTATCTTCTCATACCAAGCACGTGGTGCTTGCTTTAAACCATATAATGCCTTCTTTAACCTGCACACTTGGTTTTCATGCCCTTTCTGCACAAAGCCACGGGCCTAAAAAACATACACTTCTTCATGCAAGTCACCATTCAGAAATGTTGTTTTAATGTCCAACTGATATACATTCCAACCATGATGGGCTGCAAGTGCACAAATGCTCCGAACAGTAGTCATACGGCATGTAGGTGCAAAGGTCTCATCAAAATCAATGCCTCTTTCCTGCGCATAACCCTTTGCAACAAGCCTAGCCTTATACCTGTCAACTGTACCATCAGGTTTATGCTTCAGCTTGTATACACACTTAGTGCCAATGGCCTTCTTGCTAGGAGGCAACTCACATAAAGACCATGTACCATTCTTCATTATAGCATCATATTCAGATTACATGGCAACCATCCAATTTTCTGAATTTTGTGCTTCATCAAAAGAAATAGGCTCATTCTCATCACAGAGACTAGACGCAGCCATAGCATAGCAATCTGATGCAAAGGAGGCACTATGAGAGCCTGAACGAGTACGATATGACAAAGGTGCATCTAATTTGTTGTCACGCAAAGTCTGCACCAACCATTTTGGCATAGTTTTTGCCTGCTCAATATCAGCTCTCTCATCAACAAGTGCATCATGTAAATCTGCATCAGAAATAGAATGATCTGCATCATCATATGAAACCTGCAAAGGCTGAGAAGTTGCCTCATTAGGACCAGCACTAGACTGTCCACCTGTAAAAAGAGGCATCAACGTATCATACATGTCTTTGGAGCTAACAAATGTCTCCTTAGTACATGAAAGCAATGGCTGAATAGCATCTTCCACAAAGACAACATCACGGCTAACTAGAATGCGTTTAGTCTGTGGATGATACAGACGATAGCCTTTACTTTCAGAACTGTACCCAACAAAAATACATTTTACTACCTTATCATCCAATTTTCTGCAATGTTGTTCAGGCACTAATGCATATGCCAAACAAGCAAAAACACGTAGATGAGCAACAGATGGCTTGCGTTCATGCCAAGCCTCATATGGAGTGATAGACTGCAGTGCTTTAGTGGGACACCTGTTCAGTACATATGCTGCACACATGACAGCCTCAAGCGAGAAACTATGTGGTAAAGCCTGATTGTTGACCATGCACCTCGCCATCTCCATGAGTGACCTGTTCTTTCGTTCAGCAACTCCCACGTTCAGCCAAAAATGCATTAAAATCAGAAGACATATATTCCCCCCCTCGATCAGAACGGAGGGTGCCCATTTTACATGCTGACAGATTTTCAGCCAAAACCAAAAACGGTTTAAAGCACATGAACACTTTGGACTTTTCTTTTAGTGGATATACCCGTGCCGAATCATTCACAGATCTTTCATAGTCTATGAGCTTATACAGCCCACGACATAAAATGCCAGAAGCAATAATCACATCGCCATTTGATAGATCATGAACTGTACACCTGTCATCAACGAATTTCACAACCAAGCCAATCTTGGCTAATGCAGAAATTGATAACAGATTCTTCTTGATCCTTGGCACAAATAAAGCATCTGACAAGGTGAAAGAACAACCATCAGCAGTAGTCAGAATGATCTTACCAACTCCCATAACAGGATAAGAGGAGTTGTTGGCGCATGTGATAGTATTCCCTGCATGGGAAGGCTCGAGTGAAGAGAAGAAACTGCGCTGTGAGGTAATATGTTTGGTCGCCCCACTGTCAAAGTACCAAACATCTGAGTCCACTGCAGACATGCACTGCTCATGAGAAGATGGGTCAAAACTGCAAACAGTAGTAAACACCCATTCTTCTTCCTGCACAAGA
This sequence comes from Ceratopteris richardii, assembly GCA_020310875.1. NCBI lineage: Eukaryota > Viridiplantae > Streptophyta > Polypodiopsida > Polypodiales > Pteridaceae > Ceratopteris > Ceratopteris richardii. The sequence continues at coordinate 93,996,322 of CM035431.1, forward strand.
TTAGCAGACTCTGTTTTTGGTGTAGAGGCTTCTGCAACAACCATTCCAGCCTCCTTTTTCTTTGCCTCTTTTGCAGCCAGTTTTGGACAGTTCTTTATGATATGATCATTCCCTTTACAATACTTGCAAAACAATTTTTGCTTTTCTGATTTCTTCTCATCTTTATCCTGGTTCTTCGAATGTGCAGCATTTGCAGATTTCTGCTTACTAGTAGAAGAGCTCCATTTTCCTTTGCCCTTCTGACTAGCCAAGAAAGCTTGATCTGCAACACGCATAATGGACCTGTTCTGCCTGGACTGATCTTCCTGCAACAGAATAGAGACTAACTCCTCAAATGATAAGGCATTCAGATTGCCTTTCATCATCAACCGAAGAGTAGAAGGAAACTCTGATATGAATCAGGAAGACCATTCAGAATGGTCTGCACAAGTGAGCTATCTGGTATAACCTCATTAGCAGAAATCAACTGTTCCTTAAAATCTTTGATCTTCGTTATGAAACTATCCATAGAATCACCTTCATTCATGTGCTCACTCTCCAACTGTTTTCGGAGGTAAGCAACACGAGCCTCATTCCTAGCTTGGTACAATGTGGTAAGTGTATCCCAAGCATCCCTAGTTGTTCTATATGAGGAATAATGGCACGTTTGACAGACAAATCTATCAATGCATGTGCCTAGGCGTCTCTTCCATCCCAAAAAATTTGCTCTGCAGTAGGTGCAACAGAAATAGCAACACGAACAGGAATCTGTGGAATATCATCTTCGACACCATCTTCATCAGCTCCAGCACCTGTATTTGCAGTACCTGTCGTTACAGGTGTAACAGGACGTCTTTCAACACCCTGCACAATGTTCCACAATCCTTTTGCAACCAAAACATGTCGCATCATATAAGCCCATAATGGGTAGTTGGTACCATCCAACTTATCCTCAACATCCAACATACGGAATACATCACTGCTTTCAGCCATGGCCGGTGACTAAAATACCTTGATGCAGAAAATTGACTGTATCTCAAAAAGTTGAACAAAACTGCCCAGACGAGTTCTGCTAGACCTGTAGCAGACTTCGAGATGCTTAAATTGGCAAACAGAAACTAGTATATACCTTTGGCACAAAAAGAGAAAATAGCCTACACAAGCGCTGCAATAGTGCATTCGAAGGCCGAAACGAGCTCAGATCGCGATTTCGGCACCACAGAGCGAAGCGGTTTTGATCTCGGAAACACGCTGAGTATGCTCACCAAAATTCGTGCAATTCTGAGACTGCAAACGGAGGAGTGTCAACGGCACCCTAGATGAAGCGACGACCTGCTCTGATACCAATTGTTGGAGTTAGACGTCTGCAGAAGCACGCGAACAACACAAGGAAGAAGAAGAAGCTTGGAGCACAAACACACAATACTGAATGTATTACTAGAGAATGTACAAAGATAAGTAGCCCATTAGGGCAATAGTCGTATATACAAGCCAGGGGAAAAAAACCTCCTAAAGAGGGAAAAAAGTGCCCCGGCAATCCTAGTGTGTTCACACACATCACTACCTAAATATATCAACAATTCATGTGCTCAGTCTCCAACTATTTTTGGAGGTAAGAAACACGAACCTCATTCCTAGCTTGGTACAATGTGATAAGTGTATCCCAAGCATCCTTAGCTATTCTGCAAGAGCAAATGTGAGGAATAATGGCACGTTTGATAGACAAAGCTATCAATGCATGTGCCTGGGCATCTCTACCATCCCAATGAATTTGCTCTACAGTAGGTGTAGCAAAAACCGCATCACGAACAGGAATATGCAGAATATCATCATCTTCGATACCCTCTGCATCAGCTTCAATACCTACAGTTGTAACAATTACAGGTGTGATAGGACGTTTTTCAACACCTTGCACAATGTTCCATAGTCCTTTGCAACCAATACATGTCGCATCATATAAGCCCACAACGGGTAGTTGGTACCATCCAACTTACCCTCAATAGCCAACATAGGAAACACATCACTGCTTTCAGCCATGGTCGGTGACTAAAATACCTTGATGTAAAAAATTGATTGTATCTCAAAAAGTTGAACAGAACTGCCCAGACGAATTCTGCTAAACCTGTAGCACACTTCAAGATGCTTATATTATCAAACCAAAACTGGTATATACTTTGACACAAAAAGACAAAATAGCCTGCTCAAGCACTCTGATAGTGCATTCGAAGGTCGAAATGAGCTCAGATCACGATTTTGGCACTAGAGAGGGAAGATGTTTTGATCTCAAAAACACGTTGAGTATGCTCACCCAAATTTGTGTGATTCCGAGACTACAACCAGAGAGGTGTTGACGACGCCCTAGATGAAGCGATGACGTGCTCTCATACCAATTGTTGGAGTTAGATGTCTACAAAAGCACGTGAATAGCAGAAGGAAGAAGAAGAAGCTTGGAGCTCAACACACAATACTGAATGTATTACTAGAGAATGTACAAAAGATAAGTAGCCATTAGGGCAATAGGTATATATACAAGCCGGGGGAAGAAAACCTCCTAAAGAGGGAAAAAAGTGCCCGATGGTCCTAGTGTGTTCACACACATCACTACCTAAATATATCAACATCCTTGGTCGCGAGTTTAAAAGTCCCTTTTATAGAGAGATTTTTCAAGTTTGAATTTTGAAATTCAAATGGATGCTCTACCTAAAAGTACTCCTCTAAGTTAGGAGTGACTTTAACAAGCAAGATTCGTAGCTTTTAGATCTCCAACCTCCACGAGATATATTGACTTACAATATTCCTTCAAGTCAAAAAGACTTTTACAAAAGTTAATGGTAAAAGGTATAAGCAAGAGGTCATATGGTTCTTCAATTGTTTGCACATAACTCTTCCAATGCCTAGCCAAGTGTGAAGGCTTGGCATTTGCTCCAACAAATCCATTGGAGAGCTGATTGAAGAAGAGGCTATCATGATGCAAATTCTCGATGGGATTTGAAGTGATAAGCAATGGTAATCCTTCACGATGGCTTATGATCTCATCATCGATGTGCAAACTTCAGACTTCAACATCTTTCTTGGACAACTCTTCAATCAAGAGGCCAACAATAGCATAAAGTAAGGTAACTCCTATCATTGCAATTCAACTAGTGCTCTATATGCAGATAAGAAGGATAAGAAGCTGAAAGGCAAGAAGATGAAGAGGAGACTTCCCAAGCCAACTTCACAAGGAAGAGCAAGTAGAAAGGGAAGAAGAAAGGACCAAAGCATGGCAAAGCCAAAGCTCAAAATGTTCAACCTTGTGCCATCTGTGATAAGACCAACCACACCACTCAAAATTGATGGTTCAATGGTAAGACCCAAAAAGGAAGTGGAAGAGGTGGATATGGCAACAACAGAGGTAGAGGTGGACACAACTTCAACAATAACAATAGAGGCCATAATAGAAGGGACTTCAACAATTATTCAGAAGATCAATCACACGAAGACTCATTGCTGCTTATGAATCTAAGCCACAAAGAAGGTAGAGAAGATGATCATTTGTTCTACATAGATTCAGGATGTTTCAAATCATGTTGCAAGCAACAATGCTCTTCTATATGATTTGGAAATTCCAAAGCATAGACATGAAGTAAAAATAGGGGATGACACAAACCACAATGTGGAGAAGACTGGTAATTTCAAAGCTTCCAATGGCAGGACAAGCATTTTGAGTAAGGTTCTCTATGTACCCACTATCACTAAAAAGAAGATAGCCAGAGCTGAGAAGCATGGTAGGCTCTTTACTTTTGAAGTAGGAGAAACAAGGAACATAGCTCTATTCAACTTTGGGTCTCAAACCCTAAGTGAGCTTGAAGTGTGGCATAAGAGACTTGCTCATGTGAACGAAAGAACCTTGAAGGATATATGCAGGGATCAAAGTGTTCTAGGACTTTCGAACATACAAAAGCAACACATGATCAACAGGTGTGATGCATGTCAGATTGGGAAGGCACAAAGACAACCATTCAACCACAAAGGCTACATCCACAACAACTTACTCGACTTAGTATATACATATGTATGGGGACTAAGTCAAGAACCTTCATTGGCAAGATTAAGGTATTATGTCTCATTTATTGATGATCATAGTAGATGGACTATTGTATACTTCATCAAAAGTAAGAATGAAGTGTTTGATTACTTCAAAAAGTATCTAGCACATGTAGAAAATCATACAAATAGATCACTCAAGAAGCTTAGATCTGATGGAGGGGGAGAATACTTCTCCAAAGAGTTTGATGAGTTCTTGCAGGAAAATAGTATCAAAAGGGAAGTGACTACCATGTACTCTCCTCAACTAAATGGAATTGCAGAGAGGAGAAACAAGACATTGGTTGGATCAACCCGAACAATGTTTGAAGGGAAGAAGTTGCCACATTATCTATGGGCAGAAGCTATTTCAACTGTTTTGTACCTTGTCAATAGACTACCTCCAAATCACTTCAAGGTATGAATCCTTCTGAAGCATGGCATGGAAGAAAACCTAGTCTTGGACATTGCAAGGTTTTTGGTTGTTTAGCTTATGTTCATGTATCGTCACAAATAAGAGGTAGCTGGATGAAAGGGCAACAAAGGTAGTGTCTATTGGATATGATTCAACTCAGATGGGTTACAAATTCTATAATTCTTCAACCAAGCAATTTACTACAAGTAGAGATGTTTTGTTTGAAGAACATAGGTCTTGGTATGATGAAGACAAACAAACATTAACTCTATCATATGATCTTGATTCTGATTCTCATCAATTAGGAAGCAAGATTGATACACATGTCCAGGATCCAAGAAGTGATAACGAGGATTTTCAAGATGAAAGAGAAAAGGATTACAAACTATGGAAGTCAACAGGCAAAGCAAAGATGCAAGAGGTTGGAGAATGCTCTAAACAAGCACCTACAAGATCAACAAGAGAGAAGAAACAACCAAAAAAGAATGGATATGATTCCACATTTGTTACAAAGCATTCAATCTACTTGGCAAGAGATTCAATTTCAGAAGAACCATCAACCTATGAAGAGGCAAAGAGAAACCCTAATTGGGAAAATGCCATGAAAGAAGAAATAGATGCATTGAAGGAGATGGACACTTGGGATTCAGTTCCAATGTCATCCAATCAAAAGGTAATTGGTTGCAGATGGGTATATAAAGTTAAAAGAAATTCAGATGGATTGGTTTGCAGGTACAAGGCGAGATTAGTTGCCAAAGGATGCTCTCAAACTCATGGTATAGACTATGAGGAAAGATTCTCACTAGTTGCAAAGATGACTACAATCAGGACATTGATAAGTGTAGCTACTGCAAGGAATTGGAGACTCCTCCAACTTGATGTGAAAAATGCATTCTTAAATGGTTGGATAAGTGAAGAGGTATACATGTCACAACCACCAGCTTTTGAAAACCTTAATTATCCATCTTATTTTTGCAGACTTAAGAAACCATTGTATGGATTGAAACTCCTAGAGCTTGGAATTATAGGTTGGTTACATATCTTCAAGATCAAGGGTTCAAAGCTAGCAACTCAGATCCTTCTCTATTCATCAAAATGGATCACAATGAGGTTATCTATCTATGTGTATATGTAGATGATATTATTGTGGTAGGTGATGATTTGAATGGCATTCAAAGGATCAAGAGACACATGCAAGAGGAGTTCAAAATCAGTGACTTAGGTGAGCTCACATATTTTCTAGGTATGTAGGTGATATACACAAATGAAGGAATGTATTTGACTCAGAGAAGATACATTCAGGATCTACTTCTCAAGTTTAAAATGGAGAATACTAAACCTGCAAGTACACCTTTGGAGATGAATCATAAACGTAGTGTTTATGAGGGTGAGAAAATTGAAGACATTAAAAAAATATCAAAGCTTGGTAGGTAGCTTGATATATGCTACTCATACAAGGGAGGACATTTCATATAGTGTCGGAGTGCTTAGTCAGTTCATGCACTCACCAAGAAGACCACACATGGATGCAGCTAAGAGAGTACTTAAGTATCTCAAAGGTATAATCAATCAAGGTATATTATATCCTTACTCTTCAGATTTGGATATCAAAATCTATTCAGATGCAGATTGGGCAGGAGCTAAGGATGAGAGAAGAAGTACTTCTGGTTACTTAGCATTTGCAGGCTCAAAGTTAGTGTCATGGAGTTCCAAGAAGCAACCAATAGTTTCTTTATCTTGAAAGAAAGCAGAGTACCATGTGAGTTTCTTTATCTTTAAAATCATTGTATAAAGATTTGGGACTTGTGAGTTCCAAGCCTCACATATTTGGAGATAATGTAAGTTCCATGCATCTAGCAGCCAACCCTATGTTCCATGCAAGAACCAAACACATAGAGGTTCATTACCACTTCATCAGGGAGAAGCTCATGGCAAAGGAGATTGAAATTTCTTTTGTTCCTACTGAAAATCAAGTATCAGATATGATGATGAAGGCACTTGATGGAAAGCTTTGTAGATTCAAAGCTATGGCAGGTAGTCAACCTATTAGAGAATGAAGACTCAAGCATACTTTAGCTTGAGGGGGAGCTATTGGAATATCAAGCTTACACTATGCTTGAGGTGGATTTGATCTACATCAAAAGCTATCACTCGGATTACGTCGAAAGAATATCCGTTGGAGAGTTCTTTTACTTATGCCCATTTATTGTATTATTCTAAAAGATTTTTCATTGATCTTTTACTATTGTAAAAGCCTTGAGCTTTACACATGTAAAAGAAGAAATATAGAGCCCAAATTCCACGAATTTTTGGTGATTGAGTTGCATTCAATCAATCAATCAATCACCTAAAAGTAGATCAAACTACATCTTCACTTTTCCTAGATTATAGGAAAGTGGAATTGATTCCCTCCAACAACCATTCCCACCTTCATTTGAATTCAAAATCCACTTGTAGAAGTTTTGGATCACTTATAGAGTCTATATAAATAATTCAAAACACTTTTACAATACATGGAAGCAATATACATACACTTGCAACCATCATTGTCTTGCTCCGTCATTTCCTCCATCATCTTCTTCGCCAATAGTAATATTGCAAATGCTCGTGCTCTCTCTCCAGAGCTCCAAATTGGATGATAGATGGCTCATTGGAAAGATATTAGTGTCTACTTTATTCTTATAAATTTACATAGCATTTAGTTCATTATATTGGGAGAAATCTTAGTTTTGTTGTCTCAGGGTCAATCTTTGTGTATTCCTGAAAAATAGGAGGTACCATCGTTGAGTGTCTGATTCATTCCTATAGCATATTTGGGTTATTCATTATATTTTTGTGCATTATATACACTCAACCCTATGTGTATCACTACCATAAAAGAATTTTTTTCTAATTTTAATCATGTTGGTCGCTGTGGCCATTTGAAGTTCATTGTCTCTTCCATAGATAGTAAGTTTTTTGAGCTAATCGATGCACGAACCTATCTGTTTTGTATCAACTCTTTCTCCTTAATGCTCTAAAGTACATATTGTATTTCTTTGCACTTATCGCATGCCTATAAGGTCTATTTGAGTCTCCAAAGTACATAGTATATTTCTTTGCACTTATCGCATGCCTATAAGGTCTATTTGCATGAACCTATCTGTTTTGTATCAACTCGTTCTCCTTGATGCTCCAAAGTACATAGTGTATTTCTTTGCACTTATCACATGCCTATAAGTTCTATAAGTTTTTTGAGCTAATCGATGCACGAACCTCTCTATTTTGTACCAACTCTTTCTCCTTGATGCTCCAAAGTACATAGTGTATTTCTTTTCACTTATCGCCTGCCTATAAGCTCAAGGGTTGGTCTTGTGCCAGTTGGCTGGATCAAACTTCATCGCTTTGCAACTCAATTTTCTACCTCCTACAAGCTTCTCCAAGTTCTTTCATAATTGTTAGGGCAAAACTGGCAGTTTCTCTCTTTTCATCACCTTCATTTGTTTGGTCATGAAATTTGGTTCACATTTTGTCCTTGTGCACAAGGAGCGAGGTTGTGTAGTAGCTTTTGTCACCAAGGTGGCCTCCTTCTTGCCATCTAGTTGTAGTTATCCTCCTCTGCTTTGTGAAATTGATTGTTCCAATTTTTATGTTGATACTTTTGGAAGAGAAGGGGATTCTAGAACTTGCATGATGTGCCCATAAATAGGTGAGGAATGGCACACATTGGATTGTGTAGTGCTTGAAAAGTGTAGGGTACTCGAATCAAAAGAACCCTTGCCTTCCAATTTAACAATTAGGCATTACTTTTTTTAAATCTCTCTATGTCCTAACCTTACTGTATCTGATTAAGATAACAATGACAAAAAGACTATGCCGGGTTCTTGGGTTGGATAGGGGTCTGTAAAATAGAGGCCCTATAATAATTTTCTCAGACCACCACTATATTTAACTATTATTGTAATTTACTAAATAATTATCTTCTCACGGATGTATCCACTTCGTAAGTTTTTGGTAACTATACTCAGAACTTTATTCATCAATTTATATACAAGTTTTTTAGCATAATTTACTCAGAGTGTATTTATCATAGCACTTACTATCACGCAATCAACTATTATCAATTCACTTGTAATAAATAGTATACAATAGACATCAAATACCGTATCGCCAACAAGATTACAACACTTTCATATAACTTCTTAATCAAACTTCTTTAACGTTCTAATTACTTCAATGAAAACAAAGCACTTATCTGTTAATTATCATCATTGAACAAGGCTCCGTAGAGACACAGAATTAACCAATACAGGTCTGCATCAGTCACCCTACCACAGATAGTCTGATGAGGTTTTGTCGTGCGCCTTTTCCACCTTTAAATAACACGAGTACATTCTCTCTTTTATATTAATGAAATAACTGCTTTACAACTGCCTGACATTCGTTGTAAATGCGACAGAAGTAAAACAGTGCCCAATTGATGGGCTCACAAGAAATCGCATCGACGATCGAGTACATCTGCCAAGAAATTCCATAATTCTGCTTTTGGAGATTGGTGGAAGACAGGATGAATTCTAATGCATGGCACTGAGGGGCAAGGCAACACATTATAGTGTATTCATTGGAAGATTTTTATGGGAACAATTGATTCATGGTGGAAAGAGGGAGTTGCATAACCTCATGCCGACCCTCATTTGCTAGATGGAGTTGGGCAATGATAGTGGCAAGAGTGATGTAGTAGTTGTTGGGTGTGTGTAGAAGTGCGAGAGACACACAAGAAGCACACACAAGGAGCACAAACGCAACAAGACACACGGAGAAGACGATGGCTGGAATAGCTCTCTCTATTGATCGATGAACTAAACTGAAGTAAGAGCTGAATAATATCCCTAAGTACAAAGTACCACCACATATGAGAGTATCAAGTATGTGGTAACATGGGGAAAAAACCTCTAGCCAGCACTAGAGTAAAAAGTGCCCATGTATAGGGAAAAGGTTCACATCAAAGCTACTCGAGGAACACATAAGTGTAACAAACCTCCCTAGAGCGAATGATATGAACACATACAGGGAGTGACAGATCAGCCCCCACAAGGTAACAAGCCTAAAGCTTTGCAAAAAGCTTCAAACTTTTCCCGTGGAAGAGCTTTGGTGAATATGTCTGCCACATTATCTTGTGTAGGCACATATACCAAATCAATATCTCCTGCATGAAGGCGCTCTCTCACATAGTGGTAATGCACCTCTATATGTTTGGTTCGTGCATGAAACACTGGGTTTCGTGCAACAGCCAAAGCCCAGGATTACTCACTCATGGGTGATAATCTATACAAGCGTGGTAAAGATGGTTACCTGAGACTATGTGTCCATGAAAGTGAATATCTCAAGATCTTGGAAACTGCTCACCAAGGTGTAGCAGGAGGACACTTTGGATCGGGTGATCAAGGCAATACTATTTGCGGGCTTCTGGTGGCCGACCCTTCACATGGATGCACATACCTATGTGAAACGATGTGATGTCTGTCAGAGAACTCAATATCCTATACGTAAAGATGAGATGCCACTGAAACCTATGATGGGTGGACGTGCATTCTCTAAGTGGGGAATAGACTTCGTAGGTCCTATTAATCCCCCAGCTAAGGGGTCCCATGCAGAATATATCATTGTTGCGGCCGACTATCTAACAAAGTGGGTAGAGGTAAAAGCCACAACGAAGAACGATGCTCAAACAACTGCTAAATTCTTGTTTGAGAATGTATTCACAAGATACGGGTTACCTATAGAGCTAGTCAATGATAGAGGCACTCACTTCTTGAATGAAGTTATTGAAAATCTGCTCCAAGAGTTCTTGGTAGTACATAAAAAGTCTGCCCCCTACCACCCTCAAGCAAATGGCCAGGCTGAGAGCACCAACAAGATTCTGTGCAATGTGTTGACCAAATTAGTGAATAATAAACACTCTGATTGGGACAAACAGCTACACCATGCTGTTTGGGCATACCGAGTTGCCTATAAAACGGTACTCCAAGCCACACCCTTTCAGATGGTATTCGGTCAAAACGCAGTGCTACCGTTGGACTTTTTAATACCTACATTGAAAGTAGCACAGGAGCATGAATGGACAGGTCATGAACTCTCCTCTAGGCTTTTTTACCTTGAACAATTAGGAGAAACAAGACTGAGGGTGGCTGCAGGGATATATGCAGCTAAGAAACGACAGAAGGCATATTTTGATGCCCATGTTAAGGATAAAGGCTTGAAGACAGGCGACCTAGTATTAGTCTACACTTTGAAACAACATGCGAGGAAACTGGAGAAAAGAGGCTACGGACCCATGATCATTAATAGAATCTCAACAAGTGGAGCAGTGAAACTAGCCACACTAGAAGGCGATGTTCTTCCAAGCTACATAAGCGGATGCAGGGTCAAGTTGTATCAGGAACCTCTTACAGAGGAAATGCTAAGACGACTCAATACTGCTAAGAGACGCAAAGAAGAAGAAAAGCGAATTCGAGAAGAAGCTCAAGCAGAAGCTTTAGAACGCATACGAAGAATGAAACTAAGAAGACAAGGCAAAGAGCAACCTAGGCCAGATACATATGCAGAGCAAGGATATCACGTGGCTATGTGTAAAGTTTCAGGCATTAGCTCTCCTAGGATAATTGATCGACGTCCTTTTATAACCTTAGATATAGGACAAGGAAAGGGTGCAAGGACTGTAAGAGCCTTGATTGACTCAGGTGCAGCCACTAGTACTGTCAAACTGTCTTACTGCCAAGAATCGAAAGTAACTGTCAATCCTATAGAAGCATACCTCATAGGATTGGGAGGTGTGGAAACCCCTTGCATGGGCGAGGTGGACCTTCCCATCTCCATCCAAGACGAAGTGATGACAGTCAAGGTACTAGTGTGTCAAGATGAGGACCTCACTGAGCCTCTTGTCCTGGGCCAGGACTGGATCTATGATCATGCAGTCAACCTAAACCTAAGAAGCGGACTTCTCCAAGTATGGGTAGATCATAGCCGAATTATAGTTGAATTGGAAAATGAGACACTCAAGGCACTAGGCAATGCACAAACTCTTGGTCCTTCCAGGGGCGCACATGAATTTGACAATGCTATTCTTGTCAAAAACTGTATGATGCAGAAAGAGGTTTGTCTCAACAACAAAGTCAAGGAGAAGACAGCACTCCCTTCTTTTCCAAAGGCCAGAGAGATGCGGCATCCAAAGGCAGATCAAATACAGAGGAAGCAGAGCACTACCTACACTGGAGGCCAACAACACGTGCAAAGAAGAATATCTCAGCCGGTGAAACAAGTGTGGGTGCTGAAAGGCGAACACCCTGGTGCGACCATGCCAAACTCACGGCAGAAACCTCTTATTAGTAATCAACAGCACGATACTAATAAGAAGCCTTTCATAAGTTCTTCTGCGAAAGTAAAGTCTATTTGGGTACCCAAGAAGTCAATGAAGGCCAGCCCACAATCACGACAAATCTGGGTGCCTAAGGCTTGCTTGCGGGCTCAAATAGCTACACCAAAGCCACACCCGGTACAACATGTTTCACGCACTCGAACATCTGAGGCCCAGTCTTACACATCACACACGGGCACATATTTTTCCATGCGCAAAAGTAGAATCACACGTAAATGGGTCCCTAAAAAGCCCCATTCTCAAGTAGATAACCCTATCCAATTCTTCAGAGTATCCACAAAATCAAAATCAAAACCCATCCACTGTGTTTGGAAACCTAAGACTTGTAATAAACCCCCTGACCCCAATTTGTGAATTCATCTCCACTTACTAACTGCATCTTTCCATCTAGCTCCTAGGACTATCCATTCATTAACTACACACACGGTCATCATGCACTTACTAACCCACTAACCCTGTACTCACATCACAATAATACTATAACGGGGGCAACACGCGTTCTATCTTGTCCCTTACAATAGTAACGCATGCGTTGTATTCTCAACAGAACCAGCTCGCAAGCAATAACGATGGCAGAAGCTGGGGGCCCCAGTTCCTAGGCAGGGTCCAGCGCACAGATTGTGGACATTGAAACCATTCTTCTGGAACCGCCACTCACCGAAAGGCCTCAAGAACTTCAAGCGGTGCATGTCCTTCCTATCCAGGACCCTCCTCAGGGACACACTTCTCAAGTGGGGAAACATGCTCATTGGTTTAGTGATGTAGCAGGGCCATTGGGTGATGGCACCTACTTCTGGGAAGCAGAAATTGAATTTAATGGCAAATGGGGACGCTACCACTTTTTCACTCGGGAATTTGAGAACTATCAGAATGCAGAGGTAATGCGATCAGTTTGGACCAAGGCAGGCCTAGATAGATATTTCAGGGCACACTTGCCTAAACCTGATTTTCTACGCTGCTCCTATTTCATAAGTACCATAACTCCTAGCAGGGTCAAGGGAGGCGATAGTACTTTTGTACTACCATCATTGTTGCCAGGACACGAACTCAAGAGATTCAAACTGACCCTCAATCTGGTACGGGAGGCATTGAATATGCAAGGTATGCACATTCCCACCGAGAAAGAAACAATGGTCCCGGGTAGGATGAAGCATAAGGATCTCAATAAATTGAAGGACATGGTGGCAATGACGCCTACCATTGCTCTCCACTTACGAACTGTTATGCAACATTTTGCTTTTCCCGCACAGGAACGATTCACTATGCCCCCTAAGAAAATATGGTTCAGCTTATACTTGGCAGAAACAGAGAACCTCACCCTCAACATACCGCACTGGGTCATCGATTAGATACATCTAGCCCATCAGCGCTGGAATAAGAAGCAGAAAAATGTACTTCATGGCTGTTGTGCCCTAACAAGAATAATTTACAGGTGCCTAGCATATGACGTGCCCATTCAAAGAGCACTAGTGTGGTCCAGGGCCCAAGAATTCCAAAGGCGACTATCAACAGCGGGTCCTCCATCAAAGAAGATGAGAGGGGGCGTCCAATTACCATGTGCTCAACCAAGGGGAGCCACTACCACACCTGAGGTGACTCCTCCTCAAACTAGGCATGTTCGGCCATTCACCATTCGTCTTCCCAGACCAAGTACAGAAGGACCCAACTTGGTGTTTCCCCCCATTCCATCAGACTTGGAATTTCCACAAGGATTTACTCTCAATGACCTCACGGATGAAGAAGTTGCCAGGCTAATCTACGAATCTAATCTTGAAACAGAAGCAGACCAGACCCAGGAACCACATCCCACTACAACAACAACATCCCCGACACAACCAGTCATCGTAGAAGTCGAAGGAGAGGAACAAGAAGCAGAAGAAGAAGAAGAAGCCGACGAAGAGCAGCATCAAGAATATGAGGAACTTTGAGAGCTAGCAAGTGCCCCAGCATACTCAACACAAATAAAAAGATTGTATCAAACCATGAAGCGAGTTCAGGAACAACACAAAATGTCACTTGAATCAGGCAAGGTGCTCATGAGCCAACTTTTGGGAGAGGAAGACGTGGACGATATGTTTATCGAATCCATGAACCTACACGCAGAGGCAGTCGGCTTGGATGAGGCTATACATGAGGCCATGACATAAATTAATCGATTCGAGAAACGTGTGCTTGCCTGCCCTAGGCAATCTGGAAAACAAATACACATCAATGTATCAGAACTGGAAGGCAACACACAAACAGAAGAACATCAGGAGGCACCACTATCCCCACCCACCTCACCTCTCACTACACAAGTCACCTCACCACCTGGCACAACCACGCCCTTTTCTACCACTACCACCGTCATCATGGGAATTCCTCTCTCTCCCGGTATGCAATTCGGAGGAGTTTCCATGCCCACCTTCATGACACTCTTCACAAATATCACTTCCACCCCACCCACTGTCCCCATTTTTACAGTCACACACACACATGACACAATGGAGTCATCACTCGCCACAATACCACCCCCACCCCCCACACAACCTCAATCTCCCATACCCCCTCCACCTACTTCACCACTTGACTCCACAGCATTCACAACTCCCTTCCCCTTCCCCATTCCCCCTGCATCTTCTTCTTTACCTGCATCTTTTAATGTAAATAGTATATTCCTGTCATTACATCATTGTGTATATCAACTTCAGCGCGAGTACAGGGATCTAGAAAGCCGCCATCATCAGATGACAACAAACCATCAGCAACTACAAACACAACTCTTAAGGCTAGAAGAAGAAAATGTGGAACTCAACCAACGCCACACCACTCTCGAGCAAGCCCATCAAACACTCCTGGAGACACCCCAACCATCAGCAGAACCCGGTGTCAAACAACTCGAAGCCTTGCTGGAGGTGTACCAAACAGATAACCTGAGAGTCCGGCGCAATTTAACTCTACTTCGAAAGCATATGGCTACAGCACTGGAAGAAAATAAACAGTTGCAGAAACAAAATGAAGAAAACCTGGAAGCAGCCATGGAAGGTTCCCCCCATGAGATCGATCCAGAACAGTTCAAAGCGGTTCCCACAGAAACAATGAAAACCATCTTGGAAAGTTATGCGGATTTATTAGAAGCACATGATGAGTTGGAAAGGGAATGAGATGAGCTACGTAGCCAGCTCAGGGAACAGGAGGGTCCAACCAAGGTTATAGAAACGGCCTCGACTTCAGAGGAAGTAAAGGCATTGACAGAGCAGGTGGCTGAGCTCTAGAAAAAGTTACTAGAATATGAAAGGCAGCCCTCCCCAGTTGTAGAACCCGAACCCGAGGATTTAGTACCCATTGAGGTGGATGAAACATATGAGGAACCATACGTTCCTATGCCGATTCCAGGTGGTGCACAGACCTCAGAAGGAATGGACACATTGGAAGTTGAAGTACTTGAATGGCTCCAAACACTAGAGAAGACAGCAACAACCCATGAAGATAGAGTGGCCATTCAAATCCAATCTATGGCAAAGTTAGAAGACACCATCATCAAGTCTGAATACTTTAAAAGCATGTCTCATCATAGATGGATCGACACCAACGATGATCAATATGTGCCATATTGTGTGCTCCTTGCGGATTACAATGCAGAGATTAAACGCAGTTGTGGCAAACCTCCAACTTTTGCCACACAATTTGGACCAGAGGATATCCCAGAAAGTGCGAAGAAAGGCTCCATTCATCAACCAACCTGGAGAATCCGTCTTCTTGAAACCTACCCGGAAATGGTTCGTACCTGGACTAACATGCCCCTTTTTATTAAATACAATCCTTGTTATGTTCCAGTATTCCGCCGGCGCGCTTGGCCAGAGTTTACCATTGTTGTCAAGAACGTCAAGGGTTGCGCAAAGTGGTTAAATTATGTTTATCTAGCACCGCCACAAGGCCCTCCCACTGTAAATTACATGATTTCTACCATCAGAAACTGGAGCACTCGACTACGGAATACCCCCGATGTGATGGCACAAATGTGTATGAAAATCTTTGAACTAATGCTAATCACCTTCAGGACGTTCAAGAATATTAAAGACCCCCACTTCTCAGGTGTCGGATTTCTTACAGGAAACCAAGATCTGGTATACGACATGAGCACAACCCCATCCATAGAGGTAATATATGCTTGGCACGCCAGAATAAAGTACCTCCTAGCTTGTTTTAAACAGACATTCGAGGAGATGTTCATAACGGGATTCTGGGAATATCACTTAGAAATATTTGTACCCAGGCCCTCACATCTCCTCCACTTATTCGTTGTGGAGAGAACCATCCATTCAGAACAACTGCGGGTGCCACATCCGGACGTACCAGGACCAGTGAATTGGGATGCATTATTAACAGATCTAGCACGAGGGCTCAGATTAGAAGAACATCACCTCGCTTCCGACGTTGTTCAATATTACGTTCAACGAACATCTAGACAAGGGTCTGTCAGGGGCGACAGACGCGAGAGTGGGGGGGGTGTTGGTAGCAGTCAGGGAACCGAAGGAGCCACAAGACAAAGAGGGTCGGAACGAAGAGATAGCACAAGCAGACACAATAGCCAAAGAAGATCTGGCAAGTAGGCCATCTAAATTTTTCAGACATCAAGGAGTGGAGCACACAAGAAGGAAGAGCAAGTAGGGAGCTCAAAGATGTGTACGACAAATCAACAGAGAAAGTCCCTACACAAATAGTGATTTTAATCACTAAAAACCATTGTAAATACCATTTCGTATTTTTGTAGCTCCATTTTGTGCAAGCCAAGGAGTCCTTGAGCTTGAGGAGCTTTAGAAGTATCTACCTGCCAATTTTCATATTTTTTAGATCTCGTTTGAGCCCTCAAAAGAGCCCTGGAACCTAATTTTTAACTAGGCCGGTCACTAGGTCTGGACAGGGCCAAAACTAGTCAAAAACTATAAAAGGAGCTAGAGAGCTCATTTTTGGGGTCTAGCTTGTAATTGAAATGAACTTGTAAGAGCTTTCTGAAAGTAATCTAAGAACTCCATTGCTTCTCACTCTTTGTCTTGCCGTGTGTTCGCGTGTGTGTGTATGTGTGTGCATGTTTGTGTGCTTCTCACTCACGCACTTGTGCCTCCACTTGCTCGAGGTCTTCATACCATCCTCACGTCTTCTCGGATTGACATTAAAGGAGGTGATACTCATCACTGAGCTACAGCAGGTATAAAGCATGATTGGTAGCTAAAGGTTATGCACAGACATATGGCATTGATTATGAGGAAACATTCAGCCTTGTAGCTAAAATGTCTACTGTCAGAACACTTGTTGCATTAGCTACAGCAAAAGGATGGACTTTGCATCAGATGGATGTGAAGAATGCTTTCCTACATGGTGAGTTACAGGAAGAAGTATATATGGACCAGCCACAAGGATATGAAGATTCAAAGTATCCAGAATATGTTTGCAGGTTGCAAAAGGCTTTGTATGGGCTGAAGCAAGCCCCTCGTGCATGGCATGCAAGGATTGCTGATTACTTAACCAGCATTGGGTTCTCTATGTGTGATGCAGATCACTCACTATATGCAAGGAAGGCTGATGATGGAATCACTATTGTGGCTATTTATGTTGATGACCTGATTGTAGGTGGTGATAATGAAGAAAGCATCAAAGAGGTAAAGAAACTTCTTATGCAGGAATTCGACATGAAAGATCTTGGTGTGTTGCGCTATTTCTTGGGCATTGATTTTATACATACAGAAACAGGTATATGGATGTCGCAAAGGCAATATGCCTTGAATATGCTGCAAAAGTATGGTATGGCTGATTATAAGCCAATTTCTATGCCATTAGATCAGAATTTGAAATTGGATACTACATCAGGTGAAGCATTGGAAAATGCTACTATGTACAGGAAAATTGTGGGAAGTCTTATATATCTCACAATTACAAGGCCTGATGTAAGTTATATTGTTGGGCTTGAAAGTCAGTTTATGCAGGTTCCCAGGAAGCCACATTTGGATGCTCTGAGATGCACTCTATGTTATGTGAGTGCCACTTTGGATTATGCATTGTTTTATGAAGCTGGTATAGATTTGCAGGTTCATGGATACACCGATGCAGATTGGGCTGGTAGTACTTCAGATAGAAGATCTACTAGTGGCTTTCTTTTCTCACTTGGAGGTGCAACTATTACATGGAGAAGTAAGAAGCAACCCACTGTTGCTTTATCGAGTACAGAGGCTGAGTATAGAGGTGCTGCAATGGCAGCATGTGAGGCATCATGGCTGGAGATGTTACTTGCATATTTAGGTGTGGAAGTGCAAAAGCCTATCACTATCTATTGTGATAATCTTAGCAGCATACAGTTAGCACGGAACCCTGTTTTCCATGCTAGAACAAAGCATATCGAGGTACATTATCACTTCATCAGAGAGAAGGTATTAGCAGGTGATATTGATCTTGTTTATGTGAGAACAGATGAGCAGGTTGCTGATATTTTCACCAAAGCACTTGGAGCTGAGAAGTTGAAGAAGTTTTGGAAGATGCTTGGATTACAGGATATGGCGTTGAGCTTGAGGGGGAGTGTTGAGATATCAAGCTCAACATGTGATGATCCAAGATGACACGTACCAGTTTTTTATTTCTCTGACATGTATAGTGGTCACGCAAGTATATGTCAGGGATACTTTATTGAGCTTTATTAGATTTATCTACCGAGAGTGATGGCACATTTGGTTCTTGCCAGCTCACTCATTTGCGGACATTAGGTTTTTCCTTATGTACTGGTCTTTATATATTGCACTTGTTGTATTCTTGTTTTTAGGTCATTCTTGTACATTCCTTTTATGTAATAGAAGAAGAAGAAGAAGATCATTCTTCCTTGCCTCCATCTGTGTGTGTGCTTCTCCTTGAGAGTGAGAGTGTGTGTGTGAGCTCTATTCCTTATCTCCTTCCTCGTGACATCAATGACCTTGGATACCAAAGTATGAAGGCAGATTCAAGTCTACTCGTTAAGAGAATAGATGAAGGTATGATCTACATTTGTATTTGTTGGAGAAACAATCACTAATTGGACATATATTTGAAGGTTAAAGCTTTAGAAGAAAACCACATGCCTATGTGAAGGGACAAATTCACAAGTGTATTATATTTGTAAAGTTAGTTCACTTTAGTTCTAGTTCACTTTAGTTCTAGAAGTTTTTTAAAAAGTCACGAGATTGAGAAAAACTATATAAGTTAGTTTGTATCAACTAACGCGAAGAGTGGAAGACAATGAGAAAGTGAGTTAGTACTCATTTTGTATGACTGAGAATAGTCGGGCTTCTCTGAGTGAGAAAGCACCTGTAAAACTTTTGAGTTTTTCATAGCTATGAGAAGAAATAGTTAAAGTTCTGTGTATGAGACTCTCTCCATCATCTCCATGTTTGTCTACTATGTGATGAGTTCAAAAGTTCAAGTTTTCTAAGCAACTCGATGCCTGGCATCGAATTTGTGTTGATAAGTCCGTGTTTTATTCTCTGACTGTTATGTACTGCCAGAACTTCTTAAAAACATGAGGTTTGTGGAGCAACTCGATGCCTGGCATCGAGTTTCAGCATAAAGTCGATGCCTGGCATCGACTTCCCACATAAAAGTGGTCTTGTTCATGTCTATGTTCAAGGGGGTAATTCTGGTGCTGAAAAAGTGGCTGAAAAAGCTCAAAGTCGATGCCCAGCATCGACTTTTGGTTGCAAGTCGATGCTAGGCATCGAATTTTCATTTTTAGACACTCAGAATTACTAAAGAAGGCAAAATTTCTAGTTTTGGCAAGTCATACAAGGTCATCTTATGAAGGTATGTCATTTCAGTGACTAGAAAAATTTGAAGAAGTAAAGTTCTTGGTTTTGGCTATCATTTCTCAAAGTTTTGAGTGGCAATGAGTTAATGGTGACCATAGAGGTGTTCTAGTGTCACATTAATTCATTTCTTTACACATCAAAAAGTGGTATCAGAGCAGAAAGGTCCTAAAGAGCAGAAGGCGGCAAAGGTACGAGAAGTTTTTGAAAAGTTTTTCATTAAAGGTTGAAAGGTGAAGCATTTGAAGACACAAGGCATCAAAAGTTTACTTCAAAAGTATCCTCATACACAAAGAACTCCAAAAGGTATTATCCTTTATTCTTTAAGCTCACAGGTTGTAGCAGAAGGAAAGGAGTATGGCAGATCATATCTCCATTGACAAACTGGATAGAGATAATTACCCCGCATGGGTAATGAGAATGGAAGCCTTACTTATGAGTAAGGATCTCATGGTATATGTAACAGGTGAAGAAAAGAAGCCACTATTTGAAGATGAAAGCCGACCAAAGAAAGAGGAACTTGATGCTTTAAAGCATTGGCAGAAGAAGGATGCAAGTGCAAAAGCTTACATCTACAATACAATCTCAGATCATTTGCTACCACACATCAGAGGATTGGAATCATCTGAAGATATATGGAATGCATTGGAATATCATTTCCAAAGTACTACCAAATCAAGGAAAGCAAGTCTATGGTCAGAGTTTACAACATTCAAGAAGAAGCCAAGTCAAACCATTAGTGATTATGTCACTAAGATGAAGGATCTAGCAGATAGTCTTGGATCCATAGATGAAGATATTGAGGATCACAGATTGATTGCTCAACTACTTGCAGGATTGAGAGGGGATGAAAGGTGGAAACCTTTTGTCTTATCAACTGAACTTTCATTAAATCATTATGTTCCAGATTTGAATCAATTACTTGGTTTGATGCTCACATATGAGCAAGACTTGAAGGGAGATGGAGATAAAGGACAAAGTTCTGAATGTACATGAAGAATAAGAAGAAAGGAGATAAAGGTAAAGCAAAGGATGAAGAAGAGTCAAGTTCTCAAGTTTATTATGCAAGAGGTAAAGGCACAGGCAGAGGAAGACCAAGAGGTTTTGGAAGAGGAAGAGGTAATCAAAGTAACAAAAAGAATGCTTGCTGGATCTGTGGATTGAGTAATCATTTGGCTCATGACTGTTGGCACAACCAACAAGGATCAAAAGAGACTCAAAACAACAATAGCAGAGGCCGAGGTGGAAGATATCAAAGTAGTTTTCAAAGAGGTAGACAAAGTCAAAGAGGAGGCTATGGTAGAGGTGGAGGAAGAAGTTGGGGACAGAATCAATCCTACAACACCACTTACTACAATTATGCAAATGACACACAGAATGAAGGTCATACATCATTGATGATTAACTCAATCAGCACATCAGATAAAGAAGATCTAAAGGTATTTTACATTGACTCTGGACATTCTAATCATTTGTCAGGAAACATAGAATTGATGTCAGAATTGGAAAAAGGCATTTCTAGTCATAGTGTTCAAATAGGTGATAATACAAGACATAGTGTACATTCAATTGGAAAAGTGAAATGCAAGAGTGGAGCGGATTTGCTAACCAATGTTTTGTATGTTCCCACAATACCTAAAAACTTGATTAGTGTGGGACAGATAGTTGAAAAAGGTTTTCAAGTCAGGTTTACAAATGAAGGAGCATTTGTTGAAGATCCAGAGAATGGATATAATCAGATTGTCTCTGGTAAGAAAGAAGGTAGACTCTTTACTTTAAGAGTGCAAGGGAACATTGGTCAAGCTTTGCTCACACATGGTGAAGGAGTGATTACAGAAGTTGATCTCTGGCATAAGAGATTAGGTCATTTCAATGAAAGAGGAATTAAAGCTATGGTTGCTAATCAATCTGTACTAGGACTACCAAATGTGCAGAGTCAACATATGGTTTATAAATGTGAAGCATGTCAAATGGGAAAAGCACACAGGTTACCATTTCAGAAGAAAGGATTCAAACATGATGAATTACTAGAGCTCATTCATACAGATGTATGGGGACCAACAAAAGAAGGATCTATCAGTGGCTCAAGGTATTATGTTCTTTTGATGATGCTACAAGATGGATAACATTATATGTTTTGAAGGAAAGATCAAAAGTGTTTGGAGCCTTCAAGCATTTTCATGCATATGCAGAGAGAGTCATAGGTCAAAAGCTTAAGAGACTGAGGTCTGATGGAGGGGGAGAATATTTCTCCCAAGAGTTCAATGATTATCTTTGGAATGCAGGTATTAAGAGAGAAATAACTTGCAGGTATACACCACAACAAAATGGTGTAGCAGAAAGAAGAAATAGGATTTTGGTTGAGTTTGCTAGAGCTATGTTGAAGGAGAAGAATTGTCCAAATTATCTTTGGGCTGAGGCTATAAATACAGCTACATAGCTTGTGAATAGATTACCATGTGCAACTCTCAATGGAATGACTCCATATGAAGCTTGGTGGGGTAAGAAACCAACACTAGATCATTGTAGAGTGTTTGGATCAATTGCATATGCTTATGTGCCATCACAACTTAGACATAAACTTGAACCAAAGGCAAAAAAATATATGTTTATTGGTTATGATGAAAAGCAGATGGGTTACAGGTTGTGGAATCCTCTAACAAAACAATTTATTGTTTCTAGAGATGTTACATTTGATGAACAGAAAAGTTGGTATGTAGATCAAAGTCATACAGTTGAAGAATTTGAAGAAGAGGTAAGAAGATGTGAGAAAGGAAAATCAATTGTGCAGGTGAATAGAGATGAAGACTATATGCAAGCAAGTACATCCAGAAGTGGATTAGCAAGAATAAATGAAGAAGTTCCTATATTTGATGAAGAGGTGTATCCA
Organism: Ceratopteris richardii; assembly: GCA_020310875.1. Lineage (NCBI taxonomy): Eukaryota > Viridiplantae > Streptophyta > Polypodiopsida > Polypodiales > Pteridaceae > Ceratopteris > Ceratopteris richardii. The sequence goes on from CM035431.1 coordinate 94,018,887, forward strand.
GACACATATGAAGAATGCGAACCAAGAAGGTCAAGCAGGACTAGAAGACAACCAGAAAGGTATTCTTATGATACTTCTTACATAACTCAGAAGAACTATGCATATATGATCAAAGATGATGAAGAACCGTAGAACTATGATGAAGCTAAAGGTAAGAAGCAATGGGGAGAAGCAACGAAGGAAGAGTTCAATGCACTAGAGGAGAACAAGACATGGGAACTTGTTCCTAAACCAAATGGTAAGAAAGTAATTGGAAATAAATGGGTTTATAAAGTGAAGAAGCTTGCAGATGGAAGTATAACCAGATACAAAGCTAGACTGGTGGTGAAAGGCTATGCCCAAACCTATGGCATAGATTATGATGAGACATTCAATCCTGTAGCTAAGATGTAAACTATTAGGACAATCATTGCTATTGCAGCTTCAAAAGGATGGACCCTAAGTCAATTGGATATAAAGAATGCATTCTTGAATGGATACATATCAGATGAGGTATACATGGAACAACCTCAAGGGTTTATAGATTCCAGGTATCCAAATTTTGTTTGCAGGTTGAGAAGAGCATTGTATGGATTGAAGCAAGCTCCAAGAGCATGGAACTATAGACTGGTGAAGTATCTCAATGATCTTGGATATCAAAGTTCAAAAGCAGATCCAAGTCTACTTATCAAAAGAACAGAGGAAGGTACAATCTGTTGGGGATGTAAGGCTCATGTGACCTTACCCCTACGTTATATATATACATCATATATAGAACATTGCCTCAAGAGAGTTCATTATGTGGGTTTCGAGGCTCCAACGTATATCCGCGCGTCGTTCCTCTCTTCTCTCTCGTTCCATCTCCTCCTTCCTCTTCTTGCTCTGCACACCAAAGCCCTTCATTGGTATCAGAGCATGCTGAAGGCTTGTGTGCAAGAAGCTTCAATGGAAGCTTAGGACAGAAGGGGTAGAAGTGCAGGTCGGCATCTTTTGACAGCAGTTCAGTATTTTGGTCATAACTCGAACTAGGAAGCTCGGATTGATGTGTTTTAAAGTTCTGTGCGTAGCTAACAAGAAAAGCTACAAGTTCACAGAAGAGCACAGAACCTGGTTCAGACTTCTAAAGTGTTGAAAATTCGAAAAACGCAGACTGCTGTAGAAGGCGAATCTACATTTAGTAAGACAACAGGTCAAGTTTTGGATCATAATTTGAGTTCTACAGCTCGAAATGCAATGATTCAACTTGCTACTCGTAGCTTGGAAAGATAGCTACAACTTTGTAGAAGAACTCAGATTCAGATTCTCAGTGTAAGGTCACCGAAACTGCAAAATATAGAGTAGTAGTGTTGTAGGTGATAGTGAAATCGACAGTAGGTGCTTGTTTTATGCATATCTTGAGCTACGCACCTCCGATTGAGGTCTTCTTTATCTCATTACGTAGACAAGAATCAGATCTTGAAGTTTTCTAAAGACCAAAAGTTCAAATTCAGAGGTTATCACCTCTGAAACAGCAAAACATATAGCAGCACATTTTCACTATAAGAACCCTAATTGCACTTGGAGGTTGAATTTGCTTTGGAACTTCTTCGAGAGATAATTTTTGGTGTGCAAGCTCTTATTTTCAGAGCTTCAATGCATTGTACATGTATGATCACTGTGGTAGCTCCTCCATATGAGAGTAGAGCATGATCTTGTTACTTGTTTGACATGTAAGATGACATTGTGGTATACTCTTTTTTGAGGTTTATGTCATCATGAGTTCGATCATGGATGTATAGTGGCATTGTGGTCTATATCTTGCTTATGCCACTTGGTTACGGATTTATTTACTGATTGCATATCTTTTATGAGAGATTTTGGATCTAGATTGGTACTTATATCTTTGTCTTCTTTGCAGGTACAGGATCCAGATTGGAGCCTCAGTTACACGTTTGTTTGTCACCATTATTATCATTTGGTCATTGATTTGATGTTGTGGATGGTGATTCCCACATGGTTATTTTGGTTCTAGAGTCCATTTTACAGAGGAGATGCTACCGAAATTTCATTGGCTTTTATGCTAGAAAGGAGCTCTAGTGGATCTTGAAGCTTGTGTGATAGCTTTGGATCATTGTTTATCTCCATTCATTTGGACTTGGTCACAGGTTATTTGTGATAGGTTGGACCATCTAGCAGGATTCATTCTTGAGTGGGAGGTGCATCATCATTGTATTGACATGTGTTGCTATTAGTTTTTGGCATATGTAGTTACCATTATTCTTGATCGGATTAGTGACAGGTGGTGATAGATTACTCATTGTTCTTTTGAGATTCGTTATCTTGTTTGATTGCTCAGTTTACAGGGGATACTCTGCTGAAATTTTCCCAGGATTCTTTCACATCTACTTGGTCACTTTGGAGACTTGGTGAGCATGCTTATGCTCGTGTTTTTATGTGCATGCTAAATGCATGGTTATGTGACAGGTGGTTCACATGGTTTTCTTCTCCAGTGAGACATATGTGATGTGAGTTATGTATATGGATATGCAGGTGTGATCCTATTTGAGATAGAGTATTGTTTCTAGTCTCTTATTACATTGCTAGTCTTGGATTGCCAGCATGGTGTCTTCCGAGATGGAAAGCTCAGATGTGGCATACATTGGTTCGTGTAGGGTTACACATGTATGTGCATAGAGATGCACAGAGGCCTTGTGACATGCCCGACCACGTATGGATGGATATGGATGCATTGGTCAGCTCCACTATTCGATTACAACTTGTGGATTCTATATATGAGTCTGTTATGTATGAGGAGACGAGTAGTGCATTATGGTAGAGACTACATGATATGTATGCGAGCCCATTGACTCATGTGAGACATAGATCACATCGACGACTTCGATGTTGGCATTGTGGTCATAAGGGCCATACTCGACGACATTGCTTCAGGCGGATGCGACGACGACATCAGAGACATGCATGTGATGCATGTCAAGTAGTGGTTTCAGGGGAGTCTATGGCAGTTGATTATGCCAGTGATGGTGATATCACTTTCTCCTATGGTTCATCTCATGATTCCTCTTGTTCATTGGATAGCACACATATGGCTTGGTTGCTTGATGCATTAGCTACTTTTCATGTTACTCCACATCGTGAGTGGTTTTGTTGATTCTCAGGTGAGAGTCATGGACGTGTGCACATGCCTGATGGTATGATATATGACATTTGAGGGTGTAGGAGACATATGTCTTATACTACCTAGTGGAGCATCACTTACGCTCAGACATGTACGTTATGTGCCTTCATTCCCTATGAGCTTGATTTCAGTTAGTCAATTACAGGAGAGCAGATGTTATGCATCCCTTGGTGAGCATCATTTTCAGTTGCAGTTGGGACAGCTTATGCTTGTCAGAGGTGCCAGGATTGGGCATACGTATTCACTGCAGGTACTTCATGTGAGATACAGTCTCATGTCAGTGGGAGTTCAGCCTTATGTGCGATGTGAGACTCATCATGTCTCATTTTTTCTACCTACAGATAGGTCTATGGACATTCTTGATGCACATGTATGGCAAGATTCAGATGCTCAGATGGATGCATATGTAGAGCATGTTTTGGATGCTCATGATGCTTATATAGAGCATGATTTTCTTGATCATATGGATGCTCTCGTGGAGCATACTTTGGATGATCAGTTAGATGCTTTAGAGCATGATAGATGCTCATGTAGAGCATTGTGATGATACTCATTTAGAGTGTGATCATCACTTTGACCTTGGTGTTGATGTTGTGCAGTTAGCTCATGTGGAGCATGACCATACACTTGGTGTGGTAGAGCATGATTGCTCTCATGGTACACAGTGTATGGTAGATCATATTAGCTCTCATGATGCACAGCTAGATATATCCTTGGTTGTGAGCATGGCTGATTTAGATGCTGAGGAGTCAGCAGTTATGCAGTCATTCTTGGATTCGCTCATGCCATATGTTGACACATATATTTCAGGACATGTTGGTCTTGATGATGGTGCTTTGGATGCCTTGGATATAGGCATGGCTGACATACTTAGGTTAGGTAGGATAGCACATGTTTCTTCAGCATTCAGGAGTCTGATGTACGAGTTATTATGCTCGAGACCAGACATTGCAGTTGCTATTGGAGCATTTGCACTTGGAGTTGTCAATCATTCGATGATTGACACAGGCATAGAGCGAGTGGGAGCTTTGCAAGAACTTCATCAGTTCTTGCATCAGTCAGACATGAGCTCGACTCTTATCGATATGAGTCTAGAGCAGTTTGAGGTGCATGGATACACCTTGTTCGAGGCAGTTGGTGTAGGCTGATTTGGTATGGGTAGAGATCCGGACTCTTCCTGTACATTATTGTATACTCCTACATCATTCTTTGTATATCTTACCACTTACGATCACATTGACCCTTAAGTGGGAGATTGTTGGGGATGTAAGGCTCATGTGAACTTACCCCTATGTTATATATATACATCATATATAGAACATTGCCTCAAGAGAGTTCATTATGTGGGTTTCGAGGCTCCCACGCATATCCGCGCGTCGTTCCTCTCTTCTCTCTCGTTCCATCTCCTCCTTCCTCTTCTTGCTCTGCACACCAAAGCCCTTCACAATCTACATTTGTATTTATGTAGATGACATTATAATCACAGGTACTTCAGATGAAGGAATCAAGGAGGTAAAGAGATTACTTGAAAAAGAATTCAAGATCAGTGATCTAGGAAAGTTATCATACTTTCTTGGAATGGAAGTCACTTATACAAATCATGGCATATATGTATCACAAGGAAGGTATCTTCTGAATCTATTGAAGAAGTTTGATATGGAAAATTGCAGAGAAGCTTCAACTCCACTTGAAGTTAATCACAAGCTCAGTAAATCTGATGGTGCAGAATACAAAGATATGAGGAAGTATCAATCTCTTGTGGGTAGTTTGATTTATGCTACACTAACAAGACCTGATCTTAGTTATGCAGTGGGAGTTTTGTCACAATTCATGCATTGTCCAAAGGACCCACATTGGACTGCAGGTTAAAGAGTTCTCAGATATATAAAAGGAACTATAAAGGAGGAATTGTATTATCCTTTTACATCAGATTTGAAGTTGAGAGCCTATAGTGACTCAGACTGGGTAGGTAACCAGGATGACAGAAGATCAACTCATGGTTACATGATATACATTGGTGATAAGCTTGTAAGTTGGTGTTCAAAGAAACAACATACAGTAGCATTATCATGAACTGAAGCTGTGTACAAAGGACTTGTGGAAGCAGCTAAGGAGGTCATATGGATGCAGACATTGTTCAAAAGCTTGGGCACTGATCAAAGTATACCTACAATACATGGAGATAATATGAGCTCACTTTATCTTGCAGCAAATCCAATTTTTCATGCAAGAACAAAACATATAGAGATACATTATCATTTCCTAAGAGAAAAGGTAATGGAGAAAGAGATTGAAGTGGAGTACATTTCTACTAAAGATCAGATAGAAGACATAATGACAAAGAGCTTGGATGGTGTGAAGACTAGCAGATTCAAAAGCATGGCAGGAGTAAAAGAAAAAGAAGATGATATGAAGAAACAGAGAATGTCAATTAGTGATTGAGGGGGAGCTGTTGGAGAAACAATCACTAATTGGACATATATTTGAAGGTTAAAGCTTTAGAAGAAAACCACATGCCTATGTGAAGGGACAAATTCACTCCATGTTTGTCTACTGTGTGATGAGTTCAAAAGTTCAAGTTTTCTGAGCAACTCGATGCTTGGCATCAAATTTGTGTTGATAAGTCCATGTTTTATTCTCTAACTGTTATGTACTACTAGAACTTCTTAAAAACATGAGGTTGTGGAGCAACTCTATGCCTGGCATCGAGTTTCAGCATAAAGTCGATGCCTGGCATCGACTTCCCACATAAAAGTGGTCTTGTTCATGTTTGTGTTCAAGGGGGTAACTCTGGTGCTGAAAAAGTGGCTGAAAAAGCTCAAAGTCGATGCCCGACATCGACTTTTGGTTGCAAGTCGATGCTAGGCATCGAATTTTCATTTTTAGACACTTAGAATTACTAAAGAAGGCAAAATTTTTAGTTTTGGCAAGTCATACAGGGTCATCTTGTGAAGGCCATAACTTGAGTTCTAGAGATCTGTTTCTTGCATATGATAGCTTATTGGAAATCTCTACTCTTCTAGTTTTATCCACTAAAAGATCTTGGAGAAATAATATTTGACCTAAGAGAAATCAGCAAAATACTGAAGGTATGTCATTTCAGTGACTGGAAAAATCTGAAGAAGTAAAGTTCTTGGTTTTGGCTATCATTTCTCAAAGTTTTGAGTGGAAATGAGTTAATGGTGACCATAGAGGTGTTCTAGTGTCACATTAATTCATTTCTTGTGGTGTTTTACACATCAACAGTATGTATGTAGATGACATAATAATCACAGGAACCTCAGATGAAGGAATCAAAGAGGTGAAGAGATTGCTTGAAAAAGAGTTCAAGATCAGTGATCTAGGAAAATTATCATATTTTCTTGGATTGGAAGTTATATATACAGATCATGGTGTATATGTTTCACAAGAAAGGTATCTCCTAAACTTACTGAAGAAGTTTAACATGGAGAATTGCAGAGAAGCTTCAACACCGCTTGAAGTAAATCATAAACTCAGCAAATATGGTGGTGCACAGTTTAAAGATATGAGGAAGTATCAGTCGTTAGTGGGAAGCTTGATTTATGCTATGCTAACAAGACCGGATCTTAGTTATGCAGTGGGAGTTCTCTCACAGTTCATGCATTGTCCGAAGGATCAACATTGGGTTGCAGGACAAAGAGTTCTTAGATATATCAAAAGAACTATAAAGGAAGGATTATATTATCACTATACGTCAGATATAAAGCTGAGAGCATACAGTGACTCAGACTGGGCAGGAAGTCAAGATGACAGAAGGTCAACACATGGGTATATGATATACCTAGGAGATAAGCTAGTAACCTGGTGTTCAAAGAAGCAACACACAGTGGCTTTATCGTCAACAGAAACAGAATATAAAGGACTTGTGGAAGCAGCGAAAGAAGTGATATGGATGCAGACCTTGTTCAAAAGCATGGGTATTGATCAAGGTATACCTATTATACATGGAGATAATATGAGCTCGTTGTATCTTGCAGCAAATCCAGTATTTCATGCAAGAACAAAACACATAGAGATTCAATATCATTTCCTGAGGGAAAAGGTAATGGAGAAGGAGATTGAATTAGTATTCACCCCTACAAAAGATCAAATTGCAGATATTTTGACAAAGAGCTTGGATGGAGTAAAGACAAGCAGATTCAAAGAAATGGCAGGTATAAAAGAAAAGAAGAATATATGAAAGATCAGAGAATGCAAATTAGTGATTGAGGGGGAGCTCTAAAGAATCACTCACAAATTTCACATACAGACAGATATAGAGACGAAGAAAGACAAAGAGAAGCAGAAACAAAACATTCAAAAAATCAAGCCTTAGTGAAGGGACAAATTCACGCCTATAATATAAGGTGTAGAAACTTCCAGAATTATGAGTTTGAATCTCGGATCAAAATGTATTTAAGAAAGAGCATAGAATCGGAATATGAGATGAGAAGAGAAAAGGTGAGAAGAGCGCATATAGAGAAAGAAGAAGACGCCAGAGATCGCATATGTAGAGATGAATAATAGAACCTGAATTGTCGGGTATTCATCTGAGAGAGATGGTAAGGAATAACTACTCAGAGTAGGAGAGTTTTCCATAGCTATGAGCAAAGTGAGGCCAAGCTATTTTGTACACATCTTCTCTAATAGAAAACACATGTTCATGTGGAAGATTGAGCGCATTCTTTGTATGTGAAGAAATCTGAGTAATTTCATGTTACTGTGAAAGTTAGTTAACAGTTACAGTTTTTCTCAGTAACATTTTTCGGTACTTCTGAGAGTTAGATCTCGTAACACAATGTAAGTTTTTCATGAGTGATAGCTCATCTTGAAGCTAGGAGTCTCAACTATAAGTTGATCAAAAGAGTTTTGTGAAACGGGACATGTACACAGTACAAAGTCTAACCGTAAAAAGGCATCCTGAATTGGTGAAGTTTTTTTCTTAAACTTCAGAAAGAGTTCAATTACTAAAGGAAGCTCAGGTATTACTTCTTTACTTCATCAACAATCATTTGAAGTAATCACAAATAGAATTGCAATTGATTCTGGTAAGATTACGGTGACAGTTCGGTAACAGTCCGGTGGAAGTCCGGTGAAATTTTGGTGAGTTCAAAACATAGTTTTGGCATAGTTAAATAACGGAAATATTATCTAATTGTAAGCAAACACAGTAGTGTAAAGTCTGAAGTAAATAAGTTCAGAATTGAAGCTTGAAGGAAACGTGAAGCTTTCTGTAAAGTGAATTTTCAGTTTTCACTAAATACAGTTATAAAGTTTTCAGTTTCAGAAGGTTGCTAAGCTATTGATGATTATAGAGGTGTTCTAATATCACTCTAGCTTAGTTCTAGTTGAGTCGTGGCAATTTTCCGCAGTCTTGTTAGTGAACAAGCTTTTGTCACGAAATCAACAATAACCCATTATGGACATATATGATGCATCATGTATTGGTTGCAAAAGCACTATGGAATATTGTGCACGGTGTTGAAAAACTTCCTACTACATTTGCAAATACATTTACTGAAGGTGATGTAGATGGCACTGAAGATGGTGATCTTTAGGTTCATGTTAGTGTTGTGGTTCCTACTCCAACTATTGTAGAGCAACTTTGTTGGGCTGGCAGAGATGCTCAGGCACATGAAAATGTTCTTGTTGGTCTTTGTTTGAACTCAAGGTCAGGAATGAGGCACAAGAACATAGTCAAGAAATGCACACACAAGAAGAAGAAGCAAGTAGGGAGCTCCAAGAAGTACATGTCAAAGTTTCAGAAGGAATTCCTACAAAAATAGTGATTTTCATCACTAAAATCAATCGTAAATACCATTTCATATTTTTGTAACTCCATTTTGTTCAAGCCGAGAAGTCCTCGAGCTTGAGGAGTATTCGGAGTAATAACCCATTATGGGCATATATGATGCATCATGTATTGGTTGCAAAAACACTATGGAATATTGTGCACGGTGTTGAAAAGCTTCCTACTACATTTGAAATACATTTTTTGAAGGTGATGCAGATGGCATTGAAGATGGTGATCTTTAGGTTCTTGTTAGTGTTGTGGTTCTTGCTGCAACTACTGTAGAGCAACTTTGTTGGGCTGGCAGAGATGCTCAGGCACATGTATTGATAGCCTTGTCTGTCAAATGTGTCGTTATTCCTCACATTCACTCTTGCAAAACAAGAAAGGATGCTTTGGATACACTTACCGGTTTATACCACACAAGGAATGAGGATCGTGTTGCTTACACCTCTAGAAACATGAAATGCTATCTTCTCTACCCAAACTTGAGTTAACTGGTAAGCATGTCTGTGAAGGCTGTATTTATGGCAAAATGCAGCATTCCTCCTTTCCAAAAGATGGTTCAGTATGAGCTACTCAAAAATTGCAGCTTGTTCACAGTGATGTTTGTGGTCCTATGCAAACACCTTCTTTTGGGAGCTACCTTTATTTCGTGACTTTCATTGATGATTTTTCTAGGCATGCATGGGTATATCCATTGAAAGAAAAAAGCAAAAATGGGCTCTCTCGGTTCTAAATTTTTGAGATACAACCATTTTTCTACATCAGGGGTAGTTGAAAGCAATGATGTATTCTGTATGTTGGCTGTTGGTGATAAGTTGGATTGTACTAATTACCAATTATGGGCATATATGATGTGTCATGTATTGGCTGCACAAAAGGAGTGTGGAATATTGTGTGTTGTGCTAAGAAATGTCCTACTACAACTACAAATACAGTTATTGAAGGTGATGCAAATGGTGTTGAAGATGGTTATCATCAGGTTCATGTTCATGTTGTGGTTCCTGTTGCACCTACTGTGGAGCAACTTTGTTGGGATGGGAAAGATGCTGAGGCATGTGCATTGATAATCTTGTCTATCAAGCATGCCATTATTCCTCACATTGGCTCCTCCGAAAAAACAAAGGATGCTTGGGATACACTTACCACTTTATACTAGGAAAGGAATGAGGCTCGTGTTTCTTACTTTTGTCAACAGCTGGAGGGTGAGCACATGAATAAAGGAGATTCCATGAACAGTTGTTTGACAAAGATCAAAGATTTGAAGGAGCAATTGATTGTGTGGCATGCACGAATAAGATATCTCCCTGCTTGCTACAAGCAAACGTTTGATGACATGTTCACCACAGGGTTCTGGGAAGCACACTCAGAAGTGTTCGCGCTGCGCCCAACTCATCTGCTACAATTATTCGCTTACAAACAAACAATGCATTCAAACTCTACACCACGCCACAACCTAACATACCTGGCGCTGTTAATTGGGATGCCCTGCAGAGAGATTTGGTTAGGGGACTACGCATCAAAGAACAAGAATTGGCAAGCGACCTACTGCAGCAGTACATTGATCAAACCATGGAGCAGAGGTCTGTCAGAGACGATAGACGCTAGGGGGGGGAGAATGTTGGCATCATATGGGAAGAAGCCAAGTATGGGCATGCATGCGGATCTAGCACTAAGGCAACCTATTAAAATTTTTCCAAACCTTACATCATTTTAAAAGTGATTCTCATCACTAGAAACCCTTGTAAATACCGTTTCATCTTTTTGTAGCTCCATTTTGTACAAGCCGAGGAGTCCTCGAGCTTGGGGAGCCTTAGAAGTAGTTTCCTGCCAATTTTCATATTTTTTAGATCTCGTTTGAGCCCTCAAATAAGCCCTGAAACCTAATTTTTAACTAGGCCGAACACTAGGTCTAGACAGGGCCAAAGCTAGTCAAAAACTATAAATAGAGCTAAAGAGCTCATTTTTAGGGGAGCTTCTTGTAGTTTTGAGCTTGTATGAGAACTTGCTTATAATAGAAGTGATTCCATTGTCTTACTCTCTTTGTTCTTGCCGTGTGTGCGTGTGTGTGTGTATGTGTGTGCATGTTTGTGTGCTTCTCACTCACACATTTGTGCTTTCACTTGCTCGAGGTCTTCATAGCATCCTCATGTCTTCCCGGATTGACATTAAAGGAGGTGCTACTCATCAGTGAGCTACACTAAAGATCACCATCTTCAATGCCATCTCCATCACCTTCAGAAAATGTATTTCAAATGTAGTAGGAAGGCTTTCAACACCGTGCACAATATTCCATAGTGCTTTTGCAACCAATACATGATGCATCATATATGCCCATAATGGGTTATTACTCCTAATACTCCTCAAGCTCGAGGACTCCTCGGCTTGAACAAAATGGAGTTACAAAAATATGAAATGGTATTTACGATGGCTTTTAGTGATGAAAATCACTATTTTTATAGGAATTCCTTATGAAAATTTGACATGTACTTCTTGGAGCTCCCTATTTGCTTCTTCTTCTTGTGTGTGCACTTCTTGACTATGTTCTTGTGCCTCATTCCTGACCTTGAGTTCAAACAAAGACCAACAAGAAGATTTTCATGTGCCTCAGCATCTCTGCCAGCCCAACAAAGTTGCTCTACAGTAGTTGCAGCAGGAACCACAACACTAACAGGTTAGATCACCATCTTCAATGCCATCTGCATCACCTTCAGTAAATGTATTAGCAAATGTAGTAGGAAGTTTTTCAACACCGTGCACAATATTCCATAGTGCTTTTGCAACCAATACATGATGCTCGTATATGCGCATAATGGGTTATTACTACCATCCAACTCATCCTCAATAGATAACTGTTGGCATACAGGTCATATGAAGAGCATACAGGTACAATAGAGCAGTCATGCACAATACGGCAATAAGGCCTAATCATTTTTTCCAAGGACCATTCACAACTCAAGTGATTTTAATCACCACACAAACATTGTAAATTCCGTTTTTGGTAGAATAGACTCCATTTTGTTCAAGCAGAGGAGTCCTCGAGCTTGAGGAGTATTAGAATTGGCTACATACCAATTTTCATAATTTTTAGACTTCGTTTGAGCCCTCAAATAGGCTCTAGAACCTAATTTTTAACTAGGCCGGACACTAGGTCTGGACATGGCCAAAGCTAGTGAGAAAACTATAAAAAGAGCTAGAGAGCTCATTTTTGGGGTTAGATTGTTTGTGAATTGAGCTTATGTAAGAGACTTTTTGACTAATGCAAAGAACTCCATTGTTCCTCTCCTTGTTCTTGCCTTGTGTGCGCATGTGTGTGTATGTGTGTGCATGCTTGTGTGCTTCTCACTCACACACTTGTGCCTTCACTTGCTCATAGTCTTCATACTAGTCCTCACGTCTCCACGGATTGACAATTATGAGGTGAATCTTCTCACGTTGGTACTCACCATTGTGCTAGAGTGACACCAAATTTGGCGCTGTTGCCGGGGAGAGAGCTTCGAGGACGAGCGTGTGATGGTAAGACGTCGAGTTGAGACATTGGAGTTATAGGTAATATCCTTTCTTTTCTTTATTTTTCTTCATTTTTTCTTACTTTTGCATCACCATCATCACCATCATCATCCCCACCATCTCTCACCTCCATCTCCATCTCCACAAAAATTTTAGTTTTTTGGTCATATTCCACTCCCCACCTCATTTCCCTCATTTTGTGTGAGAGAGAGCGAGAGAGAGCTTGCATGCGATCTGTTTCTATGTGTTTTTTGAGCTTTCGTTGCAGGAACTAGCTGTACCACCATCTCCAGCAGCTTGCGCAGGTACGACAGACTCAGCACAGGTCTCGAGACGACGACCTCAATCTGTCGCGACAGATAGAAAAACTTAATATTTTTTGAATGCATGCTTGGCACGGTAACCTACATCATTAGAGCACTCCAAATCACTAGAAGTTTCTAAAAAATTTGCGTTTTTTCAGTCTATCGCGACAGACACAGTCTATCGCGACAGACCAAACCACGACAGACGATAGACCCCGTCTATCACGACAGACACCCGTCTATCGCGACAGACAGAGACCCACGATAGACCCTATCTATCGCGACAGACACCTCTCTATTGCGACAGACCAAATTCCACGATAGACCCCGTCTATCGCGACAGACCAAAACCACGATAGACGATAGACACCGGCTATCGCGACAGACACCTGTCTATCGCGACAGACCAAATTCCACGATAGACCCCGTCTATCGCGACAGACACCGTCTATCGCGACAGACCAAAACCACGACAGACGATAGACACCGTCCATCGCGACAGACCCATCTATCGCGACAAACACCGTCTATCGCGACAAACACAGTCTATCGCGACAGAACAAAACCACGACAGACGATAGACACCGGCTATCGCGACAGACCAGTCTATCGCGAGAGACACCGTCTATCGCGACAGACCACTCTATCGCGACAGACACCGTCTATCACGACAGACCACTCTATCGCAACAAACACCGTCTATCGCGACAGACCCATCTATCGCGACAGACACAGTCTATCGCAACAGACACCGTCTATCGCGACAGACACCGTCTATCATGACAGACCCATCTATCGCGACAGACACCGTCTATCGCGACAGACAGCCCCCCACGACAGCTTGTGTCTATCGCGACAGACACCGTCTATCGCGATAGACAGACATCTTCGGCAAAAAAAATAAGGGGTAATTTTCTTGGAAATTTAGGCTAAATTTTGGGCATATTTGCATACTCAAATACTCATACACTTACAAAGGCCTTAGAAAAATGCATCAAAACTCCTGAAAAGGTTCTGTTTGTCTGTTTAACCCCCTAAACCCTGAATGGTCATAACTTTTTCATACGAAATCCATTTTTTGAGCTCTAGGGCTTGTCGGAAAGCTCGTGGCATATAATACACACCCTCAACTGTTTTTTATAAGAATAATGTGTTGATTTTCATATATGATATTTTGAAGTTGACACACTGAGGGGTAGGTACACCAAGGGAGCTCTAGAGGAAATTTTTTTTTAGCAATAAAAAAGGGGGAACAAGGGTCATTAAAAAGTGTCTGAAATAAATTGTCTGTCAGTTGAAGGATCAAATTGAAGCTAAACTTGGGGTTCTTACAGGATCATCAAGAGCTTTTGGAGAAAGCAAAGTAAGTGCCAGGGCGAACAAGCTTGGGAACGTGCTTCCTGGGTAGACAAGCAGCACCAGGAGGAGCGACTTGAGGTTGGAACATCTCTTAACCCCCTCAGTCCATTCTTAGCATAGGCTAAGTGCGAGTAGTTGTCCTGATTGACTAGGGGTACGATAGGAACACTCAAGTTTGAAGAGCCTTTAATTTTTCAAGTGCAAGGATAGGCTAAATTGCAGTCAAGGGATACCTTAAAGGAAAAGAACTTAAACTAAGCGGACGCAGAACATCAAGTACGACACACTAAAGTGCTCCTGACGACGCTTAATCAAAAAAAAAAACAAGGAAACACATCCAAAGGAACTTAAAAGGAACAAGTGATTGGTACCAAAGAATTAGTAACGTACAAAGGGCATATGAACTTGAGATCGGGTAGACACCTAGGGAGAGACCGTCAAAGTGTTAGATCATCCGAGGCTAGCATCAACCATACAGCCAGATCTTGGGCCCAACAATTGAGTGATTACCCCTACGCTCTAGACTCAGAAACCAGTGACTCTGACATGTCGTATAGCATGGAAAGACCTGTAGGTAGCTCAGGAATGGCATACCTAGAAAGACCTGAAGGTCCCTACAAGACTCAATTAGAATACATCCAGACCAACCGCCTAGGCGCACGTATCTATGAGGATGGTCTGCGAAGATCTGTTGTCCTAATTAAAAATCCGAATCAGCCCATTGGACTAGAACACCCTGTAGTCAAGTTTGAAAATGGTTCATACATAGATAAAGAAGGAACAATGTATGTGGTCACCAGCCAACCTGAAAGGACAGATGAGTTTGGCAACATAATCTCTGAACCTGAATTAGGTGACATAGAGCAAGGGAACTTAGGAAAGGAGCCGAAAACCCCTCGAGGCAAATCGGTCCTAACAAGGATAATCACTCCAGAGTTATTTCCCCAGGATAATAGGAGCATAGAATTGCTCGCTTGAAAAGTCTAATGATGTGGGAGCTCTTGCCATCTATGAATTCAAAGATCCTGATAGCCCAGGCAAGGTGACCTACTTAGATGATGCTTCTGAGAGAATCTTTGTGGTCTCTGAGCATGGAAGACACGCATACACTTGGAAGGGAGAATTTGTTTTTCCCCAACCTCGATCCAATGTGCCTTATGGTCACCAAGGAGCTGGAACATCTCAAGCTCATGGGACTCAAAGAGAAAGGAGTAGAGAGAGACCTGAGGTAAGCTTTGCCAACTCTTGGGGAAGGGAAAGAACGAGAACAGAAACAAATAGAGTGGAACTTGAGAGACATAGAGCCCCAGGGAACCGAAGAAATGCTGATGATTTCCCTTTGCCAAGACCGAGAGAGCACACGAGGACCTTGAGACCGACCCAGCTAGTTAAGTCCATGAAAAACTACTTCGATGGCACTAGAGACCCCTACGATCATGTAGCTGAGTTTAGGAAAGTCTTGAGAGCTGAACAAGTTGAAGATCTGTTCACGCAGTACAATGCCTTTGGTCTAACCCTTAGGAACACCGCCCTGACATGGTTTCAACCAATACAGGAGAGGCATTTTAGGAGCATAGATCAACTTCTAGAGGCATTTATTATCAAATTCTCTAAAAGTGGCATAAGACATAACATATCCTCCCTGATATACGGTTTCAAACAAACATCTCCGCAGATAGTGAGGCTCGCAGGCAGAAGATTTAGGCAATATCTAGAGAGATGCCCGGCCCCAGAGTTACCCACTCCAGCCAAGCAAGTGGCCTTATTTTTAGATGGATTGTTAAGCACCAAACTGAGATCATATGTGTACTTGAAGGACCCTAGATCCATAGAAGAATGTGTACGCATGTGCATAGACATTGAGGATAATCTAGGGGAGGAATTAGAGCTCTCAAAAATCTATAAAGATTCAGATAGTTCTAGTAGCCTCATTTCCTCACAATCCACAACAAGGAAAGTACCCTAATCAGTACCCACAACAACAGTATGCTAGGCCCCAGCAAATCTATCAACCACCCTATCAAGGGCAACAAAGACCGCAACCAGTCCTAGTGCAGCAACCTCTTGCCCCCACCAATGTGATTCCAGTAAAGTATGCAGCGGCAGAAGAAAATCTAAATAGAGCTTTAGTGCCAGTGACATCCTCGCTTTCAGAAAGTGATCCAAGTGATCATAGTTTTGACTCCACCCATGTTGAGAGCCCCAAGGCCTACTACATGCAATCACCGGAGCATAGTGAGTCATATTATTATGAAGAACCGAATGAATCTAGTGGGGAGCCAGAATATGCAAACGTCATGTATGCCAACCCCAACTCGAGATCCCAACCTAGTGTCGATGAGACCTCCATTTCCTAGAGGGCCATGCTATCGTTGTCAGGGAGATCATCTCATTCGTGATTGCCCTCTACCTGCACCGACACAAACCCAATCTATGAAAATTCAAGGTTTTGTCCCGATTGTGGAAAGGAGCATTTGTTACGAGAGTGTCCCAAGAACCCTGCCAGTATACCAAAAATTGCTCCTATCAATGTCATCGGGCTAGTGGTGGACTCCACGGGAAGTGTGACTTCCACGGCTCCAGTACAAGTCATCACGAGAGCTCAGGAACTTAAGCAAAACCAAGACTTAGGCTAGGAGAAGACTACGGAGGTTAGCGAGACTGAGAGTCAGAATAAGAAGAGGACAAGAGCTTGGAGAGATAGCCGTGAACGTATGAAAAGGCAATGGGCAAGAAAGATGAGCGAACTTGAGGAAAGTCTACGAGAAACCAAAGCCAAAATCATAGAAATCACATCTCAAACGCACTCTCACACATCCCCGCCACTACCATCCCCTTCACCCTTCATTCCTCCACCCACCAATCCACCACACGTAACCCAACCATCACCCCGAGTAGGATCAGTCTTAGCCGATCCCACTCCTGAAGATCTAGACATGATGCTTAAAGCATATCAGGCCAGAATCCAAGAAGGGCCCAATGTAACAGATCATGAGAAATGTTACCCTAGAGCTGACCTAGAGCTTGAACGAACTAAGTTGTGTGCCAAGATGGTGGAATTGGCTCAAGCCATGTTTGAGACCATTCGCCTTTTCACTTGCTCTAGCTCCACTAGAACACCATTGCATTTTGATGGTCCTGTTAGACATATTGGAGATGTTAATTGCAAAGTCTAGAAAAGGAACCAAATCCCAGGTTAAGGAGAAGGCAAGTGATAGAATAAGCATTCCTCCCCAGGAAGCCTATGTGCCTAACTCTACGGAGCCAGACACATCATCTTCTATGAATCGGTTCACACCCGAATTCCTACGAGAGATTCAAGAAGACAAATGGGCTAAAGAAAGTGAAGTCCCTCCTCCTATTGAACTTGTGGATGATGCACACGACCAATTCCCACAAGACATCCCATCCATTTATGAGGAGCAGGAGAGCACCCAATCTCAGGAAAGATTAGACTTTGAGTCTAACTCTCTACAAGAATTACCCCACTTCACAGGCCCATGGGAAGCTAAGTCCACCTGTATGAGAGCACCCACGATCATGGTAAGAAACGAAGATTCAGTCATACCTAGGAACACGGAGGTAGTGAAGAACACTAAGGTGCAGTGCAATCTCACTTTAGAAGAACTACTCAAGGTTAGGCCAGAGCTATGGAAACATGTAGCCAAACAAGTACCAGAGATAGCAAAACCTCGTTCCCAGGTAGGATCCCAGAGAACAGTGCCAAAAATACCCTTGGACAAGATAGGAGACATGAGTGAGGGTGAAGAGGGAAACACATATCTTCCTATCACCCATCAAGGATACACCACCAAGGCCATTCTAGACTCAGGTGCAGGAGTTGCAATTGCTACCACTTCACTATGGAAGCGTTGGGGCAACCCAGCACTCAGGCCAACGAGAATGAAATTGCAGATGGCCGATGGTCATATTGAGAGGCCCTTAGGATTGCTAGAAGGAATAACTCTCACTACATGTGGTGTTGAGTTCGAACATACTTTGCTATATGTGACTTTAGCAAAAACAAAGCCTATGAGATGATTTTGGGAAGACCATTTATGCGGCAGTTGCAAGTGGTACAGGATTGGGGAACCAATTCCTTGTATTTGCAACACTTAGGTGTTACAACCAAAGTCAATCTCAAGGATTACTCTCATAGAGATGTCCCTCCTATCCAATGGAACCCCATCCATAGAGCCAAAGATGATACGGAATCGGTGCATTCCATAGGATCAGGATCCTCATGGATGCATGAAGACACTCACTTATGGATGTGTAAAGTGGCAGTGGAAGAGGAGAAAAGAGAAAAAGCCAGAGAGGTAGGTGCGAAGGAAACACATAGATGAGTTCAAGACCCAGCCTATGCACCTGTAGTATTTCCGGACGAAGAATTTGAACCTCACGGCTGGGCGGAAATTCTAGCAACTATGGATGTAGCCATCAATGAAGAGCAATGGACACCCCACTGTGATGAAGATGGCTATGACATTTCGGTCTTCTCCATAGAGCCAATCATGGGAGATGTAGTTTTAGAAGAATGCGAACCTAGCCCTGATGCATTTGAAGATGCAAGTGACTCCGATCTTGAGTCAATCATCATGGACCCACCCTTTGCATCAGACGAAGAATATTTCTATGAAGTAGAAGTTTACCCTCAGAGACATGAAGAGCTCACTAATGATGTGAGATTAACCACACGAGTGACCACTAAGAGTGAAGGAAAGAAAAGGAAGAAGAGAGAAGCCGCACCAGAGGAGGAAGAATCCCTGTTTGAGGTCCCTGAAAATTTCAAGAAGTATGCAATAGAAGATAGGAGAGTCATGGTAAGAATGCCAAAACGCGATGCCCAAGCAGGAGGCCTATGATAACAAAGAAACCACCAAGAAGGTAGTGGTAGCCATAGAAGAAGGAGAAGAGAGGTGCACTTACATAGGACATGACCTCACTGAGGAAGAGGAGCATGAGCTGATAGCTTTGCTAAGAGAGTATAGAGATGTATTCGCTTGGAGCTACAAAGATTTGAAAGGTGTAGACCCTGACATATGCGCCCATACAATTCCCATGACCACAGAGGCCAGAACTTCTAAACAAAAGCCATACACATACAATGACAGCTATGCTGCCAAGATCAAAGAAGAGATAGACCGCTTGGTTGAAGCTGGATTTATCTATGAAATTGAGCACACTGAATGGGTGTCCCCCATTGTAGTGGTGCCCAAAAAGAATGGTAAATTACGTGTATGCATTAACTTGAAGAAGGTTAACGCAGCCACTATCAGGGATAGTTATCCGCTTCCTATCACCGAGCATTTATTAGAAAGGGTAGCCGGCAAGGAAGTGTACAGCTTCCTAGATGGGTTCTCTGGCTACAATCAAGTAGCCATTGCACCAGAAGATCAGCATAAGACGGCTTTTGCCACAGAGTGGGGCATATTCGCTTTTAGGGTAATGCCAGTCGGGCTTACCAATGCTCTCGCAACCTTCCAGAGATTGATGTGCCATGTGTTTAAAGAGTTCCTCAGAAAGAATTCGGAAGTCTATGTTGATGATCTCTGTGCTCATTCCAACATTAGACAAACACATATACCTGAACTCAGGCAAATCTTTGACAAATGTAGAGAATATCAAGTCTGCCTGAACCCAAAAAAGTGCGTTTTCATGGTCAGGCAAGGCAAGATTTTAGGACACATAGTGTCAAAGAACGGCATCTCCACTGACGAAGAGAAGGTGAGGGCTATTGCAGAACTACCTAGGCAAAAGAATGTCAAGGAAGTGCAAGCTTTCATGGGGCATTGTGGTTATTACCGACTTTTCATTCACATGTATGCCATCATTGCAAAGCCTCTGTACGGACTTCTGACAAACTTTGAGTGGACTGAGGAATGTGAGAACTCTTTCAATGAGCTCAAACGGTGATTATGCTCAGCACCAATCTTGACTACACCAGATTGGAATAAGCCCTTCCATGTGCATGTGGATGCATCCAATTATGCCATTGGGTGTGTACTCGCGCAGCCTACCGGTGAAGGTAATATGGACCTTCCAATTGCCTATGCTAGTAGACAACTGAATGCAGTTGAACGGAATTATACCACGACTGAGAGAGAAGGACTAGGCATGGTATATGCAGTTAAAAAGTTTAGACATTACTTGCTTGCAAATAAGTTTAAATTTTTTACTAATCATCAAGCTCTACTTTACTTGGTGAACAAGCCATGCAACACAAGTAGGTTGGTGAGATGGTTCCTCTTACTAATGGAATATGACTTTGAGGTAGTGGTGAGAAAAGGCAAGACTCATTTGAGAGCAGATCATCTCTCTAGGCTCACATCGGGAGAAGCCCCACAAGGAGTATCAGATGACCTTCCTGACGCTTACTTGTTTAATTTGGAAGTTGTACCTCAGTGGGCTAAGCCATTAGTGCCAGTATTGACATACAGGCCTAATCACCTAGTCATAAACACTCAAGATAGAGAGGTAGTAAAAGCCCAGAAGTACCATATCATGGCAGGAAGTATGTACAAACAGACAGATCAAGGGATATTGGCTTGCTATGTGGATGAGGATCAGTACGCTAAATGGTTGCAGTTGGCAGACGTAGGTGCATTAGAGCAACACTACTCAAAACAACGAACCCTACAGACACTAAGGAGACTCGGAGTGCATTGGCCTACTATGGAAGCTGATGTACATAAGATGTGTAAAGAATGCCCAATCTGTTGCACTAAACCACCTGTGGAACATGCCACTCTTTACGAAGTGTCCATAGTGCCAGATTGGAGTGAACCATTAGTAGCCTTCTTGAGGACGAAAACATTCCCTCCAGATATGACCCTGACGAGACAAAGAAGTCTAGAACAAGAAGCCCTAGATTACTCAATCATTGGTGATAATCTATACAAGCGTGGTAAAGATGGTTACCTGAGACTATGTGTCCATGAGAGTGAATATCTCAAGATCTTGGAAACTGCTCACCAAGGTGTAGCAGGAGGACACTTTGGACCAGATCGGGTGATCAAGGCAATACTATTTGCAGGCTTCTGGTGGCCGACCCTTCACATGGATGCACATACCTATGTGAAACGGTGTGATGTTTGTCAGAGAACTCAGTATCCTATACGCAAGGATGAGATGCCACTGAAACCTATGATGGGTGGACATGCATTTTCTAAGTGGGGAATAGACTTTGTTGGTCCTATTAATCCCCCAGCTAAGGGTTCACATGCTGAGTATATCATTGTGGCCACGGATTATCTAACCAAGTGGGTAG
Organism: Ceratopteris richardii; assembly: GCA_020310875.1. NCBI lineage: Eukaryota > Viridiplantae > Streptophyta > Polypodiopsida > Polypodiales > Pteridaceae > Ceratopteris > Ceratopteris richardii. The sequence goes on from CM035431.1 coordinate 94,040,279, forward strand.
AAGTGAAAGCCACATCGAAGAATGATGCCCAAACGACCGCTAAATTCTTATTTGAGAATGTGTTCACTCGATACGGGCTACCCATAGAGCTAGTGAGTGATAGAGGGACTCACTTCTTGAATGAAGTCATTGAAAGTCTTCTTCAAGAGTTCTTGGTGATACACAAGAAGTCTGCCCCCTATCACCCACAAGCTAATGGCCAGGCCGAAAGCACAAACAAAATTCTATGCAATGTGCTTACCAAATTGGTGAATAATATATGCTCTGATTGGGACAAACAGCTACACCATGCTGTTTGGGCATACCGAGTGGCCTATAAAACGGTACTCCAAGCCACACCCTTTCAGATGGTTTTCGGCCAGAATGTAGTGCTACCATTGGATTTTTTGATACCAATCTTGAAAGTAGCACAAGAGCATGATTGGATAGGCCATGAGTTGTCCTCTAGAATCTTCGATCTTGAACGATTAGGTGAAACACGATTGAGGGCTGCAGCAAGAATTTATGCAGCCAAGAAGAGGCAAAAGGCATATTTCGATGCACAGGTCAAGGATAAGGGGTTGAAAGCAGGAGACCTAGTCCTAGTCTACACCTTGAAGCAACATGCACGGAAGTTAGAGAAGAGAGGTTACGGGCCAATGATTATCAATAGAATCTCCACAAGTGGAGCAGTTCAACTAGCCACTCTAGAGGGTGATATTCTACCAAGTTACATAAGTGGATGCAGAGTCAAATTATATCAAGAATCCCTGACTGAAGAGATGCTAAATCGACTCAACACTGCCAACAAACGTAAAGAAGAAGAGAAACGAATTAGAGAAGAAGCACAGGCAGAAGCTTTAGAACGCATCCGACGAATGAAATTGAGGAGACAAGGCAGAGACCTGCCTATGCCTGACACTCAAGAATCTCTAGGCTATCCCATGGCCATGTGCGAGGCTTCAGGTGGACGTTCCCATAGAATAATCGACCGATGGCCTTTTGTAACCCTAGAAGTAGGACAAGGAGAGAGTGTCAGGACAGTGAGAGCTTTAATTGACTCAGGGGCAGCCACTAGTGCAGTTCGACTATCTTATTGCCAAGAGCTGCAATTACAAATCAATCCTATAGAGGCATATCTCATAGGATTGGGAGGTGTGGAAACCCCTTGCATTGGTGAGGTGGAACTTCCCCTCTACATTCAAGAGGTGCTAATGGCAGTCAAAGTGCTAGTGTGTGAAGACGAGGATCTTACTGAACCTCTTGTCCTGGGCCAAGACTGGATCTATGATCATGCAGTCAGCCTCAACCTAAGAAGTGGACTTCTTCAGGCATGGGTAGGCCAAAACCACATCACGATTGAATTAGAAAATCAAGCACATAGACCGCTAGAAGAGGCACCGAATCCGGGTCCTTCCAGGAGTCCACCTGAAATGAACCATGCTATTCTTGACCAAAGTTCTATGGTGCAAAGGATTTCCACTCATGACGAAGGTACAGAAGTCAACAAGGAGTTCCCTTCTTTTCCAAAGAGAATTCGAGGAAAGCAAGCCGGAAAATACAAGATACAGAGGAGCCCGAGGACCACAAAGAATGAACACCAACCAGTACAATACAGAATACCCCATGGCATGAAGCAGATCTGGATACACAAAGGTGAACAACCCTCGGCTTTGGAGATAGGATTCCAAAGAGGCATCAAGCAAGCTACAGTGTCGAGGACTACAGCGAAGGAGTACCCTAGGCATCAAGCTAGACAAACCATTTCTATTTGGGTTCCAAAGCAGTCAATGAAGGCTATCCCAAAGGCTAGACAAATATGGGTGCCCAAGACCTGCTTACCAACTCAAATAACTTCACCTCCAATCACTAGATCAAATCAACACTCACGAGTCCTATTGGCTCCCATCCAAAGGCAAACATCTACACTCCACACCACCACATTCTCGGTCACGCCTCAGAATGTTTGGAAATGGGTACCCAAAAGGCCCCAAACCCAACACACTCCAGTCCGCAAACCTTCACACATCATCGCCAATAAAAGCAACGATTCCAGCATCAAAGTTTGGAGACCTAAACCCCATATCAAACCCCCTGACCCACCTCTGTAAATCCTTTCCCTCTGATGTAGGTGCATTTTGAGAACATTGCACAACTAAAGTATGCATCTAGAGTGAACCCTAACCTACGAACCCACTTGTACACACATCACGAACACTTCACCCACTAACCTCTAACCACTCGAAATGTCATGTTGGTATTGTGGAGGGAACACCATAACATCCTGTTTCCAATGCAATGCTAATGTGCCTCTCTCTTCTTCTAGCAGATAAGCATCAGCAACTACAAGCACTCTCATGGTAGAAGCAACCGGTCCGAGCTCACAGGCAGGAATAATTACTGCAGGAATTGATGTGGATAGTCTACCTGTTGATGTGCCACCAACTGAACGACCTGTGGAGCTGCAACACCTTCAGCAGATCCCGGTACCGGATCCACCTACAGGGATCACAGAAAGAGTCCATGCCAATTCTCATTGGTTCAATGGCATGCCAGGCCCATTAGGAGAGGCCAAGTATATATGGGAGTCTAAGTGCGAGTATGACAGATCTTGGGTCAGATTCCAATTCTTCTCCAAGGAGTTTGAGACTCTACAGAACACACAGGATCTTCAAACCATATGGCAACGTGCAGGGCTAGCTGAGTACTTCGAGGCACCATTACTGTAGCTCAAGCGTAAGCACCACCTCCTTTACTTGTCAATCCGCGGAGACGTGAGGACCGGTATGAAGACCACGAGCAAGTGAAGGCACAAGTGCGTGAGTGAAAGCACACAAACATGCACACACATACACACACACGCGCACAAAGTAAGATCAAAGAGAGGAACAATGGAAGGATTTTGATTACAAAAGGAAATCTATTACAAAACTGAAATCTACAAGAAGCTAACCCCAAAAATGAGCTCTCTAGCTCTTTTTATAGGTTTTTAACTAGTTTTGGCCCTGTCCAGACCTAGTGTCCGGCCTAGTTAAAAATTAGGTTCCGGGGCTTATTTGAGGGCTCAAACGGAGTCTAAAAATTATGAAAATTGGTACGATGGTACTTCTAATGCTCCTCAAGCTCAAGGACTCCTCGGCTTGCACAAAATGGAGCTACCAAAATAGAAAATGGTATTTACAATGGTTTTAGTGATGGAAATCACTATTTTTGTAGGGGATTCTTATGAAAAGTTGACAGTTACTTCATGGAGCTCCCTACTTGCTCCTTCTTCTTGTGTGTTTCCACCTTTCTGATGTGCTTCCATGCTTGTGCTTGACTTTGAGTTCCAACACTCCCCCCCCTCTCGAGTCTGTCGTCCCTGACAAACCCTTGTTGTAGTGGTTGTTCCATGTAGTGCTTTGAGAGGTAGTATCCATTCTGTATGAACGAGAGCCGTCTATCTTCCAAATTTGGTAGTGTTGGTTGTCCGGTTCTTCATGTGTCACTGCAAGCCTTTACAAGGCGTAGTCCCTTGGTATGTGCTTCTTTCATGAATTGCAGCATGAATGCGTCGTTGTGAGCTCTCAAAAATCGCGAGTTGCTCAAAAGAGGTTGTCAAGATCGAGTTAGAGCAACTACTAGCTTCGAATTGCTTCCTAGGTATGGATGTTGTTCCCATGACGTCCGCTAGCTCTTCCAAAGATGATGTTGAGAGCAGTCATGCTAACTACTCATAACCCATAATGAATGATGGGTAAGTGTGTTCGTGCCTGGGTGGAAAAAAGTATGTGCCTTGTGCACGGCCTTGTAATGTAGCCCTATGCATGCTTACTTGGAAAATGCATTGGAAGAAGTATGGTGCAAAAATTGCAGTTCTTGAGCTAAGTGCTCAAGGGTATGCTGACGAAGAGGTTTCCTAAACTATCATGGTTATGATGTTTCCAGAGTAAAGATACTTACCATGGAGAAGGTTGATGGATGTTTTGTCTCGTCGTGTTGTACGCTCGGCCTTTGGGATGGAACCTTGTTGAAGAATGGCCATGTTGATTGTCCACTGATGAGATCTTTTGAGTGGTGAATCCCCTTTCCTCTTTTCAAAGCAACATTTGTCACTAACAATGTGCATTTCTGAGCTTGGGCTCATGCACGTTCACTTCCCTATATTGACACTCAGAGGAATATTGGACACGTGCCGGTTTCTAAGAGATTACCATGCTGATTGACATAGACCATTCACCAGTACTACTGTTCCATACTGGTGCGGGAAATATTGAGAATTGAATTGCTTTATATTCTTTGGCAAGCAACATCGGGTAACTACACCAAGCTGAGTTTCACATATTCTCTTTAGCTCACCATATACAGGAGTCTTCTCCTCCAGAACAACCTTTTGCAGATATCTCCTTGGCTGCTCTGGTACATGAGGTAGTTAAGCATCCCTCAAGTTGCGGACCTTCAAGCTCTTCACTCCCACCATAGTAAGAGGAAACCATAGTTGTGGATGCCCTGCTCATGCTAAGTTCTTGACATTTATGAGATAAAGCAGCAATTAAATCATCTGCAAGCCAAGACACACTTCTATCCAAACTGATAAATGCCCAGTAATCGATGGTTCAATCTTCAACTAAGCATGACTCATTCATGTTCCATGAGCGAAACCTGGGAACAAGTTCTTCCTTTTTTTTTTTTTTTTTTTTTTTTTTTGTGGGAAAAATTATCACAAAACAAGAACACAAAAGTTAGTATCAGTAGAAAAAAATTGACATATGTCAATGTGCTCTTGTGCTTGGGATTCTCAAGTGTGTCTATGCACGACCGTGTAATGTGGCCCTATAATGATGCATACTTGGGAAATGCATGACCTGAATGGTGCATAAGACAGGGTTGTGCAAAGGGCACATGGTTGTCGCTCGTCGAGGTTTTCAATGTTATTTGCAGATATTGATGCCATCTTTGTTGGAGGTATCCATTGTATCTCGAGAGGACAACTGATCATTCCTCCTTATAGGGATCCATTTGAGAACAGTCTGCGACTGGGTTGAGATTACCTTTGGCCACTTCGTGTTTGAATGATCTCCTGAGGGTTTGATCCATCGTGGCTGGCTCTTTATTTTGGTGGATGCTATCGGTACTTTTGTCTTCCAAACCCTTATCCTTGCAGAAGAGGTTCTTTGATCTGTATTGGAGCTCTGTGCTTGATTCAGTTCTTTACCTCGCCTTGGTGTCTTTGTTGTGCAGGTTGGTGCCTTAGTCCCTCCTTGGATTTTGTCTGAGCTTAGGCTTGACTGCTTGGGATCCTTTGATTGGAAGTGGTCTTTCTTGAGGATAAGTCGTGGTAGGCCTAGACCATAGATTTTGAAGTCTAGTGTGAGGGGACTGATTTTGTGCCAGGGCTTTCTTTGGTACCCATATCATAGTGCGATTTGGTTGGGCTCTAAGTAATTTCTTGGCCACCCAAATTTGCTTGACATTACCAAAAAAATGTGATTTCTGTTTCTTGATGTAAGGGTCTTTTGGGCCTTCTATGTGAGTTTTTTGACAAAACTCATCTTTACATGGGAAGTGCAACAAGGGTTCATCTTCTATACCTACATCAGACTCATGCAAGGGATCAATGGGCTGTGTGGTTTGAGATTGATCTAGAGATTCATCGAGACATTTGTCCTTATTACACATAGAATCCCTAGGTGTACAAATGGGTGATGGATTGTCATGATTCACCCTAGAGTCGACCTCCTTTTCCACATCAATGATACACAACAGTGGTTGATCATTTCCTTCTTGACCATCTGAGTGCAGATCATCCCTACTTATGGCTTCATGAGGGGGATCCAAATTTACAGGAAGAGAGGGTCCTTCCACAACCCCCAAACACTTGGAGTCCTCCATATCTCCATTCTCTAAGGTTTCCTGTGATTTACTCAAAGAAGGATCAGATTCAAAAACATGAGTAGAAAGAAAAATTTTCTCATTAAAAGCACGCTCTGTGAAAAGATGATTTTGCCCCCAATCATCATAAGGTGGATAGTCATTGGGATTGTCCATAGACATATATGTAGAAGCATGGATGATGGGTAGAGAAGGCACTTCAAATTCTTGATGATTTTGTTTAATGAACCTTTGGGTGCCAATGATCAAGCCTTCATCTATACAATCCATGACAAGGAATATTTCCGAAAATTGCATATCACCCACCATAACAGGCAACACAACTTGACCCATGCATTCATAATGTTCACCATCCATGAGGATAGAAGAATGAGTTGTTGGTTGTATGTCTTCAAAAATAATGGTCAAGAATTCAATATGAATCAAATTCCACTCACAATGAGGATTGATATGTGCACTCAACCTTCTACAGTCATATCCTATTCTTATATCCACCAACATATTGTGATATTCTCTTGTTGCAAATATGGATCCGACCCCCCTAGACATTTCCCCCGTTTCCTCGATTTCTTGCAAATTTTCTCTAATTGTTTCACCTTGATGTGATATTATCTCATGTATTCCATGTTTATCGCCCTCCGTTTTTTCGATCTTAGCCCCTTTTCTTCTATCTTTTGCTTTTTTCTTTCCCATGACACAATTTTCTCCCCCTTTGTGTTGCTAAAAAATCCTTGGGAGCCTCCCTGGTTTCCTAGTCCCACTTGAGGGTCCACTTCAAATTATCCTATCTCAAAATCAACACATTATTCATGAAAAAAACAGTTGAGATCGTGTAGCATTTGAAATGAGCTTTCCAACAAGCTATAGAGCTCAGAAAATGGACTTTGGATGAGAAAGTTATGTCAATTCAGGCTCCTGGGGGTCAAAACAGGCAAACAGGACCTTTGGAGAAAATCGCGATTTTGTGAACTTTCTGAAAATCGCGATTTTGTGAACTCAGAAAATCGCGATGTTGAGCACAAAATCGTGTTTTTGAAAATTGCGATTTTGAGCAGAAAATCGTGATTTGAAAATCGCGATGTTGATCACAAAATCGTGTTTCTGAAAATTGCGATGTTGATCACAAAATCGTGTTTCAGAGAATCGCGATGTTGATCATAAAATCGTGTTTCTGAAAATCGTGATGTTGATCACAAAATCGTGTTTCAGAGAATCGCGATGTTGATCACAAAATCGTGTTTTGAAAATCGCGATTTTGGTCACAAAATCGTGTTTCAGAGAATCGCGATGTTGATCACAAAATCGTGTTTTGAAAATCGCGATTTTGGTCACAAAATCGTGTTTCAGAGAATCGCGATGTTGATCACAAAATCGTGTTTTGAAAATCGCGATTTTGGTCACAAAATCGTGTTTCAGAGAATCGCGATGTTGAGCACAAAATCGTATTTTTGAAAATCGCGATTTTGACTCAGAGAATCGTGATTCACCAAATCGTGTTTTTTTTTTTGCTGAAAATCGTGTTTTCTCAAAATCGTGTTTTTGACATGAAAATCGCGATGTTGAACAAAAAATCGTGTTTATGAAAATCGCGATTTTGAGCAGAAAATCGTGAATTGAAAATCACGATTTTGAGCAAAAATTCGTGTTTTCTCAAAATCGTGTTTTTGACTTGAAAATCGCGATTTTGTCCCACAGAATCGTGTTTTTCTCAAAATCGTATTTTTGGCTGAAAATCGTGATTTGTGAGAATCGCGATTTTGAGCAGAAAGTCGTGTTTTTCACAAAATCGTGTTTTTTGCTGAAAATCGTGATTGGTGAGAATCGCGATTTTGAGCAGAGAATCGTGTTTTTTTGAAAATCGTATTTTTCACATGAAAATCGCGATGTTGAGCACAAAATCGTGTTTTTGAAAATCGCGATTTTGAGCAAAAAATCGTGTTTTCACAGAATTGCCTTTTTCACAAAATCGTGTTTTTGCTGAAAATCGTGATTGGTGAGAATCGCGATTTTGAGCAGAGAATCGTGTTTTTTGAGAATCGCGATTTTGAGCAGAGAATCGTGTTTTCTTGAGAAAAACACAGAATCGCGATTTTTTTTTTCAACCAACTTTTAGGCGGGAAAACTGAAAATCGTGATTTTTCAAAAAATTTTGAATTTTCACAGAATCGCGATTTTCATCACAGAATCGCGTTTTTTGGCGGGAAATTCAAATTTCTGAGCGCCGGCTATGGCGAGCTCCGTATGAGCAGAAAATCATGAAAAAAACACAGCGCTTGCTCTCCCTTGCTTCTCCTAACTCCTTCCCACACAATAATGCATGAAAAATGGTATGAAGATGGTGAAAATGCACTAAAAAACAAGAATTTTCTATGAAGAAGAAGATGGAAGAAGGTGGAGATGATGATGATGATGAAGATGAAGAGGAAAAAACAGAAAATGAACTGAAATGACAGTTTTTTTACCTTCCAACGTCGCAAATCTACGATCTTACCATCACAACGCTCGTCCTCGAAGCTCTCTCCCCGGCAACGGCGCCAAAATTTGGTGTAGCTCAAGCGTAAGCACCACCTCCTTTACTTGTCAATCCGCGGAGACGTGAGGACCGGTATGAAGACCACGAGCAAGTGAAGGCACAAGTGCGTGAGTGAAAGCACACAAACATGCACACACATACACACACACGCGCACAAAGTAAGATCAAAGAGAGGAACAATGGAAGGATTTTGATTACAAAAGGAAATCTATTACAAAACTGAAATCTACAAGAAGCTAACGCCAAAAATGAGCTCTCTAGCTCTTTTTATAGGTTTTTAACTAGTTTTGGCCCTGTCCAGACCTAGTGTCCGGCCTAGTTAAAAATTAGGTTCCAGGGCTTATTTGAGGGCTCAAACGGAGTCTAAAAATTATGAAAATTGGTACGATGGTACTTCTAATGCTCCTCAAGCTCAAGGACTCCTCGGCTTGCACAAAATGGAGCTACCAAAATAGAAAATGGTATTTACAATGGTTTTAGTGATGGAAATCACTATTTTTGTAGGGGATTCTTATGAAAAGTTGACAGTTACTTCATGGAGCTCCCTACTTGCTCCTTCTTCTTGTGTGTTTCCACCTTTCTGATGTGCTTCCATGCTTGTGCTTGACTTTGAGTTCCAACAATTACCCAAACCAGACCTCCTCCGATGCTACTATCTGGTCTCAACATTACAGGCTAATGTAGAAAAGGACAACTAGGATCGTTTGTTCTTCCTTCCTTGCTGGGCAACAACGAGTTAAAGAGGTTTGAACTTACCTTGGAGTTGGTGAGCTCTGCTTTGAATATGCACGGCACACATGTACCTTCTGAGAAGGATGCTCTCGTTCCTACTAACATGAAGGATAGGAAACTACTGAAGCTTAAAGACATGGCAGCACTCACACCAAACGTGTCCATCCCTCTCCATATGAGCATGCAACATTTTGCTTTCCCCGGTCAAGACCGCTTCACACAATCGCACAAAAGAATTTGGTTCGCTCTCTACTTAGCGAAGACAGGTGCGTTACCAATTAAGCTTCCTGTATGGATTATAGAGCAGTTGTATGAAGCAAATAAAAGGTCTTCTAGGAAATTAGTGGTGAACGGTTGTTGTGCTATCACACGCATTATCTACCGGTGCTTAGCATACGATGTACCCATTGAACGTGCCTTAACTTGGGCACAATTACAAATGTTTAAGAAGCTCAAGACGTCCACACATCAATCCAAGCGCATGAGGGGTTCGATCCCTTGTGTCCAGACACGTGAAGCTCTGACTACTCCTGAAGTATCGCCACGAGGGGAGGCCATTGTACCTCCCTTTACCATTAGAATACCCAGGTCTGGATCTGAAACTACGACACAAGCTGCCCCTTCGGCTCCTCCTGCTCCATCTAAATTTGAATTTGCTACAACTAGAGATGCTGAAGGGATGGATCCCCATGACTTCGAAGCATTCTTACAAAGTACACAACTCTCTGATGTAGAGTTTTATTCAGACACAGAAGAACAAGGCACATCTTCACAAAGAAGAAGAAAATCCACAGAAGGTCACCATGTACATTGGAGTGATGATCAGCAAGGTCAACAACAAGGACACCTAGAAGAAGAAGGAGCAGACGAAGAGGAGACCACTGAAGCCCCAGCTTATATAGCAGAACTCCGAAGGCTGTACCAAATCATGGAACGAGTGCGATCGCAACAACTGCTCACCGAACAAAGCAGTAGGGTACTCATGACTCAGCTTTTGGAAGAAGCAGGAGTTGACTCAGAATATAGTGAAGGTCTCTTATTAATGGCAGAAACATATGGGGTAGTAGAAGCAATTCGGACTGCCATTAGGAGGTCTCCAGTTCAATATGATCCATGAAGATTCCAAACACGACCACGGTCAGGTAAAAACATCCAGATCCCCATTACAACGACAGAAGCAACGATTATTACATCCGAACCCATTGAGACAACCTCCCAAGCAGCAGTAACCGCTAGCCAAGAGCATACAATCATCCATGAAGAGTCAACTGAACCACTACCACCCACACCCCCACCATCGCCCCCTAGAACAGAAGTTGTGGAGATCACCTCGACCACCCAACCCACCGAACCAACCTTCATCTTCCGTACTCCAACCTCTAGTTCAACCCTATTCTCCACCCATGAAAACCCAATCTACGAAGCTACCACCATCACCACACATTCCACCGAATCACTCATGGAGCCTGCCCTAGGAAAACCATCCCCCATACCCTCAGCCATAGGTCATCCTGACTCTAGATCTATATTCTTGGGTTTCCCTACCACCACACCACCCTTCATAACCTCCCCGCCTCTACGACCTCAACCCCCAACCCCCATCCCCCCACTTCTCCAATCCCTCCATGCCTTTCTTGCTAGAACTTTTCAACCCAGGTCTCAACCATTCCCTTTATTTTCAGCTCCCAACCCCACTTCTCATCTATTCACCACTTTCACACACACACCACCTACCATTCCAACGTATATGGTAGACACCACACTTGCTTCCACTCCGGAAAGCATGGACATTTCACCACCCACGGCACCTCCCCCTCCCCCCACACTTCCACCTTCCCCCATTCCCCCTCCACCAATTTCACCCACACACACATCTCCATTAGACACATCATTCACGCTTCCCATTCCCCAATCCCCTCCCCATGCATCCTCCATTGTACAAACAACACCATCATCCATAGGCAATGCATTGGACACCATGCTAGCATGTATTTCACAGTTAAGGACAGAGTACAATCAGCTCCAGCAACATAACGCACGACTGCAAGAGCACTCGGAGGTGCTACAAAATCGTCTTGCTGTAGTAGGAGAGGAGAATGCTCGCCTCCATACACAATTCCAAACTTTACAAGAAGCTCATAGTGTATTGGAAGTACAGTTACAGAATACAGACCAAGAAGCAATACAAGTGGTAGAAGGCCATCTAAAAACACAACTAGAATGCAATTCAAGACTTCAACGAAATATGGCACTTCTTAGAAGACACCTTGCAGCTGCTCACAAGGAGAATCGACGCCCACAACAACAGAACCAAGAGAACTTAGAAGCAGCCATCGAAAGCACACCAGGGGCACCCATCAGCCCATCAAAGTTCCAAGCAGTGACCCCCGACAATATCAAGATCATATTGGAAGACTATGCCTTGCTGCTTGAAGCACATGACTAGCTATCAGAGGAACTGAGTCAACTGAAGCAGAAACAACAAAAAGACACAACGACTGCCCCTCAAACCACCTCATCAACGGCTTCACTTCTCACAGACTCAGAGGCCCTACAAGATCTCCGGACACAGGTCACAGAGTTGCAAGCACGCCTACTACAATATGAAAGACCACCTTCCCCTCCAGAGGCTCCCACCGATGAAGAAATAGTACAAATTCCTGTGGAACAAACATTTGAAGAAGAATACGACCCACAACCCTTCCCAGGAGGTCAACAAACGGAAGAAGGTCAGGACACATTTGAAGCACCACGACCCCCATGGCTACGACAAGTGGAGGAAATCGGGAGTTCACATGAAGAGCGAACCGTCGTGCAAAATCAGGCTATGAGAGTCATAGAGGAGACTGTATTACAATCCAATTACTTCAAAAACTGTCATCGAGACGCCTTATCCTCTCATCCGAACTCCAATACAGGCCTTACTATATCATTTTAGCAGATTATAACGCAGAAATATAGAGAGTCACAGGGAAGATACCTTCCTTCGCAACCCAATTTCAACCCGAAGACCTTCCTCCAGAGGTGCAAAAAGGCAAGATCCGTCAACCAACATGGCGGCAGAAACTTCTTGAAACCTATCCTGAAATGCTCCGCACCTGGAACAATGCGCCATTACATCTCCTCTATAATCCATGCTATGGCCCTGTTCCACGACGCCACTCATGGAAAGCATTCAACATAAAGGTCCAGAATAACGCACAATGCAAGGAATGGCTCAATTATCCATACATTGCGCCACCACAGGGACCACCGTCAGTAGTGTACATGATGGGAACAATTCGACATTGGATGCCATGATTGAAGCCCATGCCAGATGTGGCAGCTCAAATGATGCTTAAGATTTTAGATATGATGCAGGTAACCCTGAAAACCTTTAGAAATGCAGCCGCACCATAGGTACGTCTACCGGGGTTTACCAATGGAAATTATGATTTGGTGTATGACATGAGCACCACCCCCAGTATTCGTGTGGCTTACGCCTGGCATGCACGCATCAAATACCTCCCTGCATGTTACAAACAGACATTCGAAGAAAAGTTCAGATTAGGTTTCTGGGAGTATCACTCGGAGGTCTTCGCACCGAAGCCAACACACCTGCTCCATCTCTTTTCTTGTGAACAAGCCATGTACTCCAAGTACTACACCACACCGCAACCAGAGGTCCCCGGTGCAATAAATTGGGATGCATTGGAAGCGGATCTAGCAAGAGGCTTAAGGATAGGAGAACACAAACTTGCCGCCAATGTCATCCAATACTATATCGACCACCCGATAGAATAGAGGTCTGTCAGGGGCGACAGACGCTAGGAAGGGGGGAGTGTTGGCATACAGGTCATATGAAGAGCATACAGGTACAATAGAGCAGTCATGCACAATACGGCAACAAGGCCTAATCATTTTTTCCAAGGACCATTCACAACTCAAGTGATTTTAATCACTACACAAACATTGTAAATTCCGTTTTTGGTAGAATAGACTCCATTTTGTTCAAGCCGAGGAGTCCTCGAGCTTGAAGAGTATTAGAATTAGCTACATACCAATTTTCATAATTTTTAGACTTCGTTTGAGCACTCAAATAGGCTCTAGAACCTAATTTTTAACTAGGCCGGACACTAGGTCTGGACAAGGCCAAAGCTAGTGAGAAAACTATAAAAAGAGCTAGAGAGCTCATTTTTGGGGTTAGATTGTTTGTGAATTGAGCTTATGTAAGAGACTTTTTGACTAATGCAAAGAACTCCATTGTTCCTCTCCTTGTTCTTGCCTTGTGTGCGCGTGTGTGTGTATGTGTGTGCATGCTTGTGTGCTTCTCACTCACACACTTGTGCCTTCACTTGCTCATAGTCTTCATACTAGTCCTCATGTCTCCACGGATTGAAAATTATGAGGTGAATCTTCTCACGTTGGTACTCACCATTGTGCTAGAGTGACAATAACATATGAAATACATCATTGCTTTTGGCCATGGCCACTGACTAAAATACCTTGATGCAGAAAAATGATTGTATCTCAAAACATTGAACAAAACTACACCGTCAAGTTTTGCTAAACCTATAGCAGATTTCGAGGAGCGTATATTAGGGAACCGAAACTTGTATATGTGTTTGGAACAAAAAAGACAAAATTTTCTAGATAGGTGCTATGGTTCGAGTATGCTCACCAATTTTCATGAGTATGTTGTGACTGTGATCGAAACAATGCCGAGGATGCCCTAGATGAAGCGTTCACCTGCTCTGTTACTAATTGTTGGAGTTAGAGGTCTATGGAAGCTTCGAGAACACACACAATACTGAATGTATTAACAAGAGAATGTACAAAGATAAATGACTTGTTAGGGTTATAGGTAGAAACAAGAAGATTTTGTACATTGAGAGGTTGCGAAAGTAGAAACAATGGAGGGATCTCCAATACGCTTTCCTGGGCTATGTCTGGACTTCGTAGTACATGTCAATTCAACTTCTACTAAGCAAGCAATGTTGTTGGAGACGTAACAATAGGAAGAAGGAGAACTTAGGGGGTCATCTTGACATTTTAGGAACAAGATGATGTGTAGGCACACTCGACTTCCTCACTTCATATCTTGTGATTTGATGAATCAAACTTAATGAAACTTGATATATGACTAGTAGACACTTTAGTCTAACTATACTAATTTAAAATGTAGCAAATGAATGAGTACACACAGAGAAATAACTTTTGCCAATCACTAACATAACGAAGATGCAATAGAGAACTATAGACAGATATGTTCTTGAATAAATGTATCAAAATGGATATGATAATGAATATATGATACAAGGGAGGTGTAGTGGATTACTCATAAATGAGTTGAGCTCATGATATTCTCAATGATGTAACTCAATAACTCTAAGAATGACTCTCTCTACCCCACGTCTAAAAATCATCTCTATTTATACTCATCATGTGAGTTTGAATTTGAATTTTCCCTTACCTAAAAGTCATCCTAAACTTTATGCATGAATTGAATTGATTCTTCCTACCACATTATTTGTGGGTTTAGCTCCCTAACTTCACGAGATTCCTTACTTTCTTTGCTTTTACATTTATCCAAAGATAAATACACCTAAATTGACAAGAAGGTGTTCATATGTGCTCCTCCATGTGAGGTACATGTCAATTCAACTTCTACTAAGCAAGCAATGTTGTTGGATATGTAACAATAGGAAGAATGAGAATAGTTATTAGATGATAGTGATGAGCCACCCAACTATTTTCAAAAGTAAGCAACACGAACCTCATTCCTTGCCTGGTATAAAGTGGTAAGTGTATCCCAAGCATCCTTTTCTGTTTTGTAGGAGCCAATGTGAGGAATAATGGCACGTTTGACAAAATTTCCTACATAGGTGCTATGATAGTGCATTCAGAAGCTGAGTATGCTCACCAATTTTGATGAGTATGTTGTGACTATGATCGAAACAATGTTGAGGATGCCCTAGATGAAGCACTCACGTGCTCTGATACTAATTGTTGGAGTTAGAGGTCTATGGAAGCACGGGAACAACACAAGGAAGAGGAAGAAGCTTGGACAACGCACACAATACTGAATGTATTAACAAGAGAATGTACAAAGATAAATGATCTGTTAGGGTTATAGGTGTATATACAAGATGTAGGGAAAAAAACCTCCTAAAGAGGGAAAAAAGTGCCCCGGTGGTCCTAACGTGTTCATACACATCACTACCAAAATATATCAATAAGAAAAGCAAGGATACTAGCTCCTATTCTAGAATTGATTCTTTCTTGCCTTGGAACTTGATGAGAAGAAGGCTTCAAGAGCATTCTAAGTTTCTTGTGAAGTCTTTTAGCTCCTGATGTGTGGAAGTAAAAAAAAATCAGAGATTGAGTTTAGAATGTATGACCTAGCTAGAGCATCCTTTGAACATAATGTGGTTAACCTCTCTTGTTCTTCTTGAGTTGGTTGTCCTTTGGTTCTGAGGATTGGCATCATCTCATCTCTAGAAATGTAACCATAAAGGTTTCTCCCTTGAAGGTAAGCTTCCATTTGAAGTGACCAAGCTGAATAATTACCTCGATCCAATTTTTCTATGGATGAAGGAAATCCATCTCCCATGTTGATTTGTGTTGCTTTGATACCATGTGAGGTGATGGATTTGTATGCTCTAGAGATGAGCTACTGTTGCACAAAATGTGCTCTACCCCCCTCAAGTTGACTCCACGAATGCTTATTAGACTACTTTGGCTTCAAATTAATGCATTTACAACTACTAGGTACTTTGGAACATCGTTCGATGTAACTCAATAACTCTAAGAATGACTCTATCTAGCAAAGACTTCATCAATAAAAATCAATTGCTCCTTCAAATCTTTGATCTTTGTCAAACAACTGTTCATGGAATCTCCTTCATTCATGTGCTCACTCTCCAGCTATTTTCAAAAGTAAGAAACACGAGCCTCATTCCTTGCCTAGTATAAAGTGGTAAGTGTATCCCAAGCATCCTTAGTTTTTTTTTGGAGGAGCCAATGTGAGGAATAATGGCATGCTTGATAGACAAGGTTATCAATGCACATGCCTGAGCATCTTTCCCATCCCAACAAAGTTGCTCCACAATAGGTGCGACAGGAACCACAACATGAACATGAACCTGATGATAACCATCTTCAACACCATTTGCATCACCTTCAATAACTGTATTTGTAGTTGAAGTAGGACATTTCTTAGCACAACGCACAATATTCCACACTCCTTTTGTGCAGCCAATACATGACACATCATATATGCCCATAATTGGTAATTAGTACAATCCAACTTATCACCAACAACCAAGATACAGAATACATCATTGCTTTTAACTACCCCTGATGTAGAAAAATGGTTGTATCTCAAAAATTTAGAACCGAGGGAGCCCATTTTTGATTTTTTCTTTCAATGGATATACCCATGCATGCCTAGAAAAATCATCAATGAAAGTCACGAAATAAAGGTAGCTCCCAAAAGAAGGTGTTTGCATAGGACCACAAACATCACTGTGAACAAGCTGCAATTTTTGAGTAGCTCATACTGAACCATCTTTTGGAAAGGAGGAATGCTGCATTTTGCCTTAAATATAGCCTTCACAGACATGTTTACCAGTTAACTCAAGTTTGGGTAGAGAAGATACCATTTCATGTTTCTAGAGGTGTAAGCAACGCGATCCTCATTCCTTTTGTGGTATAAACCAGTAAGTGTATCCAAAGCATCCTTTCTTGTTTTGTAGGAGTGAATGTGAGGAATAACGACACATTTGATAGACAAGGCTATCAATACATGTGCCTGAGCATCTCTGCCAGCCCAACAAAGTTGCTCTACAGTAGTTGCAGCAAGAACCACAACACTAACAGGAACCTAAAGATCACCATCTTCAATGCCATCTGCATCACCTTCAGATATTTCAAATGTAGTAGGAAGCTTTTCAACACCATGCACAATATTCCATAGTGCTTTGGAAACCAATACATGATGCATCATATATGCCCGTAATGGGTTATTACTCCGAATACTCCTCAAGCTTGAGGACTCCTCGGCTTGAACAAAATGGAGTTACAAAAATATGAAATGGTATTTATGATGGCTTTTAGTGATGAAAATCACTATTTTTATAGGAATTCCTTCTGAAAATTTGACATGTACTTCTTGGAGCTCCCTACTTGCTTCTTCTTCTTGTGTGTGCACTTCTTGACTATGTTCTTGTGCCTCATTCCTGACCTTGAGTTCAAACAAAGACCAACAAGAACATTTTCATGTGCCTGAGCATCTCTGCTAGCCCAACAAAGTTGCTCTACAGTAGTTGCAGCAGGAACCACAACACTAACAGGAACCTAAAGATCACCATCTTCAATGCCATCTGCATCACCTTCAGTAAATGTATTTGCAAATGTAGTAGGAAGTTTTTCAACACCGTGCACAATATTCCATAGTGCTTTTGCAACCAATACATGATGCATCATATATGCCAATAATGGGTTATTACTACCATCTAACTCATCCTCAATAGATAACACAGGAAATACATCATTGCTTTTGGTCATGGCCACTAATTAAAATACCTTGATGCAGAAAAATGACTGTATCTCAAAACATCGAACAAAACTACACCGTCAAGTTTTGCTAAACCTATAGCAGATTTTGAGGAGCTTATACTAGGGAACCGAAAGGTGTATATGTGTTTGGCACAAAAAAGACAAATTTTCCTACATAGGTGCTATGATAGTGCATTCAGAGGTGGAGTATGCTCACCAATTTTCATGAGTATGCTACAACTGTGATTGAAACGATGTTGAGGATGCCCTAGATGAAGCGGTCGCCTGCTTTGATACTAATTGTTGGAGTTAGAGGTCTATGGAAGCACGGGAACAACACAAGGAAGAGGAAGAAGCTTGGAGCACACACACAATACTGAATGTACTAACAAGAGAATGTACAAAGATAAATGATCCGTTAGGGTTATAGGTGTATATACAAGCTGCAGGGAGAAAAACCTCCTAAAGAGGGAAAAAAGAGCCCCGGTGGTCCTTATGTGTTCATACATATCACTACCAAAATATATCAATAAGAAAAGCAAGGATACTAGCTCCTATTCTAGAATTGATGATGAAGAAAAGGATGACCAACGAATGAACATCGAACTAAAAGAATACACTAATGGTGATGGAATTGGGATGAATGAAATCAAATTTAGGACATCCTTGAAGACCAACAAGAAGATTTTGTACATTGAGAGGTTGAGAAACAAGTAGAAACAATGGAGGGATCTCCAATACGCTTTCCTGGGCTACGTCTAGACTTCGTAGTACATGCCAATTCAACTTCTACTAAGCAAGCAATGTTGTTGGAGACGTAACAATAGGAAGAATGAGAATAGTTATTAGATGATAGCGAGGAGCCACCCTTACCGATTAGCGTGATTGCGAAAAGGAATGAGTCAATAGCTTTCATACCCTCAGAAGCGAGAAGGAATAAGGCCCAAGAGGTATATGTGGTAGAATCAACTCAAGTGAGTACAAGTGTCACTCCTATGTCACAACCAAATATGTTATTGAAGTTCATACAATCCTTCAACAAACTTTTACACATGGTGAGAGGAAATGAAGGTGGCTCTAATGTACCACCATCACTCCCAATGTCTACTCGGTTAAACATTGATGCCAATCCGTTGAAGCCATGAGTGAGATGAATGATGCAGAGTGCCATGGATACTTAGATGCAGATGGTAGAAATTGATGAAACCATAGAATCTGCAACCATTCAGACGGTAGAAATGAATGCAGAAGTTTCAAAGAAAATCTCATAATTGAAGGACCAACATGGAGAAAGAGATGGTAGAAACGTTACTAAAGGTGGATTTGGTGATGTCCCAGAACACTACTTTGAGGAAGAATAGAAAGAGTTGCAATCCAATTACAAGAAGATACTCATTGAGAATGTGGAATCAAAGAACAAATGCGCCACGTTGGAAGACATTGGATGAAGAGATAACAACATTGAAGGACCTATTCGATGAATGCCAGAATGAATTGGAAAAAAAAGACAAGAAATCTCTAGAGAGAACACAAGAAGTCTCGGATACAAGCTTGAGCGAGAGCTTTAAAACTGGTTGGCGAGTCTAATGGCAGCGAACAAGCCATGGGAGCACAACGAAACGAGGATGAGGAGGTGAAAGACAAGGAGTGTATTCTTGGCTGGGCTGCTCGGAGCTGGGCTTTCCTTTTCCAAGTTCTCTATCTTTGAATGAGCCATAGACATACAAACTCACAAGTTCAAGTGATTTCTTATGGCTAGCCCTTTATATGCACGATTATGAGTCCCTTGAATTTGATGAAAATGAGCCGTTGTGCATATGCATCCCTATCTCATTAGCAGAGCACACTACTCCCGAAGTTCCCACTTAAGAAGGAAAAGGAAAGAAGGGGAGGAAGGAAACAAAAAGAAAAAGGCAAGCATGCGTGCATACTTGATTGTGATATTGCTAGGGCAGTGGCGGCGTGCCCTTTTGGCACCATCCTTCGCTTGGTATGAATCATTATGGAAGAGACTTTGTATGGGTGATTTTTCCACATCCACATGTGTGAGTCCCTTGCCAACTCTGTGTGTACCATCCATGGGGATTGTTGGTATGAACTGTTATGAAGGAGAGGGGGTTTGGATGGGGGATTTTTTGCATGTGTGAGTGTGAGTCCCTCCCCAAATACTGCACACCATCCACGAATTTCTTTGTAAGTCTCCTCCTCTAGAATGTGGATGATGTTCATTTTGTAAGGATACGGAAGAGAAATGAGAGGGTTATGTTTGCATTGCACTTTTTGTCGTGATAAGCGCAAGATTCGATTCGTCTGTTTTGTTTGGCAAACATAGAAGAGCTTCTTCTCTCGTCGTCACACACACACACACATATATATATATATATATATATATATATATATATATATATATATATATATATATATATATATATATATATATATATATATATATATATATATATATATATATATATATATATCAGTTTATCATACTCAAATGACATGATGATTGCATGCGCTATTTAGAGGTGAGGGCATTTTCTACTAAGTTTTTGAAAGTGTGATCTTCATCACTTTTCGTTGATAGCTGGGGCTTCCACCAACAGTGCCACGTCAGCGACGTCGGCCAGCTCCGTTGTAGTCCAGTCGGTTAGGATACTCGGCTCTCACCCGAGCGACCCGGGTTCAAGTCCCGGCAACGGAAAAGCCATATCTCAGGTTTTTAACGTACGGCCATTTGCCTAGTCTGGGACACGGCCGCCTGCCTTTATCTCCCCACTTTCCGACTACTATTCTAAAGCCACTACTCGGACTCGCAACTGCAATGAGACGAGACTACTCTCATCGTCACACACACTTCAAAGGTTGTGTAGATGCTGCTGCCTTCATCAACATTATTGCCCCGAGGCCCTTGTCAACTTAGTAGGTAGTGCCACTCTTGTTGATATCAAAGCAATGTCCAACAAATCGCTAGAGACATCGTGATTTGCTAACAAGTACAACGAAGGGCATAAGAATCACACAAGTCCAAGAAATTGACATGACAAAGAAACAACTCCTTGTTTGCTAATAATAAGGGAAGTTGAAGGAAAATTAGGTGTCGAGAAGACTACATGAACCTTAAGCAACGAAAGGAAACTCATGGATCGATCTAGAAAAAAAATGTAGGTGACAAACCGTGATCTCCCAACACTATAGAGAAATGGTGCTTTGTTTTCAAGTTGGTTTGAAGGGACCTTGGAGCTCTCGCATGGATCTTATGGAGCATACGTCAAGTCCCAAAGTCAAGCAGTTCTAGGTCAAACATATGATTCCCTTGAAGCCCAAAGACAACACGATTTGTTGAGTATCCATTTGGGGGAAGTTTATACCACAAAACAAGGGTTGTGGGTGTTTAAAGGGAGGGTGAAGGCTAGGAGACCTCATACAATCAATCAGTGATTTGCATGAGCCAGATAGAAATCGCAAAGTGTAGATTGATCCTCAAAGTGGAACTGCAAGTCAAAGGGGTCTAGACGCATTGTGCATATATTGTGGCAAGTCAAGTTTTGAAGAAAAAGCTTATCTTTCAAAGTAACTACAAACAACGGTTTCCTTGCTACACAACCAAATGGATGTTTGCATTTGGGCAATGTTTTAGACGTATGAGTGGCTCCACATAGGCCCCTTTGGAGAGCTGTGGAAAATTTCGGATCATACATCAAGTCGGGAAAGGTGTCTCCGGAAGCAAAGGAAGTGTGGAACCGACTAGGTCAAGTCATACTTTCCAGTGCCGAAACTGATCAAGGGCTGCATCACCAAGAGAGTGCATGCTAGGAATATTTGAGGGATGGCCTCCCATCTCCAACTGCACAACTTGGTGCTACACTCCCCCTTGCATCGCCCACGTACACTTAGACTCTTGCGCTTGAACATAGGAGTTAGGGTTTGGGGACCTCTAGAGAGACAGTGCATTGTCATTGTGCTTATTACACGTGTCCACCAAGGATAAAGCATAATGCATCTATGGCGCCACTATTCTTACGAGTGAAAGCTTGAAACTAGTGGAAATCCTTAGAATTCACTTTGAGAAGGGATCCTTGGGGATATACGAAGACTCTCACCCACATTGAATTTCTCCTCTTCGCTTAGGAGAAGAACAAGGAAGACCACTCCATCACTTCGGGAAGCTGAAGCTCAAGGTAAAATGCAAAGACTTTGCAAGATACATCATCCAAAATCTCACTCTAAATCATTCATAACATTTAATGCAAAGTGGAATCAAAGATGGATACATCATTGAACAAAGTATCCCAAGCACAACTCTTGTTAAAGAAGTGTCACTTTGTGTGCATCAAGATCTTCTCTTCTCGAACTAGGAAGCTTAAACATTGAACAAGGTAAAAGAACCAGTGAGAGTAAGGGGGATCGAATTGAGACATTATCAGCTGCTTCCTTTCTTTCCATAGTGCTCAAGTGTGCATTCCGTGTAATCCAAGTGCGGTAGTAGTTTTGCTATTGATCTAGTGCCAATGGATTCCTCTCATATCCAAGGAGTCTATTGTGGACTCTTTCCACCTACACATTCTCCTTAAGGAGGCTAAGATGGTAACACCTCCACACTCAACTCTCTTGAGGTCAATCTCTTGAGAGAACACAAGACTATTGGTGCATGAGTGTGTGAAATTGAATGCCTTGCATACATTGTCTGTGATTATCCACAAATTGAAGCATAAGCACTGACACTTGGTCACTTTATGATTTTGGGATCAACTAACATTATAGGCAAACAAAAGTCACAAAGCACACTTGGGCACAACATGAGACCACGTATGAGAGTGAGTAAGAGAAGTCATGTGCCCACGAGGACAAGTGTAAAATCATCACACACAAAACCTAGAAACCTATTGGATACACTTAGTGAGCTGGAAAGTGAAGAAACAAAATCATATTCATATCGATAGGCATGCATATGCATGTTCTACACGAGGAGCTAGTATTCCTATCCAATCTTGAAGGGGAACATGAAATCCCTCTTGTATATTTAAGAGTAAAATCATCATACACAAAACCTAGAAACATATTCGATGCACTTAGTGAGTTGGAAAAAGTGAAGCAAACATCATATTTGTATCGATAGGCATGCATATGCATGATCTACACGAGGATCTAGTATTCCTACCCAACATTGAAGGGAAAATGAGATCCCTCTTATGTATGTAAGAGTGAATGGGCATGGACCTCATCGATTGACTTAGTGCTCATGGATTCCTCTCATATCCAAGCAGTTGATTGTGGACTCTTGCCACCTACATAGAGCTCACATAGAGAACGAAAATTTGGACATGTGCAAATGGATATTAGGGAGAACTATTATGCAAGACCTCACACAGAGAATGAAAATTTGGACATGTGCAAATGAATGATGGAAGTGGCTCAAATATTCCTAAAAAATGTGCCGCCACCTATTTCGAACACATGTGTTAACCTCTTTTCTTCCTTTTTATTCAAAATAGGAATAAGTCAACTTTGGGTTCTTGGGTGGGATGACTTAGATTGCTGTAAGTTTTTTAACCTATTCAAATCTCCAAACTAGTGGATTACAACCAACTAAAGTATTGAAATACATAGTAAATCGGTAATCTTCATCACCAATCTTCAAGAATATAGAATTATCATCAAAATACAGTAGATGGTATCTTGTATCTCTAATGGTTGGAATACAAAAATGAATATACCTCCACTGGATAGAGTAGTTCAGAGTTAAGTCACCCTACTTCTATCACATTGCTACACACTTGCACTACACAAACACTCGACGACCCCAAAAGATAACTTCGACACCGAATTATCCCTTATCATCTTCAAGGTGCACCGGAAACTATGTAGACAAATAGATAGAGTACTACAAAAAAAAAACCGAACTCATTAGTGAAGAAGAACAACATGCTAGAAGCACCATTGGTGCGATACACTAGCACTGGGTCGTCTCTACACAATAGGCCCATACACCTTTTCATTACTTTTGGTGAATACTTACAATGTACCGTCCTACCTTTTCGGTCGAGATTGTTCATTGAAATTTACATCACCATAAACTGGAAGACAAAAAAAATACAATATTTATCCGATGGCCTAACACTAGTATGCCCGGAGGACCTGAACTCGAAATGTAGGCCTACGATGCAAGGTGGCCTTCTTCAACTTTAGGTTCTTCATCAAATGGTGAACGGAGGTCAAACTTGGAGGATTCCTTTGCTTCTTGGAAGGTTTGCTAAATTTTCTTAATAATTATTTTCATCAACTTCTCGACTTTGTGGGGATCTAGAAAGACTACCTCAGCTCACGATTGGTTACTAGAGGCAATAGTGGATAATATAGACTGACTTTGTGCTTTGGCTAGTTGGAGACCAAACTCCTCTTGCAAGTAAAAATCTTGCTTAGGGATATGTTTCCACCTTCTTAGCTCTATGTGTGCTTGTTGAATGGCTTCAACTTTGTCGACCTCAGCTTGTTCCAACCATTGCTAGAGGTGCAGGAGCTTTGCTAGTTGAGCAGATAGAGCAATCGTGAGTTGCGAGACATTTGTAGAGAGCTAGATGTTTGTCTCCTACAAAGCTTCAATAGTTTGTTGTAACAATTCATGCTCCTACATTGATTGTTGCAGTTTGAATTATGATTCATGTAGTGACACCTTCTACACCATGGACTCATGTTCCAACTCCATGATCCATTGGATGTGGCAGGTATTACCTTCTCAAAATTGCTAGCCTTCTTCATAGCAATCTCGTGTTCCTTCATAGCCTCTGCATAAAACCATTTAAAGTATTGTGTTTTTTTAGCTTCTTGGTAGCACTGCTCAACGAGAGTGTAGGATTCTTTAATGCAGGTGGAAAGACCTGATTGGAGTTCTTGAAGTTGACATTGAAGGCAGTAGTTATCATGCTGAAGATGGTTGCAGGTACGATGGTAGTTATCCATATTGTGACTAATTGATGGACAAGGTAAGTGCTCAGGAAGAAGAACTCATTGATATTGCAATTGATATTAACACCGAAAAACCAATATTCTTTGTGCAGAGCCAGAAGAGGAGCGATTGTAACAACATCAGAAGATTCAAGTGTATTCCAAGGTTGGGAGGGAGAAGCAATAGGGCACCATCTAGGAATTTGGGGGGAACGGGCGATAGGTGGTGAATAATTGGGCGACGAGGGAGAAGAGGGTTCAGGAGATGACGGAGGAGGGTTGCTAGTATTAGAAGCAGCATGAGTTCATTAAGGAGGGGAGGGTGGGGGAGTAGGTAGTGGGGCGTCCGAGATTGGATAATCTAGGGGAGGAAGAGGGATCGTCAAAATGGGGGAATCAAGAGATTGTTGTGTAGAAATTATGGGAGGGTGAGTGAAAGGATTCCTCGAAGGAGGATGGTATCAGGACCACTCTGGTTGGAGTCTAACTTGATTCAACAATCGAAGGAATAGGGGTAGAACGCTTGGCGGCCATGTTTTCCCTTGTGCACTTGAGGTCCAAGGAATTGGAGCTATTCAAATCTCCAAACTAGTGGATTACAACCAACTAAATAATTGTATTTGAAATACATAGTAAAACGGTAATCTTCATCACCAATCTTCAAGAATATAGAATTATCATCAAAATACAGTAGATAGTATCTTGTATCTCTAATGGTTGGAATACAAAAATGAATATACTTCCACTGGATAGAGTAGTTCAGAGTTAAGTCACTCTACTTCTATCACATTGCTACACACTTGCACCTACACAAACACTCGACGACCCCAAAAGACAACTTCGACACCGAATTATCCCTTATCATCTTCAAGGTGCACCGGAAACTATGTAGACAGATAGATAGAATACTACAAAAAAAAAAACCGAACTCATTAGTGAAGAAGAACAACATGCTAGAAGCACCATTGGCGAGATACACTAGCATATACTGGGTCATCTCTACACAATAGGCCCATACACCTTTTCATTACTTTTGGTGAATACTTACAATGTACGGTCATACCTTTTCGGTCAAGATTATTCATTGAAATTTACATCATCATAAACTGGAAGACAAAAAAAATACAATATTTATCCGATGGCCTAACACTAGTATGCCCGGAGGACCTGAACTCGAAATGTAGGCCTAGGATGCAAGGTGGCCTTCTTCAACTTTAGGTTCTTCATCAAATGGTGAACGGAGGTCAAACTTGAAGGATTCCTTTGCTTCTTGGAAGGTTTGCTAAATTTTCTTAATCATTATTTTCATCAACTTCTCGACTTTGTGGGGATCTAGAAAGACTACCTCAGCTCACGATTGGTTACTAGAGGCAATAGTGGATAATATAGCCTCACTTTGTGCTTTGGCCAGTTGGAGACCAAACTCCTCTTGCAAGTAAAAATCTTGCTTAGGGATATGTTTCCACCTTCTTGGCTCTATGTGTGCTTGTTGAATGGCTTCAACTTTGCCGACCTCAGCTTGTTCCAACCATTGCTAGAGGTGCAGGAGCTTTGCTAGTTGAGCAGATAGAGCGATCGTGAGTTGCGAGACAGTTGTAGAGAGCTAGATGTTTGTCTCCTACAAAGCTTCAATAGTTTGTTGTAACAATTCATGCTCCTACATTGATTGTTGTAGTTTGAATTATGATTCATGTAGTGACACCTTCTACACCATGGACTCATGTTCCAACTCCATGATCCATTAGATGTGGCAGGTATTACCTTCTCAAAATTGCTAGCCTTTTTCATAGCAATCTCGAGTTCCTTCATAGCCTCTGCATAAAACCATTTAAAGTATTGTGTTTTTTTAGCTTCTTGGTAGCACTGCTCAACGAGAGTGTAGGATTCTTTAATGCAGGTGGAAAGACCTGATTGGAGTTCTTGAAGTTGACATGAAGGCAATAGTTATCATGCTGAAGATGGTTGCAGGTACGATGGTAGTTATCCATATTGTGACTAATCAATTCTTGCATATGGACAAGGTAAGTGCTCAAGAAGAAGAACTCATTGATATTGCAATTGATATTAACACCGAAAGTCCAATATTCTTTGTGCAGAGCCAGAAGAGGAGCGATTGTAACAACATCAGAAGATTCAAGTGTATTCCAAGGTTGGGAGGGAGAAGCAATAGGGCACCATCTAGGACTTTGGGGGGAACGCGCGACAGGTGGCGAATAATTGGGCGACGAGGGAGAAGAGGGTTCAGGAGATGACGGAGGAGGGTTGCAAAGTATTAGAAGCAACATGAGTTCATTGAGGAGGGGAGGGTGGGGGAGTAGGTAGTGGGGCATCCGAGATTGGATAATCTAGGGGAGGAAGAGGGATCGTCAAAATGGGGGAATCAAGAGATTGTTGTGTAGAAATTATGGGAGGGTGAGTGAAAGGATTCCTCGAAGGAAGATGGTATCGTGACCACTCTGGTTGGAGTCTAACTTGATTCAACAATCGAAGGAATAGGGGTAGAACGCTTGGCGGCCATGTTTTCCCTTGTGCACTTGAGGTCCAAGGAATCGGAGCTGTGCACTTATCGGGGGTGCTTGGCTTGTCAGAAGATGAGGATGATGCTCTCATCATCTTCTGTGGTGGGTGAGGTAGGTGTAAAAATGCAAGGTATCAATAATACATGAACTTAGATGGGGAATTCTCTAGGATAGAGACTGGTTCGGAGATAGGGGAGTCAAGTGTTGGTGGCGCTGGAGTGCTATAACTATTTGAGAATGTGCTAGCATTCACAGTGAATGTAGTTGAAGAGGAAAGCAGCTCAATTGATCGGCTACTAGGTGAAGGTGATGATGAGAGAATAGAAGTTTCTGGATATACCAGAGCCAGAAGAGGAGCGATTGTAACAGCATCAGAAGATTCAAGTGTATTCCAAGGTTGGGAGGGAGAAGCAATAGGGCAACATCTAGGACTTTGGCGGGAACGGGTGATAGGTGGCGAATAATTGGGCGATGAGGGAGAAGAGGGTTCAGGAGATGATGGAGGAGGGTTGCTAGTATTAGAAGCAGCATGAGTTCATTGAGGAGGGGAGGGTGGGGGAGTAGGTAGTGGGGCGTCCGAGATTGGATAATCTTGGAGGAAGAGGGATCGTCAAAATGGGTGAATCAAGAGATTGTTGTGTAGAAATTACTCAAGGGTGAGTGAAATGATTCCTCGAAGGAAGATGGTATCGGGACCACTCTGGTTGGAGTCTAACTTGATTCAGAAATCGAAGGAATAGGGGTAGAACGCTTGGCGGCCATGTTTTTCCTTGTGCACTTGAGGTCCAAGGAATTGGAGTTGTGCACTTGTCGGGGGTGCTTGGCTTGTCAGAAGATGAGGATGATGCTCTCAGCATCTTTTGTGGTGGGCAAGGTAGGTGTAAAAATGCAAGGAATCAATAATACACGAACTTAGATGGGGAATTCTCTGGGGTAGAGAATGGACAGGAGATAGAGGAGTCAAGTGTCGGTGGTGCTAGATGCTATAACTATTTGAGAGTGTGCTAGCATTCACGGTGAATGTAGTTGAAGAGGAAAGCAGCTCCACACTCAACTCTTTTGAATTCAATCTCTTGAGAGAACACAAGACTATTGGTGCATAATATATGTTGCCTTCGTTTTGCTTTTTCTCACCTTCAGAATCCAACGCCATTGCGGAATCCTACCTGATCTGTACAGTTCACATATAGAGATGAATGCTTACCTTTTCCACCCAGCCACCAAGCTTCCTTTCTACATAATGCGTTACTCTTGAAGTCTCACATGAGAACGAATCTCCCATAACGAACGAAGGCATATGTAGTGAAGAGTGGAGAAAATAAATTCCTTATAGGAGCCAAAACCCTCTATGAAAAATGGTTAGCAAGGATATGACATGTGTATCCATACCAAAGAGCAATGTTTGCCAACCATCCTCTATGCATGGATCTATACGATCCCATCAAACTAATGGAATTATCCTTCCTGAAAAACTGAAAATGAGTATGTGATACCAATGGTGATAAGATCACCTATCACATTCTCTATTGGATGAATAAATCTTCCCTAAACTATGAAGGATAACTCCCGATCCTAAGGAGATGTCTACTAAGAGCTCTCCTCTGATCTAGTGAGACATGAAGCCATGAATGATGAGTCCTTTTCTTCCTAGTCATAGAAGAAGAGTGCTCAAAGGGGAGTCGTTTCCACCATCCCATACTAGTGCAACCTTCTTCCAATTCATGGTGTCATACCTTATATATTCCATATATATGTAATGGAATATATAGGTGGAGTCTAATGAATCCCATATCCTCAACTCATGTAGGTGGACTCAAATGAGTTCCATGTCCTCGAACTAGTTAGTTTGGTTCTAGTCAATGTGTGACAATGGATATCCCTTTCTTATTCCAAACTAACTTGTTCCTAGGTACTAAAACAAGGTTTGGGTACCTCTCTATAGATCCCGATATACATATATGTATTGGGTACCCCAACTATTTCTAACTAAGGGATCTATGCTCTAAGTCATAGATCTAGTGCCATACCTATGGCCTTCCTAACCATCACTCGAATCACATAAGCACCCGTTGATGCTGTCTCATGAAACCCATCTTTGTGATCCCATCTATTTGGTTTCCTTAGTAGTGTAGCAAAAATGCTTCACTACTTGGTCAAGTGATGTGCATGAGTGAAACTAGTCACTCTTTGGGTACTCCTGATAATACCCCATAGTCTCCGAATCATACTGTGAGACTCTTGTGAAGATAAAATAAATCTTCGCTACCTTGGAGATTATCAAACTGTATCTCCCATGCCTCTATGCAACTTCCTATAACCTATAAGATTTCTTGTGCACATTCCTAATGGTGAAGGTACATGTCCTTCCCCTTAGCAATCCTATGGTCTAAATCCATAAGGATTATGTGTATGGATCCTGTTACTACTGAAGTTACCTTATGTATACTACTATGATGGTACTAAGTCCATCAAATACATGCTTACAAGCATGCTAACACCTTACTAAAGTTTTCAGAAAGGGCATGTCACCATGCCATAACATTCTTACCTAAACGTAAGTGTGTATATAATGCCATGAGATGGGAAAAAGTTCGACATCATTTCCTGAGGAAATGGAGTCCCAAAAAATTTTAACCATAAAATCAATGGCACACAGACCATCCAACAACATAGTGCTTGGCAAGCCCATGGCATGCATGCCATAAACTAATACATGGACTCCATAACCTGCAAAAACATAAAAACAAATGCTAGCAACAATCTCTTTGTTGCATAACCATGTTGTTTCTGCAACCATCTTTCCTGCAAACAATCAAAAACTGTACTTCGTGTATGTTGATCCATATTTTTAGAATTGAAAATATGATCAACTTGGATATATGCACTCCAATCCATGCATGTAGATACAAAACATGCCATAAAATAAAGTAAGATACTTGGAAGCATAAAGCATACGTCCCTGAATGATTTGGTATTTGAACTACATGCATCCAATCCTTCTCGATGATCTTTGAGACCTCTGCACGTTCCTCCTTAGATCCTAATACAAACTTTGAAGTGTCCGAAAACATCGGATCACTTTCCAAAACATAAAGCATGGTCAAATGATTACCAAAATAATGCAAATTTAGCCAAAAAATGCATTTGTAATCCTTCTTTAGACCTAAAAAAACCACTTTTGGACCTGCAAATGATCATAAACTGAAATATATAGCATGCGAAAAGAGCTCAAAGTGAAATTATATCAATCGCCTTCCTGATTTGTAAGATATGGCTCTTGGAAGGTAGTCGCCAAAAATGGTTCAGAATTTGCAAACCTGTTCAAACCTGCAAAGATACTTATCTTCCAAAGTTTCTTTTCATAAACTGAAAGTAGACCTTGTGTTCTTCAAAACGAGCCATAGCACATATAATTTAGAGTTTTCTAGCCCAAGATATAGCCTTTCCAAGCTAGACATGCCAAACTAGTGGACTGTTGGAGGGGTTGGAAAAAGAGTGAAAATGTGATCTTTGGGTGCCCAAAAGCATTCTTCCATCAAGCGAATCCTAAAACTCTCTCCATAATCTCAGAGAGCAATATATAAAGATGCTTGTGCCCATTTTCACCTTTCCATATCCTCCTTTAGTGCATGCTAATTTGCTCCCCAAAAGAGGCCTAAATCAAGATTTTTTCTTTCATGCAAAAACTTAAATGGGAGCTTTTAGGAAGCTCCTAATCCACTCCTAATGTGGATTTTTTTTGGATTTTTTTCTTCTCCAAGGTAATTCATACATCATACTTCATGTGTGTATGCACTTATCCATAGGAGCTTCTTAAATAGTCATTTTTCTTTCTCCCAAAATTGGAGTTCAACTAAAACTAACACTTGAAACTCCGAAAAGTGCGGGAAGGGGGTTTTTGAGGAAGTAAAATTCCTCCTCAACTTATCATTTGAATGAATTCGATGATTCCATTGCCAAGTCCATATAAGATACTCTCAGTATATATAAATTTTCCCATCCATCCATAGCTACTGCACCTCTTTTTCCCTCTTCCAAAATGGGAATTTCTTAGATTCAGGTGCTGTAATTTTTTCTCGAACTGTGATGGAAGGGGGATCTTGTGGAGCTTCAAAATCCCATCATAATGAGATATATTTTGGATTTCTTGGTCTTATATGGAATTCCATACATCATACTATATGTATGCATAATTTTTTATAAATCTATGAGAAATCCCTCTTGTTTTCCCTTTCCCAATATGACTACTTCTCAAACTCGCACATGTAACTTATGTAAAAATCATGAACAGGGCTACTTTTGAGATACCTAAAAGCCTCTGCTTCCATGCTTTGAGGGATTCCTCAACTTTTCATGGGAGTACACATCTCATACTCCCCAACACATGATTTTTCTTTAAAAAAAACTTTGCTTAAAGCCCATTCCATCTTTTTCTCAAGATGGAGTGTTCCTATAATGAACTCATGAAAATTCAATAAGAAATTGAGATTTAGATAGACTTGTAGATATGTGATATGTCCATAACCTTCTTCTTTTGATGATCAGGAGTGATGTTGCTTTGAGATCTTCAATGATGACTTGTTCCTACTTCATCATGGGCAAGCCTTGTTCCTCATAGCTGAAGTGGAAGTCTCATCAGTTTGTTATCCGAGACATACTGGGTTCTAGATTTGTTCTTCAATCTCTACTTCTTGTGAAAGCATCTCTTCTCTGACTAGACTTGAAGAGGATCTCTTCTATAATATGTAATTCTTATGTGAGCATCTTTACACACATCTCTGATGTGCAAATCTTCTGTTTCGCAATAATAGTATCTGACAAAAGATTATTATACACCTAAGAGGCGTGGTAGCTTGGGTAGAGCATCTGCCTCTCATGCTGTTGGTGAGGGTTCAAATCCTTTTGTAGCGAAGTTGCATGGTCACCGTCCCCTGCATCTCTGATACCAGTATTATATGGCGCCTTCGTTTTGCTTTTGCTCACCTTCAAAATCCAACACCATTGCCGAATCCTACCCGATCTATACAATTCCTCAGAGATGAATGTTTATCTTTTCCACCCAACCACCGAGCTTCCTTTCTACATAATGAGTTACTCTTGAAGTCTCACATGAGAGTTCTAATAGACTCTTCTCTCAAGTCCTCTACCAAGTAGGGGCAAGATGCCTCAAATGATACCATGTCGCATATGTACCATCTCACTAAGAAGTGGTACATCCTTGATGTGAAAGTGCATGCATGTGTGAAATTGAATGCCTTGTATACATTGTCTGTGATTATCCACAGATTCAAGCACAAGCACTGACACTTGGTCACTTTATGTTTTTGGGATCAACTAACATTATAGGCAAACAAAATTCACAAAGCACACTTGGGCACAACATGAGACCACGTATGAGAGTGAGTAAGAGAAGTCATGTGCCCACGAGGGCAAGTGTAAAATCATCACACACAAAACCTAGAGACCTATTGGATACACTTAGTGATTTGGAAAGTGAAGACAAAAATCATATTTATATCGATAGGCATGCATATGCATTATCTACATGAGGAGCTAGTATTCCAATCTAATATTGAAGGGGAACATGAAATCCCTCTTGTATATTTACGAGTAAATGAGCGTGAAACTCATGAATTCAAGGATTCATGGGCTTACACCATTGTAAATATAAAAGGTAATGCCAAGCTTCTACTTGTACACACACCTGCTATAAAATTAGTTAATGATGCCTACACGGATAGAAAAAATTATTTGTATATCTTTAGTGAACACCTTGATAAACTTAATGAGATTGGGTTTGAGGTTTTCAAAGCATAAAGTCATGAATTAGGAGAACATACAAATAAACTAAAAAGGAAAGACACCATCCTGAATCCCAAGATGAGGATGAACTCAAGCAAATGTACGTTTTGATAACCTTGTTCTTTGCAAAAATCGGACATGGTGGGAAGGCGAGCAAGGCATACACTCTATGCATACCGAAGGAAGCACTTCGGCCCTTTGCACTACTGAAAAGAGTTTGTTCCAAGAGTACAAACTAAAGTTCATATTCTTTAGCAAGAGTGTGAACCACTAGATTAAGAGATTGAATCATGGTGCCGAATGCAAGGCCTTGTAGTGAAGTCCTATGTGCATACTCTAAGTGCATTCAACTTCTAGTGGTGGAAGTGCGGGAAAATGGCTACATATGCCTTGGGTGGATCTTCCTACTTCATGGCAAATGCAGATGGAATGAGTCAACTTATGAGCGATAAGCTGGACAAGAACAACTTCCATGCTTGGAGATTCAAAATGAAGCATTTGTTGATGAGAAAAGGCTATTGGAAGCACATCGAAGGAAAGAATGAAAATGCTCCATAGTTACTAGAGAGGAATCAGACTGCGGATGAGTTAAGAGTATATGAGGAATTGAATCAAGGAGCACAAAGGGTAATGTATTGGCTATCGATTAGCATACACAATAGCATGATTGGACACATACAGGATGCCAAGACTTTAAAAGAGGCTTGGAACAATTTTCTCACTTTATATGAGACCAATACAAAGGCACGCAAATTGCAACTCAAGAATGAGCTGCATACATTGGAGAAAAAGGGCTTGTTGGTAAGTGACTACACCTTGAAAATCAAAAGCATATGTGAGTCACTTGCATCCATTGGCATGAATGTAGATGATGATGATGATTAAGTGGAAGTGTGCCTTCGTGGTTTAGGAGTTGAATATAAGGAGTTCAAAACTTCTATACAGACTAGAGAAAATATTCTGAATTTTGCTGATATGGTGTCCATGCTGATAATTGAAGAAAAGAACCTTGTTGAGGACTCCAACTCTCGAGGAAAATCTAGTTCTGAGTAGGTATTCTACTCTAGCAAAGGAAGAGGCAGAGGTAGAGGTTTCGGAAGTGGAAGGGGAAACAATAATCAAGACCAAGGTCAACATCAGAATCATGTAAGAGATAGAGAACAACTTCGAGGCACGTGGATCCAAAGAGGCCGTAAAAATTTCCAAAGAAATGAATGAGGTAATGACAATAAAGGATGCTAGAATTGTGGTAAATCTGGACACTTTGAACATGATTACAGGTTGAAGAATCAAAATAACAGAAGACAACAAAACAACTATGCATCCACAAGTGCAAATGATTATGAGAAGTTGTTCATGGTTCAACATCATATGATGAATATGATGTCTGCTGATGTTTCAAAAAGAAATGGTAATGTCTAATATGTTGATTCAAGTGCTTCAAGTCACATGACCAGTCATGTAGAATGGTTTAGTAGTTTGCAAAAATTGCTAGTTCCTAGATATGTTGAAATAGGTGATGACACATCACACCCTATTGAGCATACAAGAAACATAGCATTGTCTATGGAGGAAGGAAGGTAAAACATCTTGTTGATGTGTTGCATGTTCCAAATATAACAAAGGATCTAGTTTCTATTGGACAAATGGTTGACCAAGGATTACAAGTCAGGCTCAATGCTCATGGCTTATATGTAGAAGAGTACAAACAAGATGGAAGATCGATTGCTAAAGGAAACAAAGTGGGTAGGATGTTCACCTTAAATGTGAAAATTCTTGAAATGAATGCAGCCATGTTTGTGATGTTCACCTTAAACGTGACAATTCTTGAAATTGATGCAGCCAAAGGAGATTTTCAATGGACCACCAAATTTCAAAGTTGCAAAAATGTAAAAGGTATGTGTAGCATGTCTTTGGTAAACATTCAAGAGCATCATTTCCCCATGACAAGCATGCTAGTGATGTTGGGAAAGATGGATGGACACTTCAGGAAATGAGTTGGTACTACTAATTCCTACTTTGTACCTTCCCTCTCTAGCTTCAGAGTTGCATTGTAGGCCTTTTTATCTTTCCAATGACACTAGATAAGTGCCTATGTGATTTCGAGACGATGCTTCAAACAATTTGATCAAAACGGATAAGTTTGCAACTATCTAGTGACCAAAAAGTTGCTATTTTGGTCTTGACACCTGCTAGATGTTTTGCTCAGTACTCACAGTACAATAGCAATTAGAAAAATTCCTTTTGAGGGTAAAATGATTAGCTTAGAGAGCAAATGATTCCAAGTGTAATCACTTAAAATGATAGACTACATAATGAGCAATGTCTTTAGAAAGTAGAAGCTTACCCCCGATATTTTAGGAACTCTACAAAGTATGACCAATGACCACTTCAAGACGATTTTCTCCCAATTGGCTGAATGAAACTTTTTCAGCTTTTGATAGCTTGTAACAGACCTTGAGTTGGTTCCAACAAGCTATAGATCTTTGAGATGGAGAAATGACTACGATATAAGCAATCAAAGTATACTATTTTGAGTGAACATAGCAGAGATGGAGATAGATGTAATCAACAATGTAATGTATTATGTAACAGTGTTATACATGATCATTGGCATGAATATGATGCCCAATGATGTTGATAGGAGTAGGCCATAGTGTAAGCCTCTCAACTACATCAAATGATCAACAATATGCTCAATAAATGGAGGCTCTTTGGCCGTGAGTTTACAAGTCTCTTTTATAGAGAGATTATTCAAGTTTGAATTTTGAAATTCAAATGGATGCTCTACCTAAAAGTAATCCTCTATGTTAGGAGTGACTTTAACAAGCAAGATTTGTATCTTTTAGATCCCCAACCTCCAAGAGATATGTGGACTTACAATATTCCTTCAAGTCAAAAAGACTTTTACAAAAGCTAATGCTAAAAGGTATAAGCAAGAGGTCATATGGTTCTTCAGTTGTTTGCACATAACTCTTCCAATGCCTAGCCAAGTGTGAAGGCTTGGCATTTGCTCCAACAGTTCCCCCTCAAGCCAAACATCTTGGCTTGGTCTCCTTCATCAATTCCCTTGAATGTCCTGCAATCCAATCATAGCTTTAAACCTGCAAAGTTTAGTACCATCAAGTGTTTTGGTCAATAAATTTGCACATTGCATATTAGTGGACACATATTCTAGTTGAATTTCCTTGCTCAATAGCTTCTCTCTCACATAACGATAGTGAAATTCTATATGCTTCGTTCTTGGATGATAGATAGGATTCACTGCAAGATGTAAAGAACTAGTATTATCTCCAAAAATAATTGGTGAGTTAGAATGTAGCCCCAAATCTGAATATAGCAATTTGATCCATATGGCTTCTTGAGTAGCATTGGCTAATCCTCTATATTCAGCCTTAGTTGAAGATAAAGCAACACTAGGTTGCTTCTTGGAAGACCATGAAATGGTCTTATCGCCTGCAAAAGAGAGATAACATGAGGTACTCCTCCTATCATCCCTACAACCTACCAAATCTGCATCTGAGTATAGCTTGATGTCCGAATCTGAAGTATATGGAAATTATAAACCTTGATTTTGAGTACCCTTAAGATACTTCAAAATCCTCTTGGCAGCTTCCAAGTGAGGTGCTCTAGGATTGTGCATAAATTGGCTTAAGAAACTTACTCCATAAGCAATATCAATCCTTGTCAATGTGGCATATTTTAGGCTTCCTACTATGCCTACAATGTCTTCACACAAATCACCTTCATGAGCACTTAAAGTTTGGTTTACCTCCATAGGAATGCTAGTTATATTGGCATTCTCCAAGTGGAACTTCTTCAACATTTCCTGCACATACTTTCTTTGAGTGGTGTAAATTCTGGAATGTGTATAGACTAATTCAAGTCCAAGAAAATATTTTAGTGATCCTAGGTCATTGATTTTGAACTCCTGCATCATTAGGTGCTTGATCTATTTGATGCCATTGACATCACTACCTGTAAGTATGATATCATCAACATACACACATAGGTATATCACCTTTGAATTACTTCTCTTGACAAATAGAGAAGTATCTACTTTGCTCATGATGAATCCTTGATCTTGAAGGTATGTAGTCAACCTATGATTCCATGCCATAGGTGCCTGCTTTAATCCATAAAGAGATTTGTTTAGTTTGCATACATAATTTACCTTGCTTGGGTCTTCATAGCCAGGAGGTTGAGCCATGTAAACCTCCTCTGAAATCCAGCCATTAAGAAAACCATTTTTTACATCCACTTGGTACATATTCCGATTGTAGCCACACTTACCAATACCCTGATGGTTGGCATTTTGGCCACAAGTGAGAAAGTCTCTTCATAATCAACTCGTTGGGTTTGTGCAAAACCCTTAGCCACAATTCTAGCTTTATACCTGTTTATAGAACCATCTAAATTTCTCTTGATTTTGTAAATGCATCTAGAACCAATTACCTTCATTGATTCCTTCTTTGGCACTAGCTCCCAAGTATCATTCTCCTTGAGTGCTTCTATTTCTTCATCAATAGCTTCTTTCTATTCTGCCTTGGTCTTTGCCTCTTCATATGAGGTAGGTTCCTCACATGATAAATCCTTAGCAAGATAAATAGAGTGCTTAGTAACTAAAGAAGTGTCATACCCATATCTGATTGGCTTCTTGCTCTCCCTTTGTGATCTTCTTATAGCTTGGTTGGATGATTCAGGTATATCTTCCAACCTCTTCATCTTGACCTTGCCCTTTGATTTCCATGCCTTGAATTATTCTAGGTTGATGATGTCCTCATCATCTGATTTGATGTCTTCAATTTGGCTTGGCTCCTCCTTGGTGAGGCTTGGAAACTCCTCTTCCAAGTCATATGGGAAACTTAACCTTCCTACATTCACTTTCAAACCAAGAATCATTCTCATCAAACACCTCTATTGACCATAAATCCTTTGTTGGATGGATTATAGAACATGTAACCTTTCTGGTTTAAACCATACCCTATGAAGATGCACTTCTCTACCTTAGGGTCTAGCTTACCTCTTATTTGAAATGGGATATGCACATAAGCAACACATCCAAAGATTCTGCAATGATCAAGTGATAGCCTCCTACCATGCGATGCTTCATATGGGGTCATCCCATCAAGTGACTTGGATGGCAACCTTTTAATAAGATAAGTGGCAGTAGATACACTCTCTGCCCACAAATAATTAGGTAACCTTTTATTATTTAGCATTGCCCTAGTTGTTTCAACAATCAACTTATTTCTTCTCTCTACCACCCCATTTTGCTCAGGGGTATACCTTGTTGTGATTTCCCTTTTGATTCCTCTATCCTACAAGAATGCATCAAATTCATTTGAGAAGTACTCACCTCCTCCATCTTGCCTTAGTCTTTTTAGGCTTCTTCCTGTTTGATTTTCCACAAGTGGCAGATACTTCTTAAAGCAACTGAACACTTCATCTTCGTGCTTCATAAAATACAAGATAGTCCACCTACTGAAATCATCAATGAAAGACACATAACACCTTGAGCGCAAAATTGAAGGATCCTTGCTTGGTCCCCACACATTTGTGTGAACAAGCTCCAAGTAATCCTCATGCATATATCCTTTCTTTGAGAAGGGTAACCTGTGAGATTTACCAAACTGACATGCACCACATTTATAAATCATGTGTTGCTTGGATACATTAGGTATCCCAAGCACACATTGATATCTACATATTTGCTTTAAGGTTCTCTCACCAATATGCCCTAATCTTTTATGCCAGATCTCAAGCTCTAATAATGTTTGATCCTTGTAATTGTAAAGTGCAATATTCTTTGTATCTTCAAGTTTAAATGTAAATAATCTACCTATCTTTTCTCCCTTGGCAATTCTCTTGAATCCATATTGGGGATCCTCCAAAAATGCTCCATATTTGTTGAACCTAACCTGCAAACCCTCTTCCACAATCTGTCCAACACAGCTTTAAGCACATTGGCAGCCAGAGACTGAGAGGCTTCTTCTAAGATACTGTATGCGTCATGCATGCGTTCATTACCTATAGCAGTCATCGCATCTCTTTTATCAATGAGTTCCTGCTTCAGCGTGGTTATGTCTGTATCCTTTTGACACAGTAAAGCATCTTTCTGTGCAAGCTGATCTTGAAGTTGCTGAATCTATAAGTGCAGGGCATGATTTTTTGCTTTCACCGCATTAGTTTCTTCTTGCAATGGCGCAATATCGGCCTCTAGTGTTGGGGATGTAAGGATCATGTGACCTTACCCCCATATTCATATATATACATCATATATAGAGCATTGCCTCAAGAGAGATCATTATGTGGGTTTCGAGGCTCCCACGCATATCCGCGCGTCTCTCCTCTCTTCTCTCTCCCTCCATCTCCTCCTTCCTCCTCTTGTTTTGCACACCAAAACCCTTCATTGGTATTAGAGCATGCTGAAGGCTGGTGTGCAAGAAGCTTCAATGGAAGCTTAGGTGAGAAGAGGTAGAAGTGCAGGTCGGCATCTCTCAACAGTAGTTCAGTATTTCAGCTGTAACTTGAGATAGGAAGCTCGGATTGATTCGTTTTAAAGTTCTATGCGTAGCTAACACAGAGGACAACAACTTCATAGAAGGGCGCAGAACCTGGTTCGAACTTCTAAAGTGCCGAAAATTCGAAAAACGCAGAATACTATAGAAAGCGAATCTATATTCACTAGGACAGCAGGTCGGTTTTCTTGTCATAACTTGCGTTCTACAGCTCGGAATTCGATTATTCAACTTGCTGTGCGTAGCTTGAAAAAATAGTTACAATTTTGTAGAAGAAGTCAAATCCAGATTCTGAGTTTTAGGTTGCCGAAATTGCAGAATACAGAGCAGTACTGTTGCAAGTGAAAGTGAAATTGACAACAGGTGCTTGTTTTGAGCATATCTTGAGCTACGCACCTCCGATTGAAGTGTTCTTTATCTCGTTACGTAGCCAAGAGTTAGATCTTGAAGTTTGCTGAAGGCCAAAAGTTCAGATTCAGAGGCTATCACTTCTGAAACAGCAAAACACAGAGCAGCACATTTATGCTATAAGAACCCTAATTGCACTTGGAGGTTGAATTTGCTTTGGAACTTCTTCGAGAGAGAATTTATGGTGTGCAAGCTCTTATTTTCAGAGCTTCAAAGCATTGTACATGTATGATCATTGTGGTAGCTCCTCCATATGAGAGTAGAGCATGATCTTGTCATGCATTTGGCATGTAAGATGACATTGTGGTATACTCTTTTTTTTGAGGTTTATGTCATCATGAGTTTGATCATGGATGTATAGTGGCATTGTGGTCTATCGCTTGCTTATGCCACTTGGTTATGGATTTACTTATTGATTGCACGTCATTTTGTGAGAGTTGCTTGTGGATCTTAGTTGGTACTTGTATCTTTTGTTTTCTTTGCAGGTACATGATCCAGATTGGAGCCTTAGTTATACGTTTATTTGTCACCGTTATTAGCATTTGGTCACTGATTGATATGTATTTGCCAGTGTGATTCTTGGCATATGTGGATGGTGATTCCCACATGGTTATTTTGGTTCTAGAGTCCATTTTACAGAGGAGATGCTGCCGAAATTTCACCAGCTTTTATGCTAGAAAGGAGCTCTAGTGGATCTTGAAGCTTGTGTGATAGCTTTGGATCATTGTTTATCTCCATTCATTTGGACTTGGTCACAAGTTATTTGTGATAGGTTGGACCATCTTACAGGATTAATTCTTGAGTGGGAGATACATCATCATTATATTGGCATGTATTGCTATTAGTTTTTGGCATATGTAGTTGCCATTGTCTTTGGTTGGATCAGTGACAGGTGATGACAGATTAATCATTATTCTTTTGCTATTGGTTATCTTGTTTGATTGCTCAGTTTACAGGGGATATTCTGTCGAAATTTTCCCACGATTCTTTCACATCTATTTGGTCACTTTGGAGACTTGGTGAGCAGGCTTATGCTCATGGTTTTATGTGCATGCTAGATGCATGGTTATGTGACAGGTGGTTCACATGGTTTTCTTCTCCAGTGAGAGATATATGATGTGAGTTATGCATATGGATATGCAGATGTGATCCTATTCAGGATAGAGTATTGCTTTTAGTCTCTTATTACATTACTAGTCTCTTGGATTGCCAGCATGGTGTCTTCTCGATTCGATGGGACTGACTTTCCGAGATGGAAAGCTCAGATGTAGCATACATTGGTTCGTGCAGGGTTACACATGTATATGCATAGAGATGCACAGAGGCCTCGTGACATGCCCGATCACGTATGGATGGATATGGATGCATTGGCCAGCTCCACTATTCGATTACAGCTTGTGGATTCTATATATGAGTCTGTTATGTATGAGGAGACGAGTAGTGCATTATGGCAGAGACTACATGATATGTATGCAAGTCCGTTGACTGATGTGAGATATAGATCACATCTACGACTTTGGTTGGCACTGTGGCCGTGATGGCCATACTCGACGACGTTGCTTCAGGCGGATGCGACGACGACGTCAGAGATATGCACGTGATGCAGGTCAGGTAGTGGTTTCAGGAGAGTCTATGGTGGTTGATTATGCTAGTGATGGTGATATCACTTTCTCCTATGGTTCATCTCAGGATTCCTCTTGTTCATTGGATAGCACACACATGGCTTGGTTGCTTGATGCATTAGCCATTTTTCATGTTACTCCACATCGTGAGTGGTTTTGTCGATTCTCAGGTGAGAGTCGTGGATGTGTGCACATGCTTGATGGTATGGCATATGACATTGAGGGTGCAGGAGATGTATGCATCATGCTACCTAGTGAGTTGCAGAATTTTCCGGTGAGTAAGATCGGCTGCAAAATGTCCACCGGAGGGTATTGAATGTGCCATAGAAATAACCAAGTCTGCTTCATGTGGTGGGATACAATGAAGTAAGACACCAGTATGATCCAGGTAGTACAGCTGACCTACACTCAACCGGAATCTGCGACTATAAACTACAGTTTTCCGCCGCAGAGCAGGAGGAGTATGGGGAGGAAGACACCCGTCAGTTAGGAAAGTTAGTAACGTATCATAGTAGGTAGGGTCTGTAGATTCGGCACGAGCTGGCTCAGTAGCGTAAATTGCTGGTGTAGTATCATCAACCCCCACTGGAGGTTCACCGAAATCCAACCGAGATAGAAAATCTGCCAGGGCATGTGCTGTGCCGGGTTGATGAATCACTTCATAGTCGAATTCCTGTAATAATAAAACCCAGCGAGCCAAGCGACCACCTAAATGTTGCTGCCGGACCAGATACACAAGCGCGGCATGATCCACGTGGAAGGTGAATTTTCGGCCCAACAAATAATGCCCGAATTTCTTCACAGAGTACACCAACCCGAGACATTCTCTTTCGGTCACTGAATAGTTCCGTTCAGTAGGAGCTAGTCGGTCACTTGCATAATAGACAGGCCGAAACCACTTGTCAGTTTGCTGCATTAAAACGCTTCCAATAGCTATGTCTGATGCATCGACAAAGACATGGACGGGCG
Source organism: Ceratopteris richardii (assembly GCA_020310875.1). NCBI lineage: Eukaryota > Viridiplantae > Streptophyta > Polypodiopsida > Polypodiales > Pteridaceae > Ceratopteris > Ceratopteris richardii. The sequence goes on from CM035431.1 coordinate 94,082,718, forward strand.
TTCCCAATCACGGGGTTGCAAAATTGGAGCCTGCGTTAATAATCCCTTTAAACGATCAAATGCAATTTGGCATTCTGAAGTCCATTCGAACTGTCGTGGAGTTACTAGTCATTAGCTGATTTAGTGGTGTTGCTAAATGAGCTAACCACCGCAAATGTCTACCATGCCACCGGATCTGACCCAGGAAGCGCATAACTTCTTTCGGTGTGGTGGGGACTGGTGCCTACAACACAGCTGCAACCTTATCCGGTTCAACTTGGATGCCTTGCTCAGAGATAATATGGCCAAGGAGTTTGCCACAAGAGACCGCAAAAACAGATTTTGTCGGATTCAAGCATAACTAGTATTTGTGAAGAGAGATAGTGGATGCAATCCAAAGATGAATAGGTGCTGCTACAACCAGCTTCACACCAGCCAACTGAGACTTCAGAGTTGATTAGTAGACCCTTTAAGCTTCCTAAATCCACCAAAATATCAGCCAAGTACTTTGGAACATGTATCCCAAAAGTTTAAGTCAAGACAGACTAGTTGCGAAATGACTAGCTCCCAAAACTTGCTATTTTTTGACATACACCTGCTGGAAAAAATGAACAGTGCTCTCAACCTGGTAGGAATTAAAAACATTCCTTTTGGGCATAGCAAATAGACTTAGCAAGCTTCCCAATCCAAGTTAAAACACTTCAAATGATGGACTGAGCACTGAGAACAAGATTTATCAATTTCTAGAACATGCCCACCATTCTCGGGGCTCTGTAGAGATAGACCAATGAGCAGTAAAATGCAGATATCTCCAAAAATATAAATTCAATGACCTTGAAAATTAATATGCAAAAACTAAACAGTAAGAGCTATCCAACGCATGTTAAATTACTGAACAAGAATTAGTACAACTCGAGATATGACCTTCTGAAGGTACTGCTCTGAGTGAGTATAGCAGAGAACAAAACAGAGAAGTGAATGATGATAAATGTATAAATTCATATATGATTACAACCACATTGGCAATGAATCTTTGCACAATGGGAGTAGAATGATAGAGCTATGGAGTAAGCTCTTCAATCTCTACAATATGACATGAAGTGGTCACGTACAAGGCTTGCTAATCGCCTCTTCCTTCTTGCTCCTTTTATAGCTATTCTTGGAGGGAGTTTTGAATTCGAATTCGAATGGCTCCACCTAAAAGTGATCCTCAAAGTTAGGAGATATTCCCTTAGCTCAAAAAGTCGTGGGTTTTGGTAGTTAGAGCCACGAAATTGCTTTTACGTCATGCATGAGGTAAGCCATCCTTTTCCTTTTTCTTTTTTCAATTACAAGAGATAAAAATGAACTCTTTTACAAGAGGTGTTCACATGACTCCCCCTCAAGCCTAACATGCTTGGCCTTCAAATAAGTCTTCAATTTTCCTTGATTTCCTGCAAGCCAATCATCAACTTGAATCTACTTAACTTCGTACCATCAAGAGCTTTCGTCAACATGTCTGCACATTGCATATCTGTAGAGATATAGGATAGTTGAATATCCTTGCTCAATAGCTTCTCCCTTACATAATGGTAGTGGACTTCAATATGCTTGGTTCTAGCATGGTATACCGGGTTAGCTGCTAGATGTAGTGAGCTTGTGTTGTCACCAAAAATATGAGGTGTTGAAGAATGAAGTCCAAGATCTGTGTACAAAGACTTTAACCACATGATTTCTTGAGTTGCATTAGCCAAACCTCTATATTCTGCTTTAGTAGAAGATAATGCCATGGTTGGTTGCTTCTTCGATGAACAAGAAATGATTTTTGAACCTGCAAATGATATATACCCTGATGTGCTTCTTCTATCATCTTTAGATCCGGCCCAATCTGCATCTGAGTAGACCTTTAACTCAATATCTGAAGTATATGAATAGAACAAAACTTCATTCATGGTCCCCTTTAGGTACTTGAGGACTCTCTTGGCCGCTTCCATATGTGGTCTTCTCGGCTTATGCATAAACTGACTCAATATGCTAACACTATAGCATATATCCACCCTTGTGAGTGTTGCATAGTTCAAACTTCCAACCAAGCTTTGATAGCTTGTGATGTCTTCAATTGGCTCTCCTTCATAAGCACTAAGCTTATGATTTTGCTCCATAGGTGTACCTGCACACTTGGTATTTTCCATCTTGAACTTGACGAGCATGTCATGCACATACTTCCTTTGTGTGATGTATATACCTGAATCTGTGTAGATCAACTCCAATCCAAGAAAATAAGTGAGTGGTCCGAGGTCACTTATTTTGAACTCCTCCTTCATTTGACTCTTTACCTGTTTGATTCCTTCAAGATCATTGCCTGTGATAATAATATCATCAACATACACACATAAATAGATCACTTTAGATCCATTCCTCTTTATGAACAAAGAGGTATCCGCCTTGCTAGCTTTGAATCCTTGGTCCTGCAAATAAGTCACCAATCTGAAATTCCAAGCTCTTGGAGCTTGCTTCAATCCATACAAAGCTCTCTTTAGTTTGCATACATAGTTAGGATGATGTGCATCCTCATATCCAGGAGGTTGTGCCATATACACTTCCTCAGAAATCCATCCATTCAAGAAAGCATTCTTTACATCAAGTTGATAAAGATTCCAATTTCTAGATGCAGCAAGACTAATGAGAACCCTAATTGTAGGCATTTTTGCAACAGGAGAGAAAGTCTCCTCATAATCAATACCATGGGTTTGAGCAAACCCTTTAGCAACTAACCTTGCTTTATGTCTATTTATACTTCCATCTGGATTCCTCTTGATTTTGTATATCCATCGAGATCCGATTATCTTCATAGATGGCTTGTTAGGTACAAGCTCCCAAGTGTCATTCTCCTTCAAGGCTTCCATTTCTTCATCCATTGCATCTCTCCAAGCTTTCTTGCTTTGTGCTTCTTCAAATGTGGTAGGTTCTTCATTGGTTGAATCTTTTGCAATGTAGATTGAGTGCTTGGTGACCAAAGAAGTATCATAACCAAACCTCTCTGGTTTCTTCTTCTCCCTTGAAGACCTTCTAAGTGGTTGGTGTGAGCTCTCGGGTCCATATGTAGCATCCTGCATCTTTGCTTTTCCTTTGTTCTTCCATAGCTTTAGTCTTTCCAAGTCTTCTAGGTAAATCTCCGAATCACTTTCTTCAATCTGCTTTGGCTCCTTTGGTTGAAGTGATGGAAAATCTTCATCCAAGTCATAAGGCAGCTTCACTTTCCTGTCATCATCAAACCATGATTTGTTTTCATCAAAAATTACATCTCTACTCATAGAAAATCCTTTATTGGTTGGATTGTACAATCTATATCCTTTTTGGTTTTGATCATAACCAATGAATACACACTTCTCTGCCTTGGGATCCAATTTCCCTCTTACTTGAGAAGGAATGTGAGCATAGGCTAAGCATCCAAAGATTTTGCAATGCTCTAGACTAAGTCTTCTTCCATTCCACACTTCATATGGAGTGGTTCCATCTAGTGACTTAGATGGAAGTCTATTTATGAGATATGTGGTTGTAGACACAGCCTCTGCCCATAGGTAGTTTGGCAATCCCTTTTCGTTGAGCATGGACCTTGCTGCTTCGACAATAGCTCTGTTCCTCCTCTCTACTACACCATTGAGTTCGGGTGTATACCTTGTAGTGACTTCCCTTTTAATGCCTCTTTCATGCAAGAAGGCATCAAATTCAGAAGAGAAGTATTCTCCTCCACCATCTGATCTGAGTCGTTTCAAAATCCTACCTGTTTGGTTTTCAACAAGAGCAATATACTTCTTAAAGCAATTAAACACTTCATCCTTGTGCTTCATGAAAAACAGAATGGTCCACCTGCTACAATCATCTATGAAAGACACATAATATCTTGAGCCTGATATAGATGGCACCTTACTTGGACCCCACACATCCGTGTGCACTAGATCCAAAGGATTTTGATACATATATCCTTTCTTATTGAAAGGTTGTCTATGAGCCTTGCCGAGTTGACAAGCTTCACACTTATAAATCATGTGTTGCCTTGTGATATTAGGCAAACCAAGTACACTTTGGTCCCTGCAAATCTGTTTGAGTGTCCTCTCACCAATGTGAGCAAGCCTTTTGTGCCATATCTCCGACTCTGTTAGAGTTTGAGATCCATAGCTAAACAAAGCTATGTTCTTTGTATCTTCCACTTCAAAAGTGAAAAGCCTTCCTGTCTTTTCTCCTTTGGCAATCCTTCAAAATCCTTGCCTTGGGTCTTCAACATATGCTCCAAATCGATTGAATCTAACCTGCAATCCTTTTTCAATGATCTGTCCAACACTTATTAAATTTTTGGTAATTGTAGGGACATACAAGACTTTGCTTAAGAGGTTCATATTCCCATCTGATGTCTTCACATTACCTATCTTCTCCACTGAGTGCTTTGTGTCATCTCCTATCTGCACTTCATGCTTGTTATGAGGATCTTCCAAATCAGAAAGTAAAGCCACATTTCCTGCTACATGGTTCGAGCATCCCGAATCAATGTAAAATATGTGATCATCATCCTTACCCTTCTTCGCTGATAGATTCATAATCAATAATGAATCTTCTTGACTTTGGTCCTCTGCATAGTTATTGTAATCTCTTCTTCCTCTATGGCAACTTTGATAGTTGTTGTTGTTGTTGTAATTGTTGTTGTAGTAGTTGTTGTTGTTGTAGCCTCCATTGTATCTACCTCTATTTGATCCATAGCTACCTCTATTGAATCCTCTTCCTCTTGAGTTCCTCGGGTTCCTGAAACATTCTTCAGTAGTATGGTTAGATAAGCCACATATGTTGCAAGGTTGAGATGATTGGAATCTCCCCCTGCCTTGCTTTCCACCTCTGCCTCTTCCTCTAGCTCTTCCTCTACCTGCAAAGTTTGCTTGGAAAGAGCTACCTTCATCTTCATTCTTCCTATTCTTTGACTTGTCCTTGACCTTAGCTTTATCAGAATATAAGGCAGAAGTTTGATTACCTCTTGAGGACTCACCACCTTTTCTAATCTTTGCTTCATGAGTGAAGAGTTGGCCCATGAGTGTGTTGAGGTCGGGTACATGCATATCCATGTATAAATCCATGGCTGTTGTGAATGACTCCCACTTGTCATCTGCTTTGATTCCATTCATGATTTGTCTTATGATTTGCTCCTCTTCAATTACCTCTCCAATGCTTCCAAGTTGGTCGGAAATCTCCTTCATCTTTGTGACATAATCAGTCACATTTTGCTTCGGGCTTTTCTTCATTGTTGTGAACTCCATCCACAATTGGTTCTTCCTTGCTCGAGTGTTGGAAGAGAAGAAAGAAGCAAGTGCATTCCAGGTCTCTCTTGATGTCTTGCATCCCTTGACATGAGGTAAAAGAAAATCAGAGATTGAGTTTAGAATATAGGACCTTGCAAGTGCATCCTTCGAACACCAATTCGAAACTCCTTCCACTTCTTCATGTGATGGTTGCCCTTTGTTCCTCATGGTTGGCATTGCTTCATCTCCGGATATGAATCCATATAGATTCCTCCCTTGAAGGTAAGCCTCCATCCTTAGAGACCATGCCGGGTAGTTTTTTCGATCCAACTTGTCAATTGTTAATGGAAATCCATCTCCCATGTTGCTTGACTATGCTCTGATACCACTGTGAAGAGAGATGGTGGATGCAATCCAAAGATGAGTAGGTGTTGCTACAACCAGCTTCACACCAGCCAACTGAGCCTTCAGAGTTGATTAGTAGACCCTTTAAGCTTCCTAAATCCACCAAAATATCAGCCAAGTACTTTGGAACATGTATCCCAGAAGTTTAAGTCAAGACATACTAGTTTCGAAATGACTAGCTCCCAAAACTTGCTAATTTTGGACATACACCTGCTGGAAAAAATGAACAGTGCTCTCAACCTGGTAGGAATTAGAACAATTCCTTTTGGGCATAGCAAATAGACTTAGCAAGCTTCCCAATATAAGTTAAAACACTTCAAATGATGGACTGAGCACTGAGAACAAGATTTATCAATTTCTGGAACATGCCCACCATTCTCGGGGCTCTGTAGAGATAGACCAGTGAGCAGTAAAATGCAGATATCTCCAAAACTATAAATTCAACGACCTTGAAAATTAATATGAAAAAACTAGACAGTAAGAGCTATCCAACGCATGTTAAATCACTGAAAAAGGATCAGTACAACTCGAGATATGACCTTCTGAAGGTACTGCTCTGAGTGAGTATAGCAGAGAACAAAACAAAGAAGTGAATGATGATAAAATGTATAAATTCATATATGATTACAACCACATTGGCAATGAATCTTTGCACAATGGGAGTAGAATGATAGAGCTATGGAGTAAGCTCTTCAATCTCTACAAAATGACATGAACTGGTCACATACAAGGCTTGCTAATCGCCTCTTCCTTCTTGCTCCTTTTATAGCTATTCTTGGAGGGAGTTTTGAATTCGAATTCGAATGGCTCCACCTAAAAGTGATCCTCAAAGTTAGGAGATATTCCCTCAGCTCAAAAAGTCGTGGGTTTTGGTAGTTAGAGCCACGAAATTGCTTTTACATCATGCATGAGGTAAGCCATCCTTTTCCTTTTTCTTTTTTCAATTACAAGAGATAAAAATGAACTCTTTTACAAGAGGTGTTCACATGACTACTCATGTGACTTACAAATGAGGATAATATCAAGCATATCAAGCATGTAGGCTTGGGCAAAATGCACCAACAATATTCGCGGCATTTTTGAAAGCAGCACCGTAAATCGTGATGAAAGTTGTTTTCGGTATGTCATGTTCTACCATTCGCACCTGGTTATAACGATTGTAGCCGTCCAAAAAGAAGTACATCTCATGCCCTGCCACTCTCTCTAGCATTGTGTTGAGAAAGGGGAGAGGAAATGGATCAGGTACCGTGGCCGCATTCAGTTTCCGGTAATCCATAAAGATACGCAGCTGTTTATTTTTCTTCGAAACAATCACGATTGGAGATATCCATTCAGCGTGCTCGATTGGGACAATGAATCCCACCTTCAGTAATTGATCAAGTTCTGCTTTGACCTGTGCTGCATAATTGGGGTTCATTCGGTAACTGGATTGTTTAATTGGCTTCACCTCTGGTTTGAGCACTATCCGATGTTGATAGATCTGCGGATCAAGACCTTTCATATCGCGATAGTCCCAAGCAAAAACATCAGAAAACTCACGCAGGAGTCGGATCAAATCTTCTTGAAATGCCTCAGACAATCCTGCCTTAATCTTAATAGGTCGCGGGTTAGCCTCATCACCCAAATTATATGTTACTAAATGGTCTTCCAGAACATAAAATTGTCGAGGTTTCACCAGATCGTCTGTTGACTGTAAAAGTTGATGTAGGGTGGCTCCATCCATAGCAACACTATCATCTGCATCCGCCTCTCCGATCACTGGAACAACCGTACATGCTGCCGGACTCCACGTGTCCGCTATTGATTGAAGATCTACAGTACCTAAGGAGATCAGATCTTTATTGTTCTTCAGAAACGCCTCTTCCTCATCGTCAAATAAGCCATCCAACATGTGGACCGGCTCCGCTACATATGGTCTGGCATGAAGCTCGCAGGGCTGGATGGCATCCAGTTTAACAACATATTTACGGTGATTATCTTTGAAAGTCAATTCCTGCGCTGACCAATCTTGTATAACTTTGTCTTGTTTCAACCATGGTCGACCGAAAAGGAGATTGTAGTCGAGGATGGATTCTAGTAGTTCTAAGACTACAAAAGTCATTTTGAATGTGGTACCCTGCAGAGTAATCGAGATATTCCATACTAATCCCACCAGATGGACACGGGTTGGTCTGCCATTCTTACAAAAAATTGGACGGGCTCGATTTGGATCCACCCCAATTTCTTGCAGAGAGCTTCAGTTGCTATATTCACACCCAAACCGCCATCAATTAGCACTTGAGTAATCTTTTGATTTTTATGCCATACGGTGATCAATGGGACTGAATGGTCCACCGTAGAATCAATTTCCGGTTGTATTGTTGCAGTCGCCAGAGTACCGAGAGATCCAGGACTGACCTGTTGTTGAAATTGCTGCCTAACTCCAAGCACCAATGCGAGCAACTGTCCCAACGGGAGTGTAATTGAAGCCTTAGATAGAATTTCCCATACCTGATCTGTTTGAATCGTACTCCTCACCGATTCGGAGGATGATTCTGCTGTTACTGGGTTAGGATTTTGTTCATTCGCTCTCGCCTTGGGCAGGGGAACCTGTGTCACCGAAATTGGATCGGGGAACACATTTGGCTCTTTAGCGGTCCATTGACTAGCCTTTGTATACATTTGCTGCTGCTCACGGATACCAGGTTCAAACACCTCAGCTGCTGGTTGCAACTGCTTACCTGATCTTGTTTGGACCACTCCTGCTTGTGATTCCACGGGTGAGATATAGACCATGTTGGTCATCGCGTTTTGACGCTCTTTCTTCCTTTTATCGTATTCTGCTACATCCTTGCAAAATCTTCGGATGTGACCAATCTCACCGCAAAAATGGCATTGCGGTGGTGGTAGAGAAGTACTCTCGCTGAGATACCCGCCTGCCATCGATTTGCATTGAAATTGGTATTCCGTTGATCCCGGTAATTTCTGTATCCTTGTGACTGATTGTTTTGCATCTGTGGTGGCACGTAATGGGTTGTGGACTGACGTGGTTCTTGTATAATAGCGTTGACAGCTGCTCATCCCTGCACTTTAGCATTATATGCATAATTTTCCGTTGAGTGTCTGGTTGTGTTGCAGATGGCACAATACATTTGGTTAAGGGCACATGTAGCACTGGTGTGCCTTGGATTTTTGCACCTGGTACAATACATCTGTTTACCCATATCATCTATAACATTCTTATTGGCTTTTAGCCACTCCAAGTCTTCAGTGAATCCTCCAACTTTATGCTCTAGTTGCAGGGCCATCGCAATAATAGCATCTAGTGTCATAGCCCCCACATAGTGGATGATCATGATTTGTCTTAGCTGTGGGGTCAAACCGTTAATGAACCACTGGGTTATAACATCATCCGGTAAATTAGCATGTGCCGGAGGCATTGTCTTAAATGAGTTCTAAACAAGGTGGCATATTCCTGAACAGTCTGGTGCGGCTTCTGTCGGTTGTTCTGCAAATAGTCGAAGACTTTGGCGGGATTCTTTTTCAACTGGAACCTCTGTAAAAACGCATCCCTTACCACATCATAGTTAACGAAATGGTTGATATCATACTTCGTTAACCACCTCGCTGCTTCATTGACTAATAATGCCTGAAATACGATGGCCTTGTACGCCGGATCGGATGGATGGTTCAGCACTGCATAGCTTATCTCAAAGGTTCGCACATGTGCATCAAGGTCATCACCTGGAAATTCACTGAACTTTGTGTAAGTCACCCCGGTTGGAACCGGTCGAAGTGGAGGTGGCTGTTGCTGTTGCTCCTGTTTGTTGTTGCTGTTGTTGCTGTTGTTGACCACTCATTGTGCTATTAGTGGTATCGTTGCTGGTTCCTGAGTTTTGGGGGGGTGTCCCTTGTCCTTCGAAATTTGTATTATCCGACTGCTCACCTTCCGGCTCGAAAATAGCGTTCAGTCTTTTACGTATTTCCAAATCAAATAGCCTATCCTTTGCTTTAGTATCAAACGTAGGCAAATTTTCCCCGAACAGCGATGTACACAATAAAGATCCACCAGGGAGTATCCACTATCACCGAAAAACTGTAAATTCCCACCAACTGGTACCGAACTTTCACCGAAACTTATCGAACTTTCACTGAAACAGGGTATACTTCCTCCGGCAACGATCTCTCTGGGTAACACAACTCTATCCTCGGAAAGGTTCAAATCCTAACCAAATGGTATCGCATCAATTGCGCACTGCATCCCTGTACACTCAAAAGTTACTGCACCTTCTTCAGAACGCACTGGAATTATACCGGAATCTACCAAAATCTCATCATTTATCACCGAACTGGTACCGGAATCTCCACTAATTGGCTCCGATTCTTCGGCAATTAGGCTTAATGGGCCTACTCTTCTGCCACCTAGGGGTGTCCCTAACAAATTTGGTACTGTCCAGGGATGTTGGTCTCTCTTGTACTTCAGATACGACTCGCCGGACCGAGTAACCAGCATATATCACCTCTGCACCACTTGCCTTACGTATTGCTCCTCTTTACTGATTATTCTTAATCCATTGCCATCTTCCCACAGACGGCGCCAGTGTTAAAAGTGCGCTTGCCGTCACAGACACTTTTAAGCTCTTTTCGGGTTCTTGGGGATGGTAGGGCTCTGATAAATCAGAGGCCCTGTATCTTATTTTCCCACTTAACTTATCAAGCAAGTAGTACGTTAATGTTCAGTATCGAATTCTCTATACAGATTTACTGTTCATACTCGTATTAAGCTTTTCACAGTATGTAACGCAGGAGTTACTAATTAACATCACATAGACTTATTATCAGCAACATACCATTACTGCGTAATCACCAATTTATTATAACTTAACAAGGTAAGAGTAACAATACTCAGAATTAAGGAATGCTGCACTACGGCGTCTCCACAGGCAACAAATCGCCCAGACAGATAGTCTGGCGATTCCGCTCCTTTTCCTACCCGAGCGCCACCGAAATTCCTTTTCATTAATTGATAAAAAGATACAACACTTCGCTACGACCTTTCGATGTGTGTGGTAATGAAAAATAGAAATTACATAATGCCAATCCGGTGACCTTACAGTTATATAATCCAAGCAATAAAATTTTATTGTTAGTAGAGATGTTGTTTTTGATGAAAACAAATCTTGGTTTGACGATTGTTGCTCTAGCACAATGGTAAGTACCACGTTAAGAAGCTTCACCTCCTTAATTGTCAATCCGTGGGAGAGGTAGGAGTGATATGAAGATCGTGAACGTGAGATGATGTGAGAGTGAAGGTGAGAAGCACAAAGATGCACACACACATACACACACACAATGAAGAGACAAGCAAGACACAATGGAAGGTGGGAAATTAGCTCTATTACTCAAGAATACTCTTACAAGCTCAAATTAGCTCTATGCTCACACTAACCAAAATGAACCAACCTCAAAAATGAGCTCTCTAGCTCTTTTTATAGTTTCTAGACTAGTTTTGATCGGTTTCACATCTAGTGACCGGCCTAGTTAAAAAATAGGTCCTAGAGGCTATTTGGAAGGGTAAACGATGTCTAAAAATAACGAAAATTGGTACGAGCATTCTACCTAAGCTCCTCAAGCTCGAGGACTCCTCGGCTTGCACAAAATGGAGCTATGGATTACAAAATGTGGTTTTCTATGATACATATGTTACAATTAGTGATAATAATCACTGTTGAATGTTTGGAGAATTAATAAGAAATATATTTGTTTGAAAAATTGATCCGCCTGGCTCCTTGCTCCTTCTTTACATGCTTCCGTGGCATCTGTGCCTCTGGCTGCTTCCAACACCCCCCTCCCTCTCGCTTCTGTCGTCCCTGACAGAACCTTGTTGTGAGGTCTGCCGAATGTAGTTCTGTAGGAGGTCTTGAGCGAGGGTGTGCTCTGATATACGAATGCCTCGGGCTAGATCAACCTCGAGTTTCTCCCAGTCGATAGGTTGCGGCTCGTCTGGTGGTGGGAGCTGATAATGTGTGGAGTACACCATTCGTTCACAGGCGAATAATTGCAATAAGTGTGTGGGTCTGCTTATAAATACCTCTGAATGGTACTCCCAAAAGCCGGTGGTGAACATTTCTTCGAATGTCTGCTTGTAACATGCCGGTAGATATTTGATCCTGCAGTGCCAGGCGTAACACACCCGTAGCGATGGCGTTGTGCTCATATCATAGACTAAATCAAAGTTGCCATGCTCAAAGCCCGGGGTGTTTACATGGGGAGCCTTGATGCGTCGGAAGACTTTAAAGACCATCTGCATCATGTCAAAGATTTTGATAGTCATGTGCGCGGCAATATCATCCATATGCTTTAACCTAGGGAGCCAGTGGCGGATCGTCGCCATCATGTAGCCTACTGTGGGTAACTCGATTGGTGGCCTGAAATAGGGATAGTTCAGCCAGTCTTGGCACTGCTTATTGTTCTGTAGCTTAATAGCGAAGGCAGTCCAAGAGCGGCGTCGTGGGACTGGTCCCCAACATGGATTAAATTTTAAGTGCAACGGTGCTTTCACCCATGTGCTCATCATCTCGGGATAGTTTTGCAATAAATCTCTGCGCCAGTCTGGTTGAAGGATTTCACCTCTCTGCGCCCTTGGTGGCAAGTCCTCTGGCTCGAATTGAGTGGCATGCGTTGGTTTCAGACCTGTTTCTTTCTCTATGGCTAACTGGTATTCTGCCATTAACATGAAGTATGGTTTATACTGAAGCTCATGCCCAGATATGTATCGACGCGGGGCCAATTGAGCAAAGAATGGTGACTGTAAAATTTTCTCTTCAATTATGGCCATGGCATGTAACTGTGCCTCTACTCTGGCCGAGTGTGTCGTTCCGAGTTCTTCCACTGTCTTCATCCACGCGGGGGTAGGTAATTCATAGGTCATCTGGCCTTCGGCCGTGACACGTCCGCCTGGGATGGGTATCGGTTCGTATGCCTCTTCAAATGTCTCCTCCACCGGGATAGTGACGGTTTCTTCCTCAGCTGGTAGCTCAGGTGGGGAGTCTGGCCTTGGTGGTGCTTCATAGACTACAATTCTAGATTCAAGATTTGTTACCTGGGCCCGGAGTGCGTTGAGTTCCTCTAAGATTTCAGGGGCAGGGTCCGCAGGCGCTGGTAATTCTGCTGCTACTTGTACTTGTTGTGTTGCTGGTTCTCTGAGCTGTAGCAGTTTGTGATCTTCCTTTAACTTTTGATGCTCTTCATTCATACGATCATAGTCCTCGAGCAATCGCACATGATCATCTAGCAACATCCGCATCGATTCAGATGGGATTGCCTTGAATCTGCTCGGACTTAAGGGTTGGTCTGGATGGTCCAAAGCCGCTTCCAAGTTCTCTCTATTCTGCTCTTGGAGTCTCTGGTTCTCCTCTTTTGCTGCGGCTAAGTGTCTTCTTAGTAAGCCCATATTTCTAGTGAGCGTTGCATTGCGGACGGTCTGGGCTCGAAGTAGGTTATCCAAATCCGCGGTGGCCTCTTTGGTTTTCTCCTCACTTTCTAGTTCTAATTTGTGATAGGCTTCTCGTAAATCTTGGTATCGTCTGTTCAGTGAGGCGTTCTCAATTGATAACGAATTAAGCTGCGTTTGTAGTTCATTCGTCGTCTTCTGCAGCTGTTGATAATTGGTGCCGAGTGATGCAAACTCATCGCGGACTTGCGTCATGCATGTGAACATGTGTTGAAATGCGGTGTCTATGGTGGGCGATAGTAGTAGTGAAGTGCTAAATGAGGATGCAGTGGGAGTAGATGCAGTGGGAATGGGAAATGGGGTTGGGACAGTGGAGGCAGTGGTGATTGTGGAAAATTGTGACGTGCCTAAATATGAGGGTGTTGTGAGTGGAGTGGGTGGTGGTGAGGTGGATGGTGATATGTCCATGCCATTGGACGTGTTTAGTGTTGTGACTGTGAAAAGTGGTGTGATTGTGGGTGGTTGTGTAGGTGTGAATACAGGATTTACAAATGTAGTGTAGTTTACAGGGGGAATGGTTAGAGCAGCTTGGTGAAACGAGAAAATAGGGGTTATGGTAGGTTGGGGAGGTGAGACTGGTGAGAAGGTTAGTGGGGTTAGGAAGGGGAATGGGGGTCTTAGAGGTGGGGGAAACGCTGGGAAGGATGAAGGGATGAAGGGGTTAACATATGGATGCGGAGGGTTGGGTGTGGGCATGGTGGTATGAATGGGTAAGGAAAAGGTTGTGGCTATGTTGCTTTGTACAGGTGTGGATGTGGGGGATGCAGGTGGGTTTGCGGGGGATACAGGATGGGTTGGTGAAAGATGAGGTGAGAGAGGAGTAGAAGGGGTGGATGTTATTTCGAGGATAGTAGTGGTCTGTACAAGGGTAGTACGGGGTGGGGAATCTACAAGGATGGGTTCTGCGGTCAATGAACTTTCGGGGACGAGGCGTGCCTCCCTGGCTTGGGCTGAAGATTGAGCTCCTGTTGGTACACGAATATACTCTCCGGGCTTTGAAAGTAGTCGCACTCGGCGAGGGTCAAACTGTGGTAGTTGCTTTCTTTGTAAAAACCTGAGTGCTTCATGGGAGCCTACTGATTTGACTAACTCTCTGAACCCTTTGATGTAGGCATCTTCGAATCCTCCGGAGATGAGTTCCTGTTCAATTAATGCCTGGCTCTCCTCTTCAGTTAACTTTTTCCGGGCCCAGACTTTCTCCATGGTGCGATATAATTTCTTTATGGCCAGCGTGTACGCTGCGGCTTCGAAAGTCTCATCTTCATATGTGCTGGTGTCGCCGTGTGCATCAGTTTGTTGACCTTGACCCTCTGTCTGTTCGTCATGTGAGCCCTGGCTGGCTTCATCGTCGCCTTCATCGTCGTCTGTTTCGGTTCTTTCTTCTTCAGAGCCCGACATAGCTTGTCCCTGTGGCAAATCTCGCAGCGTGGTAGGGTAGCTGGGACGCTCATATTCCTGGGAGAACAGCTGTGCTTCTGAATACTGGAATTCGTTTGAGAATGCATCAGGCATCTCAAAGTCAAATGTCGTGTTTATGGGGTCGGCCTCCATATGTGGGATCGGGAAAGAAAACGCTTCCGCACCAATAGTGGTGGGAGCTTCTGCTGTTGTGGTGGTGGGTTCTGAGGTGGCGGCTGCCTGAGGTGCAGCGGTACTAGTGGTGTCCTCCGTAACCACTGGTCTGGACAACCTTATGCGAATAGGTTGTACTGTGGGAGCCGCTTCTGTCTGTGGTCGCTCTGGAGAGGGTTGTGGTGATGGCGACTCTGGCACTTGAAGGCAAGGAATGGTGCCTCTCATGCGCTTACCTGCCCGTGTTCTACTAGTCTTTCTGGCTTTCTTCGTCGTTCCTTTGAATGCCTTCAACTCTTCTCCTGTTAATGCACGCTCGATGGGCAAGTCATAAGCTAAGCACATATAAACAATTCTGGTCAGCGCACAACATCCATTAAGCACTTTTTCGCGTTCCCATCTGTGTTGTGCCAGATACATTTGGTCTATGATCCAGCTCGCCAGATCAACTGTTTGAGGTCCCGTACATGCCAAATACAATCCAAACCAGATTCGTTTATGGGGCATGGTAAATCTGTCCTGAGCTGGAAATGCGAAATGTTGCATGCATATCCTTAGTGGCTTTGACAGCTCAGGTGTAATGGCCGAAATCTCCTCCCACTTAGTGACATCCCCACGTTTCATCGGTTCTAGAATTAATCTCTCTCGATCTGTGGGTGTGTGGGTTCCATGAATCTTGATGGCTGCTCTGATTAAATCCTTGGAGAGGTAGAACCTTTTATAAGGTGGATCATCCACTAAAGAAGGCAATATGAAGGTTCCTGGGATGTCCTTATTCTCTGATGCCAGCAAGGTAGTGATTAAGTAGTAGCACCTGTAAAAATCTGGTTTGGGCAGAGGATCACTGAAATACTCTGTGAAGCCTGCTCTGGCCCAAACATGAGTTAAATCCTGGGTGCTCTGTAGGGCTTCGAACTCTCTAGAGAAAAACTGGTATTTTCCCCATGTGCGGTCATCAAATGTCAGAGAGGATTCAAATATAAAGTCTGCGTCCGCAAGGGGTCCTGCAAGTCCCTGAAACCAATGAGAGTTCCGGTGTATCTTTTCGGTGTAGCCCATAGGTGGGTTATCGATAGGCATGGGCCCTGGAAATCCCTGAAATTCCGGCGGTGGAGCAGTCGGGTGGGATTCTGCTCGTAGCACATTGAGGGGCACAGCCGCAACACTGGGGCCTGCTCCTGATGTTCCTTCGTCGGTTTGCATGGTGGCTGATGCGCTAATAAGAAAGATCTGCTACAAAAGATTAACACATTAGCATGGAAATTAATTATGATCCCATTAAAGTGAGACCGCAATCCCTTTCCATAACTGATGCGTAACCCGTGTAGCCACGTGCTGTGATGTGATGGATGCAATGTTTTTTGCAGCACTAGTGCAGGTCTCTAGACACCTATACGTTTCAGATCATGCATACATTTCTTGATGAGATGAGATTACGAGTGATGTGTGATGATGGTGTGTGAATTTATACAAGGTTTAAAGGTTAGTAATTGAGTACAAGGTTGTATGTTAGTCGGGGGGTAGTTAGACAATGGGTTAGGGGAAGACGGTTGGACACACTTCGGTATCCATTTCCTAAGAGTCTTTGAGTGGGTGGTGGGTTTCTGCTGAGGGGCCAAAGGTAGTATCGGGTGTGGTGGTGTTGAGGGATGGAAGGATTTGTGAGGGGTATATATTACATGGCTTAAGGGTTGGGCTATGATACATGGTTTGGGTACCCAAATCTGCGTGGGTGTGGGTCTATGGGTAAGGTATTTCTTGGCGATCCACATTTGTCGAATGCTCGGACCTGTAGGAGAAGGTCGAGGGGATGGTGGATACTGATTCTGTTTCTACCTTGCCTTTTTCTTATCGATCTCTGCCTGGTTGGAGTTCTTCGGTGCTTTTTGTCCTTTTGGCACCCATATTTGTCAAGTGTCGCTTCCTTTCGGTGGCCTAAACTGCTTTCCTTGTTGTTTCCTCCGATACTGCAGTCGGTCTGGGTTCCTTTGTCGTGGTTGACTCTGTTGTTGCTGGGGTTGAGAGGTCGGATGGACACTCTGCTTTGGAAAAGAAGGGAGATCCAACACTTGCGTGACCTGCCCATTAGGAAGTGAGGCCTTATTTAACTTTAATCTAGGCCAGTCCGCAACAAGTTTGGAAGGATGAGCACCGCAGGGTGTCGTGCTCATTTGTCCGCTGATGCAACCCACCTGACCACTGATTGTGTCCATCTGCCCTTGTGGTTGGGTAACTGTCTCTTCTAGTTTGCAGGAAGTCCCAGGGAAGATCTTCTGTCGTCCTTCTGATTGACAACTGTCTATGACCAAGCCCGAGTGGGTTGGTGTAGACGTAACGTGATTGATCTGATCAGAGATCTTCTGGTCTTCCGTCGCATGCGTTTCATAGGGTCTAGGGTCACAACCGTCAGGCGGAATGCCGTTAGGGAAGTCAAGCGGTATCACTCGCTTCTGCTCTAAGGTTCCAATCTGTAAGGAGCCTTGTCTAAGATTTAGGTCCACTGAGTGATCGTATAGCCAATCTTGGCCAAGGATTAGGGGTTCTATCAGGTCGTCATCATGGCACACTAGTAGCTTCGCTGTCATCGTCAAATCCTTAATGAGGATAGGAAGGTCCACCTCACCCATGCAAGGGGTTTCCATACCTCCTAGGCCTATGAGGTATGCCTCAATTGGCCGCATTTCTATTCCGGAATCCTTGTAGTGGGACCATCTAATCGCACTAGTCGCAGCACCTGAGTCAATTAAAGCCCTGAGTTCTTGGCAAGGGTTGCCGTGCTCTAGCCTAACTGTAATGAATGGTCTCCTGTCCACTATGCTAGGATGAGTGGTTGACTTTACTTGACACATGGCCATGGGGTATCTGGGTGGTGTTTCCCGATGGTTATAATGTTCTCTCCCTAGTCCTTGTCTTCTTAGCTTCATGCGCTTAATGCGTTCTATGGCTTCTGCCTGAGCTTCCGCTCGTATTCTATTTTCTTCCTCCTTACGCTTCTTTGCCAACGTGAGTCGTCTAAGCATATCCTCCGTAAGAGGTTCTTGATATAGCTTGACTCTACAGCCACTAATGTAATTAGGCATTATATCTCCTTCTAAGGTGGCTAACTGTACTGCTCCACTAGTCGAAAGTCTGTTAATGATCATAGGTCCATAACCTCGCTTTTCTAACTTCCGTGCGTGCTGTTTCAGCGTATACACTAGAACTAAATCTCCTTCTTTTAGGCCTTTATCTTTCACATGTGCATCAAAATATGCTTTCTGTTGCTTCTTCGCTGCGTATATTCCTGCTGCTGCCTTTAGCCTAGTTTCTCCTAATCGTTCCAAGTCCATTATTCTTGCTGATAATTCATGGCCGGTCCACTGATGTTCTTGTGCAACCTTAAGGGTCGGTATCAAGAAGTCCAAAGGAAGCACTGCATTCTGACCAAAAACCATCTGAAAGGGAGTTGCATTGAGTACGGTCTTGTAGGCCACTCGATATGCCCAAACAGCGTGGTGTAGCTGTTTGTCCCAATCTGAACGTTTATTGTTCACGAGTTTCGTCAGTACGGTACAAAGTATCTTGTTAGTGCTTTCAGCCTGACCATTGGCCTGAGGATGATATGGTGCAGATTTCTTGTGAATCACCATAAAATCCTGTAACAAATATTCAATGACTTGGTTTAGAAAGTGAGTGCCTCGATCGCTCACTAACTCTATAGGCAATCCATATCTTGTAAAGACATTTTCAAATAAGAATTTTGCAGTCGTGTGTGCATCATTCTTCTTTGTGGCCTTTGCTTCTACCCATTTCGTAAGATAATCTGTCGCAACGATAATGTATTCCGCATGTGTACCTTTTGCAGGGGGGTTGATGGGTCCTACAAAGTCTATACCCCACTTAGAGAATGCACGTCCGCCCATCATGGGTTTCAATGGCATTTCATCTCTGCGAGTAGGAAACTGAGTTCTTTGGCACACGTCACATCTCTTTACATAGGTATGAGCATCCATGTGAAGAGTGGGCCACCATACTCCTGCAAAGAGGATGGCTTTGATTATCCTATCTGGTCCAAAATGACCTCCTGCAACACCTTGGTGTGCAGTCTCTAGTATGCTAAGATAATCGCTTTCATGAACGCACTGTCTTAGATATCCATCTCGTCCTCTTTTGTATAAATTATCGCCAATAAGTGAGTAGTCTTGAGCTTCCTGCTCTAGACTGCGTTGTCGAGCCAAGGTCATTCCTTAAGGGAATGTGTTCGTCCTCAAGTATGTTACTAATGGTTCACTCCAGTCTGGTGTGAGAGACACGTGATACAATGTAGCATGCTCCACTGGTGGTCTTTCACAACAAACGTGGCATTCCTTACACAACTTGTAGACATCTGCTTCCATCGTAGGCCAATATACTCCTAATCTATGCAGAGTCTGTAAGGTTCGATGTTTTGAATGATGTTGCTTTAGTGCACCTATGTGTGCTAGTTGCAACCAATTCGCATGTTCTGATTCATCTACACAACAAGCAAGAATCTTTTGATTATCCTGTTTATATATGCTTCCTGCCATTATTTGGTATCTCTGAGACTTGGTAATCTCTCCTTCTTTGATCTTTATTCTAGGATTCTTGGGTCCGTATGTCAGAATAGGGACTAAAGGCTTAGCCCATTCTGGTGCTATCTCAAGGTTAAACAAGTATGCATCTGGTAGATCATCCGCTACTCCTTGAGGAGCTTCTCCTGAGGTTAATCTTGAGAGGTGGTCAGCTCTAAGATGTGTCTTTCCTTTCCTGACTACCACTTCAAAATCATACTCCATGAGCAATAGAAACCAACGTATCAACCGTCCTGTGTTACATGGTTTGTTGACTAAATATAATAGGGCTTGATGATCTGTAAAGAACTTGAATTTGTTGGCCAACAAGTAGTGCCTAAACTTCTTTACAGCGTATATCATCCCTAATCCTTCTCGTTCCGTCGTGGTGTAATTTCTTTCTGCTGCGTTCAATTGTCTGCTCGTGTAGGCTATGGGGAGATCTATGTTACCTTCATTCGTGGGTTGTGCTAACACACATCCTATGGCGTAATTGGATGCATCCACATGTACATGGAATGGCTTACTCCAATCTGGGGTAGTCAATATAGGTGCTGAGCACAAACGTCGTTTAAGTTCATTGAATGAATTTTCACATTCATCTGTCCACTCAAAATTGGTCAAAAGAGAGTACAGAGGCTTGGCTATGATTGCATACATGTGTATGAATCTCCTATAATAACCGCAATGGCCCATAAATGCCTGTACCTCTTTCACATTAGTTGGTCTGGGTAATTCTGCAATTACCTTCACCTTTTCCTCGTCCGTAGAGATTCCATTTTTTGACACAATGTGTCCTAGAATTTTGCCTTGTCTGACCATGAAAACGCATTTTTCTGGGTTCAAACAAACCTGATATTCTCGACATTTATCAAATATTTGTCTTAACTCTGGGATATGTGTCTTCCTTACATTTGAATGAGCACATAAGTCATCGACATAAACTTCCAAGCTCTTGCGTAAGAATTCCTTAAAAACATGACACATGAGTCGCTGGAAAGTGGCGGGTGCATTTGTTAAGCCAAATGGCATTACACGAAATGCAAATATGCCCCATTCAGTGGCAAAAGCCGTCTTGTGTTGGTCTTATGGAGCAATGGCTACTTGGTTATAGCCTGAAAATCCATCAAGAAAGCTGTAAACTTCCTTGCCCGCAACTCTTTCCAATAGGTGTTCTGTGATAGGAAGAGGATAACTATCTCTAATCGTGGCGGCATTAACTTTTTTAAGGTTAATACACACACGCAGTTTTCCATTCTTCTTGGGCACAACCACAATGGGAGATACCCATTCGGTATGCTCAATTTTGTAAATAAATCCTGCTTCTATCAAGCAATCTATCTCCTCTTTAATCTTCGCAGCGTAGTTATCATTATACGTGTAAGGTTTTTGTTTTGTCGGTTTTGCATCTGGAGTCATAGGGATTCTATGAGAACATATATCTGGATCTACTCCTTTCAAATCTTTATAACTCCAAGCAAAAACATCTCTATATTCGCGCAATAGGGCAACTAACTCTTCCTCTTCTTCAGTCGTCAAATCATGCCCTATGTAGGTACATTTTTCTTCTTCTCCTTCTATGGCAACTATTATTTTCTTGGTTTTCTCTCGGTTATCATATACTTGTCCGTCATTCGCTTTTCTATTGGGCATTCGTACCATGATTCTTCTATCTTCGATTTCGTATTTCTTGAAATTCTCGGGTACTTCAAATAAAGATTCTTCTTTTTCCGATATGGTTTCTTTCTTCTTTCTTTTCTTACCTTCACTCTTAGTAGTCACTTCCGTGGCTAATCTCACTTCATTCGTAATCTCCTCATGTCTCTGAGTGTGAGTCTCTACTTCATAGAAATATTCTTCCTCTGATGCAAAGGGTGGGTCCATGATAATTGATTCTAAGTCAAAATCGCTTGCATCCTCAAATGCATCAGTGTCTGGTTCACACTCTTCTAAAATTGCATCGCCCATGATTGGCTCTATCGTGAAAACTGAAATGTCATAGCCATCCTCGTCACAGTGGGGTGTCCATTGTTCTTCATTGATGGCTACATCCATGGTTGCTAGTATTTCTGCCCAACCATGGGGTTCAAACTCTTCGTCTGGAAATACTACAGGTGCGTAGGTTGGATCTTGAAGGGGTCGTGGATGTTGTTCCGCACCTAATGTCCTGGCTTCTAACCGTTCTTCCTCTTGTTTGGCTACTTTACACATCCATAAATGGGTATCCTCATGCAACCAAGAAGGATCTGATTCTAATGAGTGCACGGATTCCGTCTCTGCTGGTGTCTTATGGATGGTATTCCATTGTATTGGGGGTACATCTCTGTGTGAATAGTCTTTAAGATTGACTTTGGTAGTCACTCCTAAATGTTGCAAGTACAAAGAATTAGTTCCCCAATCTTGTACAATTTGCAACTGACGCATGAATGGTCGTCCCAATATCATCTCATAAGCACGGTTTTTCGCAAAGTCACAAATGGCAAAGGTATGCTCAAATTCTACACCACAACTGGTGAGAGATATGCCTTCTAGTAAGCCTAATGGTTTTTCTATGTGTCCATCAGCCATTTGCAGCTTCATCCTGGTGGGTCTGAGTGCTGGCTTACCCCAACGTTTCCACAAAGCGGTGGTAGCGATGGCTACTCCGGCTCCCGAATCTAAGATGGCTTTCGTGGTGTAGCCCTGATGGGTTATTGGAAGATATGTGTTACCTTCCTCTCCTTCGCTTACGTCTCCAATCTTTTCCATGGGTATCTCTGGTACCTTCTTATGTGATCCTATCTGAGAGGGTGTGGTAGCTAGCTCAGGGAATTGATTTGCTACATGCTTCCACAATTCTGGTTTTACCTTTAACAATTCCTCCAAAGTGAGATTACATTGTACTTTCGTATTCTTGATCACTTCCGTGTTCCTAGGGATCACTGATTCTTCATTCCTCACTATTATCGTGGGTGCTCTCATACTAATAGACTTAGCTTCCCAAGGTCCTGTGAACTGAGGTAATTCTTGTAAAGAATTAGATTCAAATCCTGTGGGTTCACTCAGTTGCTCCACCTCTACATCATCGTAAATAGAGGGGATGTCTTGGGGAAATTGTTCCTGCAAATCGTCTATTTCTTGAATGGGAGGATGAGTTCCCTGTTCTTTTCTCCATTTCTCTTCTTGTATTTCTCTCAAAAATTCATGTGAGTACCTATGTATGGAAGACAAATTGTCTTGACTTTCTGTATTGGGTACTTGAGACAGGGATGGTGCATTCCTTTCCGGTGTCTCTGGGACAATAGGGTTCCTATGCTGATCCTTTTTCTCTTTGCTTTCTATCAAATGTTCTAGCCTCTCCATTAGTCCTTGGAAGTGTAATTCCGGTTTTGCCATGTTATTCCAATTAAGATATCTAGAGGCTTCGAACAAGGCTTGTGCTAGTTCTACCATCTTCATGCACAGTTTAGTTCTCTCAATTTCTAGATCAGCTCGAGGGTAGTTTTTACTCATTTCCGTGACTTGAGGTCCCTCTTTTATTCTAGCCTGATATGCACGAAACATCATGTCTAGATCTTCCGGTATGGGTTCCGCTAAAACTGATCCTGATTCTTGAGCTGGATTTTCTTGGTTTAATTCTTGTGAGGTCAATTCTTGTATTTTGGCTCTAGATTCCCTTAGACTTCCTTCCAACTCACTTATCTTTTTACTCCATTTTCTCTTTATTCTTTCCCTAGAATCTTTCCAAGATTTCGTCTTTTTACTACTCGATTCTGCAACTTCACTAGTTCCGGCTACTTTCTCTTGATTAAGCTGTTGGTTTTGTAAGAGCGCCTGGGCTCTTGTTATAGCTTGGATAGGCACGTATGTAGGGTTAGATCCATCTGCATTGTTTACAATGCCTATCACGTTGATCGGTGTCACGTTCGAAGCGTTAACTGGGTTCTTAGGACAATCTTTGATTATGTGCTCTTTGCCACAATCGGCACAAAAGCCTTGGATGCTATAGTACTGTGATTGCCTTACTATTGGGGGATGTGGACAATCCTTAATGAAGTGATCTCCTTGGCACCTAAAGCATGGTCCTCTAGGGCCCTGTGGTCTCTGTTGTCTCAATTGGGGCCGTGGGTTTGGGTTTGTGTACATCACATTAGCATAGTCTGGCTCCCAACTAGGTTCCATTGGTGGACTATCATAATGATATGTCTCCACATGTTCTGGTGACTCTGTGTAATAAGCGGGTGGACTAGTTACATGCGTAGAGTCAAAACTGTTTGAGTTCGGGTCACTTTCGGTGATCAAGGGTGAAGAAGGCACTAAGGCCCTACTTAGGTTCTCTTCTGCAGCAGCGTATTTGACTGAGATGACATTCGCTGGTGGGGGTGGCTGCTGAGCTAAGACGGGTTGAGGTCTCTGTTGAGCCTGGTATGGGTAGTTCTGGGGAGGCCTATAGTAATAAGGCTGAGCATTGTATTGGCCTTGATACCTACCTGGCTGCTAGTATGTTTGTGGGTAGTTCTGTCTCACGGTTTGTTTGTTGTATGGGCAGTCCTGAGCCGTATGATTCATGTATCTTCTCTCAATTGTGCAATATTGGCCACTAGGGTTGACGTGAGGTTGAGGTGCATTGGGGCACACGTTTGCCAAATGATTTCCACCACAAATGTAACAACGTACATTTGTAGGTAGCTTGGGCACCTGTTTACTAGAAACTCCTAGTTTTTGGGCCACTTTTTCTGCTAGGTCCTCTATCGAATTAGACAATTTTGTGGAGGCTAGAGAAGAACAATCTGAGTCTTTGTAGACCTTTGAGAGTTCTAATTCATCTCCTAGGTTGTCCTCAATGTCTATACATATTCTTACACACTCCTCTAGCGTTCTGGGTTCTTTTAGGTACACATAGGAGCGTAGTTTAGCGCTCAACAAGCCATCTAGGAACAGTGATACTTGTTTGGCTTGTGAGGGTAACTCTTGCATTGGACATCGTTCGACATATTGTCTGAATCTACGACCTGCCAGTCTTACTGTTTCCTGAGGGGTCTGTTTAAAGCTATGAATCAACGAAGACGTGTCGTGTCTAATCCCACTTTTAGCGAATTCAGTGATGAATGACTCTAAAAAGTGATGGATGTCTCTAAATTGCCTTTGTTGCAGTGGTTGGAACCAAGTTAAAGCGGTATTCTTTAACGTTAGTCCAAATGCGTTATACTGTGTGAACATGTCCTCGATTTGTTCTGCTCTTAGTACTTGCTTGAATTCTGCAACGTGGTCATAGGGATCTCCTGTCCCATCAAAGTAATTCTTCATTGATTTTACTAATTGAGTGGGTCTCAATACTCTTGCGTGTTCACGTGGTCTAGGTAGAGGAAAATCATCTCTACCACCTGGTATTCCATGATCTCTTTGTCTATCCGTTCTATTAGTGTTCGTGGTTGTTCTATCTCTCCCTATGGGGTGATTGAAGCTTACTTCCGGTCTCTCTTTATTTCCTTCTCTTTGATGTCCATGGGCTGAGGATGTTCATGCCCCTTGTTGATTTGCATTCATGTTTGTTCTGGATGGAGGGAATATCAATTCACCTCTCCATGTATATGTGTTTTTAGCGCGTTCAGGCACCACAAAGACTCTTTCTGAAGTCTCATCCAGGTATACAACCTTTCCAGGCGTATCTGGGTCCTTGAATTCATAAATTGTAATGATGCCTATCTCACCAGGGTGTTCCTTTCTGTACCTCCAAAAGGCTTCATCTGTCTCTTTATTTACAAACAACTCGGTGCTCCTGTTATCTTGAGGGATCCACTCTGGGATGAGTACTCTCGTTAATACGGATTTCCCTCTAGGTGTCCTAGGTTCATCTAACGGTTCTTTTCCTTGAAATTTCGCTTCCGTTTCTAATTGAATTGTGCCGAACTCATTAGTATCGTTTGGTTGCGTACTTAGAACGTACATGGTTCCTTCTTTGTCTATGTAAGCGTCTCTCTCAAATTTTACCATTGGTCTTTCCAATCCAATGGGTTGATCAGGGTTGTGCAGTTGCACCACTTGCCTTCGCAAACCATCCTCATAGATGCGAGCACCTAGTCGGTTGGTTCGGAGAAACTCTAGTTGCGTTCTATAGGGTCCTTCTGGCTTTTCTAGGTATGCTACATGAGACCCTCCTTCTGGTCTGTCTATGCTAAATGCCATTTCTGATTCGCTAGTATCTGAGCTCTCGTAGGGGTAATTACTATTCAATTGCTGGGCCCACGATCGTGCAGTAGTTCTTACACTAGCCTCTGATGATCTAAGGCTTCGTCGGTCCGACTTACCTATATGTTTGCCCGATCTAAGGTTCATTAATTTTCTTCCTTGCACACTCAATTACACACTTAGATCGTCAATGGTCCTTCTTGATTCTTTTTAATTTTCTCTGGATTCTTGTCTTAATTTATGCGTCAGGAATTCGACTTTCCGTTATAGTTTTGAGTTCTCGTTCCGTCAGACTTATGTTCTTTTCTTTAGGTTTTCGTCACACACACCTTTACTTTAAGTCTTAAACTTGAAAGAATTAGGTATCTTGAACTTGAGGCGTTCCTATCGTCGTTAATCCACAACTACCGTTTAGCCTAAGCTAAGAATTGACTGAGGGGGTTGAGTAATCTTCCAACCTCGAGTCGGCTTTTCTGGTTGCTCTGATGCCCTGTTGCCCAAGAAGCCGTGCTTCCCAAGCTCTGCTGTCCTCACTGCCTTGCTTGCTTGCCCTTGATTGCCCTTGCTAAACCTGAAAAATTCCAATATTAGACCAATTCACAAGATGATCAAACACTTGAGCATATACTTGCCCCCTGGCTTCCTAGTCCCAAACTAGGTGAACCTCAAAATAGCTTATCCAAAAATAAATGTATCCTTTAAGAAAAAAACAGTTGAGTCCACGTAGTACTCGTCGCGAGCTTTCTAACGAGCTATTAAGCTCAAAAAACGGACTTTGGATGAAAAAGTTATGAGCGTTCAGGCCCTAGGGGGTAAAAACTGACAATCCAATTTTTTCTTCTAATATAGGCTAAGGGGTCTCCTATGAGTCTAATGGTCCAAAAATTTCTCAAAAATTCCCTCAAATTTGGTCAAAAATTGAAGTCCAAAATTTGCGATGGGGGTGGGCAATCGCGATGGTCTGGGACCGTCGCGATGGTCCAAGCGAACCGTCGCGATGGCGTGGAGTTTGGACAATCGCGATGGCGCGAAAAGGCGAACCGTCGCGATGGCCCGATGTGAACGATCGCGATGGCGTGGGAGTGGACTGTCGCGATGGTCCGAAAAATGAACCGTCGCGATGGCGTGATCAAGCGGACAATCGCGATGGCGCGGTCAACAGTCAACGGTGGACAATCGCGATGGTCCGAAGTGAACCGTCGCGATGGTCCGCGATGCGATGGCTTGAGCCAATCGCGATGGTCCGAAGTGAACCGTCGCGATGGTCCGCGATGCGATGGCTTGAGCCAATCGCGATGGTCCGATTTTGGGCTGTCGCGATGGTCCAAAAAATGAACCGTCGCGATGGTCTATCGTGACACGTGGCACTGTCGTGGCGATGGCATAAGCCAATCGCGATGGTCCGGGTCAGCTGAACCGTCGCGATGGTCCAAGTGGACCGTCGCGATGGCTCAAGTGAACCGTCGCGATGGTCCGAAAAAGCGAACCGTCGCGATGGTCCGCCCGAGCCGTCGCGATGGCGTGAGCCTATCGCGATGGTGCGACACAATCGCGATGGTCCGAGCCAATCGTGATGGTCCACCAAATAACGAATTTTTGAAATGCAACTATGGTGCCGTGTATGCGCAGGGATCGCCTACCTCGTGGTGTGGTCGCCTACCTCAAAATCCGAAAGTTGCAGACCATCGCGATGGTCCGCCACACTCGAAAATTTCTGACAGAAAGTACATTTTTTACCTTTTGGAAGCTCTCCTGATGCTCTGAAGCTCTGTACCTGCAAGAAAACTCAACAAAACGCATGCACACACAAGAGCAAAAACTCTCTCTCACTCTCTCGCATGCACAAATGAGGGGAAATGAGGTGAATGGGGGGATATGGTGAATTTTCTGATTTTTTTGTAAATGGAGATGATGATGCGATGATGAAGATGGAGTATGGGGAAGGTGAAAAACACTAAAAACTAAGTAAAAACAACAACAAAAACTGAAATTTTTACCTTCCAACGCCACTTCTTGCTATACTCTTACCATCACACATTCGTCCTAGACTCGATCCCCGGCAACGGCGCCAAATTTGGTGTTGCTCTAGCACAATGGTGAGAACCACGTTAAGAAGCTTCACCTCCTTAATTGTCAATCCGTGGGAGAGGTAGGAGTGATATGAAGATCGTGAACGTGAGATGATGTGAGAGTGAAGGTGAGAAGCACAAAGATGCACACACACATACACACACACAATGAAGAGACAAGCAAGACACAATGGAAGGTGGGAAATTAGCTCTATTACTCAAGAATACTCTTACAAGCTCAAATTAGCTCTATGCTCACACTAACCAAAATGAACCAACCTCAAAAATGAGCTCTCTAGCTCTTTTTATAGTTTCTAGACTAGTTTTGACCGGTTTCACATCTAGTGACCGGCCTAGTTAAAAAATAGGTCCTAGAGGCTATTTGGAAGGGTAAACGATGTCTAAAAATAACGAAAATTGGTACGAGCATTCTACCTAAGCTCCTCAAGCTCGAGGACTCCTCGGCTTGCACAAAATGGAGCTATGGATTACAAAATGTGGTTTTCTATGATACATATGTTACAATTAGTGATAATAATCACTGTTGAATGTTTGGAGAATTAATAAGAAATATATTTGTTTGAAAAATTGATCCGCCTGGCTCCTTGCTCCTTCTTTACATGCTTCCGTGGCGTATGTGCCTCTGGCTGCTTCCAACAACGATGATGGCAAGAAAATCAAACTTGCCTATGACCATGAGGAGGACTTTCCAACATCTATCAAAGAGGAATGAGCATACATACGAAGACTCAAGTGAGTCTGACAATTATCAGAAGACTCCAAGAATAGAAAACAATCCTTGGAACTGCAAAGGCACAACCAAAGTGGTGGAATTGAGAGATGCAGTAGAATCATCTCAACAAACTATAAGGAGATCTACGAGAGAGAAAAGGAAACAAGAAAGGTATGATTATGACACATCCTTGGTCACTAAGCATTCCATTTATATTGCTCAGGATACAAGTTCAAAAGAACCATCAACATATGAAGAGGCCAAGAAGAAGCCATAATGGAAAGATGTAATGGAAGAAGATCTTGGAATCTTAGGTTACTCACTAATTTAGAGGATAAAGGATTTATGGCAAGCAAGGCAGATCCTTCTCTCTTGATAAAGAGGAACCACTTAGAGGTCATATACCTTTGGATGATATAATCATTACAAGTAATGATGCAGATGGAATTAAGAGGACCAAAGCTTAGATGAAAGGAGAGTTGAAGATCAATGATCTTGGCCTTCTCACATACTTCCTAGGTTTGGAAGTGGTATACACAGAGAAATATATCTTCTTAACTCAAAGAAAATGCATTGGAGGTATGCTTACCAAGTTCAAGATGGAAAATACAAAGATTGCAGGTACACACACAGAGGTAAATCAGAAGCTAAGTGCTCATGAAGGTGAATTAATTGAAGATGTGACTAGTTACCAAAGCTTAGTTGGAAGCTTGAACTATGTCCCTCTAACTAGAGTAGATATATGTTATGGAGTTAGTGTGTTAAGTCAGTTCATGCACACTCCAAGGAAGCCTCACATGGAAGTAGCCAAAAGAATCCTAAAGTATTTCAAGGCCACAATTAATGAAGGGTTATACTACTCATAAACATATGATATAGATGTCAAATTATTGTCTGATGCAGATTGGGAAGGCTCTAAAGATGATAGGAGAAGCACATCACGCTATCTCACTTTTGCAGGTACAAAATTGAGTTCATTGTCTTCAAATAAGCAACCCATAGTTTCTCTCTCATCAACTGAAGTTGAATACAAAGGACTTCCAAATGCTACTCAAGAAGCTATGTGGATTAGGACCCTATACTCAAAGTTAGGGTTGATTACTTCAACTCCACATATATTTGGAGACAACATTAGTTCATTTCATCTTGTTGCTAACCCTCTCTATCATGCCAATACCAAACACATTGAAGTTCACTACCATTATGTCAGGGAAAAGATGATGAGTAAGGAGACACAACTCTCATATGTATCTACAAATCAACAGTGTACAAATATGATGACCAAAACATTGGATGGAAGCAAACTAAGCATGTTCAAGTCAATGAATGGTTTGTAGGAAATCATGAAGAGCTAAAGGCTCAAGCATCTTAAGCTTGAGGGGGGGTATTGGTACAATAAGCAAGCCTAAGTGTTTGGCTAATTATCTAGGACTACACATCAATTCATGTACCTTACATGGAGGACCACATAGGAACACCTTGTCAATTTAGGTGTATTTACCTTTGGATAAATGTAAAAGCAAAGAAAGCAAGGAATCTCATGAATTTAGGGATCTAAACACGTGAATCATGTGGCAAGAAGAATCGAATCACTTCTTCCCTAAAGTGTAGGATCACTTTTAGGTAAGGGAAAATTCAAATTCAAACTCACATGATGAGTATAAATAGAGATGCTTTTAGTCACGGGGTAGAAAAAGTCATTCTGAGAGCTATTGAGTTACATCGTTGAGAATATCTTGAGCTCAAGTCATGTATGAGCAGTCGACTACACTTCCCTTTTATCATATGTTCATTATCATATACATTTTGATACATTTATTCAAGAACATTGTTGTCTACATTTTTGTGTTGCATCTTCATAATTTCATTGATCTTGTAGAAGCGATTCCTCTTTGTGTACTCAATCATTTGCTACGCTTCAACTTTCTATAGTTATAGTAAAGTGTTTACTATCTATGTATCATCAAGTTTCATTAATACACAAATGTGCTCAGCGAGCTCATCATGAATGCTCATCACGAATGCTGATACAAAAGGCAGTGATGTGGGAGAGGGACTCCATAGCCAAGGCAAGCACGACCGCACAAGAATGCAACACGAGAACATAGATCACATAGAATACACAGGTTTTACAACACACACACACACACACACAATAAAAGAGATAAAGCAAAATTTATGGTTTAAGTAGGCCGAGTGGAACGAGGTGCATGCAACGAATCATAAAAGTGAGCAACCTACATAATCACCGGCCGTCAATTAATCAGAAAGGGTATAAGACCCCAATAAATGGAAAGTGTGGAGGGGTGGTGCTAAATTAAAGTTGCATGAACAAGGTTTACCAAAATGAGAACAATGATGCAACAGTTAAAGGTCCAAAATGGAAAGGAAAAAATAAAGCTTGGTCAATTATTCAACCAAAACCCGATCGAAAGACATGTGAGGAGTGTACGGTGGAAAATAACAGATCTAAAACGAGCAACTATGAAGAAACCAAATCACACGGGTAGGAAGGGTAGGTAATAATTCCAAAGCTTGGATCCATTGACGGGGTTGCCACTCTAGTAAGTTTGGCTTATCAAAAAGTGGTCGGACCTAGTTGAGCCGAGATACGATAAGGACCAAACCACTGAAGCTTTAACTTGCCTGCAACATGACTAGATTTAGAATTATAGAATAATACCAAGTGACCAACTTTAAGCATAAGAGTTTGCAAAAAACGGTCATGGATTTTAGCATGACGTAGCTGAACTTCTTGTAACAACAAAAAGCTTTCCAACCTTTGTTCATCAAGAGAGTGCAAGGTATCAAGTCAAGCAGGTAGGGATTCAGCCGGTAATAATTTTTTATCAAAAGCCACACGTAGAGTGGGTACGACTAGCTCCATTGGTGCAATAGCCTCAAGTCCATAAGCTAATTTAAATAGTGTACAACTAGTAGCTACTTTATACATCATCTGATAAGCCCACAAAACAGAACGAAGAAGCTGGTCCCAACATTGAGGGCATTCCAAAATGAGTTTCTTCAACATAGTGAGTAATGCCTTATTAGTGCTTTCGGCCAAACCATTAGCACATGGGTAATAAGGCGTACTAAAATTATGTATAATAGTAAAGGTTTGAGTGAAAGTCTAAATGAGGATGTTAGAAAAGTGGGTTCCTCTATCTAAGACATTTTCCAGTGGTAATCCAAACCTGGGGAAAACATCATGGGTTAAACAGTTTACCACCACCTAAGCTATGGTCGAGCACACTGCCCAGACCTCAGCCCACCGTGTGTGTAATTGGTACAGGTTAATATGTATCTTTTATTAGTTACGATAACTGGTGGCGTGATATGTCCAATGAAGTCCAACCCCCATTTCTGGGATGGCCCTAGAGGAAGGACTGGTTGAAGGGGAAAATAATGCCGATGCAAAGGCTAGCAAGTTCGCTGACAAGCATCACATTGCTTAACATAAGTATAAACATCACGCTGCATTGTAGGCCACCATAAGCCACTTTGCAAAATTTTTTGGTGAGTTAAGTCTACCGAAAAGTTTTCGCTGGGAGGAAGAGAATGCGCCATAGTAATCACAGAGGGGACTTCATGAGTTGGTATATAGCGGAGTAGAGCCCCTGATGGGCCGTGTTAGAAACTGAACCCAATGGACACCCAGTAGTAAAAAAAATTATTATTGTATCATAGTCAGAATTGGCAACGAGTAAAGCAGTTTCGCGCACATTCGGTGTGGTAGTTGTGTAAATAGTGGGAGATGATTCATCTACTTCATCTAGAGGTTCACCGGAATCTAGTATCGATGGAAAATCTGCAATGGCATGTGCCAAACCCGATCGGTGTACCACATCATAGTCAAATTCCTAGAGTAATAATACCTAGCAAGAAATTCGTCCACCCAAGTTGTTAACCTAAGAAAATGAGTCTTTTCATGCACTGACACTTCCAATTACAGAGTATATGATGGATTTAGGTTTTCTTGCAAGTTGGAAATGCTTGTCAGCAACGACAATTGCAATTAATGTGGTGGTTTGAAAGAACTGATAATAGCATGTTTGCAGCAAGGATTTTCTTGAAAAGCCTTTATATGGGAACCCAGCCAAGAGGATTTTTGGATTGGGGACAAATTGGGCATCATAGCGATATTGAAGTTACCAAACTGGAGGCAAACATTGGAGGTGCATCACATTGACAAATCTTAGTCATAAAGGGGCCTTGTGCCATGAAAAACACCTATACTTGCCTATTTATGTGGTGCCTGATGTAGTGGTTAAAAAAGATGTTCTTCAACATGAAGGGAAATCCAAATTTCATCTTTGCAGGTTGTTTTCTTTTGTAATTTATTTTGCAGAAATATGGAGGAAGCCATCTTAGCTCTTCTATTGCTTTGCTAGAGGTTGCAACGTCACAAAGGAAGAGACAAATTAAGTTTTAATATTTTTTGGGTGGTAGGCTTATGGAAGCACACTATTGGTCAGATGGCAATCATTGACAATGGATGTTTTTTTGGCAGAATTAACAATAGAGGGGGTCGTTGTTTGATGGCCGCTTGTGATAAAGGAAAGTAGGGAGTGCTCGACTTTATTCTCCTATTCTTGTTGTTTTTTTGCGTTGGTTGGCTGGGCACACACACAAAGACCATATGGGAGAGGGAAGGTTTTTACGCGCGACCGATTCTGAAAAAGGGGGGGAGTTTTAACAAAGTAGAGGATATATTTTGGGGTGAACATGTTGTGGGGGGGGGAGGGAACTGCTCTGTGCTCAGAGAGAGAAAAAGTTATTGCCGAATGCTATAAGGAAGAAGCTGGAGAGGACGAGGAGGAGTGCTTTGTGAAGAAACACCTAGAAGGGAGCTGTTCTTTTGTGTGTGGAGCTCGAGCACAGACCGAAGAGGGAATGCTCAATTCTTTTCGTGGGAATTTTTTTTTAAAATGGAGGTTTGGCCAAGGCCTACTCCCCCGGGCTTTAACTTTGAAATTGCAATTGTACAAGGAAGGGCATAGTACCCATGGGACCCCCCTTATCCCACAAGAACAGGGGTTAACATAGCTGGGTTGAACAGCGATCACAACTACCGCCGAGTAGAATATGCCGTGGCACATCAGCCACATGATACATCATTCCAAAGTTTACATGTCCCTCACAAGTGCTGCCAAGAGGGGTTGAACCCTCGCCCCAGCCTCAAGAGAAAAGTGGATTCAGAGAGTTCAGTGGGTTCACTGGACCTAATGTTCTGTCAACGGGGGTGTTGGCTGGGGTGTTGGCTCTGAGCAATTGGGTGGGAGGAAGCCGTCGGAGGGAAGAATTGTGGTCATCTTGGCCTAGAACCCGCTATATCAGAGGGAATCGCTCTCTTTTCCCCTTGTTCTGGGGGAAGACAACAGAGGGGTTTCGGGAAAAACCGGGCAAACGACATATCTCTGGACTCCCTAGCTCATCAGCTGGACGACAAGCACCCAGAAGGAAGGGGTTGTGAAGGACTACATCTGCGAGAACAGGAGAGAGAGAGAGAGAGAGAGAGAGAGAGAGAGAGAGAGAGAGAAGGCAACAAAAAACCCTCCGTGGCAGGACCCAGCTGATGCAAGTGCGATTTAAGGGGCAGTTGACGCAGGGTTCCCTTCCGTCTTGAGGGCGACAATCACATAACCGTAACAATTGGTATGTAGTACTACCTTCCCCAAAGTGAATTCTCTAGTCATATTTGTGATGTACCATAGACGCATCCAGGAATTCCATTCAGCTCCGCATGTCTGAAATTTCGCTCCTCAGTGGCAAGAGTACAACAGGTTTATATAGCACGCTTGCAAAATTTCTGCTTGATAGGATTCCTCCCAGCAAGGATAGACGACGCTAGCTTAAATCTTTGCAAAGTTGTACAGAATCAATTTGTATGTAACCAAGATACAGACGGAAAATTGCGGAAACTGCTGTGAACTATTGAATGTTTGCATACATTTTCGTGCTCATGATTTAAGTCAGCTGCACTAATGCTAGGAAGAGATACAACAAGAGGGCAGCAATAGCAACTGGATGTGCTTGTCTAAAGACCCAACAGGTTAACTTATTGTGGCATGCATGCAAATCTCGAAATGGGAATTCGTGAGTAATCATCTCGTTGTTGTACAAATTTTTGCAAGCCTCATGGGTTAAGTATTGCGGGAATTGAAAGAGAGTGAGAGAAGAAAATGACTGAAAAAATGAGTTAGAAAAGTGTGCGTAAAAGTGCGATATTAAAGAGTGTGGGTGCTGTAGAAAGAAGAGGGAAAGTGGGAACGACAAGTAAAAAGAAGGGGGAACCAGGAATTAAGTAGACACGAGGGTGCGGGAGTGAGGAAAGAGTGTGATCACGAGAAGAAGTCATTAGAGTTGGGCCTTTGCTTGCATCTAGGGAATAACCTCAAGTGAGTTCGGTAATTTAAGTGCATACGTAGGCATTTTTTCCTTCAGTATAAGGACACAACACAAGTGTTGTTGCCTTACAAGGTTAACTAGTGCACCATGATCGGCGTGAAAAGTATATTTTCGGCCAAGTAAATAGTGTCAAAATTTTTTAATGGAGTATATTAACCCCAAGCATTCGTGCTCAGTTACAAAGTAGTTACATTCGGTTGAGCTAAGACAGCGGCCAACATAATAAATCGGTTTGTATCATTTCTCTTGCTTTGCATCAACACACTTCCAATAGCAACGTCCAATGCATCAACAAAAACGTGAAATGGCGATTGCTTGTTTGGTGCCTACAAAATTGGTGCCTTCATAAGCAAGGTTTTAAGTTTGTCAAACTGAGCTAGCATTCATTAGTCCAACAAAATTGGCAAGGGGGTAGAGTATTCAGCTGAGTAAGAGGTATGGTTAAACGAGCCAACCATCGGAGATGGCAGCCATGCAAGCGAATGTGTCCTAGGAAGCACATAACTTCCTTGGGTGTTGTAGGTGGGGGTGCATCTAGAATTACTTGAAATTTATTGGGATCCACCTGGATTCCTTGTTTGGATATAATGTGGCCCAGAAGTTTTCCACAGGCCATTGAAAAAATAGACTTTTTCGGGTTCAAACAGAGATGATATTCTCTACACTTTAAAAAGCACCATTGAAGATGTTGTAAATGTGCCAAAGTGTCCCCGGACGGAGAGAAGTCATCTAGGTACACTCGTATGAAACTCCTTGAGTAAGGTGAGAATATCTCTTGCATACATCGCTCAAAAATGCTAGGTGCGCTCCTTAAGCCAAACCACATAACAGTACAAGCGCACACTCCCTAGTTTGTAATGAATGCCATCTTAGGAATGTCTGCTTCAACCATCTTAACTTGGTTGTAGCCACTGTAGCTATCTAAAAATGAGTACAGTTCATGGCCAACTACATCGTCCAACATACTATCCAAGAATGGAAAAAGAAAGGGGTCCGACACTGTAGCGGCATTCAATGTTTGGTAATCAATACATATGTGTAATTGTTTGTTCTTTTTTGGGACTATCACTATTGGCAAAATCCACTATGCGTGCTCCAGTGGTACAATAAATCCCGCTTTCAATTAAGCATGGGTCAACCAATTAACAAGCTATAATCCAAACTGGATTCCAGCGAATCCATAACTACAAAGATCATTTTAAATACCGCTCGCTCTAAGGTAATAGGAATATCCCGGACAACCCAACCAGATGGACTTGGGACTGATCGGCCATACATACAAAAAAGCTAATAGGTTCGATATGGGTCCATCCCAACTTTTTACAAAGTACCACCATGGCAATATTTGTCAGGGGAGCACTAGATTGTGCTCTCTGACTACAGTAGACAAGATTTCAGAAATACACTTTTGATTACAAGATCACCCATGAAGGGAAAATAATACAAGAATACGTGACTGATACAAGACATCCCAGAACCCGTGACCAATAGGTATGGAAAACTGGACTAGAGATGATACAAGAGATCCCACAACCCGGGATCCTAAGTATGAGACAAGATATCTGGATTACAAGAACTCCC
Source organism: Ceratopteris richardii (assembly GCA_020310875.1). Taxonomy (NCBI): domain Eukaryota; kingdom Viridiplantae; phylum Streptophyta; class Polypodiopsida; order Polypodiales; family Pteridaceae; genus Ceratopteris; species Ceratopteris richardii. Next base: position 94,118,960 of record CM035431.1, read on the forward strand.
CTCTGGGAGATGGACTAGATACACGAAAGAACTCGACAAGATCTTGTACTACGAGATTACAAGAGGACAAGACTAGATGTCCAAGATACAAGACTAGACATGACTGGAACAAGGAATAAGACAAGAATAGGAACTAGAAATTGGAGAGTACTTACTTGGTGGTCACGACTCCTTGAGCTCCCAAGACTGGTATTGGCAAGATTGATTATGAATGTGGCCAACCCCTCCTTATATAGGTTTTCAAGGGCGGTTCATGAAAGGCGGTTATGAATTGATGATGTCATCAATTCGAAACATGAGCTCTGGATATCCGAATTAGGCAAGTAGACAATCGATCTTAGGGTTTTGGCATGTTTCAGACGCAATGGAAGCATTGGTTTCTCCTAATTCTGAACCAATCATGAGATACAAGGTTCACATGGAATCTAAGATTCAGGATGGTTTCCTTTGTCCATGACATCACCTCCCTCTCAAGCGACGAGTTCCACGAGGAGCGGTCACGCTATCTAGTCTCGGCTTCGTTGGATTTCTCTTATGGAATTCTTGAATCTTGATTGGTACTCTCTGAAGGTTTTCTGCAGGTTCCCAAGTACGATCACTGATGTCATACCCTTTCCAATGAATAAGGTATTCCAATCTTCCTCGGGATATTCTGGAATCTAGGACATGCTCAACTTCAAATTCTTCATGATCATCAATCTCGATAGGTGGTGAAGGACTAGGTGTCTCCCCCCTCAATGGTGAAATCTGATATGGTTCCAATATGGATACATGGAAAACAGGATGTATTCTCATAGTACTTGGTAGCTGGAGCTTGAAGGTGACTGGATTAATCTTGGCCAAGATGGTAAATGGACCAAATCTTTGATGATCTAACTTTGCACAAGGTCTTGAGATTTGCAAATTATTTCTGAGTAACCATACTTTATCCCCAATTTGATACGATGGATTCTGGACACGATGTTGATCTACATAGTACTTATATTGTTCTTGAGCTTTATGGATCTCTTCCTTGAGTTCTCTGTGAATGTCCATCAGGTGCTGGGCCTTGTCTCTAGCAGCTGGGTTCTTGACATGATTTGAGAGTTGTATATCCATCCTTGGATGTTGTCCATAATTTGCAAAGAAGGGAGTCTGCTTCGTAGATGCATGAGCACTATTGTTATAAGCAAACTCTGCAAAGGGTAAAAGCTCGAACCAATCATTTTGATGATAGTTGCTAGTGCAATGGAGATATTGCTCCAGGACTTGATTCAGCCATTCTATTTGTTCATCTGTCTGTGGATGATTTGCTATAGATAGCTTAACTTGAACACCAAGGAGCTTCCAAAGACTGTTCCAAAAGCTGGATATGAACTGTGGGCCTCGATCACTAACAATATCATCAGGCAATCCATGAAGCCTAAATATATACTTGAGAAAAAGTCTAGCAGTGGCTGCACCTATGATTGCCTTAGTAGTTGGAATGAAGTGTGTCATCTTTGTAAATCTATCCACAATAACAAGAATGGCATCATACTTGTCTGACTTTGGTAGATCTGTGATGAAATCCATAGATAATAAAGCCCATGGCCTTTCTAGAATAGGTAGAGGTTGCAAGAGGCCATGAGGTTTATGTCGGGGTACCTTAGATCTATTGCAAGTATCATAGGTTTGAATGTATTCTTTGACTTCCTTCCACATCTGAGGCCACCAAAAGTCCCTTGATATGAGTTCTATTAGTTTATTCACTCCAAAATATCTTGCTGCAAGGTTATCATGGTGTTGTTGAAGTACTTGGATCCTGGGTTTTCCTGGAGGGACATACAATAGGTTCTTATAGAGTATTAATCCATCCTTTTCCTAAAATTCATTTACTTCTTGGAATTTTCCTTCTTGAGCTTTCTGCTTAACGTTACAAAACAATTCATCCTGTGGTAGATTCTCACGGATCAACTGATTCAAGGCTAAATCTTCATGATGGCTTGAAGAGATAGCTGCTAACTGGAGATGCTCAGGCTTGAGTAATACACTCTCTTGTTGATCAAAGGCCTCTTCACCCTTCTTTGGTGCAAGGTAAGATCTTTTAGACAGGGCATCTGACTGACATTGTTGACGTCCTGGACGGTATGTGATGACAAAGTCAAATCTGGATAAAAAGTTACTCCATCGAGATTATCTTCTATTGAGAATCCGGGTAGTCATAAAATACTCTAGGTTCTTGTGATCTGAATACACAATGACTTTATGAGCTTCTCCTTCTAGGTGGTGACGCCATGTATCAAACGCGTCTACTATGGCAAGAAGTTCTTTATCATGAATTGCATAATTAATTTCTGGAGGGGAAAACTTCCTTGAATGATAGGCAACTGGATGTAGGCATCCATCATCTCCATATTGGGAAAGAATGGCCCCTAGAGCAAAGCCTGATGCATCTGTCTCAAGGAAGAAGGGCTTACTGGGATCAGGATGAACTAGAATTGGAGCGGTAGTAAATGCTGATTTCAAGGTCTGAAAGGCCTTTTCTGCTTCTTCGGTCCATGTGAATTTGGAGTTCCCTATAAGCTTGGTAAGAGGTGTCACTATCTTGGAGTAATCTCTGATGAATATCCTATAGAAATCGGCAAACCCCAAAAAATATTGTACATCTCGAACACATGAAGGTGGTTGCCAATCAAGGATTGTCTCGATCTTCTTAGTATCCATAAAAATTCCTTTATCTGATACAATGTACCCTAAAAACTCCACTACTGTCTTATGGAAAGAGCACTTCTCCAATTTCGCATATAATCCTTTTTCTCTTAGTTTCTCTAGGACTATCTTTACATGACATTCATGATCCTCTAGATTTTTGGAAAATATCAAGATATCGTCAAGGTATATTACAACAAAATCATCTAAATATTCTCGAAAGATATCATTCATCATATGTTGGAAGACAGTTGGAGCATTTGTGAGACCAGATGGCATAACTACATATTCAAAATGGCCATACCTTGTCCGAAATGCTGTCTTCCATTTGTCTCCTTCTCTGATCCTGACAAGGTTGTAAGCTCCTCGAAGGTCAATCTTTGTGAAGAATTTTGCTTTTCCAAGGCGTTCCAAGAGCTCATATATGAGTGCTAGAGGGTATCTGTTCTTTATAGTGACTTTATTCAATCCACGATAGTCTACACACATCCGGAGAGTCCCATCCTTCTTCTTTACAAATAAAATAGGAGCTCCTGCTAGAGACTTTGAGTGTTTGATAAACCCTTTCGCTAGATTCTCATCAATGTTCTTACGTAGTTCTGTAAGTTCCTCTGAGGATAGTCTGTAGATTGGTCCAAAGGGCGGTTGTGATCCCTCTTGAAGTTCTATGGCACAATCATAGGGTCTATGATCTGGAAGGATGTCTGCATTCTTCTTTTCAAAAACATCTTCAAAGCCTTTGTACTGATTGGGTAGCTGCACTGGATCATCTTTCTTGGATTCTTGAGCTAGTATGGCATAGATCATATATGTCGGTTCCTTCCTTACTGCATGTATAAAGGCATTGGCTCCGACATATGTTGGGTTCTTCTGGATATCTCGAGGGGTGATTTTATTATTCTCCCAATTAATTTCTGGATTATGTTTCTTTAACCATGGCATTCCGATGATAACCATATTTACTGGAATCGATATTACATTGAAACATATGTGTGAATCATGGTCACGAAGGTGTACTCTTAGTGGTATGGTTTCCATGGTTATATTCCCTGATGCTAGAGGCCGTCCATCTACTACTTCAGTTACTACTGGTATGTTCTTCCGAAGTACTGGAATTCCATGTTTCTTAACGAGTCCTTCATCAATGAAACATGAGGACGCTCCTGAATCTACTAGAGCTATAATGAAAAGGGTCTTCTTAGACATGATTAACTTGACAGGGGCAAGACATGTTTCTACGGGTGTGGATGGAATGATGAGACCCTTTCTTATATCATGGTCCGGCTGAATGGTTTCTTTTACAACTGGACTTCCTCCTTTCCCTGCTCTACAAGGGTGGCTGCGACTTTGGAGTTCGTTCTCTTGTTGGGACAATTAACTGCAATGTGGCTAGGGTTTCCACAATATAGACATAACTTGTTATCCCTCCTCCTTTGTTTCTCTTGTGGTGTTAGAGGTTGGAACCTAGTTACATCTATCTGCATAGGTTCGGCCATGGATGTATCTCTAGGAGCAGGCTGGAAAGGTTTCCATTGGCGAGGTCTTCCTTCTACTTGTTTTTCTTGTTTCCTTTCAAAAAGGCGGTTATCACATTGAATGGCATGGTTGATGTATTCATTCAATGTCTTCACCTCTGGCATCGTGAGTAGAAGGTCCTTCATATCATCCCTTAAGCCCCATCTAAATTGGCTTATAAAATAATCTTCATGCCAAGTGAGGTCACATATCAACTGCCTAAATTCTGATGCATAGGTAGAGGCAGGGCGGTTACCTTGATGTAGCTTCCGAAGTTTTGTTTCTGCCACTCGACTCGTGTCCGCATCTCCAAATGTGGCGATGAGCTCTCTAAGAAACCCCTCATAGTCATGAAGTACATCCATATCCTTCTCCAAGATTGGGGCGAACCATGATAATGCTTGACCATAGAGCAAGGTTCCAATAAAATCGACCTTGGATGCATCATCAGGGTATCTATCAGGCTGCATACGGATGTACAATTTGACTTGCTGTAAGAATCCTCGGAGCTTTATGCGATCGCCATCGAACTTTTCTGGCATGCAGATCTTGGGTTCCTTCATAAATGATGTACTAGGCCGTTGATTCACTTGAATACTCCCTTGATTTGCTTGAAGACTCCCGATTCGTTCCTGTAATTCTTGGAGGAGTGCAACTACATGCACTGGATGTCCCGTCTCGACTTGTGTCTGTCGATGACTTAGGTCTTCGACTTGTTGTTGGAGACTCTGAAGGGATGCTACAATCTGTTCATAAGCATTCTCCATGATGCCTGGTCTTGAATAGAAGATAGTCTTGCCAAAATGTCAGGGGAGCACTGGATTGTGCTCTCTAACTACATTAGACAAGATTTCGGAAATACACTTTTGATTACAAGATCACCCATGAAGGGAAAATAATACAAGAATACGTGACTGATACAAGACGTCCCACAACCTAGGACCAATAGGTATGGTCTAAACATTGCTATGCTTGTCGGGTCTAAAACTCTAGAAGGCCTCATCAGTCTCTTTGGTTACAAAGAGCTGTATGTTACTATTATCTTGAGGCATCCATTCATGAGTGATGATCCTTGATAGCATTGATTTGCCTCGAGGCATTCTAGGTTCTTGTTCCTTGTTCTCATGATCTATGTCCTCAATATCTAATTCAGGTACAATGGATCTGAGTTCATCCATTTTTTTCAAGTAAGCTGGTTACCATGTACATGGTTCCCTACTTATCTATATATGCCCCATTTTTGAATTTCACCACTAGGTGCTCAATTCTGAAGGGCTATTCTAGATTCCTAAGTTGAACTATGGACCCATGTAAACCATCCTCATAGATGCATGCACCTAGTTGGTTGGTCCTGATGTACTCCAACTAGGTTTTATAGGGACCCTCTGGCATTTGCAAATGATCAAGTCCCATTTCACCTCTGGGTTTCTCCATGCTAAATGAAATCTTTGACTCACTAGTGTTTGAACTTACCACATAAGGGTAGTCACTCAATTGTTGCACCCATGATCTTGTAGTGTTATTAACACTAGCTTTAGATGATCTAACACTCTCTCAAATTGTTTTGCCTATATGTATTCTTGACCTAAGGCTCATGAATTTTGTTTCCCTTGGTACCCCAATGTACATTCACATTGCGATGTTCCTTTACGTACCAGTTACTTTTTCTTTTTAATACCTTTTGATGTTTGTCTTGTCACAAGGATGCTCGTCAGGAATAAATTTTCATTTCTCTAATTGGTTCTCATTGCATCAACTTATTCTTTCCCTTATAGTTATCATGTTAATAAGATATCATAGTCTTGTACTTGAATCCCTTAAGCTCATGGACTTACGTTCCTATCACCACCTAAGTATGACTCTTAGCACTACACCTTAGCCAAAAAAATTGAATTGACAATAGGGAGATACAATAACTTCCAACCTTAAGTCCAACTCTTTGTATGTCACTTGGATCCTCTGTAACTTCCAACCTTTAGTCCAACTCTTTGTATGTCATTGTTCCTTGCCTGGATCTTTTGTGATATCTGCCACCTCTTACAGCAGAGGCCCTACAAGCACCTAAAATACTTCAAAAAATTGGAAAATATGATCCAAATTCAAAAACCCTAATTTTTGTCAACCAGGGGGACTTTCATGATGGTATGAGCCAATCGTGGTTGTATGAACCATCACAATGGCCAAAGTCAATCATGATGATGTGGGGCAGTCATGATGGTCCTAAGTGGCCATGATGGTCCTAAGTGCGCGATGTCACGATGGCGATGAAGTGTTGTGATGGTTTGCTAGGGTCGTGATGATCAGGGAAAATTATGATGGCGATGAGGTGTCAAAATGATTTGCTAGAACCACAATGGTGAGGGACAGCCATGATGGTGATGAAGTGTTGCGATGGTTTGTTAGGGTTGCGATGGTTAGGGATAGTTGCGATGGTGATGAAGTGTCGCGATGGTCTACTAGGGTCGTGATGGTCAGGGACAATCATGATGGTGTATTCGATCACGATGGTCTCAATCTACCATCATGGTCAAGGGCAGTCGCGATGGGTCAAAGCATTGTGATGGTGACCTCCAATTGCAACATTCTACCTATGGCGATGGTCCTGGCTAATCCCGATGGTGCCCTCCAATCACGATGGTCTTGGCCAATGGTGATGGCATGAAAAATGATGAAGCTCTTCCCACTATTGCTGATGTGCTTTGAAAATTTGTGAAGCAGAGGCCTGTCATGATGATCTAAACTCATGGACAAGAAATTGGAAAAATACACAAAGTTCTTACCCACAACATCTTTTGTGCAAAGTAGTAGATGGGAATCCTTCAAATAAGCTCTTAGACACACAAAATCAGCACTCAAATTCTCTCTCTCTCTCTCTCACTCTCACATGCAAATGAGGGATATGGATGAATGTGGATGGATATGGGAAAAATAAAAAATTTTATGTGATGATGAGAACTCATGGCTATGAATGGTAGAGGAGGTGAAGTGAAGCAAAAAAACAACACAAAAAAAACTTCAAAATCTTACTAAACTCTAACTATGTACCTTTCAACATCTATCTCCTAACACTCTTACCATCACATGTTTGTCCTTGGGCATGTCCTCAACAAGGACGCCACATTTGGTGTTGCTCTAGGCAAGGATGAGTATCATATCATGGATCTCCACCTCCTTAATTGCCAATCCACGAAGATGCAAGAACAACTCATATGCCCAAAGTTGAAGGTGAGAAGCACACTAGTGCACACACACATACACACACAGACACATAAAGAAGAGACAATAGGAGAGGCAATGCAAGGGAAATCACTTCTTCTTATTACTTGAAGTAAGAAAATGCTATGATATAAGGCTCAATCCTCAACTACCTAACCCCAAAAATGAGCTCTCTAGCTCTATTTATGGTTATTGAGGTGAAATGATCAGTTTCCGATCTAATGAATGATCTAGTTAAAATTTATGTCCTAATGTACTTTTGAAGTATTAAATGAGGTCCAAAAAATATGAAAATTGGTAGGCATGTTCTATATAAGGTCGTCAAGCATGAGGACTCCTTGGATTGCAAAAATGGAGCATTGCATGGCCAAATTGTTTGGTTATACATTACATTGGTTAGTGATTAAAATCACCCTTGATGTTTCTAACAAGATTTGACCACTGTAAATCAATATTGAATGGAAACTTTATTGATGGGGCCCCCTTTAGTCTCCTTACGTTGCTTCTTACATACTCCCTCTTTGTGTATGGCATGAACTCCTACCAAAACCAACCAAGGAGGAATACAATCCTCTTCTTTCAAAACCCCTTTATGCAATTTGAAGGACCTATTCTTTTTGCACCATGAGTAAAGGTGCACCTAAAAGTATGCATGTATGGGGACATTCCACATCAATGCATATGGCACATGTTTCCTAAATTCATGCATGCATACAAAAACCTTTTGAAGCACCAAAGAACTTCTAAAGGTATGAAGTAGAGGAAAGAAGGATCGCCATTTAGATGGCTAAAAGAGAGGCTAAAGAAGGAAAGGAGTATGATAATAAAGATCAAACCAAAAAGGTACTAGTGACCAAGAGGATAATGAGGATATATGTACCTTCATTGGAAAGGATGTGTTGCTAGAAGAGCAATAATAATTGATTGAATTGTTGTGAGAGTATAGGAATATTTTTTCATGACTTAGAAGGATGTAAGGAGAGTTGATCTAGAGATCTTCTCACATAGGATACCTATGGCTCTTGAAGCTAGAACTTTGAAGCAAACACCTTATACATATAATAATGTCTATTATACCAAAATAAAACAAGAAATATACAATTTTTTAGCCATAGGATTCATATATGAGATAGAACACACTAAGTGTGTTTATGTCATAATGGTAGTACCTAAAAAGAATGGAAATCTTAGGGTCTGCATCAACTTGAAGAAGTTTAATGCCACCACTATTAGAGAAAGTTATCCACTCCCAATCACATATCATCTTTTGGGAAGAGTATTAGGCAAGGAAGTGTACATCTTCCTTGATTGGTTTTTGGGGTATAATCAAGTAGTTATTGCTCTTGAAGACCAACATAAAATAGCCTTGGCTACTAAATGGGGCATTTATGCCTTCAAAGTTATGCCTTTTGGTTTGAACAATGCACCAACTACTTTCCAAAGATTAATGTGCCATGTATTCAATGATTTCTTGAAGAAGAGTATGGAAATCAATGTGGATGAACTATGTACTTAATCATCTCAAAGAGTGGATCATATTCTTGAGATTTTTTATGCATATTTGGTAAGTGCAAGCAATATAGAGTGTGTTGATGTGTATTCATGGTAAGACAAGGAACAATTCTAGCCAACATAGACTTAGAAAATGAAATCTCAACTGATGAAGATAAAATCAATGTGATCTTAGATATGAAAAGAACAAAAAATATCAAGGAAGTGCATGGCTTTATGGATCACTCTAGATACTACTTATCATCAATCTATCCACATGCACACCATCATTGCTAATCCATTATATGGCATATTAACCTACTTTGAGTGATTTGATGAGTGCACACAATGCAACACAGTCTCCTCATTATTTGAGATTTCTTTGGAAATTTTTGTAGCCTCTTTGGCCCCCCTTGCCTCAAAACTATCCTCTACCTCCCATGATTCTGTTATTGACCTTGTTCTTGGTTACTATTTCCTCTTCCACTTTTGAAACCTCTACCTCTGGTTCTTCCTTTTCCATGTTGATATATTTAGGTAGTGATGTGTGTGAACACACTAGGATTTCTGGGGTACTTTTTTCCCTCATTAGGAGGTTTTTTCCCCTGGCTTGTATATATGCCTATAAGCCTAATGGGTCACTTATCTTTCGTACATTCTCTTGGCAATACATTCAATATTTTGTATTGTACTCCTTCTTCCTTGTGATGTTCGATTGTGTCCATGAACCTCAAACTCCAACAACTAGTATTAGAGTAGGTCATTGCTTCATCTAGGATGTCGTCCACACCCCTCTAGTCATAATCTCAGAATTGCATGAAATTTGATAAGCATAATCAGGGCGATTATGAGTTCAAAACAAATTTTCTATGTGGTATTGAAATCGCGATCAGAGCTCATTTTTAGCCTCTGAATGCACTATCGTAGCACTTATGCAGGCAATTTCAACTTTTTGCATCAAACATATATACATGTTTTGGTTCTCCAATATAAGAGCCTCAAAGTCTGCTATAGGTTGAGCAAAACTCATCAAGGTAGTTCTATTCAACTTTTTGAGATACAACCATTTTTTTGCATCAAGGTATTTTAGTCAATGGCTATGGCTTAAAGCTGTGATGTATTCCGTATGTTGGTTGTTGAGGATAAGTTTGATGGTACCAATTACCCATTATGGGCTTATATGATGCATCATGTATTGGTCGCAAACCTACAAATACAATTACTAAAGCTGATTCAAATGGCATCAAAGATGGTGATATTCTTTAGGTTCCTATTTGTGCTACAGTTCTTATTGTACCTATTGTAGAGCAACTTCATTGGCATGGTAGAGATGCTCAGGCACATGCATTGATAGCCTTTTCTATTGAACATGCCATTATTTCCCACATTCGCTCTTGCAAAACAACAAAGTATGCTTTGGATATCAGGCAAGAAATGAGGCTCATGTAGCTTAGCTCCAAAAATAGTTGGAGAGTGAGTACATGAATGAAGGAGATTCATGGATAATTTCTTGACAAAGATAAAAGATTCGAGGGGGTAGTTGTTTTTTTACTGATGAACTCTTGTCTAACAGTTCACTTGTGCAGACCGTTCTGAATGGTCTTCCAGATTCATATAAGAGTTTTGCTTCTACTCTTCGATTGATGATGAAAGGCAATCCAAATGCATTAACATTTGAAGAGTTAATCTGTGTTCTATTGCAAGAAGATCAATCTAGGTAGAACATGTCCATATGTGTGTTACAGATCAAGCTCTCCTGGCTAGTCAAAAGGGCAAAGATAAATGGAGCTCATCTACTACTAAGCAAAAATCTACTAATTCTGCACAATCAAAGAAGGATAACAGAGACAACAAGAAAATAGAAAAGAAAAAAATATTTTGCACATATTATAAAGGAAATGATCATGTTATAAAGAGTTGTCCAAAACTGGCTACAAAGGAGGCAAAGAAAAAAGAGGCTTGAATGGTTTTTGCAGAGGCCTCTACACCCAAAATAGAGTCTGCTAATCTTGTATATAATGAAGAATGGGCATTTACTACTGTTTACAATTATGACCCATCTTCTTATGAACGATGTATGTCTGCAGTAGAATTACATCTTTGCTACTTTGATAATGGGGCAACCAAACATATTACCTCGTAACACAGTTTCTTGACTTCACTTGACCCTGCTCCTACAAGGAATACTGTCACATGTGCCAATAACTCCTCTTATCCTATCATTGGAGTTGGTAAGATCATTCTGACTATTGTTGATGGTAGTTCTTTTACATTGCCACATGCTTTATTTGTGCCAGGGATCAAGAAAAATATGTTATTTGCTTTAGCACTATCTAAGATCAGCTTGGTTGTGAAATTTGTTGATGATAGATATAGAGTTCATGATCTATCAAATGGTGATATCATAATTGCTTTTGGCATTTTATATCATGGGCTATATAAGCTCATAGATTATGCAAAATCTATGAATGATTCAACATGCAGTTCAAGATTCTCAAGCTATGTCAGATGCAAATCCTTGGCATGCATGCTTTGATCATCTGAATTTTTCTAGTTTTTTGTGCCTATAGAAATCTAAAATGATGTTCTCTTTGCCCAAACTTGAGGCACATGGTAAACATGTCTATGAAGACTATATTTTAGGCAAAATGCAATATTCATCATTCCTAAAAGATGGTTCAATTTGAGCCACTCAAAAATTGCAACTTGTTCATAGTGATGTCTGTGGTCCTATGCAGACACTCTCCTTTGGGAACTATCTTTACTTCATGAATTTCATTGATGATTTTTCTAGGCATGCATGTGTATATCCATTGAAAGAAAAGTTCTAAGTGTTTATGTGCTTCAAACAATTTCTGGTTTTGGTTGAAAATCTATTTTTTATCATTTAAAATGGGCATCCTCCATTCCAATCGCGGAGGGGAATATATGCCTTCTGATTTTAATGCCTTTTTGGTTGAACGTGGGATAAAATTGTTGGGGATGTAAGGATCATGTGACCTTACCCCTATATTCATATATATATACATCATATATAGAGCATTGCCTCAAGAGAGATCATTATGTGGGTTTCGAGGCTCCCACACATATGTGTGCATCTCTTCTCTCTTCTCTCTCCCTCCATCTCCTCCTTGCTCCTCTTGTTTTTCACACCAAAGCCCTTCATTGGTATCAAAGCATGTTGAAGGCTTGTGTGCAAGAAGCTTCAATGGAAGCTTAGGTCACAAGAGGTGAAAGTGCAGGTCGGCACCGTTTGATTATAGTTCAGGATTTTAGCCATAACATAAGCTAAGAAGCTCCGATTGATGCGTTTTAAAGTTCTATGTGTAGCTAATATAGAGGGCTACAATTTCACAGAAGGGTGCAGAACCTGGATTAGAGTTCTAAAATGCCAAAAGTTCGAAAAGTAGGGTAGTGTTTTGGCTATAAGTTGAGTTTTACAAGTCAGATTCATGCGATTCAACTTGCTATGTGTAGCTTGGAAAAGAGGCTATAGTTATAGATGAATACAAGTCCAAATTCTAAGTGATAGAGTATTGAAATGGCAGAGTACAGAGCAAAAATGCTACAAGTAAAGGTGAAATTGGTAGTCGATGCTTGTTTTGTGCATATCTTGAGCTACACACGATCGATTGAGGTATTCTTTATATCGTTACGTAAGAAAGAAATATTTCTTAAAATTTTGAAGAGCAAAGGTTCAGATTCAAGTTTATCACCTTTGAAACAATAAAACACAGAGCAATATGTTTTCACCATAAGAACCCTAATTGCTTTTGGAGGTTAATTTGGAACTTCTTCGAGAGAGATTTTTTGGTATGCAAGCTCTTATTTTCAGAGCTTGAAGGCATTTTCCATGTATGATCATTGTGATAACTCCTCCATATGAGAGTACAACATGATCTTGTCATGTGTTTGGCATGTGAGATAACATTTTGGTATACCTTTTTTTTTTAGGTTTATGTCATCATGAGTTTGATCATCATGGCATTATCAATGGATGTATAGTGGCATTGTGGTCTCTATTGTGTTTTATGCCACTTGGATATGGCTTAGCTTGATGGTTGCACACATTTTATGAGATTTGATTCTGAATCTTAGTTGGTACTTGTATCCTTGTTTTCTTTGCAGGTACATGATCCATATTGGAGCCTCAATTGCACATCCATTTCTCACCTTGATTGGTTATTATTTTAACATATGGCCATTGATTTGATATATATTTGCTAGTATCATTCTTGATACATGTGGATGGTGATTCCCACATGATTATTTTGGTTTTAGAGTCTATTTTACGAAGGAGATGCTGTCAAAATTTTATCAATTTTTATGCTAGATAAATGGTCTAGTAGATCCTTTATGCTTGTGTGATAGCTTTGGATCATTGCTTATCTCCATTCACTTGGACTTTGCCACAGGTTGTTCGTGATAGGTTGGATCATCTTACATGCTTCATTCTTGAGTGGGAGATGTATCGCCATTGTATTCACATGTATTACCATCCATTTTTGGCATGTGTATTTGCCATTATCTTTGGTTGGATCAGTGACAAGTGGTGACATGTCACTCATTGTTCTTTTGCTATTGGTTATTTTGTTTGATTGTTCAAGTTACAGGGGATACTCTGCCGAATTTTTTCTAGGATCCTTTCATATCTATTTGGTTAATTTGGAGACTTGGTGAGCAGGCTTATGCTCATGGTTTTATATGCATGCTAGATGCATGGTTATGTGAGGCGCAGTTCACATGGTTTCTTCTCTAGTGAGACATTTATCATATGAGTTATGCATATGTATATGCAGGTGTGATCGTATTGGTGATAGAGTATTGTTTCTAGTCTTTTGTTACATTTCTAGTCTCTTGGAGTGCCAACATGGTGTCTTCTCGGTTTGATGGCATGGACTTTTGGATATGGGAAGCTCAAATGTGGCATACATGAGTTTGTGCAGAGTTACACAGGTATATGCATAGAGATGCACAGAGGTCTCATGACATGCCCGACCATGTATGGATGGATACGGATGCATTGGCCAACTCCACTATCTAATTACAACTTGTGGATTCTATATGTGAGTATGTTATGTATGAGGAGACGAGTAATGCATTATGGCAGAGACTACATGATATGTATGTGAGTCTATCGACTCATGTGAGATGTAGATCACATCAACAGCTTCGATGTTGGCACTGTGGTTGTGAGGGCCATATTCGACGACGTTGCTTCAGGCGGATGCAACAAGGACGTCAGAGATATGCATGTGATGCAGGTCAGGTAGTAGTTTCAAGAGAGCCTATGGCGGTTGATTATGCTAGTGATGGTGATATCACTTTCTCCTATGGTTCATCTCAGGATTCCTCTTGTTCATTAGATAGTACACATATGGCTTGGTTTCTTGATGTATTATCCAGTTTTCATGTTCCATATCGCAAGTGGTTTTGTAGATTCTCAGGTGAGAGTCTTAGATGCATGCACATGCCTGATGGTATGACATATGACATTGAGGGTGCAGGAGATATATGCCTTATGCTACCTGGTGGAGCATCACTTATACTGAGACATGTACGTTATATGCCTTCATTCCCTATGAGCTTGATTTCAGCTACATAAGAGCAGATGTTATGCATTCCTTGGTGAGCATCATTTTCAGTTGTAGTTGGGACAACTTATGCTTGTCAGAGGTTCTAGGATTGGGCACAGGTATCCACTGCAGGTACTTCATGTGAGAGACAGTCTCGTCTCAGTGGGAGTCCGGCCTTATGTGCGGTGTGAGACTCATCATGTCTCAATTTGTCTACCTACACATAGGTCTATTGACATTCATGGTGCACACACATGGTAGGATTCAGATGCTCAGATAGATGCATATGTAGAGCATGTTTTGGATGCTCATGATGCCTATATTGAACAAGTTTTTGTTGATCATATAGATGGTCATATGGAGCATACTTTAGATGCTTTAGAGCATGATATGGATGCTCATGTAGAGCATTGTGATGATACTCAGTTAGAGTTGATCATTAGTTTGATCTTGGTGTTGATGTTTGTGGGAGGGGAATCAAGGAAAAAGAGAAGAAGAAGAAAATCAAAGAATAAAACTGCTCAGTACGGAATGAAGTTATAAAGGAAAAGAACAACTCTCTGCCCAAAGCCCCACAGGGGCACGCATCAGGCCACAACACCAAAGAACCAGGTCCTGAGGAGTAGAATTAAAGAAAGATAACAACCAGGGCAATTCATGGGAGGTCATACACAGCTTCCTCATCCACCAGCAGTAGGCGGTGAAGCGAAATAAGCAGGGAAGAGAAACAGCACAAGAAGGATTCTTCATTGGATAAGATAACCAATTGTCTGAAGGTCCTAGCTGCCTCCTCGTCCACTAGATGCGTGTGGTGGAAAGAAATGAATCAGGTCCTAGAGGATGACAAAGAATATTCAGAAATAGGACCTTTAAAATGTAATGCTCACTTAAAAGAGAGTAGAGGTCAGTAAATTAAGGTGTGCGGTGGAAGAAACTAAACAGGATCCAAGCAATACAATAGGTCAGATGTGTGAAGACAAAGATATATCAAAAGACCAAAAGTTAGAAAGAGGCAGAGGCTGAGAAGTTGAAGCGGGTGACTAAGAACATCACATTATTAGCCACTGATGGCATGCGTAATAGCCTGAGTTAATACAACAACCCAAATTTGTGATATAAGGAATACCAAGGGGCTTATAGAAGTAGAGGATTAAACTCGGATAAAGTAAAAGAATTTTTGACAGTACTTATCGCCTCTTCGACCACTGGGTGCGTGTATTCAAGAGCCAGAGACAAGCTGCAAACAAGAAGAAAAGCCTGTGAAGGGACGACAGAGACAAAGAGGGGGAGAGTGTTGCAGAGCAAAGAGACACAAAAGAGGAGCCCCAAAATTTTCAGATTAATGGGCATATTTTTCTTCTTCAAAATCCTAGAAAATTCCCTCAAAGCTATGTAAATGCACTAGAGGAGTCCTCTAGATGCATGAACCCAACTCTTTGTAACATAATTCTTGTAAAATAGTAGGAAATTAGAGATGAGCCAATAAAGTGTTGGTTAGTTGTGTGAAAGGACCATTTTTAGGGCACATGTATATAAGTCACTTTGTGACTCTTTGTAAAGACGTTTTGCGATTGTGAAGAAGGAGAGCTCCAAAATTTCGAATTTGCTTCTTTCCTGAAGATTCTCATCTTCTCTATGATCTTTTGTGTGTGTGTGAAGCCTGGAATGTGTGTGTAAGACTGTTGTCTACCCTTCCCCATCACTTTTGAACTACTGTAGTGTGTGTGTGAGCAAGTATGAGTTGTGGAGTGAGTGTAGGTGTTTCCCGCCATTCACTATTTTGGCCATAACTTGAAGAACGGTTGTCAGATTCGAGTGAAAATACCACCAGTAGATGCATCTCGTCGAGAGCTTCAAAATGCTATTGGCCATATTCGGAGTTTGGAGCTGGCAGAAACATTCGAATTTGTATTTACTACTATAAGTGGTATCACGACAAACACTTTCAGAGGTTAAGTGAGTTGGAGAGGTAGTTTAGTCTTTTCTCATGCATTTTAGCTGAACCACTTCATTTTCCCTCATGTGCGCACACGTCCTCATACACTTGGTTAGGTCCGTTCTTCGGATTCATAATTAAGCATGTGTCAATCCACCACTATACGTACTTGTGTGGCAAATGAGATTTAGTCTCTTTGACACAAGTCCCTAAGACCTCGTGACTTAGGTACATACGTGTTTTGCACTGTTGCCGGGGAACACACTCAACCAAGGTGCCTTCGTGATGGTTATAGCTGTGGAGTGAAGGAATCATACTTGTAGAAGTGAATTTGTTTAGTGGCAAGTAGTTAAACACTTCATCACTTGTTACTTCACATCCTGGAGGTGTGTGTAATGAGTTTTTAGGTTTAGGGTTAGGAGTGAAGGAGAGAAGAAGGAGTTAGGGTTAGGTCAAGAAGAGAAGAGGAGTAGGAGTGAGTTAAAATCATCAAGACAATTTCAAAAACAATCGCCAAGTTAGTGTAGAATAGGCTTCAGTCATCAGAAACTATAAAACCAAAAAAAATAGTTCATTTGACACAAGATGAGAAAGTGGTATCACCTACAGACAGTGACCGGTATCGCCTGAGCAGTATTGCGCAATACAAGCCCTCAAAGCTACCTAGTGAGCTCAAGACTTAAGCAAGAAATCCCTAAGGTAAGCTACATTAAGATTTTAACATCAAAAGCACTATAAAAATGCAATTACACGTGATTAAAGTTGTACTCAGTATCGCAGGGTGGAACAGAGAGTATTGAGAGGTTCTTTGAGTGAGACAGAGGGTCAAGAATGAAGAGGAGTGAGAGAGAAACTAGGGGGTGCAAAAATTTTTGTGTTTGAAGCGATTTTGGCTGTAGTATCGCGATCGGTTGAGTTTTGGTATCGTGATACCAAAATTCCCTAGTATCGCAATACTCGCCAAAGTATCGTATCGTCGCATACCACTTGAGGTATCGCGATACCATTTTTGGTATCGTACCACCAAGTTGGTATCACGATCGCGATCTGCTAGTGGTATCGTATCGCGATCCACTTGGTATCGTATCGTCTCGGTCACGGTATCGTATCGTCTCGGTCACGGTATCGTATCGTCTCGGTCACGGTATTGTATCGTTGACCGAGAGGTATCGTATCGTGAGGGATCTCAATATCGTATTGTGCATTATGTCGATATCGTATCGCTACTTTGCACCGGTATCGTATCGCGAGTATTCATGGTATCGTATCGTGTACCCAATATCGTATCTTTGGATCTTTTGGTATCGTATCGAGACGAATTTTAGTATCGTATCGTGCGGGTTTGTGGTATCGTGTATCGTATCCTGAGGAGTCGAAGTATCATATCCTGGCAAAAGTGGTATCGTATCGCCTGAGCCATATAGTATCGTATCGTGTCAAGGTGTAGTATCGTATCGCTCATTTCTCTGGTATCGTATCATCGACTGCCTGAGTATCGTATCGCCACTTGCTGAAGTATCTTATCGCGGTAAAGTGTGGTATCGTATCATGGCAAGGGTGGTATCGCCAAGTGCAGTGTCACCAGAGTGGTACCGTCCAGAACATTTTGAGCAATTTTAAGGGCAAAAGTTGAGGCATTTGAGGAGCCAATTAAGGAGAGAGTTAGAGATCAAGATAGCCATAGGAGGGTGGATGAACTTGAGGTCATGAAGGGTGCTAAGTAGCCAAAGAAGTGTTATTTCATCGGTAGGAGGTGCAACTTAAGCCAGTCACCGCTCTATCTATTCCGACAACTCTAATGATTCGGAGGAGGAGATACCCATGGCTTCAGAGGACATGCAAGGTCCGGTTCCTAGGAGAAACTTCATGTCCACGGTGGAGGGGGAATACCTTACCTCCCTGCAATATGTGTCTACTAATTCCCAGGTGTTTCCCATCTGCCTCGATGGTTTAAATAGATCAGTTGCCAGGATGGTAACTTCCACCGATTCCACAATTGTGCCCAGACCAACCGTCAAGTATGAAGGAGGAGCATACATGAATAAGTTGGGTCACATCTACGTAGTGATAGAACACCCAGATCTGATCAATGAGAGAGGAGGGTTGGAAGAACAAGGAAATTCAGGAAGTTCGGACCCTGAAGAGTTGGTAACCACTCCCAGAGGTAAATTAGTAGTGACTCGAGGCTTGAGAGGGGATTTGATTCCTCAAGATGATTACCTGTTAGAGGTCTACCTGATTCATGGATCAGACTTACTGTTACAAACTGACTCACCTACAAGCGGACAAGAGGAAAGTCCAATGACCTTTTACGAGCTAAAATATCCTGAAGACGAGTCTAGAGTCACATACCTAGACAAGAACCAAAGAAGGTATTGGCTTGTTGATGCCATAGATAGAGCACGATTGAAGTATATGGGGTTGCATGTATTCCCTCAGCGAGAATAGGCAACTACCTCTCAGAACCCCTTCGGTACACAACATGAGACAGGACACACAATGTCGTGATAGACAAGCCTTCGGAGCGTTCCAAACTGAACCCATGTGCAATTTACAATGCCAGGAATGCAAGCACACAATCAAACTCACATGGGACTAGGCAACCAATATCGACCACCAGTGAGATCAAGACCACCATTAGGAGTGCAACCTGGGATACCCCCAATTAGAACAACAATTCCTATAATGCCTAGACAGCCAGAACCCATAAGAAGATTAAGACCGATTCAGGTGGCTAAGTGTATGAGAAATCATTATGACGGGATGTGAGAACCTTATGACCACATAGTTCAATTTAAACAGGTTTTAAGAGCTGAACAAGTGCATGATTTCTTTGTGTGGTATGAGTCCTTTGGACTCACTCTCACAGGAACGGTTTTGACCTAGTTCCAACCACTAGATCCCAATCAATTTGGAGATATTCAGCAATTCTTTCAAGAATTCATAGGGGAATTCACTAAGAGAGGGATTAAACATAACTCTTCATCATTAATCCATAGCTTCAAATAGAACCCAAATGAAACTGTGAAAACAGCTGCGAGAAGATTCAATCAATATGTGGATAGATGCCCAGTAGCAGAAAGACCTACACAGTAAAAAATGATATCATTATTCTTGGACAGACTGACGAACGGAACCCTAAGGACTTTAGTCTATGTGAAGAGGCTAGAGATGTTGAATGAGTGTCTTCAAGAGTGTTTTGACCTAGAGGACAACCTAGCAGATGATCTCAAAAGTACACCGAGTCCTACGAAATCAGAAGAAAACGAGAAGCACAGTAACGCCCAACTCTAGTAATGTAGAAGAGTTAGCTGAGCTAGTAGCCAAGAAGTTAGGAGTCCATGGACAGAGGAACTACCCACATCCATCACTAAGAATACCCATGTTACGAAGATGTAGTCTTTGTGGAGGAGATCACCCCACTCATTTGTGTGTAAGAGGAGGAACAGGTGTGCCTCAAGCTTACCCTTATAATAGGCAGCTACATCAAGGAACTGCTTTGTATTGCCACATAGAACAAAAATAAACCAATCACACCATTCAGAATTGCCCATTCAACACGCAGACACGACCTTTAAACCCACCTCAATATCAACCATATGGATACCCACCTAGAGAGCTAGGCAGATTCCCAGGTATAATCCCTATCCAGGATCACCAGGAGCACCTAGACCATATGAGCAAGTACAATTTGGAAACCCTCAGCCAGTGTTAGGACCAGAATCGCCACTTCCTCACCATGTAGTACCTGTCAAGTATGCTCAACCAGAGGAAAACTTAGAAAGAGCCATAGTGCCAACATCACCGATGGCCAGTACAGAATCAACGA
This sequence comes from Ceratopteris richardii, assembly GCA_020310875.1. Taxonomy (NCBI): domain Eukaryota; kingdom Viridiplantae; phylum Streptophyta; class Polypodiopsida; order Polypodiales; family Pteridaceae; genus Ceratopteris; species Ceratopteris richardii. The sequence continues at coordinate 94,139,193 of CM035431.1, forward strand.
ACCCAGGATATGAGTAGACCCAAGGAGATTATTATTCATATGATGTTAGTATAATAGAGTACGAGCAAGCTTATGACCCGCAATACTATGGATATGAGGGATATGACAATGTCTATGGACCAGAGGTGGCAACACTAATGTACACCGCACCCAAAGCACCGGTATCCGTAAGACCATCCATCAGACCACCTATGCCAAAAGGACCGTGTTATAGATGCGGAGGAGACCACCTTATCAGAGAATGTACTAGACCATACAACCCACCACCTATGTGTGAAGTTGCGAGACATGCCAAAGAGCCAAATATCTTATTAGACAAGATGACATGCCATTAAGACCTATGGTTTGCACGAGAGCATTTCCAAAATGGGGTATTGATTTCATAGGACCCATTAATCCACGAGCAAAAGGATCACATGCGGAATACATCATAGTAGCAACGGATTACCTGACTAAATGGGTAGAGGCAAAGGCTACTCAAAAAAATGACGCTCAAACCACAGCTAAATTTCTTTTTGAGCACATCTTCACCCACTTTGGACTACCAATTGAGATCGTAAGTGACCGAGGGACGCATTTCATTAATGAAGTGATAGAATCCTTAATGAATGAGTTCTTAGTGATCCATAAAAAATCAGACCCTTATCACCCTCAAGCCAACGGTCAAGCGGAAAGTTCCAATAAGGTGTTATGCACCGTATTGACAAAGATAGTCAATAATGGAAGGTCCGATTGGGACAAACAATTGCATCATGCAATTTGGGCCTTCCGTGTTGCCTACAAGACTACCATTGGAACTACACCAATTAACCTAGTGTATGGTCAAAACACAATCTTGCCAATTGATTTTTTACTACCCACTTTGAGAGTGGCACAACTGTATGAATGGACGAGGCATGAATTATCGAAGCAACTAGACTAAATTGAGAAGCTACATGAGACTAGGATACAAGCTGTGGCCAGCCAAGAGAAGACAGAAGGCATATTATGACGTGCACATCAAGGAGAAAGGACTAAAAGAAGGAGATTTAGTTTTGGTCTATACATTGAAGCAACACGCCAAGAAGCTACAAAAGCGCGGATATGGACCTCTAATAATCAATAGGATCTCAACAAGTGGAGCAGTTAATCTAGCGACTCTGGATGGAGATGTTCTTCCTAATTACATAAGTGGATGTCGAGTAAAACATTACATGGAGCCATTGACAGACCAAATGTTAGCACGACTCGTAGGTGCACAAAATAGGAAAAGAGAAGAAGAGAGGATTAGAGAGGAGGCGAGGCAAGAGGCCCTAGAGCATATCAAGAAACAAAAAGAGTGGATAAAACATCGGGATGAACGGTATCTACAAGGGGAAGGGCCTATTCCCATGGCCAACTATCAAGTTCATAAGTCCAACATGAACAATATCAGCAAATCCCATCCGTACTTAAACCTAGGGATTGGAACAACAGAGTACCAGCTAATAGATGCCTTGATAGACTCGAGAGCAGCACTGAGTTGCATATGAAGTACAGTCATCAAGAAACTTCAAATGAACATATCACCTACTAGATCACACATGATAGGTGTGGGACGTCAAGTTATAGAATGCATTGGAGAAGCTACAATATCCCTCCACCTAAGAAATTACACTATGGAATAACAAGTCTTGGTGTGTAAAGATGAGGATTTGATAGAGAACCTAATCCTAGGGCAAGTCTGGATCATTGAAAATGAGGTGTGCATTCACCTAGCTCAAGGATACATCGCAGCCAAGATAGGGCACAAGGAAATCTTTAGTCTACTAGAAGAGAAACCCTCGCATAGACAAGACATCATCAGGAATGAGAAACCAATCCTAGAGAAGGACATAGTAAATGACTCCATCACACACCAATCAAAAGAAGGTTTGACGGAAGAAAGGACTTCAAGTCCCAATGCACTAGAGGAGAAAGTGGATTCATCCCACATGAATGGTGAAACAAAGAGAAGCAGTGAGCACACTACTCCTAAAGTCATCTACAACAAAGGGAGATCGCCAATATGGAAGTCCACTATCAGATTCTCGCAATCAGAAGGTGCCAACCTACAATGGGTTTGTAAGGATCGAGTGATGGAAGCGGAGAAGTCAATATCAATACCGGTCACTCATTTGAAGGACACGGCAAATAACAAAGGATCCTCCTCATTACAACCAGGACCAAAGAGGCTTCTCCGAGTATGGCTTCCAAAGTCATTAGTAGTAGCTCAGAAAACACGAAAACAAATATGGATTCCAAAAAGGGTGAGACAGGTTGCAAGCCAAGAGATAGAAAAGCAAGAAGACACATTACATCAACTAAGCGAGACCCTAAAGCCTAATAGGAATAACCACAGGAACAGGAGGAATACGACCTCTAACACTCAAACTACACAAGGGAAAGGAAAAACAGAGAACACGACAAAACAAAGGGAAAACAAAGCCGTACACTTCAACTACAAAATGGATATGGAGACCTAAGAGGTAGCAGGAACTGGAACAAAAGAACCAACAAGATTCCAATTGCACACATGAAGCATCAAATGCACCTAAAGTATGCATGACAGGGCCACAATACGAGGTCATGCATTCGGCACATGATGTATGTAAAAAAATTAGTGGTGCACATTTGCCACTTGGGAATAGGTCATAGATTCTACTCTCATAGGAATGGACCTACTGTATAAATAAATAAGTGCTTCGGCTACACTAATTCTTGTTTTCTTTCAGAAATGAAAATAAAAAGAATATGTGGTAAGAGATCTTTCTCATGTGAACAAGGGGAACGGAGTGATGCGACGAACGAAATGTCACTACAACAAATCCCACCACAGACATGTCTTTTAAAGGAAGCTAATGCTCTTTTCATTACGAGTGCAGATGGCTTCCGAGGATTCTAAAGCTACCATTCAAGAGGAGGTGCTAGCATTTCCTCTGCAAAGTGTGACTAAAGCAAAAGGTCATTGGTTCAGAGAGGATCAACCGGCGGGGGATTATTTGTTTCTAGTGACCATCAAAATCATGGATACGGGCCATCAGTTCCCCATCATGTCCCAAGACTTCAAAGTAATGCATGAACTCCCATCAACCATGGACATTATGAAGAAGGCGGGCATGTTGGAGTTAGATGTCTGTGGAAGCACGTGAACAACACAAGGAAGAAGAAGAAGTTTGGAGCACAACACACAATACTGAATGTATTACTAGAGAATGTACAAAGATGAGTAGCCCATTAGGGCAATAGGCGTATATACAATCCGGGGGGGGAAATCTCCTAAAGAGGGAAAAAAGTGCCCCGACGGTCCTAGTGTGTTCAGACACATCACTACCTAAATATATCAACAAATCCCCCCTGGGAGTGATGCGGTGAACAAGGAGCTGGAACTCATGTATAAGGAAGTTCCAAGCTATGTGGAAATCACTCCACAAAAGGAAGTAAGCCCAAAGCTTTGCGGAAAGCTTCAAACTTCTCCCTAGGTAGAGCCTTCGTGAAAAGGTCTGCAATGTTCTCCTGCGTGGGCACATATGCCAAGCTGATCTCCCCAACAGAGAACCTCTCCGTGACATAGTGATAATGCACCTCAATGTGCTTAGTGCGAGCATGGAACACAAGGTTCCTCGCAATTGCCAATGCGCTCTGACTATCAAGGAAGATGGTGGTGGTAGAAGTCTGACCAACACCCAAATCAGCCATAAGGCGTCTGAGCCACACACACTCAACAGTCACTGTGAAAGCTGCCCTATACTCAGCCTCACAACTAGAAGTGGCCACAGTAGGCTGCTTCTTGCTCAACCAAGATATACATGAGCTACCAAGCATGAAGTAAAAGCCACTAGTGGACGCACGAGTGTCATAGCAACCAGCCCAATCAAAGTCAGAAAAAGCATGCAAATCTGGTGGTAGTGATCCCCCCTTGGGATAAAACAGCCCAAGTAGCCGACTACCACTCAAGTAGCGAAAGATGCGCTTAACCGCCTGCCAATGCTTCACTCCTGGGCAATGCATAAACCTGCTCATCTGTGAGACAACAAACTGAATATTTGGACGAGTAATGCATAAGTAAATCAAGCATCCAACAGCCTGCTAATAGAGAACAGCATCAAATGCATCTCTAGCATCATGAAGACTCAATCGTAAACCTGCCTCCATAGGAGTGGCAATAGGCTTACAGTCTTCAAGGCCAAAATGCTGCAATAATGTGTCAATATATTTTGTTTGACACAAATCCATCCCACCATCAACTTGCATAAACTGAATGCCCAAATAGTGATGCAAATGCCCCAAATCAAATATCTCAAGTGAGGCATGCAAATCAGTCTTAAAATCAGCATTATGCTTCTCAATAGGACCAGTGAGCAGCATGTCATCAACATAGAACAATGATCAGAACCACATCATTAGCACACTTAACAAATAAGGTGCTTTCAGTTGGACTATTCTCAAAACCATGTGCAATCAAATAAGCATGTATCTTCTCATACCAAGCACGTGGTGCTTGCTTTAAACCATACAATGCCTTCTTTAACCTGCACACCTGGTTTTCATGCCCCTTCTGCACACAAAGCCACGAGGCTGAAAAACATACACTTCTTCATGCAAGTCACCATTTAAAAATGCAGTTTTAATGTCCAACTGATGTACATTCCAACCATGATGGGCTGCAAGTGCACAAATGCTCCGAACAGTAGTCATACGGCATGTAGGTGCAAAGTTCTCATCAAAATCAATGCCTCTTTCCTGCACATAACCTTTTGCAACAAGCCTAGCCTTATACCTGTCAACTGTACCATCAGGTTTACGCTTCCGCTTGTATACCCACTTAGTGCCAATGGCCTTCTTGCCAGGAGGCAAGTCACATAAAGACCAAGTACCATTCTTCATTATAGCATCATATTCAGATTGCATAGCAGCCATCCAATTTTCTGAATTTTGTGCTTCACCAAACAAAAAAGGCTCATTCTCATCAGAGAGACTAGATGCAGCCATAGGATAGCAATCTTATGCAAAAGAGGCACTATGAGAGCCTGAACGAGTACGATATGACAGAGGTGCATCTAATTTGCTCTCACGCAAGGTTTGCACCAGCCATTTTGGCATAGTTCTTGCCTGCTCAATATCAACTCTCTCATCCATAAGTGCATCATCTATATCTACATCAGAAATGGAATTATGTGCATCATCACATGAAACCTGCAAAGTGAGAAGTTGCCTCATTGGGACCAGCACTAGACTGTCCACCTGTAAAAAGAGGCAGCAAAGTATCATACATGTCTTTGGAGCTAACAGATGTCTCCTTAGTACATGAAAGAAATGGCTAAATAGCATCTTCCATAAAAACAACATCACGGCTAACCAGAATGTGTTTAGTCTGTGGATGATACAGATGATAGCCTTTACTTTCCAAACTGTATCAAACAAAAATACATTTTACTGCTTTATCATCCAATTTTCTGCGATGTTGTTCAGGCACTAATGCATATGCCAAACAACCAAAAACACGCAGATGAGCAACAAATGGCTTGCGGTCATGCCAAACCTCATATGGAGTGATAGACTACAACGCTTTAGTGGGACACCAGTTCAGTACATATGCTGCACACATGACAGTCTCAAGCCAAAAACTATGTGGTAAAGCCTGACTCTTGACCATACATCTCGCCATCTCCATGAGTGACCTGTTCTTTTGTTCAACAACTCCATTCTGTTGAGGTGTATACGGCACTATACACTAGTGTTTTATCCCACGTTCAGCCAATCCCCCCCTCGATCAGAACGCAGGGTGCCCATTTTACATGCTGACAGATTTTTAGCCAAAACCAAAAATTGTTTGAAGCACATGAACACTTCGGACTTTGCCTTCAATGGATATACCCATGCATGCCTGGAAAAATCATCGATGAAAGTCACGAAGTAAAGATAATTCCCAAAAGAAGGTGTCTGCATAGGACCACAGACATCACTATGTACAAGCTGCAATTTCTGAGTAGCCCGAACTGAACCATCTTTTGGGAAGGACAAACGTTGCATTTTTCCCAAAATATAGCCTTCACAAACATGTTTTCCAGGTGCCTCAAGTTTGGGCAAAGAGGACACCATTTCAGATTTCTACAAGCATAGCCAACTAGCAAAATTCAGATGGCCAAAGCGTGCATGCCAAAGCTTTGCTTCTGACATAGCGTGAGAATCATTTACTGCACATGCCAAATCATTTACAGATCTTTCATAGTCTATGAGCTTATACAACCCACGACATAAAATTCCATTAGCAATAATCACATCGCGATTTGACAGATCATGAACTGTACACCGATCATCAACAAATTTTACAACCAAGCCAATCTTGGATAATGCAGAAACTGATAACAGGTTCTTCTTGATCCTTGGCACAAATAAAGCATCTGACAAAGTGAAAGAGCTACCATCAGCAATAGTCAAAATGATCTTACCAACTCCCATAACAAGATAGGAGGAGTTGTTGGCGCATGTAACAGTATTCCCTGTAGGTGCAGACTCGAGTGAAGAGAAGAAACTGCATTGCGAGGTAATATGTTTGGTCGCCCCACTGTCAAAATACTGGCAAACATCTAAGTCTACTGCAGACATGCACTACTCATGACAAGATGGGTCAAAACTGCAGACAGTAGTAAACGCCCATTCTTCTTCCTGCACAAGATTAGCAGACTCTATTTTTGGTGTAGAGGCCTCTGCAACAACCATTCCACCCTCTTTATTCTTTGCCTCTTTAGAAGCCAGTTTTGGACAGTTCTTTATGATATGATCATTCCCTTTACAGTACTTACAAAACAATTTCTGCTTTTTTGATTTCTTCTCATCTTTATCTTCCTTCTTCGAATATGTAGAATTAGTAGATTTCTGCTTACTAGTTGAAGAGATCCATTTTCCTTTCCCCTTCTGACTACCCAAGAAAGCTTGATCTGCAACTCGCATAATGGACATGTTCTGCCTGGACTGATCTTCCTGCAACAGAACAAAGACTAACTCCTCAAATTGAAAGAACTTGGAGAAGCTTGTCGAAGGTAGAAAAGTGTGCTTCGAAGCAACGAAGTTTGGTCAAGCCAACCAGCACAAGACCAGCCCTTGAGCTTATGGAGACTCAAATAGACCTTATAGGCATGCTATAAGTGCAAAGAAACACACTATGTACTTTGGAGCATCAAGGAGAATGAGTCGATACAAAACAAATAGGTTCGCGGGTCGACTAGCTCAAAAAACTTACTATCTATGGAAGAGACAATGAACTTCAAATGCCCATAGCGACCAGCGTGATTACAATTAGAAAAAATCCTTTTATGGGAGTGCTACACATAGGGTTGAGTGTATGGAATGCACAAAAGTATAAGGAATAAGCAAAATATGCTATAGGAATGAATGCGACATTCACCGGTGGTACTTCCTATTTTTCAGGAATATGTAGAGATTGACCCTGAGGCAGAAAAACTCCGATTTCTCCCAATCTACTGAATAAAATGCTATGAAAATTTATAGGCATAAACTACACAATTATACCTTTCCAATGATTTATCTTGCACTCAATTTCGAGCTCTGGAGAGAGAGCTCCAGCCTCTACAAAATTACTGTTGGCGAAGAAGATGATGCAAAAAATTGAAGGAGCAAGACAATGATGGTCACAAGTGTATGTATATTGCTTCCATGTAATGTACAAGTGATTTCAAGTCCTTATATAGCCTCTATGAGTGTTCCACAACTTTTACAAGCTGAATTTGAATTCAAATGAAGGTGGGAATGGTTGTTGGAGGGAACTACAATCTAGGAAAAGTGAAGATCTAGTTTGATCTACTTTTAGGTGATTTGATTTGCTTGATTGAATGCAACTTCAACCACCACAAATTCGTGGGATTTGGGCTCTCTCTTTCTACCTTTACATGTGTAAAGCTCAAGGCTTTTACAATTGTAAATGAACCATCAAAAATCTCTCAAAAAAATACAATAAATGAGCATATGAAAAAGAACTCTCCAACGGATATTCTTTCGACGCGATAGCCTTTGATGTAGATCAAATCCACCTCAAGCATAGTGTAACCTTGATGTTCCAATAGCTCCCCCTTAAGCTAAAGTATGCTTGAGTCTTCATTCTCTGATAGGTTGAATACCTGCCATAGCTTTGAATCTACAAAGCTTTATTCCATCAAGTGCCTTCGTCATCATATCTGCTACTTGCTTTTTAGTAGGAACAAAAGAAATGTCAATCTCCTTTGCCATGAGCTTCTCCCTAATGAAGTGGTAATGGACTTCTATGTGCTTGGTTCTCGCATGGAAAATAGGATTTGCCGCTAGATGCATGGAACTTACATTATCTCCAAATATGTGAGGTTTGGAACTCACAAGTCCCAAATCTATATACAATGCTTTTAACCATATTGCTTCTTGAGTTGCTATGGTCAAGCCTCTGTACTCTGCTTCAGTTGAAGATAAAGCAACTGTTGGTTGCTTCTTGGAACTCCATGACACTAGCTTTGAACCTGCAAATGCTAAATAACCAGATGTACTTTTTCTATCATCCTTAGCTCCTGCCCAATCTGCATCTGAATAGATTTTGATATCCAAATCTGAAGAGTAAGGATAGAATATACCTTTGTTGATTGTACCTTTGAGATACTTAAGTACTCTCTTAGCCGCATCCATTTGTGGTCTTCTCGATGAGTGCATGAACTGACTAAGCACTCCCACACTATATGAGATGTCTGCCCTTGTATGAGTAGCATATATCAAGCTACCTACCAAGCTTTGATACTCTTTAATGTCTTCAATTTTCTCACCTTCATAAACACTTAGTTTATGATTCATCTCCAAAGGTGTACCTGTAGGTTTACTGTTCTCCATTTTGAACTTCAGAAGAAGATCCTTAATGTATCTTCTTTGAGTCAAATACATTCCTTCATCTGTGTATATCACTTGCATACCTAGGAAATATGTGAGCTCACCTAGGTCACTGATTTTGAACTCCTCTTGCATGTGTCTCTTGATCCTTTGAATGCCATTTAGATCATCACCTGTCACAATAATATCATCTACTTATAAACATAGATAGATAACTTCATTGTGATCCCTTTTGATGAATAGAGAAGGATATGAGTTGCTAGCTTTGAACCCTTGATCTTGAAGATATGTAACCAACCTGTAATTCCAAGCTCTAGGAGCTTGTTTCAATCCATACAATGCTTTCTTAAGTCTGCAAACATAAGGTGGATGATTAGGGTTTTCAAAACCTGGTGGTTATGACATGTATACCTCTTCACTTATCCAACCATTTAAGAATGCATTTTTCACATCAAGTTGGAGGAGTCTCCAATTCCTTGCAGCAACTACACTTATCAATGTCCTGATTGTAGTCATCTTTGCAACCGGTGAGAATGTTTCCTCATAGTCTATACCATGAGTTTGTGAGCATCCTTTGGCAACTAATCTTGCCTTGTACATGCAAACTGATCCATCTGAATTTCTTTTAACTTTATATTCCCATCTGCAACCAATTACCTTTTGATTTGATGACATTGGAGCCAAATCCCAAGTGTCCATCTCCTTCAATGCATCTATCTCTTTGTTCATGGACTTTTCCCAATTAGGGTTTCCCTTTGCCTCTTCATAGGTTGAGGGTTCCTCTGAAATAGAGTCTTTTGCCAAGTATATTGAATGCCTCGTAACAAATGTGGAATCATATCCATACCTTTCTGGTTGTTTCTTCTCTCTTGCTGATCTTCTAGGTGCTTGTTTGGAGCATTCTCCAACCTCTTGCATCTTTGCTTTGCCTCTTGACTTCCATAGCTTGTAATCCTTTTCTCTTTCATCTTGGTCATCGTCTGTATTGCTTCATGGATCCTGGACTTGTGTATCATGCTTGCTTCCTAATTGATGAGATTCAGAATCAAGATCATATGGTAGTGTTACCTTTTGTTTGTCGTCATCATACCAAGACTTGTGTTCTTCAAACACAACATATCTACTTGTAGTGAATTGCTTGGTTGAAGGATTGAAGAACCTGTAACCCATCTGAGTTGAATCATATCCAATAAACACTGCCTTTGTTGCCCTTTCATCTAGCTTACCTCTTATTTGTGATGGTACATGAACATAAGCTAAACAACCAAAAACCTTGCAATGTCCAAGACTAGGTTTTCTTCCATGCCATGCTTCATAAGGAGTCATACCTTGAAGTGATTTGGATGGTATTCGATTGACGAGGTACATAGCAGTTGAAATAGCTTCTGCCCATAGATAATGTGGCAACTTCTTCTCTTCAAGCATTGTTCGGGCTGATCCAACCAATGTCTTGTTTCTCCTCTCTGCAATTCCATTTAGTTGAGGAGAGTACCTAGTAGTCACTTCCCTTTTGATACCTTTGTCTTGCAAGAACTCATCAAACTCTTTGGAGAAGTATTCTCCCCCTCCATCAGATCTGAGCTTCTTTAGTGATCTACCTGTATGATTCTCCGCATGTGCAAGATACTTGTTGAAGCAATCAAACACTTCATTCTTACTCTTAATAAAGTATAGAACAGTCCATCTACTATGGTCGTCAATAAATGAGACATAATACCTTGCTCCTGCCAATGAAGGTTCTTGACTTGTTCCCCATACATCTGTGTGTATTAAGTCCAATAAGTTGTTGTGGATGTAGCCTTTGTGGTTGAATGGTTGTCTTTGTGCCTTCCCAATCTAACATGCATCACACCTATTGATCATGTGTTGCTTTGATATGTTCGGTAGTCCTAGAACACTTTGATCCCTGCATATATCCTTCAAGGTTCGTTCATTCACATGAGCTAGTCTCTTATGCCACACTTCAAGCTCATTTAGGGTTTGGGACCCAAAGTTGAATAGAGCTATGTTCCTAGTTTCTCCTACTTCAAAAGTAAAGAGCCTACCATGCTTCTCACCTCGGGCTATCTTCTTGAAGCCTTGACATGGATCTTCCACAAAAGTTCCATGTTGGGTGAACCTAACTTGCAAGCCTTTTTCAACTATTTGGCCTACACTTATTAGGTTTTTAGTGATAGTGGGTACATAGAGAACCTTACTTAGAATGTTTGTCCTGCCATTGGAAGCTTTGACACTACCAATGTTCTCCACATTGTGCTTCGTGTCATCCCCTATTTGCACTTCATGTCTATGCTTTGGACTTTCCAAATCAGATAGAAGAGCAATGTTGCCTGCAACATGATTCGAACATCCTGAATCTATGTAGAACAAATGATCATCTTCTTTACCTTCTTTGTGGCTTAGATTCACAAGAAGCAATGAGTCTTCATGTGGTTGATCTTCTGAATAATTGTTGTAGTCCCTTCTATTATACCTTCTATTGTTATTGTTGAAGTTGTGTCCACCTCTGCCTCTATTGTTGCCATATCCACCTCTTCCACTTCCTTTCTGGGTCTTCCCATTGAACTAGCAATTCTGAGTGGTGTGGTTGGTCTTATCGCATATGGCACAAGGTTGAACATTCTGACCTTTGGCTTTGTCTTGCTTTGGTCCTTTCTTCTTCCCTTTCCACTTGCTTTTGCTTGCAAAGTTGGCTTGAGAAGTCTCTTCTTCATCTTCTTCCTTCTTCTTGCCTTTCTGCTTCTTATCCTTCTTATTTGCATATAGAGCACTAGTTGAATTACCATGATAAGAGTTACCTTCCTTTATGCTATTGTTGGCTTCTTGATTGAAGAGTTGTCCAAGAAAGATGTTGAAGTCTGGAGTTTGCACATCCATGATGAGATCATAAGCCGTCGTGAAGGATTGCCATTGCTTATCACTTCGAATGCCGTTGAGAATTTGCCTCATGATGACCTCTTCTTCAATCAGCTCTCCAATGGATGCTAACTGATCCACAACCTCCTTGACCTTGGTAACAAACTCTGTGATGGTTTATTTAGGCGTCTTCTTCATTTGGTTGAACTCATTCCAAAGATGATTCTTTCTTGCTTTGGTACTAGCAGAAAAGAAAGTCTCGAGGGCATCCCAAGTCTCTTGAGATGTCTTGCATCTTCTAATATGTGGTAATAGAAAGTCAGAGATAGAGTTTAGTATGTACGACCTTGCTTGAGCATCCCTTGCAGACCAAAGTGTGAGCTTATCTGTCTCCTCTTATGTAGGTCCTCCTTTGGATCTTGGAATAGGCATAGCTTCATCACCTGCTACAATTCCATAAAGATTTCTACCTTCCAAATAGGCCTCCATCCTGATTTGCCAAGCCGTGTAGTTTTGTTGATCAAGCTTCTCGATCATTGAGGGAAAGCCGTCACCCATCCTGATCTAGCTCTGATACCACTGAAAGAACGTGGAGAAGCTTGTCGAAGGTAGAAAAGTGCATATCGAAGAGACGAAGTTTGGTCAAGCCAACCGGCACAAGACCAGCCCTTGAGCTTATGGAGACTCAAATAGACCTTATAGGCATGCTATAAGTGCAAAGAAACACACTATGTATTTTGGAGAATCAAGGAGAATGAGTCGATACAAAACAGATAGGTTCACGGGTCGACTAGCTCAAAAAACTTACTATCTATGGAAGAGACAATGAACTTCAAATGCCCATAGCGATCAGCGTGATTACAATTAGAAAAAATCCTTTTATGGGAGTGATACACATAGGGTTGAGTGTATGGAATGCACAAATGTATAAGGAATAAGCAAAATATGCTATAGGAATGAATGCGACATTCACCGGTGGTACTTTCTATTTTTCAGGAATACATAGAGATTGACCCTGAGGCAGAAAAACTCAGATTTCTCCGAATCTACTGAACCCAATGCTATGAAAATCTATACGCATAAACTAGACACTTATACCTTGCCAATGAGTCATGTTACACTCAATTTGGAGCTCTAGAGAGAGAGAAGCAGCCTCTGCAAGATTATTGTTGGCGAAGAAGATGATGCAGAAAATTGAAGGAGCAAGACAATGATGGTCACAAGTGTATGTTATTGCTTCCATGTAATGTACAAGTGATTTCAAGTCCTTATATAGCCTCTAGGAGTGTTCCACGACTTTTAGAGTGAATTTGAATTCAAATGAAGGTGGGAATGGTTGTTGGAGGGAATCAATTCACTTCCCTATAATCTAGGAAAAGTGAAGATCTAGTTTGATCTACTTTTAGGTGATTTGATTTGCTTGATTGAATGCAACTTCAACCACCACAAATTCGTGGGATTTGGGCTCTATCTTTCTACCTTTACATGTGTAAATCTCAAGGCTTTTACAATGGTAAATGAACCATCAAAAATCTCTCAAAAAATACAATAAATGAGCATATGAAAAAGAACTCTCCAACGGATATTCTTTCGACGCGATAGCCTTTGATGTAGATCAAATCCACCTCAAGCATAGTGTAATCTTGATGTTCCAGCACAAATGATAAGGCATTTGGATTGCCTTTCATCATCAACCAAAGAGTAGAAGCAAAACTCTGATATGAATCAGGAAGACCATTCAGAACGGTCTGCACAAGTGAGCTATCTAGTATAACCTCATCGGTAGAAATCAATTGTTCCTTCAAGTCTTTGATCTTCGTTAGGAAACTGTCCATAGAATCACCTTCATTCATGTGCTCACTCTCCAACTGTTTTCGGAGGTAAGCAACATGAGCCTCATTCCTAGCTTGGTACAATGTGGTAAGTGTATCCCAAGCATCCTTAGTTGTTCTGGAAGAGCGAATGTGAGGAATAATGGCACGTTTGACAGACAAAGCTATCAATGCATGTACCTGGGCATCTCTGCCATCCCAACAAATCTGCTCTGCAATAGGTGTAGCAGAAACCGCAGCACGAACAGGAATATGTAGAATATCATCATCTTCGACACCTTCTGCATCAGCTTCAGTACCTGTAGTTGTAACAGTTGCAAGTGTGATAGGATGTTTTTCGACACCCTGTACAATGTTCCACAGTCCTTTTGCAACCAACACATGTCGCATCATATAAGCCCATAACGGGTAGTTGGTTCAACTTATCCTCAACAACCAACATACGGAATACATCACTACTTTCAGCCATGGCCGGTGACTAAAATACCTTGATGCAAAAAATTGCATGTATCTCAAAAAGTTGAACAGAACTGCCCAGACAAATTCTGCTAGACCTGTAGCACACTTCGAGACGCTTATATTGGCGAAGAGAAACTGGTATATACCTTTGGCACAAAAAGACAAAATAGACTGCACAAGCACTGCAATAGTGCGCTTAGATCGCGATTTCGGCACCACAGAACGAAGCTGTTTTGATCTCGGAAACATGCTGAGTATGTTCACCAAAATTCGTGCGATTTTGAGACTGCAAATGGAGGAGTGTCGACGGTGCCCTAGATGAAGCAACGACCTGCTCTGATACCAATTGTTGGAGTCAGATGTCTACGGAAGCATGTGAACAACACAAGGAAGAAGAAGAAGCTTGGAGCACAACACACAATACTGAATGTATTACTAGAGAATGTACAAAGATGAGTAGCCCATTAGGGCAATAGGCATATATACAAGCCGGGGGAAAAAAACCTCCTAAAGAGGGAAAAAAGTGCCCCGAGGGTCCTAGTGTGTTCACACACATCACTACCTAAATATATCAACAGTGCATTCAGAAGTACTTTGAGTTGTCGATATTCAAACATGACTTTCAACGATGTATGCAAGTTATGAACACCTTGCAGCTAGCATTGCATGATCCATTGGTGCCAGAGGCTGGAGTCTTGGATGCAGTAGGTGAGTGGGTCATTATCCAATTTACACATGACCTAATTAAGGAATCTTTTGGATGGGAAAAGGATGGGAATACGATATTGAAGGAGGAAAGTCAAGGAGCAAAGAGCCGAACATTCAATGACATTAATCGCATTGATATTGAAGAGGAAATGAGACTCATCCATCAACACTTTTGTTTTCCCAACATGCATAGATACACTTCTCTGCAAAATATCATTGTGCAAATGTTGTACATGATATAAAACAAATTGGAAACCAAGTCAATATGACTCCATACATTCAAGAACGGCTATTCAAGGCAAAGAAATAGTGGAATCACAAGAAGTATTAAATGGAAGTGTTGCCTTGACTATATTGATATATCATGCCTTAGGCATTAGAGAGCATTTAAAAGAGATGCCATCATCTGAAGCAATGGCCAAGTATGCAAATATTGCCATAGTTCGCAGAAAGAAGAAGGGAGTCAAGATCATTGAGGAAGCGGGAACAAGCTCGCAACCTAGAATGAGAGGTACCTAAAGGCTAAGGGAAATGATGCAAGCAGAAGTTCTAGCTACCAAGATGGCACACATACTTCCAAGGATGAGACTGGAAGACAATGAAGCTATTATAGAAGAAGAATTGGCAAGAGCAATGGAAGCTACACATCAGTATACCGAAGGACAGGTAAACCTCTCATGCAAGGGCACCACTACCAACAAGCACACCAAGACTTGGAACAAAGAAAGAGTCCATAGACACAGGGAATCGGGATTAATAAACTCCAGCTCATCATCTAATCTAGCATCAATTACCCCCTCCAGCAACTTATATTGCAATCTGGAAAAGGAGATCAATGAGTTTGACTACCCAGGTGGGAACCCACTTGAGGTGGACACCAACGACAAAGCCCTAGAGATCCCTGACAATAAAGAAACCTCCCAGGAAGGTTACACTGCAAGCAAAGAAGACGGCTTTACTACTAGTAACGAAGATAACATGGATAGTGAAAGTTCCATCATCGGATCGACTATTTCGGAAACGGTCTCGAAAATGGTGCCCAGTTCTTCCCAACAGGAGGCATCCCGCAAAGGAAAACAACCTATGGAGTTACCCTGGAAAAGCCCCCACAAGAACCTATTGCTAATTCGGGACCTGATCCCAGTGAAAAAGAAAGATGAATCCAAGAAAAGAAAGGACAAAGCTCCCTCCCGCAAAGAGGGCTCACTACGACAATGATCATCATCTCATTAAATGCTAGAGGGCTAACCGACCCCTCAAGAGCGACCATCATTGGTCAATGGCTTCGCGACATTAGCCTAAACCCAGAATTTAAATGTATTCAAGAGATTAAAATTGACGGAGAAGACCTCCAAAAATGGCTTAGACATGTCTCCTCGACCCATGTTTGGATTTCAACGGTGCACTAGCGGGGGTCCGGTGGACCGGTAATCGGTATTAATCAATTCTGGTTTGAAAAGCTTGAGAACTCCATTGAAGATGAATGCCATCGATGGATTGCTGTTTCTTTTGGTGCTCCTTTTTGTTTTACTTTAGTTTCTTTGTATGCCCCTAATGGGGAGTTAGAGAGACTGAACACTTGGGCCTCCTTGGACTTGCTCCCCCACAATGTGCTTATTTGTGGTGACTTCAACATGGTGGAGGACCCTATGGATAGATGGATGGGCAAGGGCAGGGTCATCAATAGTCGAGAGAAAGAAACGTGGGACAAAACCAAACTACACTTGGATTTGGTCGAATTCAAAGATTCAAATGGCTTTTCTTGGTCAAATTTCCAAGCGGGCGAGGACCTGAGGAAAGCTAGACTTGATAGATGCTACATCTCTCAGAGTTTTACTCATCAGTGGGGCCACCCTTCCCTCTCGCAACGCACCGACCTCACCATCTTTGATCACTACCCGATCGTGGTCACTTTCCAACCTTCCACCAAGATCTGTAAGGCTCCTTGGTTCCACGCCAGTGTGCCCTCCTTCTCTCTCCCCTCTGTCCATCAAGAAATTGTTGATGTGTGGAAGGAGGCGTTCGCCTCCGGCTTGTCCCCAGCCAAGTGCTAGAGAAGTGCGGTCAATAAGTCACGACAGATCATGATTAGATCTAGGAAGATGTTGGAGACTGTGCGGCGGGCTCATAGAGAAGCTCTATGTTGGCATACAAAGCAACAAAGGAGTCATGCACAATACGGCAACAAGGCCAGATCATTTTTTCCCCATAGATTATGTACAACCCAAGTGATTTTAATCACTACACAAACATTGTAAATCCCGTTTTTGGTAGATTAGACTCCATTTTGTGCAAGCCGAGGAGTCCTCGAGCTTGAGGAGTATTAGAAGTACCATCGTACCAAATTTCATAATTTTTAGACTTCGTTTGAGCCCTCAAATAAGCCCTGGAACCTAATTTTTAACTAGGCCGGACACTAGGTCTGGACAGGGCCAAAAGCTAGTCAAAAACTATAAAAAGAGCTAGAGAGCTCATTTTTGAGGTTAGATTGTAATTGAAACGAACTTGTAAGAGCTTGTGAAAGTAATCTAAAGCACTCCATTGATTCTCTCTCTTTGTCTTGCCGTGTGTGCGCGCGTGTGTGTATGTGTGTGCATGCTTGTATGCTTCTCACTCACGCACTTGTGCCGCCACTTGCTCGAGGTCTTCATACCATCCTCACGTCTTCCCGGATTGACATTAAAGGAGGTGCTACTCATCACTGAGCTACACCAACTTTTGGCGCCGTTGCCGGGGATCGAGCTTTGAGGACGAGCGTGTGATGGTAAGACGTAGAGTTGACGCGTTGGAGTTGTAGGTATTTTCTTCACTCTCATCGATTTTCTTTTACTTTCTTCACCATCATCATCATCACCATCTCCCACGTCCATCTCCATCATCGCAAAAATCTCAGTTTTTTGACTATATCCCCACCTCCACCTCATTTCCCTCATTTCACTTGTGAGAGAGAGCGAGAGAGCGAACTTGCATGTGCTGTTTTTGCATGTTTTCTGAGCTATTTTGCAGGTTTTTTGCTGTACCATCATCCCCAGCAGTGTGCGCAGGTACGACAGGCTCTGCACAGGTCCCGGGACGACAGCCTCTGTCTATCGCGACAGACAGAAAATCTTAACATTTTGTGAATGCATGTTTATCATTGTAACCTACACCTTGAGGGCACTCTAGATCACTAGAAGTTTTTCAAAAATTTGCATTTTTTCAGTCTATCGCGACAGACACTGTCTATCGCGACAGATACCGTCTATCGCGACAGACAGAAATCCACGACAGACAGCGTCTATCGCGACAGATACCGTCTATCGCGACAGACAGAAATCCACGACAGACAGCGTCTATCGCGACAGACACCGTCTATCGCGACAGACAGAAATCCACGACAGACAGCGTCTATCGCGACAGATACCGTCTATCGCGACAGACAGAAATCCACGACAGACAGCGTCTATCGCGACAGACACCGTCTATCGCGACAGACAGAAATCCACGACAGACAGCGTCTATCGCGACAGACACCGTCTATCGCGACAGACAGAAATCCACGACAGACAGCGTCTATCGCGACAGACACCGTCTATCGCGACAGACCGAATTTCACGACAGACAGCGTCTATCGCGACAGACACCGTCTATCGCGACAGACAGAAATCCACGATAGACACTGTCTATCGCGACAGACACTGTCTATCGCGACAGACAGCCCCCACGATAGATTGTGTCTATCGCGACAGACACCGTCTATCGCGATAGACAGGCATTTTCGGCAAAAAATTAAGGAGTGAATTTTTGGAAATTTAGGCTAAATTTTGGGCATATTTGCACTTTCATGTACTCATCTACTTACAAAGGCCTTAGAAAATGCATTAAAACCCCCGAAAGGTTCTGTTTGTCTAGTTAACCCCCTAAACCCTGAACGGTCATAACTTTTTCATACGAAATCCATTTTCTGAGCTCTAGGGCTTGTCGGAAAGCTCGTGACATATACTACACGCCCTCAACTGTTTTTTATAAGAATAACGCGTTGATTTTCCGATAGGATATTTGGAAGTTGACACACTGAGGGGTAGGAACACCAAGAGAGCTCTAGAGTAAATTTCTAACAATGCAAAAGGGGGAACAAGGGTCATTAACAAAGTGTCTGAAATAAATTGTCTGTCAATTGAAAGGTCTACTTGGAGCTAATCTTGGGATTTATGCAGGCCTATTGAGAAGCAATTGAGAGTATCCAAGCAAGGGTGTGGCACACGCTTGAGAATCAACTTCTCGAGCACTAAAGAGCAAGGTTCGGCAAGAAAGGTCGGAATATTCTCAACTCCTCTTCGTCAATTCCTAGCCTAGGCTAAGAGCGATTAGAAGTAGGAGTAAGTCAGGGCGACGATAGGCCACTATCAAGTTGAAGACTACCTAAAAACTCAAGTTCAAGCTAAAAACTTAATCTCTGTACTGTCGACAACATAAAGGAAAGAACCTAACGTGGAACGATCAACCTGAAAGTACGAAGAACATTCAAGTATTCCTGACGATGTAATAGCAGACAAGACTTTAAACACGAGGAATAACTAAAAAGAATCAAGTGACTGGTACCAATTGATCGGCAACGAGGTTGTACTCTGGGCAAAAATTTGGGCCAATCAGTTAGGCATATGAACCTTAGATCAGGACGACACCTAGTAAGAGAGAGACAAAGCCTTAGGTCTTCAGAGGCTAGTGTCAACCACACTGCTAGGTCCTGGGCCCAGCAGTTGAGCCACCACTCGAACTACCCTCGCTCTGAGACCAGTGAGTCAGAGATGTCTCAAGGCATGGACAAACCTACGGGAAGTTCAGGAGTGCCTTACTTGTACAGGGTAGAAGGCCCTTACAAAACACAGTTGGAATACCTTAGGACCAACCGATTAGGTGCTAGCATCTATGAGGACGGCCTAGGAAGATCTGTGGTCCAGATTAAAAACCCTGACCAATCCATAGGACTAGAGCACCCAGCTGTCAAGTTTGAAAACGGTGCATACCTGGACAAGGAAGGAACCATATACGTAGTCACCAGTCATCCAGATAGGACAGATGAATTTGGAAATGTAATTTCAGAAGCGGACTTAGGTGACTTGGAACAAGGAAACATGGGAGTGGAACCTAGAACCCCTCGAGGTAAATCAGTTCTCACTAGGATTATCACGCCTGAGTGGGTCCCCCAAGATAACAAGTGCATAGATTTGCTTCTCAATCGAGAAACGGACGAAGCCTTTTGGAGATATAAACCGGATCACCCAACTGATATAGGAACAATCATGATCTATGAGTTTAAGGATCCGGATAGCCCAGGCAGAGTGACCTACTTAGATCATGCTTCAGAACGGATCTTTGTGGTGACAGAAAATGATAGGCATGCCTACACTTGGAAGGGTGCATTTATTTTCCCCCAACCAAGATCAAATGTATCCTATGGTCACCCTGGGGCTGGAACTTCCCAAGCTCATGGTACGCAAAGAGACAGAAGTAGAGATAGACCAGAAGTAAGTTTTGCCAACCCAGTGGGCAGAGGAAGAACGAGAACGGAGACGAATAGGGTAGAACCTGAGATGCATAGAGCCCACAGGAACCAAAGAAATGTAGATGGATTCCCTCTGCCGAGGCCTAGAGAGCACACAAGAACTTTGAGACCCACCCAGCTAGTTAAGTCCATGAAGAATTATTTTGACGGCACAGGAGATCCCTATGATCATGTGGCGGAGTTCAAGCAAGTCTTGAGAGCGGAACAGGTTGAGGATCTATTCACACAGTACAATGCCTTCGGTCTAACCCTAAGGAATACGGCACTTACATGGTTCCAGCCATTGGATGAGCGCCAGTTCAGGAGCATAGACCAACTCTTAGAAGCATTTATTATTGAGTTCTCCAAGAGTGGCATAAGACACAACACCTCCTCACTGATTCACAGCTTCAAGCAAACCCCTCAAGAGACTGTGAGGCTTGCCGGAAGAAGATTTAGACAATATCTTGAAAGGTGCCCTATTTCGGAGCTACCCACATCTGCTAAACAAGTAGCCTTATTTCTTGACGGATTGCTGAGCCCAAAATTGAGATCCTATGTGTATCTGAAAGACCCTAGGACTATAGAAGAATGTGTACGTATGTGCATTGACATTGAAGATAACCTAGGAGAAGAGCTAGAGCTGTCCAAAATTTACAAAGATTCAGATAGTGCATCTAGTCAATCTTCCACACAAGCAACATCAATTGAAGAACTTGCCGAAAAAGTAGCTCAGAAACTAGGTGTAATTAGCAAACAAATCCCAAGGTTTGCCCCTGTGAAAAGGTGCTATACATGCGGTGGTGACCACATGGCGAATGTCTGCCCTATTATGGCTCAACCCCAAGTAAACCCTAGTAGCCAGTACTGCACCATAGAACGGAGATACACCAACCACACCGCACAAGATTGCCCATACAACAAGCAGGCTGTTAGGCAACCCTATCCGCAACCCTACCAACAAGGCAGATACCAGAACCAAAATCCACCACCACAATATGCTAGACCCCAACAAACCTACCAACCACAGTATCAGGCCCAACAAAGGCCTCAGCCTGTGCTAGCACAACAACCCCCTGCCCCAGCTAATGTGATTCCGGTAAAGTATACTGCTGCAGAAGAGAACCTGAATAGAGCTATAGTCCCTGTAACATCCTTGATCTCTGAAAATGACCCAAGTGACCATAGCTTTGATTCTACCCATGTGGATAGCCCCCAGGCTTACTACATGCAGTCCCCAGAACATGGAGAGTCCTACTATGGTGAAGAGTCGAACGAACCTAGTTGGGAGTCAGAATACACGAACGTCATGTATACAAACCCCAACCCTAGACCTCAACCTAGGCAAGTACGACCACCATTTCCAAGAGGGCCATGCTACAGATGCCAAGGTGATCACCTCATTCGTGATTGTCCCTTACCTCCGCCTACACAAACTCAGTCCGTGACTATCCAAGGCTTTTGCCAAGACTGCGGAAAAGAGCATCTCTTACGAGATTGCCCAAAGAACCCCAATAGCATGCCAAAAATCACCCCTATCAACGTTGTTGGGTTAGTGGTAGACTCCTCAGGAAGCGTCACTTCCACTGCACCAGTGCAGGTAGTCACTAGGGCTCAGGCATTGCAGCAAAACCAAGGGGTAGGCCAGGAAAAGAGCCTAGATGCTAGCGATACTGAGAGCCAAAATAAAAAGAGAACAAGAGCTTGGAAAGATAGCCGCGAACGCATGAAAAGGCAATGGGCAAAGAAGATGAGTGAACTTGAGGAAAGTCTACGAGAAACCAAGGCTAAAATCATAGAGATCACGTCTCAACCGCACTCTCACACATTCCCACCGCTACCATCCCCATCACCCTCCATCCCTTCACCCTCTAAGACAGCCCACGCAACCCACCCACCACCCCAAACAGGATCAGTATTAGCTGATCCCACTCCCGAAGACATAGACATGATGCTTAAGGCATATCAGGCCAGAATCCAAGAAGGGCCAAACGTCACGGATCATGACAAGTGCTATCCTAGAGCTGACCTAGAGATAGAAAGAACCAAACTATGCGCGAAAATGGTCGCATTGGCTCAGACTATGTTTGAAGCCAGTCGCCTTTTCAATTACTCAGGCTCAGCCAAAACGCAATTACACTTGGATGGATTCCTAGAGAAGTTAGAGAGGATAATTGCAAGATCTGACAAGGAAGAAAAAAATCAAGACCAAGAAAAAGCAAGCAAAAACAGGAATCATTCCCAATCAGAAGTGTATGTGGCCAATGCCCCTAAACCGGACAACTTTCCCTTCTTAGAAAGAATAGAGAGGCCAATAGCACAGCCAGAAAAGGAACCTACCCCTCAAAGAAAGGAAAGGGCAAGAGAATGGATAAGCCAGCCTCTTCAGGAAGCCCGTGGGCCTCCTCAAGAAGCTTATCTTCCCCCCCAAAAGGCAGATGAGCCTCCCTCGAAAGCTCAAGTACCTCCACAGGTTGCCTACATTCCTTCTCAGGGAGTGTATGAGCCTGTTCGGAAAAGTAATAGAATAAGTAATCCTCCCCAGGAAGCTTGTGCTCCAGTCATTTGCGAGAACGAGGAGAGAGCCAACAATAGAATCAGCCCTCCTTCACAGGTTGCTTATGCGCCCAATTCTACGGAGCCAGACACTTCTTCTTCTATGAATCGGTTTGCACCAGACTTCCTACGAGAGATTCAAGAAGACAAATGGGATAACGAAAGCGAGGTCGCCCCTCCTTTTGAACTTGTGGACGATGCACACGACCAATTCCCACAAGACATCCCATCTATTTACGGGGAGCATGAGAGTGTTCAGTCTCACGAGAGATTAGACTTCGAGTCTAATTCCATACAAGAGC
The DNA here is from genome assembly GCA_020310875.1 of Ceratopteris richardii. Classification (NCBI taxonomy): domain Eukaryota; kingdom Viridiplantae; phylum Streptophyta; class Polypodiopsida; order Polypodiales; family Pteridaceae; genus Ceratopteris; species Ceratopteris richardii. The sequence goes on from CM035431.1 coordinate 94,162,292, forward strand.
TACCCCACTTCACAGGCCCATGGGAAGCAAAGTCCACATGTATGAGAGCACCCACAGTCATGGTAAGGAACGACGATTCAGTCATACCTAGGAACACGGAGATAGCAAAGAACACCAAAGTGCAGTGCGATCTCACTTTGGAAGAACTGCCCAAGGACAGACCAGAAGTGCGGAAAGATGTAGCTAGTCAAGTAACTGAAATTGCAAAACCTCATTCCCGGGTAGGATCCCATAGGACAGTGCCAGAAATTCCCTTGGATAAGATAGGGGATATGTGTGAAGGCGAAGAAGGGAACACCTATCTTCCCATCACCTACCAAGAGTACACCACCAAGGCAATTTTAGACTCAGGTGCAGGAGTTGCAATTGCCACTACTTCCCTTTGGAAGCGTTGGGGCAAGCCAGCACTCAGGCCAACAAGAATGAAATTGCAGATGGCCGATGGTCACATAGAGAGACCCCTAGGATTGCTAGAAGGAATAACTCTCTCCACTTGTGGTGTCGAGTTTGAACATACCTTTGCCATATGTGACTTCAGCAAGAATCATGCCTATGAGATGATTTTGGGAAGACCATTCATGCGACAGTTGCAAGTGGTACAGGATTGGGGGACCAATTCTTTGTACCTGCAGCACTTAGGTGTTACAACCAAAGTCAATCTCAAGGATTATTCCCATAGAGATGTCCCACCTATCCAATGGAATCCCATCCATAGAGCCAAAGATGACACAGAATCGGTGCATTCCATAGGATCTGGATCCTCATGGATGCATGAAGATACTCACTTATGGATGTGCAAGGTAGCAGTAGAAGAAGAGATGAGAGAGAAAGCCAGAGAGGTAGGTGCGAACGAAACTCATAGACCCATTCAAGACCCAGCCTATGCACCTGTAGTTTTTCCAGACGAGGAATTTGAACCCCATGGCTGGGCAGAAATTTTAGCAACAATGGACGTAGCCATCAATGAAGAACAATGGACACCTCACTGTGATGAGGATGGCTATGATATCTCAGTCTTCTCCATAGAGCCAATCATGGGAGAGGCAGTTCTAGAAGAATGCGAACCTAGCCCTGATGCATTTGAGGATGCAAGTGACTCCGATCTAGAGTCAATCATTATGGACCCACCATTTGCATCAGATGAAGAATACTTCCATGAAATAGAATTTCAACCCCAGAGGCATGGAGAGATTACAAATGATATAAGATTAGCGACACATGTGACCCCAAAGGAAGAAGGAAAGAAACGAAAGAAGAGAGAAGCCTCACCGGAAGAAGAAGAATCTTTGTTTGAGGTCCCAGAAAATTTTAAGAAGTATGAGATAGATGACAGGAGAGTCATGATAAGAATGCCTAAACGAGAGGCACAATCAGGAGAGGCCTATGATAACAAAGAAACCACAAAGAAAATAGTAGTGGCCCTAGAAGAAGGAGAGGAGAGATGCACGTATATAGGCCATGACCTGACAGAAGAAGAAGAGCACGAATTGATTGCCTTGCTAAGAGAATACAGAGATGTATTCGCTTGGAGTTACAAGGATTTGAAAGGGGTTGACCCGGATATATGCTCACACACCATTCCCATGACCTCAGATGCTAAACCCTCTAAGCAAAAGCCATATACATATAACGATAATTACGCTGCTAAGATCAAGGAAGAGATAGATAGATTGGTTGAAGCTGGATTTATCTACGAAATTGAGCACACCGAATGGGTATCCCCCATCGTAGTGGTGCCCAAGAAGAATGGCAAGCTGCGTGTGTGCATTAACTTGAAAAAGGTTAATGCCGCCACGATTCGAGATAACTATCCGCTTCCCATCACAGAACATCTCCTAGAAAGAGTGGCAGGCAAGGAAGTGTACAGCTTCCTTGATGGATTTTCGGGCTACAATCAAGTAGCCATAGCTCCAGAGGATCAGCATAAGACAGCCTTTGCCACAGAATGGGGCATTTTTGCTTTTAGAGTAATGCCATTTGGGCTTACCAATGCACCAGCTACCTTCCAGAGACTGATGTGCCATGTGTTTAAGGAGTTCCTAAGGAAGAGTTTAGAAGTCTATGTTGATGATCTTTGTGCTCATTCCAACGTTAGGCAAACCCATATTCCTGAACTCAGACAAATCTTTGACAAATGTAGAGAATATCAAGTCTGCTTAAACCCAGAAAAGTGTGTTTTTATGGTCAGGCAAGGCAAGATTCTAGGACACATAGTGTCAAAGAATGGCATATCTACCGATGAAGAAAAAGTGAGAGCCATAGCAGAGCTACCTAGGCCAAAGAATGTCAAGGAAGTACAAGCTTTCATGGGGCATTGTGGGTATTACAGACGTTTCATCCACATGTATGTTGTCATTGCAAAGCCCATGTACGGACTTCTGACAAACTTTGAGTGGACGGATGAATGTGAGAATTCCTTCCAAGAGCTTAAACGAAGATTATGTTCAGCACCAATCTTGACCACACCAGATTGGAATAAGCCATTCCATGTTCATGTGGATGCATCCAATTATGCTATTGGATGTGTGCTGGCACAACCTACTGGTGAAGGTAATATGGATCTTCCAATCGCCTATGCCAGTAGACAATTGAATGCGGCTGAACGAAATTATACCACTACTGAACGAGAAGGATTAGGCATGGTATATGCAGTTAAAAAGTTTAGACATTATTTGCTTGCAAATAAGTTTAAATTTTTTACAGACCATCAGGCATTGTTGTACTTAGTAAACAAGCCATGCAATACGGGAAGATTAGTAAGATGGTTTCTCCTGCTAATGGAATATGATTTTGAGGTTGTGGTAAGAAAAGGTAGAACCCACTTGAGAGCAGATCATCTCTCTAGGCTCACATCGGGAGAAGCCCCACAAGGAGTGTCAGATGACCTTCCTGATGCTTACTTGTTTAATTTGGAAGTGGTGCCGCAGTGGGCCAAGCCAATAATACCAGTATTGACATACGGGCCTAATCATCCAGTGGTGAACACACGGAATAGAGAGATCGTAAAAGCCCAAAAGTACCATATCATGGCAGGAAGCATGTACAAGCACACAGATCAAGGGATCTTGGCTTGTTGCGTAGAAGAAGATGAGTACGCTAAGTGGTTGCAATTAGCACATGTAGGTGCGTTAGAGCAACACCATTCAAAGCAAAGAACTTTGCAGACTCTAAAGAGATTCGGAGTGCATTGGCCAACTATGGAAGCTGATGTCCAAAAGTTGTGCAAGGAATGCCCAATCTGTTGCACTAAACCACCAGTGGAACATGCCACTCTTTATCAAGTATCCATTGTGCCAGATTGGAGTGAACCTCTAGTATCATTCTTGAGAACAAACACATTCCCTCCAGACATGACTCTAGCTAGGAAAAGGAGTTTAGAACAAGAAGCCCAGGATTACTCACTCATCGGTAATAATCTATATAAGCGCGGTAAAGATGGTTACCTGAGACTGTGTGTCCATGAAAGTGAGTATCTTAAGATCTTAGAAACTGCTCACCAAGGTGTAGCAGGAGGACACTTTGGACCAGATCGGGTAATCAAGGCAATACTATTTGCGGGCTTTTGGTGGCCTACACTTCACATGGATGCACATACCTATGTGAAACGGTGTGATATCTGTCAAAGGACTCAGTATCCTATACGCAAAGATGAGATGCCACTGAAACCTATGATGGGTGGACGTGCATTCTCTAAGTGGGGAATAGACTTCGTAGGCCCTATTAATCCCCCAGCGAAAGGTTCTCATGCGGAATAAATCATTGTGGCAACAGATTATCTCACCAAGTGGGTAGAGGTAAAAGCTACAACCAAGAACGATGCTCAAACAACTGCCAAATTCTTGTTTGAGAATGTATTCACGAGATATGGACTACCCATAGAGCTTGTAAGTGATAGAGGCACTCATTTCTTGAACGAAGTGATTGAAAATCTACTCCAAGAATTCTTGGTAATACACAAGAAGTCTGCCCCTTATCACCCTCAAGCTAATGGTCAAGCTGAGAGCACTAATAAGATTTTGTGCAATGTGCTGACAAAATTAGTGAACACTAAACGCTCTGACTGGGACAAACAGCTACACCATGCTGTTTGGGCATACCGAGTTGCCTACAAAACGGTACTCCAAGCCACCCCCTTTCAGATGGTTTTCGGCCAAAACGTTGTGCTACCCTTGGACTTCCTGATCCCTACATTGAGAGTAGCACAAGAGCACGAATGGACAGGTCATGAGCTCTCCTCTAGGATCTTTGACCTTGAACGATTAGGGGAAACGAGACTGAGAGCCGCTGCAGGGATATACGCAGCCAAGAAGAGACAGAAGGCATACTTTGATGCCCACGTGAAGGATAAAGGCTTGAAAGCAAGAGATCTAGTCTTAGTCTATACACTAAAACAACACGCGAGGAAGCTAGAAAAGAGAGGCTACGGACCTATGATCATCAATCGGATCTCCACGAGCGGAGCAGTACAATTGGCCACATTAGAGGGTGATGTTGTCCCAAATTATATTAGCGGTTGCAGAGTCAAGTTGTATCAGGAACCCCTCACGGAGGAAATGCTCAGTCGACTCAACACTGCTAAGAAACGCAAAGAGGAAGAAAAGCGAGTTCGAGAAGAAGCTCAAGCTGAAGCTTTAGAACGCATCAGAAGGATGAAATTACGAAGGCAAGGTAGAGATCAGCCTGGAGCGAATGACTATGCAGACCAAGGATTTCCTATGGCCATGTGTGAAGTCGCAGGAACAAGCTCGCATAGGATAATTGATAGACGTCCTTTCGTAACCTTAGATATAGGACAAGGAAAGAGTGCAAGGACCGTAAGAGCCTTGATTGACTCAGGTGCAGCCACTAGTGCTGTTAAATTGTCTTACTGCCAAGAATTACAATTGATTGTCAATCCTGTGGAAGCATATCTTATAGGATTGGGAGGAGTGGAAACCCCTTGCATGGGCGAGGCGGAACTTCCCCTTTACATTCATGATGAGGCAATGACAGTTAAAGTACTGGTGTGTCAAGATGAGGATCTCACTGAACCTCTAGTCTTGGGTCAGGATTGGATCTATGACCAAGCAGTCAATCTAAACCTAAGAAGTGGACTTCTCCAGGTTTGGGTCAATCATAGTCGAGTTACAGTAGAATTAGACAATGGAGCACTCAAGGAACTAGGAAAGGCACAGACTCCTGGTCCTTCCAGGGGTACACATGAAGATGACCATGCTGTTCTTGTTCAAAACCCTGTGTTGCAGAGGAATGACATTTGCAAAAAAGGAGTCAGGGATGCAACGGAACTCCCTTCTTTTCCAAAGGTCAGAAGGAGGCAGCAACCAAAGGTGGATCACAGGCAGAAGAAGCCGAGTACTACCTATGTCCGAGATCAAAAGTACCTGCGTAGCAGAATGCCCCAGAAACTCAACCAGGTGTGGGTGCGGAAAGGCGAACGACCGGTTGCACCACCGTCAACCACACGGGCAAAGCCTCTTATTAGTAACCAACAACACGACGCTAATAAGAAGTCTTTCAGAAATTCTGCTGCTAAAGTAAAATCTATTTGGGTGCCCAAGAAGTCGATGAAGGCAAGCCCACAATCTAGACAAATTTGGGTGCCTAAGGCTTGCTTGCGGGCACAAGTAGTTAAGCCAAGGCCGCAACCTATGCAGCATAACCCATCTACGAGTACCACCAGAATTCCCTCGTGCTCAACACTTAGGAACACACAAAGACCCATGAGTATGCATGTAATCACTTATAAGTGGGTCCCTAAAAGGCCCCATTCCCAAACAGCAACACCGACACAGCTCTCTGGAGTCTCTACGAAACCGAAAGCAAAGCCCATCCACTGCATTTGGCAGTCTAAAGTCTGTGATAAACCCCCCGACCCCGATTTGTAAATTCACCCCACTTACTAACGGCATTAGTCTCCTAGGAATACACAAACGTTAACTACACTCACTGTCTTCGTGCACTTACTAACCACTAACTCACCATATACCTCATGTTAATGTTGTAACGGGGACGGCAACGGATTTAGTCTGTCCATTACGATGTTAACACATGCTTCTATATTCTCACAGAATCAGAAGGCAAGCAGTAAAATGGCAGAAGCGACAGGTTCGGGCTCACAAGTAGGGATACTTACTGCAGGAATTGATGTGGATAGCCTACCTGTGGACGTGCCCCCGACTGAACGACCAGTGGAGATGCAACACCTTCAGCAACTCCCGGTGCCAGACCCACCTACAGGAATCACGGAAAGAGTCCATGCCAATTCTCATTGGTTCAATGGCATGCCTGGTCCATTAGGAGAGGCTAAGTATATCTGGGAGTCTAAATGCGAGTATGACAGATCATGGGTGCGTTTCCAATTTTTCTCCAAGGAGTTCGAGACTTTACAGAACACCGAAGACCTCCAGATCATATGGCAACGAGCAGGGTTGGCAGAATATTTTGAAGCCCCACTACCTAAACCCGACCTCCTCCGATGTTACTATCTGGTCTCTACATTACAAGCTCATGAAGATAAGGACCAACCCGGATCATTTGTTCTCCCCTCATTGCTGGGCAACAACGAGTTGAAGAGGTTTGAACTTACTGTGGAGCTAGTGAGTGATGCTTTAAAGATGCATGGCACGCATGTACCCTCAGAAAAGGATGCTCTCGTTCCCAATAACATGAAGGACAGGAAAGTAGTGAAGCTAAAAGACATGGCAGCCCTCACCCCAAATGTGTCCATCCCTCTCCGCATGTGCATGCAACATTTCGCCTTCCCCGGTCAAGACCGATTCACGCAACCACACAAGAAGATCTGGTTTGCTCTCTACTTGGCGGAAGCAGGTGCGCTACCTATTAAGCTACCAGTGTGGATTATAGATCAGTTGTATGAAGCGAACAAACGGGCTTCTAGGAAATTAGTGGTGAACGGATGCTGTGCACTCACACGCATCATTTACCGATGCTTGGCATATGATGTCCCCATTGAGCGTGCCTTAACTTGGGCACAATTACAAATGTTTAAAAGGCTCAAGACATCCACACATCAGTCCAAGCGCATGAGGGGCGCGATTCCGTGTGTCCAGACAAGGGAAGTCCTGACTACTCCTGAGGCATCACCATTAAGAGAGGGCACTGTACCTCCTTTTACCATTAGGATACCCAGGTCGGAATCTGACACGACGACACAACCCACCCCATCGGCTCCTCCGGTTACACCTGAATTCGAGTTTGCTGCCACCGGAGAGGCTGAAGGATTGGACCCCCAGGATTTCGAAGCATTCCTACAAAGCACACAATTCTCTGACGTGGAGTTTTATTCAGAGGCAGAGGAGCAGGGCACATCCTCGCGAAGAAGAAGAAAGTCTACAGACGGTAGACATGTCCATTGGAGTGACGCTCAGCAAAGTCAACAACACGGACAACCGGAAGAAGAAGAAGCATATGAAGAAGAGACCACTGAAGCCCCAGCATATACAGCAGAACTCCGAAGGCTGTATCAGATTATGGAAAGAGTGCGATCGCAGCAGTTACTCACTGAACAGAGCAGCAGAGTACTTATGACTCAGTTGTTGGAAGAAGCGGGAGTTGACTCAGAGTACAGGGAAGGTCTCTTATTGATGGCAGAAACATATGGAGTTGTAGAAGCTGTGCGCACTGCCATTCAGAGGCCTTCAGTTCAATATGACCCACGAAGGTTCCAGACACGGCCTCGCTCAGGTAAAAATATCCAAATTCCCGTTACAGTTGCAGAGGAGCCAACTACTACACCAACCTCCCAAACAGCTAGTCAACAGCACCCCGCCACCCATGAGGAGCCCACCGAACCACTACCACCCACTCCCCCACCATCGCCTCCGAGAACAGAGACAGTGGAAATCCCATCGACCACTCAACCCACTGACCCAACCTTCATCTTTTGTACTCCCATCTCTAGTGCCACCCTATTCTCTACCACTGATAACCCGACCTTTGAAGCAAACCCCATCACTACACAACCCACCGAAACCCTTCCCGAGCCTGCCCTAGGACAACCATCCCCAAGCCCTTCAGCCACGGGTCATCCTGACCCCAGATCCACATTCATGGGTTTCCCTACTACCATGCCACCCTTTCCACCCTCCTCAAATTTACGACCCCAACCCCCGATATCCCTCTCTCCATTTCTACAATCCCTCAAGGACATCTTTGCTAGGGCTTTTCAACCAGGCCCTCAACCATTCCCTGTCTTTTCAACTCCCCACCCCACTTCACATCTATTCACCACTTCCACACACACACCACCTACCATACCAGTGTATATGGCAGGCCCCACACTAACACCCACTCCGGAAGGGATGGACATTTCACCACCCACGGCACCTCCACCCACGGTTTCACCTCCTCCCATTCCCCCTCCACCAATTTCACCCACACACACAACTTTTGTAGACACATCATTCACTGTCTCCCTTCCCCAATTCCCTTCCCATGCATCTTCCACGGTAAACACCCCCCACTCATCTATAGGTAATGCATTGGACACCATGTTGGCTTGTATATCAAATTTAAGAACAGATTACATTCAGCTCCAGCAACAAAACGCACGCCTGCAAGAGCACTCAGCGACACTACAGCTCCGCCTTGCGGTACTAGAAGAGGAGAACGCTCGCCTTCACACACAGTTCCAAACCCTCCAAGACGCCCATAATATATTGGAAGTACAGCTACAGAACGTAGATCAGGAAGCAGTGCAGGTGGTAGAAAGTCACCTACGGACACAACTGGAACGCAACTCAAAACTTCAGCGAAATATGGCGCTACTTAAACGCCATCTTGCGGCTGCTTAGGAAGAGAACAAACGTCTGCAAATACAAAATCAAGAGAATCTGGAGGCAGCTATTGAGAGCACACCGGGGGCACCCATCAGCCCATCCAAGTTTCAAGCAGTGACCCCCGATAACATCAAGATTATATTGGAAGATTATGCCATGCTGCTCGAAGCACATGATAAGCTATCAGAGGAGCTAGGACAACTGAAGCAAGAACACCAACAAGGCCCAACAGCTGCCCCTCCAACCACCCCCTCTGCGGCTTCGCTTCCCTCCGACGCAGAGGCCATAAAAGATCTCCAGAAACAGGTAACTGAATTGCAAACACGCCTACTACAATATGAGAGGCCATCTTCCCCTCCGGAGGCTCCCACGGACGAAGAAGTTGTGCAAATTCCTGTGGAACAAACGTTTGATGAAGAATATGATCCGCAACCATTCCCAGGAGGCCAACAAACAGAAGAAGCGCAGGACACGTTCGAGGCACCATGGCCGCCATGGTTACGACAAGTGGAGGAAATAGGGACCTCGCATGAAGAGCGCACCGTAGTGCAAAATCAGGCTATGAGGGTCATAGAAGAGACTGTTTTACAATCAGATTACTTCAAGAACTTGTCATCGAGACGCCTGATTCTCTCATCGGAACTCCAGTACAGGCCATATTATATTATCTTGGCTGATTATAATGCAGAAATACAAAGAGTCACGGGTCAGATTCCTACTTTTGCGACCCAATTTCAACCCGAAGACCTTCCTCCAGAGGTGCGAAAAGGCAAGATTCGTCAACCGACATGGCGGCAGAAACTTTTAGAGACTTATCCAGAAATGCTACGCACATGGAACAACGCGCCACTGCACCTCCTGTACAACCCATGCTACGGTCCAGTTCCCCGCCGCAGGTCGTGGAAGGCATTTAATATCAAGGTACAGAACAATGCGCAATGCAAGGAATGGCTGAACTACCCGTACATCGCGCCACCACAAGGACCACCATCGGTAGCATATATGATGGGAACCATTCGCCACTGGATGCCGCGCTTGAAGCCCATGCCAGATGTAGCAGCGCAAATGATGCTTAAAATCTTAGATATGATGCAAGTAGTGCTGAAGACCTTTAGAAATGCAGCCGCGCCACAGGTACGTCTTCCGGGGTTTAGCAATGGAAATTACGACTTGGTGTATGACATGAGCACCACCCCCAGTATCCGTGTGGCTTACGCTTGGCATGCACGCATCAAGTACCTCCCCGCCTGCTACAAACAGACCTTCGAAGAAATGTTCAGATCTGGTTTCTGGGAGTACCACTCGGAGATTTTCGCACCAAAGCCGACACATCTGCTTCAACTGTTTGCTTGTGAACAAGCAATGTATTCAGAGTACTACACCACCCCGCAACCAGAAACCCCTGGTGCAATCAATTGGGAGGCATTGGAAGCCGATCTAGCAAGAGGCTTAAGGATAGGAGAACATGAACTGGCCACCAATGTCATCCAATATTACATCGACCACCCGCGCGAACAAAGGTCTGTCAGGGGCGACAGATGCTAGGAAGGGGGGAGTGTTGGCATACAAAGCAACAAAGGAGTCATGCACAATACGGCAACAAGGCCAGATCATTTTTTCCCCATAGATTATGTACAACCCAAGTGATTTTAATCACTACACAAACATTGTAAATCCCGTTTTTGGTAGATTAGACTCCATTTTGTGCAAGCCGAGGAGTCCTCGAGCTTGAGGAGTATTAGAAGTACCATCGTACCAAATTTCATAATTTTTAGACTTCGTTTGAGCCCTCAAATAAGCCCTGGAACCTAATTTTTAACTAGGCCGGACACTAGGTCTGGACAGGGCCAAAAGCTAGTCAAAAACTATAAAAAGAGCTAGAGAGCTCATTTTTGAGGTTAGATTGTAATTGAAACGAACTTGTAAGAGCTTGTGAAAGTAATCTAAAGCACTCCATTGATTCTCTCTCTTTGTCTTGCCGTGTGTGCGCGCGTGTGTGTATGTGTGTGCATGCTTGTATGCTTCTCACTCACGCACTTGTGCCGCCACTTGCTCGAGGTCTTCATACCATCCTCACGTCTTCCCGGATTGACATTAAAGGAGGTGCTACTCATCACTGAGCTACACTCTATATCATAGACTCTAGAGGCTCAAGGAGGAAGTGAACAAAGGAAAATATCAAGCCTAGAAAGATCTTCGAAGAATCAGAGCGTTGTTGAGATAAAAGGAAGAAATACAAAGGAAAAATTTGCAAATTTTCTTCAAGGAGTGGTGGGCTGGCAAAGCCGACAAACCCACCAAAGAGATGTGTCGTATCCTTAAAAGGAAACATAACAGAGAATCGATCCCCTTATTGCTAGACTTAAATGGCAATGTATGCAATACAGAAGAAGATAATTTTGGGATCATTGAAGGGCACTTCGCGAGACTCCTTGAGACCTCGAACCCCCTCTCCCGCCATAGAAGGGACTGTATGGCAGCCATATCCAGGTTTTCCCCCCACAAGATACCACTCAACCTTTGCTCCCTGCTACATGCCCCTATCCCTGAAGCAGAAATCATTGAGGTCATTGATGCCCTCCCTTCTGGTAAAAGCCCGGGACCCAACGGGCTCACTAATCCCCGATCCCTCTTTTCCCAAAAGGCTCAAATCTTGTGTGCTCCCTATGGAAGAGTTGGAATAAAGTCAAAAGCTACACAAGAATAAGTGAAGATTGGAAGTGGGCAGCCGGTATCAGACAAAACGACTCTATCTGGTTTCTGATCCATGGCATCTGGAGTGTGCAATCTTGGAACATTCAAAATGCCAAGATTTTATGGAACAAAGGCTTCAAAAAATGGAAACATCTCTCAAAACAAGACACCAACCGTTGGATCAACTTCGAGGATATTGACCATTACGTCAACATTTCGTACGAAGAATGGAACACTTTGCAAAGCATATGTCTCGCCTGGGACCGACACAAAGTTCGCCTTCTCATGGGACACGACACGTCGAGCTTGCTTGGTCTCAAATGGCACAATGGGAATAGCCTATCAAAAATCCCGAACATCAAAGAAATGATTGAATATCAGGTTAACCTCAACAAGAAGTGGTGCTTGTCATGGACGTGGCTTCGGTGGGACATGAAGTTCATGGCTATCTAGCACCCCCTCATAGAAATCAAAAAGTATGTCCTCTTATGGCAAATTCTTCATCATGGAATTTGGACCAACCTTAAGGCTAACAAATTTTGTGGGACTCCTCCCTGGTGCAAATGCTGCTACCGGTCTATCGAAGATGTTCCACACATCTTCTTTACCTGCCCCAACTCCAACAGACTCTGGCAGATGGTTGGAAAGAAAATTAGACTTCAGATTCATCTTAGTTGGCAGCAGGCCCTACTGGGTGAAGCGATCAGCTACTCCACGACTCTCTGGAACGCCATCAAAGGGGAGGTCCTATGGAAAATCTGGCGGGAAAGATGTGCTTTCAACTTCGGTGACTCCCCCAAAGAGTGGTCGATTGAGAAATCGTTGTTCCTCCTTGGCAAAAGGATTGTTAACTGTAAGAAATCCCCCCCCCCCTTTAGGCATCACCAAGTACTCCTTTTGGTCAATAACAAGCTTAAACCCAAGTGGGCCCCACATGAGGGTGATGAGAGGGTGATTAACCTTCTTTGTAATGCCATCTAAGCTCTATAAAAGCTTCCCGTGCTTTGTGGGATTTGGGGGGTCCCGTGGGCACTAGTCCCCTTCTCTTATACTTTTCTTTATTTAATTCAAGTCCGGGAGAGTAGGCTAATGCCGAACTTCCTTTATATTAAAAAAAAAAAGGAGACTCTGCTAGTGGGAGAAATATCGTTCAAGAACCCCAAGGAGGAAAAAGTGGAAAATAGAGTTGAAGAATCAGAACAATTTACACCAATAAGGGTAGTGGCAGAACCCTCTCCAATGGATGTCACATATCAAGGGAGTGCCACAAAGTCTGTTACTAAGGAAGAGGAAAGAAAAGAACATGAAGTGCAGCTCCAAATAAGGCAACCACATAATGAGACCATACATGTGGAGCAAGGAAAAGATGTACGAACAGGGGAAGCTCCAAGCATCCCAAAAACATGGTTAAACGTGGATGTCGCTCAGCTCAAGCCAGTAGTACAACAAATGACAGATGACACAGACTGCCATGGACACTCAACAACTAATGCTTGAGGCTGATGCTGACTATGACAAGGCAATGAGGGAAAAGAATCAACTTCAGGAGATAGGTGAGAATCTATCTGACCAATTAAGTCAAGCACAAAAGCTAATAGTAGAGAAAGAGGAAGAATTCCAAGAAACCAAGCATCAATGCAACTCACTAGAAGCGAAAAATTAGAAGCTAAAAGAATAATTGAAAGAACTGCAGAGCAAATATGATACTAGCAAAGTCGTCAAAACACGAATGAATGCCAGAAGAAAAATCCTTGAATCGCAAATCAAAGTATACATGGATGAAGCAGATAACCTACGAAACAGGAACAAGGAGCTTATGACAGCCCTTTTATGCAATCAACCGATAGAAGCTATAGAAGTACCAGAGAAAGACACACGAGCATTGGAAGAAAGGATAGCAAAGTATGAAGATCAGCTCAAGCAGGAGCAAGCCATCATCGCAAAATGGGAGAAAAGGTATATGGATGACACCACGGAACTGAGAAAGAAGTGGAAGGCAGCAAAAAATTGGTATATAGTATAATGCAAAGAAGACGTTGATCAACTCGTTGTCATAGGAGAGGAGCTCCTCAAAAACAAAGAAACGATTTTGAAATCCACAAAAGAGATTAAAGAGAAGGATGAATTGATAAAGCAATTGTAGGATCAGTTAACACAAAAAGTAACAGAGGGGACACTAGTAGTTCCACACTCCACAGTGGCTACTAAGGAGACTGAGGTATGTCCTCTTTCTCCCCCCTTACATCATTCACCGATAAGGGAGGAAATGGAGACCAACATTGAATGACATACTTGGGATATTGTAGAACTAAGCCGGCATGAGCGGGCACTACTGGTGTCCCATCTTATTGAAGATTTTGAAGATCAAGTAATCAAGGTCATGAAGGAAGCAAGGATCGAAAGCAAAAATCTAGAACAGGTAATGAGACCTTCAATGTACCATATGGACTACTTAAAGAGTAAACACGACAATACATAAATACCACAACAAATAGAGAGCCAGATAGCAACCTCCAATTTAGCATGCAAACATTCACCTACACACAAGAGGAATTTGACCAAGCGGATCCTCTATGGAGAAGAAAATTTTTGGAGAAGAACCCTATGCTACGGGTACAATGGGAGTCATCCCCATACATACTTCAAGTGAATCCATCTTTTTGGCCAGTACCTAGACGACGCTCCTGGACACAATTTTGGGAAGGACAGTGGCAGGGAAGCATAAATAACCAGTGGCTCAACTATCCATTATTACCAAGTCCACCGCGTAACTACCTACCGACTCAAGAATACATGGTTAAGACCATCAAATTTTGGATCGCTTGCTATGCAACTGTACCAGATTTAGCTATCAAAATGACTAATAAGATTTTGAGTATGTTACTGTCATCAAGGTGTTTCAGCATGCCCAATACACATTTTTGAACTTCATCGGCATTAATCAGGGATCAGATGCCCTTATTTTTTCTATCAACTATACCTAGCCGACTAATGCTTATGGCTATATACTCAAGGCTAATGTTTATGCCAAGTACTTACATGCAGACTTTCGAAGATGTGTTCTTCACATGATTTTTTGAAATGGACTAAGAAATTTTTGTAAAAATGTCTTCCAACCTTAATGCAAGACTAGTGGCCTATGAATTAAGTTTCTTTGCTGATCATAGACAAGCACCAGATGATGGAGTAAAGTGGACCTAATGGAAGGAATTAATGCTATGTCAAGACAATTTGCTTAATCAGCGAGAACAGAAAGTCATCCAAACGTATTCACGTCACCACAATAAGCCTGTCGGGGACAACAGATTTCAGGAGGAGGGACGTGTGGAAGGGGAATCAAGCAAAAAGAGAAGAAGAAGAAAATAAAAGAATAAAACAGCTCAGTAAGAAATGAAGTTATAAAGGAAAAGAACAACTCTCTACCCAAATTACCGCAGGGGCACGCATCACGCCACAACACCAAAGAACCAGGTCCTGAGGAGTGGAATTAAAGAAAGATAACAACCAAGACAATTCATCAAAGGTTGCACACAGCTTCCTCATCCACCAGGAGCAGGCGGTGAAGCAAAACAAGCAGGGAAGAGAGACAGTAGAGATCAACAAATTAAGGCGTGCGGTGGAAGAAAGTAAACAGGCTCCAAGCAATACAACAGGCCAGATGTGTGAAGACAAAGATATATCAGAAGACCAAAAGTTAGAAAGAGGCAGAGGCTGAGAAGTTGAAGCGGGTGACTAAGAACATCACATTCTTAGCCACTGATGGTGTGCATGACAACCCGACTTAATACAGCAACCCAGATTTGTGATATAAGGAATACCAAGGGGCTTATAGAAGGAGAGGACTAAACTTGGATAAAGTAACAAATTTTTTGACAGTCCTTATTGCCTCTTCGACCACTGGGTGCGTGTATTCAGGAGCCAAAGACAAGCTGCAAACAAGAAGCAAAGCATGTCAAGGGATGACAGAGACAAAGAGGGGGAGAGTGTTGCAGAGCAAAGAGGCACAAAAGAGCAAAATTTTCAAATTAATGGGTATATTTTTCTTCTTCAAAATCCTAGAAAATTCCCTCAAAGCTATGTAAATGCACTAAAGGAGTCCTCTAGATGCATAAACCCAACTCTTTGTAACATAATTCTTGTAACAAATCATACTAGCTCTCAGGGTGCACAACAAGACACATCCTTGGTTGAGAGGATGACTAATTTAGATGTTGATGAGTCAGGGATCATGCTGTCATTCTTGGATTCCCTCATGCTAGATGTTGACATAGATATATCAAGACATGTTGTTCTTGAAGATGGTGCTTTGGATGCCTTGGACATAGGCATGGCAGACATACTTAGGTTAGCTAGGATAGCACATGTTTCGTCAGCATTCGGGAGTCTAATGTACGAGTTGTTATGCTCGAGACCAGATATTACAGTTGCTATTGGAGCATTTGCACTTGGAGTTGTCAATCGTTCGATGATTGACATAGGCATAGAGAAAGTGGGAGCTTTGTAGGAACTTCATCAGTTCTTGCATCATTCATATGTGAGATCAACTCTTGTCGATATGATCTAGAGAAGTTTGAAGTGCATGGATACACCTTGTTCGAGGTAGTTGGTGTAGGCTGATTGATACGGGTTAAGATCCGGACTCTTCCTGTACATTATTGTATAGTCCTACATCATTCTTTGTATGTGTTTCCACTTATGGTCACATTGATCCTTAAGTGGGAGATTGTTAAGGATGTAAGGGTCATGTGACCTTACCTCTATATTCATATATATATATATATATATATATATATATATATATATATATATATATATATATATATATATATATATATATATATATATATATATATATATATATATATATATATATATATATATATATATATATATATATATATATATATATATATATATCATATATAGAGCATTGCCTCAAGAGAGATCATTATGTGGGTTTCGAGGCTCCCATGCATATGTGCACATCTCTTCTCTCTTCTCTCTCCCTCCATTTCTTGCTTGCTCCTCTTGTTCTGCATACCAAAGCCCTTCAATATCAGTGTAAAGTGTCCTACAGAATGGAGATGTTGAACGGAAGAAAAGTTCACTCATGGAGATGGCGAGGTGTATGGTCAAGAGTCAAAATTTACCACATAGTTTCTAGCTGGAGGATGTTATGTGTGCAACATATGTGCGTAACAGGTGTGTCATTAAAGCATCGTAGTCTATCACTCCATATGAGTCTTGCCATGGTTGCAAGCCATTTGTTTCTCACTTGTGTGTCTTTGGTTGTCTTCCATATGCATTAGTGCCTGAATAATAATGCAAGAAATTGGATGATAAAGTATTGAAATGTGTTTTTGTTGGTTATAGTTCAGAAAGCAAAGGCTATCCTCTGTATCATCCACATACTAAATGCATTTTCGTTAGCTCTGAAATTGTTTTTGTGAAAGATGCAATTCAGCCATTACTTTCATGTACTAAGGAGACATCAGTTAGCTCCAAAGATATGTATAATATCTTTCCATCTCTTTTTAAAGGTGGACAATCTAGGCTAGTATAAATGAGGTAATTTCTCAGCCTTTATACGTTTCACATGATGATGCATATCATTCTATTTCTAATGCAAATTTACATGATGCACTTATTGAGGAGAGAACTGATATAGAGGAGGCAAAGAGTATGCCTAAATGGATGATGTAGACTTTGCAAATAGCAAATTAGGTGCACCTCTGTCATATCATACTCGTTTAGGATCTCATAGTGCTTCTTTTGCATTATATAGCTATGCTATGGTTGCCTCTAGTCTTTGTAATGAGAATGGGCCTCTTTCGTTTGATGAAGCACAAAATTCAAAACATTGGATGGTTGCTATGCAATCAGAATATGATGCTATTATTTAAAATGATACCTGGTCTTTATGTGACTTGCCTCCTGGCAAGAAGGCCATTGGCAATAAGTGGATATAAAAGCTGAAGCATAAGCCTGATGGAACAATTGACAAGTATAAGGTTAGGCTTGTTGCAAAGGGTTATGCTCAACTGTTCATAGCATATGTGTACTTGACTACTGTTCATAGCATCTATGCACTTGAAGCTCATCATGGTTGGAATGTAGATTATTTGGACATTAAAAATACGATTCTGAATCTTGATTTTCATGAAGACGTGTATATTTTTCAGCCACGTGGTTTTATGTAGAAAGGGCATGAAAACAAGATGTGCAGGTTGAAAAAGGCATTATATGGTTTGAAGAAAGCACTACGTGCTTGGTGTGAAAAGATACATGCCTACCTGATTACACATGGTTTTGAGAACAATCCAATTTAGAGCACCTTATATGTTAGACATGCAAATGATGTGCTTTTGATCATTGTTGTCTATGTTGATGACATGCTCCTCACTAGTCCTCATGAGAAGCATATTGCTGATTTTAATGCTAATTTACATGCCTCATTTGAGATGTCTGATTTGGGGCATTTGTATCATTATTTGGGTATTTATTTTATACAAGTTGATGGCGGAATAGCTTTGTGTCAAACAAAATATATTGACATATTATTGTAGCATTTTGGCCTTGAAGACTGCAAAATTATTGCCACTCATATGGAGATAGGTTTACGATTGAGTCTTCATGATGCTGGAGATGCATTCAATGTTGTTCTCTACCAACATGCTATTGGATGCTTGATTTACTTATGCATTACTCAGCAAGATATTCAGTCTCATAAATGAGGAGGTTTATGCATTGCCCAGGTGTCAAGCATTGACAGGCAGTTAAGTGCATCTTTTGCTACTTGAGTGGTACTCGAATACTTAGATTGTTTTATCCCAAGGGGGGATCACTATCGCCAGATTTACATGCTTTTTTCGACTCTGATTGGGCTGGTTGTTATGATACTTGTGTGTCTGCTAGTGGTTTTTGCTTCATGCTTGGTAGCTCATGCATATCTTGGTTGAGCAAGAAGTAGCCTATTATGGTCACTTCTAGTTGTGAGGGTGAGTATAGGGCAGCTTTCACATTGACTGTTGAGTGTTTGTGGCTAAGATGCCTTATAGCTGATTTGGGTGCTGGTCAATCTTCTGCCACCACCATCTTCACTAACAGTCATAGCACATTGGTAGTTGCGAGGAACCTTGTGTTCCATGCTCGCACTAAGCACATTGAGGTGCACTATCATTATGTCAGGCAGAGGTTCTCTACTGGAGATATTAGTTTGGCATATCTGCCCACATAGGAAAACATTGTAGACATTTTCAAAAAGGCTCTATCGAGGGAGAAGTTTGAAGATTTTTTCAAAGCTTTGGGCTTGCTTTCTTTTGTGGATTGATTCCAGATAGTTTGGCACTTCCTTATACATGAGTGCGAGCTCCTTGTTCACCGCATCACTCCCAGGGGGATTTGTTGATGTATTTAGGTAGTGATGTGTGTGAACACACTAGGACTATCAAGGAAGTTTTTTCCCTCTTTAGGAGTTTTTTTTTGTCGGCTTGTATATATGCATATAGCCCTAACGAGTCACTTATCTTTTGTACATTCCCTTGGTAATACATTCAGTATTGTGTGTTGTGCTGCAAGCTTCTTCTTCTTCCTTGTGCTATTCGCATGCATCCACAGATCTCAAACTCCAACATGCCAGAGTAGAATACCTACTCAGAACTAGGTTTTCCTTGGGATTTTGAGTCCTCACCAAGTTTCTTTTCTTCAATTATCAACATGGATACCAAATCAAAAAAATCATAATATTTTCCTTGGTCTGAATAGAAGTTCTGAAT
Source organism: Ceratopteris richardii (assembly GCA_020310875.1). Taxonomy (NCBI): domain Eukaryota; kingdom Viridiplantae; phylum Streptophyta; class Polypodiopsida; order Polypodiales; family Pteridaceae; genus Ceratopteris; species Ceratopteris richardii. The sequence goes on from CM035431.1 coordinate 94,181,559, forward strand.
TGCTAATATGCAGTTCCTGAACCACAAAGGCACACTTCCATCTTATCATCATCATCATCATCATCATCTACATTGATGCCAATAAATGCAAGTGACTCACATATGCTTTTGATTTTTAGAGTATAGTCACTCACTGACATGCTCTTTTTCTCTAATGTATGCCGAGTGTCCTTGAGTTGTAGTTTCCATGCCTTTGTATTGGTCTCATAAAATATGACCAAACTATTCCAAGCCTCTTTTGATGTTTTGGCATCATGTATGTGACTAGTCATGCTATCATGTGTGCTAGGAAACCAATACATTACCTTTCATGCTCCTTGATTCCACTCTTCATAGGCTCTTAACTGCAGATTCCTCTCTGGTAACTATAGAGCGTTTTCATTCTCTCTTTGATATAATTTCAATAGTCTTTTCCCATCAAGAGATTTGTCATTTTGAATCTCCAAGCATGAAAGTTATTCTTTTCCAATTAATCGCTCATAACTTAACTCATTCCATTAGCATTTGCCATTTTTAGCAATTCACAACACTACGAAAACACAAGAAGCAGTACCTCTACTTAAACACTATCACACTGTGACGTGATCATTCGATCTTAGAAAAACATAGTTTTCGTATATCAACACTACATGAAATTGCTTAAAATTCTGGATCTAGAAAATTTGAGTGTTGCCAGATAGAACGTAAGTTATGGCTTTGCAAAGTTACTTGGTTTTTTGTGGGCCCCACCTTGCAAGCTCAAAATGAAGGTTGAGATGGCTCCGATATAAAAATCTGAGCAAAACGAGTGACACTAAAGGGTTACTCATGAAAATATTTTGATGTCTTCTACCATCACACCAAATTTCGTAGCGGTGTGAGGTCGTTTGTGAAGCGCGATTTCTCCATGCCTTCTCACGTACTCTTCATTGTCGGCCTTCTCCACGTGCTCTCTATAGCCACACTATCTCTGATACCATGCCAAGAGAAAGGAGATAAGGAAGAGAACTCACTCACACACTCTGACACTCAAAGAGGAGCACACACAGATTGAGGCAGGGAAGAATGATGATCTTCTTCTTCTATTACATAAAAGGAATATACAAGAATGACCTAAAACAATAACACAACTAGTACAATATATAAAGAACAATACATAAGGAGAATCCTAATGTCCATGAATGAGTGAGCTGGCATGAAACAAATGTACCATCACTCTTAGTAGATAAATCTAGTAAAGCTCACAAAGTATCCCTGACATATACTTGTATGACCACTATACATGTAAGAGAAATGAAAAAGTGATACATTGTCGGAGTGAAGGGCTCGCTTGATAGATCAAGTCAACTGTTGGTGTTCCAAGTGACAACGCATGCAGGATACTTTTGGCAAAACTCAAATGATGAATGGATACTCAAACACTTAGGAGCAAGGGATCACTTTAGAATTCATATCATCAATAAAAATCCATATGCATATGCATCATTTAGTGGAAGTTTCCAATCAAAACTAACTATAAGAAATACAATCAATTTAAAAAAACGTGCAAACTCCGTGAATAGAATTAAAGGTTTTTTGTACGATTTGAAGTCTCAAACAAATCGATATGATGTTAGAAGCTCATAAATTGTTGTAGTTAGGCTAGTTTGATAACAAAACAAACTTGTTTCAACAAATTTGGAATGGCATACACCTAAATTTTGTATTCTTCACAACGGCAGCGAGCGAATTTTGAATCTCACGCTAAATCAACATAGAAGTTTTTAAAGAACACGAAGTATTCAACTTCTATGTTTTATATTTAGAGTTTTTCAATCAGTGATCTTTTGCTACATAACGTGCAAGATTGCATAGATGTACAATAGATACATCTATGCAACCACATAGTATTTCGTTCAGCGCTATACAGCCACAAAGAATTTAAGAAAATCGTTTGATATCAGTCCTTTCGTTAAGCATTAAAAAAAACTTCTCATCACGATATGTTTACAATCTTGTTTATGTTATGTCTCAGGTCGCTATTCAGTGGTTGGGCCTCTTGCCTCTTGAAGTGGGGGTGAGAGTTCAACCCCCCTTGGCAGCATTTGTGAGGGACATGTTAACTTAGAATGATGTATCATGTGGCTATTCTGCCCCATGTTAACTTAGAATGATGTGCCTATTCTGCCCCATCGTACTTGAGACCACTGTTCAATCCAGCTATGTAAACCCCTGTTCTTGTGGGGTAAGGGAGGTCCCATGGGTACTATGCACTTCCTTGTACAGTTGCAATTTCAAAGTTAAAGCCCGGAGAGTAGGCCTCGGCTGAGCCTCCATTAAAAAAAAAAAAATCTTGTTTATTTATAGAGCCGTTTTCCACTTGGTTTTTAACAAATAGCAAAACCCAAGAATAGAACACAAACATCATGTATCCTCTAAAATGTTAAATAATGGTTCCTTTCTTCAACGCCTTTTCATGGAGATCCTTTTTCTTTTTTTATCTTAAGGAAGGGATTCGGGGCCTTTTACCTTAAGTAATCCTCCGAACTTAATTCAACTGTGAAAAACTCCCTTGCCTCAGAATTGTTGAGACTAATGCAATAAAATCGGTGACCAATGTTCTGTAGATAGGATTTGGCTATAAGAAGAGTAGAGATGGGAATCTCTATGACAACGTGTCATCCCCAATCATCACGTATTGAGCTTGATATCTCAACACCTAAAATTGCTTTCATTACAAATTGGGGTGTTTACACCTGTACTGTTATGTGGTTTGGGTTGAGCAATGCCCCTAGTACTTTTCATGTTGTATGGAGGATATTTTCACCCCATATTTGACTAGTTTCTTGCATGTCTTCCTCGATCATTTTTTCATCTCGAGTGATAAATTAGACCACTTGCAGCATCTACGGCTCTGTTTTCTTAAGTGTCGAGAATATTGCTTGTCTCAATCAAGCTAAATCTATTTTTGTGGTGTCTTGTGATAAGTTGCTGGGTCACATTATTTCTCATCAAGGCATCCTAATTGACCCTGATAAGGTTTAGGCTATCCTGGCAGCTCTGCCACTGAAGTTGCCAAAAGAGATTCTCTTCTTTCTAGATCAAATTCGATGGCACGGTTGTCACCTCTGTTGGCTTGCATACCTCACTATCCCACATACATGTTTAGCCACGATGGATCCACGTGATTTTCACTGGGAAGAGGAATGTCAAACTAGTTTTGTTTGACTGAAGCAACTCCTGACTCAAGCACCTACCCTCCAAGCATCGAAGTGAAACCTTTGTTTCCATGTCTTTGTGGATGCTTTTGATATCGTCATTGGAAGTGTGTTGACGTAGTTGATGGATAAATGGTATCGTCGAGTTTATTATGCTAATCATCGATTGGCCCCTACCGAGCACCATTATTCAATTATCAAACAGGAAAGCTTAGGCTTGATTTATTCCATTAAGAATTTTTGCCACTACCTATTAGGTCGAAAATTTACCTTCTATGTTGACCACTTAGATTTAATGTATCTCATGCGCCAATAGAATTTAGGTGGACATTTGGCTCACTGGGTATTACTACTTCAAGAACTCGACTATGGTCATTCATCACCCTTGATCCTCACATGTCGTGGCATATTTTCTTTCTAGATTGGATGCCGTTGAAGCTCCTACTAGAGTGGACGACTCCTCTCCTGCTATTTATGTTTCTCTGCCTAGTGCTTCATGTTGATATATTTTGGTAGTGATGTGCATGAACACATTTAGGACCACTGGGGCACTTTTTTCCCTCTTTATGAGGTTTTTTTCCAAACTTATATATACATCTATATGTCGGGAATCAAACTCACAACCTCTCGGTTAGGAATACGATGGGCTAACCACTTGCCCCAAAAGCCATGGTTGAGGATTACTTGCTAATCCTCTAGCGTGGTTCAACCATCTCCTGCTAGGATTATGTGACATTCCTCCCCCCTTAGACTGAGCATTTCCCTCAGTGCTCACTTGTGGACCTTCTTGACATCTCTTGGACCCACTTTCCATGCATGAGTGTTTCCATCAACCTCAAACTCTAGCACATGGACCAAATTTGGACCTATCCCACCCTCCGTGGGTGCCCAAATGCCCATGCACCTTCATCCAAAGCCAATTTCACACTCACCATAGATAAGCGCTTCTTCCAAGTGCCCACGGATGTACCATGTCTGGTGTAGTACCCTGGCAGGATGTACCCTGGTAGGACTGGGACTGGCAGGATGTACCCTAGCAAGTCTACCCTAACAGATGTACCCTGAGAGGCATCGCGTCACGCCGCCATCTCCAAGCCCGATCTCGCAACTAGGCTCTGATACCAATGTCAGGAATCGAACTCACAACCTCCCGGTTAGGAATACGATGGGCTAACCACTTGCCCCAAAAGCCATGGTTGAGGATTACTTGCTAATCCTCTCTCTTAGAGTGTGGTTCAACCATCTCCTACTAGGATTATGTGAAACTATACCTCTAACGAGTTACTTATCTTTGTACATTCACTTGGTAATTCATTCAGTATTGTGTTGTGCTCCAATCTTCTTCTTCTTCATTGCATTTTTTGCATGCTTTTGTAGACCTAAAGCTCCAATAATTGGTATTAGGCCAGGTCACTGATTCATCAAGAGCGTCATCAACACCCGTCGGATCACAATCTCAAAATCACATGAAAATTGGTGAGCATACTCAAGGCGATTAAGAGTTCAAAACTACTTCTCTTTGTAGCATTGGGATTTTGATATTACCTCATTTCAGCCTCCAATTGCACTATCACTGTGCCTACGCAAGCAATTTCGTCTTTTTGTGCCAAACATATATACAATTCTTCACTCACTAGTACAAGAACTTTAAAGTTTGCTACAGGGTTAGAAGAGATTGATAGGGTAGATATGTTCAATTTTTTGAGATACAATCATTTTTCTACATCAAGGTATTTTAGTGAGTGGCCATGGCTCAAAGGAATGATGTATTCCATATGTTGACTATTAAGGATAGGTTGGATGGTACCAATTACCCATTTTGGGCATATATGATGAGTCATGTATTGGTAGGGTGTTGAAAAACATTTGACTACACCACCAAATAAAATTATTGAACATGATGCAGATGAAATTGAAAATGATGATCTTTAGATTATTGTTCGTGCTTTGGTTCTTGCTTCACTTACTATACATCAAGTTCATTGGGATGGTATAGATTCTTAGGCACATGCATTGATAGCTTTGTCTATCAAACATGCCATTATCCCTCTATTAAACATCACTTGCCATCAGAAGCGCGTTTAAACACCTATTCGGGTTCTTGGGAGTGGAAGGAGTCTGTTAAACAGAGGCCCTATGCTTGATTTTCCCCAAAATAACCACTTCATACACAACAATATACTAATGTTCAAGAACTCTATCAAGAATCTGTTTACGCTTCACAATCTTACTATCTGTAATCGGACTCTTCCAAAGCTTACCTAACACACTCCAGTTAATGCTCTCTCAGCGTACAGCGCAGGCAATATTCAGTACCGTAATACAAGATTACTTTTTTCTAGCTTAAAAGAACTGATCCAACACAACTACCGTACACAACAGAGTCAATAACAGTAACTCAATCTGTACCGTGCAGGTGCGGATAATCCACCAGAACAAAAGACACAAGATGATTCAAAATTCTCAACCACACAGTACTAAACTATCATTACTCGAGCATGGGCTTCATCAAACAACTTACAGAACATCAACAAAACGGAGGGACACAACAGTACGCAACATTATCAGAACAATCACAACGGAAACTACACAGAATGATTCGCTCAGACAGACAGTCTGGCAATCTTACTGATCTTCTAACTTTGCCATAGATTGGATTTGAATGGCCACTCTATCTTCATGGGTTGTTGCTGTCTTCTCGAGTGTTTGGAGCCATTGAGGTACTTCAACTTCTAATGTGTCCAGTCCTTCTGAGGTCTGTGCACCACCTGGCATTGGCATAGGAACGCATGGTTCCTCATATGTTTCATCCACCTCAATGGGTACTAAATCCTCCGGTTCGGGTTCTACAACTGGGGAGGGCTGCCTTTCATATTCTAGTAACTTTTTCTGGAGTTCAGCCACTTGCTCTGTCAATGCCTTCACTTCCTCTGAAGTCGAGGCCATTTCTATTACCTTGGTTGGAGCCTCCTTTTCCCTGAGCTGGCTAGGTAGCTCATCTCGTTCCCTTTCCAAATCATCATGTGCGTCTAATAAATCCGCATAACTTTCCAAGATGGTTTTCATTGTTTCTGCGGGAACCGCTTTGAACTGTTCTGGATCGATCTCATGGGGGGACCCTTTGTTGGAAGCAGTCAGAGGCACAGACGCCACGGAAGCATGTGAAGACGAAGCAGGGAGCCAGTCGGACCATTTTTTCAAAACAATTATATTTTTATTACTTCTTCAAACATCCAACAGTGATTTTCATCACTCTTGTAACATATGTAATATAGACAAAACCCCATTTTTGTAATCCATAGCTCCATTTTGTGCAAGCCGAGGAGTCCTCGAGCTTGAGGAGCTTAGGTAGAATACTCGTACCAAATTTTGTTATTTTTAGACATCGTTTACCCTCCCAAATAGCCTCTAGGACCTATTTTTTAACTAGGCCGGTCACTAGATGTGAAACCGGTCAAAACTAGTCTAGAAACTATAAAAAGAGCTAGAGAGCTCATTTTTGAGGTTGGTTCATTGTAGCTTGTTGGAGTAAAGAAGAGAGTAGAGCTAGTTTGAGCTTGTAAGAGTATTCTTGAGTAATAGAGCTAATTTCCCACCTTCCATTGAGTCTTGCTTGTCTCTTCATTGTGTGTGTGTATGTGTGTGTGCATCTTTGTGCTTCTCACCTTCACTCTCACATCATCTCACATTCACGATCTTCATATCACTCCTACCTCTCCCTCGGATTGACATTAAGGAGGTGAAGCTTCTTAACGTGGTACTTACCATTGTGCTAGAGCAACACCAAATTTGGCGCCGTTGCCGGGGATCGAGTCTAGGACGAATGTGTGATGGTAAGAGTATAGCAAGAAGAGGCGTTGGAAGGTAAAAATTTCAGTTTTTTTTTGTTGTTTTTACTTAGTTTTTGGTGTTTTTCACCTCCCCCACACTCCATCTTCATCATCGCATCATCATCTCCATATCCAAAAAAATCAGAAAATTCACCATATCCACCCATTCACCTCATTTCCCCTCATTTGTGCGTGCGAGAGAGCGAGAGAGAGTTTTTGCGCTTGTATGCACTTGTGTTTTCTTGAGTTTTCTTGCAGGTACAGAGCTTCAGAGCATCAGGAAAGCTTCCAAAAGGTAAAAATTTCAGTTTCTGTCAGAAATTTCCGACTGTGTTGGACCATCGCGATGGTCCGCCAAGTTCGGAATTTGGAGAAGGCGACCACACCAGCGTGAAGAGCACACCTGCGCCACTAGGAATCCATACTCGCATCCCAAAAATTCGTCATTTGGTGGACCATCGCGATTGTGTCGCACCATCGCGATAGGCTCACGCCATCGCGACGGCTCGGCCGGACCATCGCGACGGTTCGCTTTTTCGGACCATCGCGACGGTTCACTTGAGCCATCGCGACGGTCCATTCGGACCATCGCGACGGTTCATTTGACCCCGGACCATCGCGATTGGCCTATGCCATCGCCACGACAGTGCCACGTGTCACGTTGAACCATCGCGACGGTTCGTTTTTTCGGACCATCGCGACAGCCCAAAATCGGACCATCGCGATTGGCTCAAGCCATCGCATCGCGGACCATCGCGACGGTTCACTTCGGACCATCGCGATTGTCCACCGTTGACCGTTGACCGCGCCATCGCGATTGTCCGCCCGATCACGCCATCGCGACGGTTCGACTTCACGCCATCGCGATTGTTCACTTCGAGCCATCGCGACGGTTCACTTTTTCGGGCCATCGCGATTGTCCAAATCCCACGCCATCGCGACGGTCCACTTTTTCGCGCCATCGCGATTGTCCAATTTTGACCGTTGACCCGCGCCATCGCGATTGTCCAAATTCCACGCCATCGCGACGGTTCGCTCGGACCATCGCGACGGTCCCAGACCATCGCGATTGCCCACCCCCATCGCAAATTTTGGACTTCAATTTTTGACCAAATTTGAGGGTATTTTTGGAAAATTTTTGGACCATTAGACTCATAGGAGACCCCTTAGCTCATATTTGAGGGAAAATTTGATTGTCAGTTTTTACCCCCCAGGGCCTGAACACGTATAACTTTTTCATCCGGAGTCCGTTTTTTGAGCTTAATAGCTCGTTAGAAAGCTCGTGACGAGTACTACGTGACCTCAACTGTTTTTTTCATAAAGAATACATCTATTTTTGGATAAGCTATTTTGAGGTTCACCAAGTCTGGGACTAGGAAGTCAGGGGGCACACATAAAAAAATTTGAGCTTCAAAAGGTGAATATACTCAAGTATTAATCATCTTGTGAATTGGTCTAACATTGGAATTTTCCAGGTCTAGCAAGGGCAATCCAAGGCAAGCGAGCAAGGCTGTGAGGACAGCAAGGCTTGGGAAGCACGGCTTCTTGGGCAACAGGACATCAGAGCAACCAAAAAAGCCGACTCGAGGTTGGAAGATTACTCAACCCCCTCAGTCAATTCTTAGCTTAGGCTAAAACGTTAGCATTGTGGATTTAAGTCGATAGGAACGCCTCAAGTTTAAGATACTTAATTATTTCAAGTCTAAGACTTAAAGTAAAGGTGTGTGTGTGACGCGAAAACCTAAAGAAACGAACCTAAGTCTGACGGAACGATAACTCAAAATCATAACGAAAGTCGAATTCCTGACGCATATATTAAGACAAGAATCCAAGGAAAAGAAAAATTAAAAGGAACCAAGAATTAATCACAAAGAACCATTGACGATCTAAGGGTGTAATTGAGCGTGCAAGGAAGAAAATTAATGAACCTTAGATCAGGCAAACATATAGGTAAGTCGGATAGAAGAAGCCTTAGATCATCAGAGGCGAGTGTAAGAACCACCGCACGATCTTGGGCTCAGCAATTGAACAGTAGTTATCCCTACGAGTTGAGCTCAGAATCAAGTGAATCAGAAATGGCATTTAGCACAGACAGACCAGCAGGAGGATCTCATGTAGCATACCTAAAAAAACCTGAAGGACCCTATAGAACGCAATTAGAGTTTCTCCGAACCAACCGATTAGGTGCTCGCATCTATGAGGATGGTTTGCAAAGGCAAGTGGTGCAACTGCACAACCCTGATCAACCCATTGGATTGGAAAGACCAGTGGTGAAATTTGAGAGAGACGCGTACATAGACAAAGAAGGAACCATGTATATCTTGAGTACGCAGCCAAACGATACTAATGAGTTTGGCACAATCCAATTAGAGACAGAAGGGAAATTCCAAGGAAAAGAACCGTTAGAAGAACCTAGAACACCGAGAGGGAAATCCGTATTAACAAGAGTAATCATCCCAGAGTGGATCCCTCAAGATAACAGGAGCACAGAGTTGTTCATAAATAAAGAGACAGATGAAGCCTTTTGGAGGTACAGAAAGGAAAACCCCAGTGAGGTAGGCATCATTACAATCTATGAATTCAAGGACCCAGATACACCTGGAAAGGTTGTATACCTGGATGAGACTTCAGAAAGAGTCTTCATGGTGCCTGAGCGCGCTAAAAACACCTACACTTGGAGAGGTGAATTGATATTCCCTCCATCCCGAACAAACATGAATGCAAATCAACAAGGGGCAGGAACATCCTCAGCCCATGGAAATCAAAGAGAAGGAAATCACGAGAGACCGGAAGTAAGCTTCAATCCCCCCATAGGGAGAGATAGAACAACCACGAACACTAATAGGACGGATAGACAAAGAGAACATGGAGTACCAGGTTGTAGAGATGATTTTCCTCTACCTAGACCACGTGAACACGCAAGAGTATTGAGGCCCACGCAATTGGTAAAATCAATGAAGAATTACTTTGATGGGACAGGAGATCCCTATGACCATGTCGCAGAATTCAAGCAAGTACTAAGAGCAGAACAAGTGGAAGACATGTTCACGCAGTACAATGCATTTGGACTAACGTTAAAGAATACAGCTTTAACTTGGTTCCAACCTTTGCAACAAAGGCAATTTAGAGACATCCATCACTTTTTAGAGTCATTCATCACTGAATTCTCTAAAAGTGGGGTTAGACATGACACGTCTTCGCTTATTCATAGTTTTAAACAGACCCCTCAGGAAACAGTTAGACTGGCAGGTCGTAGATTCAGACAATATGTTGAGCGATGTCCAATGCAAGAGCTACCCTCACAAGCCAAACAAGTATCACTGTTCCTAGATGGCTTGTTGAGCGCTAAACTACGCTCTTATGTGTACCTAAAAGAACCCAGAACGCTAGAGGAGTGTGTAAGAATATGTATAGACATCGAGGATAACCTAGGAGAGGAATTAGAACTCTCAAAGGTCTATAAGGACTCAGATTGCTCTTCTCTAGCATCCACAAAATTGTCTAATTCGATAGAGGACCTAGCAGAAAAAGTGGCCCAAAAACTAGGAGTTTCTAGTAAACAGGTGCCCAAGCTACCGATGAACGTACGTTGTTACACTTGTGGTGGAAATCATTTGGCAAACAGGTGCCCCAATGCACCTCAACCTCACGCCAACCCTAGTGGCCAATATTGTACGATTGAGAGAAGGTACACAAATCATACGGCTCAGGACTGCCCATACAATAAACAAACTGTGAGACAGAACTACCCGCAAGCATACCAGCAGCCAGGTAGGCATCAAGGCCAATACAATGCTCAGCCTTATTACTATAGGCCTCCCCAGAACTACCCTTACCAGGCTCAACAGAGACCTCAACCTGTCTTAGCTCAACAGCCACCCCCACCAGCGAATGTCATCTCAGTCAAATATGCGGCTGCAGAAGAGAACCTAAGTAGGGCTTTAGTGCCTTCTTCACCCCTGATCACCGAAAGTGACCCGAACTCCAACAGTTTTGACTCTACTCATGTAACTAGTCCACCCGCTTATTACACGGAGTCACCAGAACATGTGGAGACATATCAGTATGATAGTCCTCCAATGGAACCTAGTTGGGAGCCAGACTATTCTAATGTGATGTACGCAAACCCAAACCCACGGCCCCAACTGAGACAACAGAGACCACAGGGCCCTAGAGGACCATGCTTTAGGTGCCAAGGAGATCATTTCATTAAGGATTGTCCACATCCCCCAATAGCAAGGCAATCACAGTACTACAGCATCCAAGGCTTTTGTGCTGATTGTGGCAAAGAGCACATAATCAAAGATTGTCCTAAGAACCCAGTTAACACTTCAAATGTGACATCGATCAACGTGATAGGTATTGTAAACAACGCAGATGGATCCAACCCTACATACGTGCCTATCCAAGCTATAACCAGAGCCCAGGCGCTCTTACAAAACCAACAGCTTAATCAAGAGAAAGTAGCCGAAACTAGTGAAGTTGCAGAATCGAGTAGTAAAAAGACGAAATCTTGGAAAGATTCTAGAGAAAGGATAAAGAGAAAATGGAGTAAAAAGATAAGTGAGTTGGAAGGAAGTCTAAGAGAATCTAGAGCCAAAATACAAGAATTGGCTTCGCAAGAATCAAACCAAGAAATCCCAGCTCAGAAATCAGGATCAGTCTTAGCGGAACCCATACCGGAAGATCTAGACATGATGTTTCGTGCATATCAGGCTAGAATAAAAGAGGGACCTCAAGTCACGGAAGGGAGTAAAAACTACCCTCGAGCTGATCTAGAAATTGAGAGAACTAAATTGTGCATGAAGATGGTGGAACTAGCCCAAGCGTTGTTCGAAGCCTCTAGATATCTTAATTGGAATAACATGGCAAAACCGGAACTACACTTTCAAGGACTAATGGAGAGGCTAGAACACTTGATTGAAAGCAAAGAGAGAGAGGATCAGCATAGGAACCCTATTATCCCAGAGACACAGGAAAGGAATCCACCATCCCTGTCTCAAGTACCCAATACAGAAAGTCAAGACAACTTGTCTTCCATACATAGGTACTCGCATGAATTTTTGAGAGAAATCCAAGAAGAGAAATGGAGAAAAGAACAAGGAACTCATCCTCCTATTCAAGAAATAGACGATTTGCAGGAACAATTTCCCCAAGACATCCCCTCTATATATGATGAGGTAGAGGTGGAGCAACTAAGTGAACCCACAGGATTTGAATCTAATTCTTTACAAGAATTACCTCAGTTCACAGGACCTTGGGAAGCTAAGTCTATTAGTATGAGAGCACCCACGATAATAGTGAGGAATGAAGAATCAGTGATCCCTAGAAATACGGAAGTGATCAAGAATACCAAAGTACAATGTAATCTCACTCTGGAGGAACTGTTAAAGGCAAAACCAGAATTGTGGAAGCACGTAGCAAATCAATTCCCTGAGCTAGCTACCACACCCTCTCAGATAGGATCACATAAGAAGGTACCAGAGATACCCGTGGAAAAGATTGGAGACGTAAGCGAAGGAGAGGAAGGTAACACATATCTTCCAATAACCCATCAGGGCTACACCACGAAAGCCATCTTAGATTCAGGAGCTGGAGTAGCCATCGCTACCACCGCCTTATGGAAACGTTGGGGTAAGCCAGCACTCAGACCCACCAGGATGAAGCTACAAATGGCCGATGGACACATAGAAAAACCATTAGGCTTACTAGAAGGCATATCCCTCACCACTTGTGGTGTAGAATTTGAGCATACTTTCGCCATTTGTGACTTCGCGAAAAATCATGCATATGAGATGATATTGGGACGACCATTCATGCGTCAGTTGCAAATTGTACAAGATTGGGGAACTAATTCTTTGTACTTGCAACATTTGGGAGTAACTACCAAAGTCAATCTTAAAGACTATTCACACAGAGATGTACCCCCAATACAATGGAATACCATCCATAAAACACCAGTAGAGACGGAATCCGTGCACTCATTAGAATCAGATCCTTCTTGGTTGCATGAGGATACCCATTTATGGATGTGTAAAGTAGCCAAACAAGAGGAAGAACGATTAGAAACCAGGACCTTAGGTGCAGAACAACATCCACGAACCCTTCAAGATCCAGCCTATGCACCAGTAGTATTCCCTGACGAGGAGTTTGAACCCCATGGTTGGGCGGAAATCCTAGCAACCATGGATGTAGCCATCAATGAAGAACAATGGACACCCCACTGTGACGAGGATGGCTATGACATTTCAGTTTTCACGATAGAGCCAATCATGTGCGATGCAATTTTAGAAGAGTGCGAACCAAACACTGATGCATTTGAGGATGCAAGCGATTTTGATTTAGAATCAATTATCATGGACTCACCCTTTGCATCAGAGGAAGAATATTTCTACGAGGTAGAGACTCACACTCAGAGACACGAGGAAATTATGAATGAAGTGAGATTAGCCACGGAAGTGACGACCAAGAGTGAAGGAAAGAAAAGAAAGAAGAAAGAAACCATGACAGAAGAAGAAGAATCTTTATTTGAAGTACCCGAGAACTTCAAGAAATATGAAATCGACGATAGAAGAATCATGGTACGAATGCCCAATAGGAAAGAGAATGACGGACAAGTATATGATAACCGAGAGAAAACCAAGAAAATAATAGTTGCCATAGAAGGAGAAGAAGAAAAATGTACCTACATAGGGCATGATTTGACGACAGAAGAAGAAGAAGAACTAGTTGCCCTATTGCGCGAATATAGAGACGTTTTTGCTTGGAGTTACAAAGATTTGAAAGGAGTAGACCCAGATATATGTTCTCATAGAATCCCTATGACTCCAGATGCAAAACCAACAAAACAGAAACCGTACACGTACAACGATAACTACGCTGCGAAGATTAAAGAGGAGATAGATCGGTTGATAGAAGCAGGATTTATCTACGAAATTGAGCATACCGAATGGGTATCCCCCATTGTGGTTGTGCCCAAGAAGAATGGAAAATTGCGTGTGTGTATTAACCTTAAAAAAGTTAATGCCGCCACGATTAGAGATAGTTATCCTCTTCCTATCACGGAACACCTATTGGAGAGAGTTGCGGGCAAGGAAGTTTACAGCTTTCTTGATGGATTCTCAGGTTACAATCAAGTAGCCATTGCTCCAGAAGACCAACACAAGACGGCTTTTGCCACAGAATGGGGCATATTTGCATTTCGTGTAATGCCATTTGGCTTAACGAATGCACCCGCCACTTTCCAGCGACTCATGTGTCATGTTTTTAAGGAATTCTTACGTAAGAGCTTGGAAGTTTATGTCGATGACTTATGTGCTCATTCAAATGTAAGACAGACACATATTCCAGAGTTAAGACAAATATTGGACAAATGTCGAGAATATCAGGTTTGTTTGAACCCAGAAAAATGCGTTTTCATGGTCAGACAAGGCAAAATTCTAGGACACATTGTGTCAAAAAATGGAATCTCTACGGACGAGGAAAAGGTGAAGGTAATTGCAGAATTACCTAGACCAACTAATGTGAAAGAGGTACAGGCATTTATGGGCCATTGCGGTTATTATAGGAGATTCACACACATGTATGCAATCATAGCCAAGCCTTTGTACTCTCTTTTGACCCATTTTGAGTGGACAGATGAGTGCGAAAATTCATTCAATGAACTAAAACGACGTTTGTGCTCAGCACCGATATTGACTACCCCAGATTGGAGTAAGCCATTCCATGTACATGTGGATGCATCCAATTACGCCATAGGATGTGTGTTAGCACAACCCACGAATGAAGGTAACATAGATCTCCCCATAGCTTACGCTAGCAGACAATTGAACGCAGCAGAAAGAAATTATACCACGACGGAACGAGAGGGATTAGGGATGATCTACGCAGTAAAGAAATTTAGGCACTACTTGTTGGCCAACAAATTCAAGTTCTTTACAGATCATCAAGCCCTACTATATTTAGTCAACAAACCATGTAACACAGGACGATTGATACGATGGTTTCTATTACTCATGGAGTATGATTTTGAAGTGGTAGTTAGGAAAGGAAAGACGCATCTTAGAGCTCACCACCTCTCAAGATTAACCTCGGGAGAACCCCCTCCAGGAGTAGCTGATGATCTACCAGATGCATACTTGTTTAACCTGGAGATAGCACCAGAATGGGCTAAGCCGTTAGTCCCTATTCTGACATACTGACCCAAGAATCCTAGGATAAAGATCAAAGAAGGAGAGATTACCAAATCTCAGAGATATCAAATAATGGCAGGAAGCATATATAAACAAGATAATCAAAAGATTCTGGCTTGTTGTGTAGATGAATCAGAACATGCGAATTGGTTGCAATTAGCACACTTAGGTGCACTAAAGCAACATCATTCAAAACATAGAACACTACAGACTCTGCATAGATTAGGAGTATATTGGCCTACGATGGAAGCAGACGTCTACAAATTGTGTAAGGAATGCCATGTCTGTTGTGAAAAACCACCAGTAGAGCATGCTACATTGTATCATGTGTCCCTCACACCAGACTGGAGTGAACCATTAGTGACCTACTTGAGGACGAACACATTCCCTCAAGGAATGACCTTAGCTCGACAACGCAGTCTAGAGCAGGAAGCTCAAGACTATTCACTTATTGGCGATAATCTATACAAAAGAGGACGAGACGGATATCTAAGACAATGTGTTCATGAGAGCGATTATCTAAGAATACTAGAGACTGCACACCAAGGTGTTGCAGGAGGTCATTTTGGACCAGACAGGATAATCAAAGCTATCCTCTTTGCAGGAGTATGGTGGCCCACTCTTCACATGGATGCACATACCTATGTAAAGAGATGTGACGTGTGCCAAAGAACTCAGTTTCCTACTCGCAGAGATGAAATGCCATTGAAACCCATGATGGGCGGACGTGCATTTTCTAAGTGGGGTATAGACTTTGTAGGACCCATTAACCCCCCTGCAAAAGGCACACATGCGGAATACATTATTGTTGCTACAGATTATCTGACGAAATGGGTAGAGGCAAAAGCCACAAAAAAGAATGATGCACACACGACTGCAAAATTCTTATTTGAAAATGTCTTTACAAGATATGGACTGCCTATAGAGTTAGTGAGCGATCGAGGCACTCACTTTCTAAACCAAGTCATTGAATATTTGTTACAAGATTTTATGGTGATTCACAAGAAATCTGCACCATATCATCCTCAGGCCAATGGTCAGGCGGAAAGCACTAACAAGATACTTTGTACCGTACTGACGAAACTCGTGAACAATAAACGTTCAGATTGGGACAAACAGCTACACCACGCTGTTTGGGCATATCGAGTGGCCTACAAGACCGTACTCAATGCAACTCCCTTTCAGATGGTTTTTGGTCAGAATGCAGTGCTTCCCTTGGACTTCTTGATACCGACCCTTAAGGTTGCACAAGAACATGAGTGGACCGGCCATGAATTATCAGCGAGAATAATGGACTTGGAACGATTAGGAGAAACAAGGCTGAGGGCAGCAGCAGGAATATACGCAGTGAAGAAGCGACAGAAAGCATATTTTGATGCACATGTGAAAGATAAAGGCCTAAAAGAAGGAGATTTAGTTCTAGTATATACGCTGAAACAACACGCACGCAAGTTAGAAAAGCGAGGTTATGGACCTATGATCATTAACAGACTCTCGACTAGTGGAGCAGTACAGTTAGCCACCTTAGAAGGAGATATAATGCCTAATTACATTAGTGGCTGCAGAGTCAAGTTATATCAAGAACCTCTTACTGAGGATATGCTAAGACGACTCACGTTGGCAAAGAAGCGTAAGGAGGAAGAAAATAGAATACGAGCTGAAGCTCAGGCAGAAGCCATAGAACGCATTAAGCGCATGAAGCTAAGAAGACAAGGACTAGGAAGAGAACGTTATAACCATCTGGAAACATCACCCAGATATCCCATGGCCATGTGTCAAGTAAAGTCAACCACTCATCCGAGCATAGTGGATAGGAGACCATTCATTACAGTGAGGCTAGCGCACGGTAACCATAGCCAAGAACTCAGGGCTTTAATTGACTCAGGTGCTGCGACTAGTGCAATTAGGTGGTCCCACTATAAGGATTCAGGAATAGAAATGCGGCCAATTGAGGCATACCTCATAGGCCTAGGAGGCATGGAAACCCCTTGCATGGGTGAGGTGGACCTTCCTATCCTCATTAAGGATTTGACGATGACAGCGAAGCTACTAGTGTGCCATGATGACGACCTGATAGAACCCCTAATCCTTGGCCAAGATTGGCTATACGATCACTCAGTGGACCTAAATCTTAGACAAGGCTCCTTACAGATTGGAACCTTAGAGCAGAAGCGAGTGATACCGCTTGACTTCCCTAACCGCACTCCGCTTGACGGTTGTGACCCTAGACCCTACGAAACGCATGAGACGGAAGGCCGGAAGATCTTTAATCAGACCAGTCATGTCACATCTACACCAACCCACTCGGGCTTGGCTATAGACAGTTGTCAGTCAGAAGGACGACAGGAGATCTTCCCTGGGACTTCCTGCAAACTAGAAGCGACAGTTACCCAAACGCAAGGACAGAAGGGCACAATCAGAGGTCAGGTGGGTTGCATCAACGGCCAAATGAGCACGACACCCTACGGTGCTCATCCTTCCAAGCTTGTTGCGGACTGGCCTAGATTAAAGTTACAAAAGGCATCACTTCCTAATGGGCAGGTCACGCAAGTGTTGGAACTCCCTTCTTTTCCAAAGCAGAGTGTCCATCCGACCTCTCAACCTCAACAACAACAGAGTCAACTGCGACAAAGGAACCCAGACCGACGACAGTATCAGAGGAAACAACATGGAAAGCAGTTTAGGCCTCTCAAAGGAAGCGGCACCAGACAAATATGGGTGCCTAAAAGACAAAAAGCACCGAAGGACTCCAACCAAGCAGAGATCAACAAGCAAAAGGCAGAACAGAGACAAAAGCGATATCCACCATCCCCTCGACCTCCTTCTATAGGTCAGACCATTCGACAAATGTGGATCGCCAAGAAGTACCTTACCCATAGACCCACGCCCACGCAGATTTGGGTACCCAAACCATGTATCATAGCTCAACCCATATGCCATGTAATATATAATCCTCACCAACCTTTTCATCCCTCGACACCACCACACCCAATACCACCTTTTACCCCTCAGCAGAAACCCGCCACCCACTCCAAGATCTTTAGGAAATGGATACCGAAACGTGTCCAACCGTCTTCCCCTAACCCATTGTCTAACTACCCCCCGACTAACATACAACCTTGTACTCAGTTACTAACCTTTAAACCTTGTATAAATTCACACACCATCATCACACACCACTCGTAATCTCATCTCATCAAGAAATGTATGCATGATCTGAAACGTATAGGTGTCTAGAGACCTGCACTAGTGCTGCAAGAAACATTGCATCCATCACATCACAACACTTGGCTACACGGGTTACGCATCAGTTATGGAAAGGGATTGCGGTCTCACTTTAATGGGATCATGATTAATTTCCATGCTAATGTGTTAATCTTTTGTAGCAGATCTTTCTCTCTAGCGCACCAACCACCATGCAAACTGACGAAGGAACATCAGGAGTAGGCCCCAGTGTAGCAGCAGTACCACTCAACGTGCTACGAGCAGAGTCCCACCCTACTGCTCCACCGCCGGAATTTCAGGGATTTCCAGGACCCATGCCTATCGATAACCCCCCTATGGGCTACACCGAAAAGATACACAGGAACTCTCATTGGTTTCAGGGCCTGGCAGGACCCCTCGCGGACGCCGACTTTATATTTGAATCCTCTCTGACTTTTGATGACCGCACGTGGGGAAAGTACCAGTTTTTTTCCAGAGAATTCGAAGCCCTACAAAACACCCAAGATTTAACTCATGTTTGGGCTAGAGCCGGTTTCACAGAATATTTCAGTGATCCTCTACCCAAACCAGATTTTTATAGGTGCTATTACTTGATCACTACCTTACTGGCATCAGAGAATAAGGACATCCCAGGAACCTTCATCTTGCCTACCCTAGTGGATGATCCACCTTACAAGAGATTTTATCTCTCTAAGGACCTAATCAGAGCAGCCATCAAGATTCATGGAACCCACACTCCCACAGACCGAGAGAGATTGATTCCAGAACCGATGAAACGTGGGGATGTCACGAAGTGGGAAGAGATTTCGGCCATCACACCTGAGTTGTCAAAGCCACTAAGAATATGCATGCAACATTTTGCCTTTCCAGCTCAGGACAGATTTACCATGCCACACAAAAGAATATGGTTTGGATTATATTTGGCATGTACGGGACCTCAAACAGTTGATCTGGCAAGCTGGATCATAGATCAGATGTACCTGGCACAGCACAGATGGGAGCGCAAGAAGGTGCTTAACGGATGTTGTGCACTCACAAGAATTGTGTATATGTGTTTGGCTTATGACTTGCCCATCGAGCGTGCATTAACAGGAGAGGAATTGAAGGCATTCAAGAGCACAGCGAAGAAAGCTAGGAAGCCCAGTAGGACACGGGCTGGTAAGCGCATGCGAGGCACCATCCCCTGCCTTCAAGTGCCAGAGTCGCCGTCACCACAACCCTCTCCCGAGCGACCACAGACAGAAGCTGAGCCCACTGTACAACCTATTCGCATACGGTTGTCCAGACCAGTAATTACGGAGGCCACCACGAGTACCGCTGCACCTCAGGCAGCTACCACCTCAGAACCCGCCACCACAACCGCAGAAGCTCCCACCACCATTGGTGCGGAAGCGTTCTCTTTCCCGATCCCACATATGGAGACCGACCCCATAAACACGACATTTGATTTTGAGATGCCTGATGCATTTTCAAACGAATTTCAGTATTCAGAAGCACAACTGTTCTCCCAGGAATATGAACGCCCCAGCTACCCCACTACGCCGCGAGACTTGCCACAGGGACAGGCTGTGTCGGGCTCTGAAGAAGAAAGAACTGAAACAGACGACGATCAAGGCGACGATGAGGCCAGCCAGGGCTCACAAGAGGAACAGACAGAGGGCCAAGGCCAACAGACTGACACCCACGGCGACACCAGCACATATGAAGATGAAACTTTCGAAGCCGCAGCGTACACATTGGCCATCAAGAAATTATATCGTACCATGGAGAAAGTCTGGGCACGAAAGAAGTTAACTGAAGAGGAGAGCCAGGCATTAATTGAACAGGAACTCATCTCAGGAGGATTCGAAGACGCCTATATCAGAGGGTTCCGAGAGTTAGTCCAATCAGTAGGCTCCCATGAAGCACTCAGATTTTTACAAAGGAAGCAACTACCACAGTTCGATCCCCGCCGAGTGCGACTACTCTCAAAACCCGGGGAGTATATTCGTGTACCAACAGGAGCCCAATCTTCAGCACAAGCCAGGGAGGCACGCCTCGCCCCCGAACGTTCAGTAACCGCAGAAACCATTCTTGTAGATTCGCCACCCCGTACCACCATTGTTCATACCACTACAATCCTCGAAATAACCTCCACCCCTTCGACCCCTCTTTCACCTCATCTTTCACCAACCCATCCTGTATCACCCGCACACCCACCTGCTTTCCCCACATCCACACCTGTACAAAGCAATATAGCCCCAACCTCTTCCTTACCCATTCATACCACCAGGCCCACACCCAGCCCTCTACATCCCTATGTTAACCCCTTCGCCCCTTCATCCTTCCCAGCGTTTCCCCCACCTCTAAGACCCCCATTCCCCTTCCTAACCCCACTAACCTTCTCACCAGTCTCACCTCCCCAACCTACCCTAACCCCCATTTCCCCGTTTCACCAAACTATTCCCACAATCCCCCCTGTAAACTACTCGACGTTTGTAAATCCCGTATTCACACCTACGCAACCACCCACAATCACACCACTTTTCACAGTCACAACATTAAACACGTCCAATGGCATGGACATATCACCACCCACCTCACCGCCACCCACTCCACTCACAGCACCCTCATATTTAGGCACTTCACAATTTTCCACAATCACCACTGCATCCACAGTCCCAACCCCGATTCCCATTCCCACTGCATCTACCATCACTGCATCCTCATTTAGCACTTCACTACTGCTCTCGCCCACCGTAGACACAGCATTTCAACACATGTTCGCATGTATGACGCAAGTCCGAGATGAGTTTGCATCACTCGGCACTAACTATCAACAGCTGCAGAAAACGACGAACGACTTGCAAACGCAGCTTAATTTGTTATCGATTGAGAACGCCTCACTGAACAGCCGGTACCAAGAGTTACGAGAGGCTTATCACAAGTTAGAAATAGAAAGTGAGGAAAAAAGCAAAGAGGCCACCGCGGATTTAGATAACCTACTTAGAGCCCAGACAGTCCGCAATGCAACGCTTACTAGAAATATGGGCTTATTGCGAAGACACTTAGCCGCAGCAAAAGAAGAGAACCAGAGACTCCAAGAGCAGAACAGAGAAAACTTGGAGGCGGCTTTAGATCACCCAGAACAGCCACTAAGTCCGAGCAGATTCAAGGCAATCCCATCTGAGTCGATGCGGATGTTGCTAGACGACCATGTTAGATTGCTCGAGGACTATGACCGTATGAACGAAGAGTATCAAAAGTTAAAGGAAGATCACAAACTGCTACAACTCAGAGAACCTGCAACACAACAGGTACCAGTAGCAGCGGAATTACCAGCACCTGTGGACCCTGCACCTGAAATTTTAGAGGAACTCAACGCACTCCGGGCCCAGGTAGTGAATCTTGAATCTCGAATCGCCATCTATGAAGCACCACCACGGCCAGACTCCCCACCTGAGCTACCAGCTGAGGAAGAAACTGTCACTATCCCGGTGGAGGAGAGCTTCGAAGAGGCTTATGAACCGATACCCATCCCAGGCGGACGTGTCACGGCCGAAGGCCAGATGACCTACGAATTACCTACCCCCGCATGGATGAAAACAGTAGAAGAACTAGGAACGACCCACTCGGCCAGAGTAGAGGCACAGCTACATGCCATGGCCATAATTGAAGAAAAAATTTTACAATCACCATTCTTTGCTCACATGGCCCCGCGAAGATACATATCCGGGCATGAGCTTCAGTATAAACCATACTTTATGTTAATGGCAGAATATCAATTAACCATAGAGAAAGAAACCGGCAAGAAACCTACGCATGCAACTCAATTCGAGCCAGAGGACTTGCCACCAAGGGCGCAGAGAGGTGAAATCCTCCAACCAGACTGGCGCAAAGATTTACTGCAAAATTATCCAGAGATGATGAGCACGTGGGTAAAAGCGCCTCTTCACTTAAAATTTAATCCGTGCTGGGGACCAGTACCACGACGCCGCTCTTGGACTGCCTTCGCTATAAAGCTACAGAACAATAAGCAGTGCCAAGACTGGTTGAACTACCCCTACTTCAAGCCACCAGTCGCGTTACCCACAGTTGGCTATATGATGGCGACGATCCGCCACTGGCTCCCTCGATTAAAACCTATGGATGATATAGCCGCGCAAATGACTGTCAAAATCTTTGACATGATGCAGATGGTCTTTAAAGTCTTCCGGCGCATCAAGGCTCCCCATGTCAACACCCCGGGCTTTGAGCATGGCAATTTGGATTTAGTCTATGATATGAGCACAACGCCATCGCTACGGGTGTGTTACGCCTGGCACTGCAGGATCAAATATCTACCGGCCTGTTACAAGCAAACATTCGAAGAAATGTTCACCACCGGTTTTTGGGAGTACCATTCAGAAGTATTCATAAGCAGGCCGACACATTTATTGCAATTATTCGCCTGTGAACGAATGGTGTACTCCACACACTATCAGCTCCCACCACCAGACGAGCCGCAACCTATCGACTGGGAGAAACTCGAGGCTGATCTAGCCCGAGGTATTCGTGTAGCAGAGCACACCCTCGCTCAAGACCTCCTACAGAATTACATCCGGCAGACCTCACAACAAGGTTCTGTCAGGGACGACAGAAGCGAGAGGGAGGGGGGTGTTGGAAGCAGTCAGAGGCACAGACGCCACGGAAGCATGTGAAGACGAAGCAGGGAGCCAGTCGGACCATTTTTTCAAAACAATTATATTTTTATTACTTCTTCAAACATCCAACAGTGATTTTCATCACTCTTGTAACATATGTAATATAGACAAAACCCCATTTTTGTAATCCATAGCTCCATTTTGTGCAAGCCGAGGAGTCCTCGAGCTTGAGGAGCTTAGGTAGAATACTCGTACCAAATTTTGTTATTTTTAGACATCGTTTACCCTCCCAAATAGCCTCTAGGACCTATTTTTTAACTAGGCCGGTCACTAGATGTGAAACCGGTCAAAACTAGTCTAGAAACTATAAAAAGAGCTAGAGAGCTCATTTTTGAGGTTGGTTCATTGTAGCTTGTTGGAGTAAAGAAGAGAGTAGAGCTAGTTTGAGCTTGTAAGAGTATTCTTGAGTAATAGAGCTAATTTCCCACCTTCCATTGAGTCTTGCTTGTCTCTTCATTGTGTGTGTGTATGTGTGTGTGCATCTTTGTGCTTCTCACCTTCACTCTCACATCATCTCACATTCACGATCTTCATATCACTCCTACCTCTCCCTCGGATTGACATTAAGGAGGTGAAGCTTCTTAACGTGGTACTTACCATTGTGCTAGAGCAACACCCTTCCATGGCTGCTTCCAGGTTTTCTTCATTTTGTTTCTGCAACCGTTTATTTTCTTCAAGTGTTGTAGCCATATGCTTGCGAAGTAGAGTTAAATTACGCCGGACTCTCAGGTTATCTGTTTGGTACACCTCCAGCAAGGCTTCAAGTTGTTTGACACCAGGTTCTGCTGATGGTTGGGGTGTCTCCAGGAGTGTTTGATGGGCTTGCTCGAGAGTTGTGTAGCGCTGGTTGAGTTCTGCATTTTCTTCTTCTAGCGTTGTGAGTCGTCTGTGTAGGTTCTGATGATTCGTTGTCAACTGTTGATGGCGGCCTTCGAGATCCCTGTACTCACGCTGAAGTTGATATACACACTGATGTAATGATAGGAATATACTATTTACATTAAAGGATGCAGGTAAAGATGAAGATGCAGGGGGAATGGGGATGGGGAAGGGAGTTGTGAATGCTGTGGAATCAAGTGGTGAAGTTGGTGGAGGGGGTATGGGAGATTGAGGTTGTGTGGGGGGTGGGGGTGGTACTGTGGCGGGTGATGTTTCCATTGTGTCAAATGTGTGTGTGACTGTAAAGATGGGGACAGTGGGTGGGGTGGAAGTGATATTTGTGAAGAGTGTCGTGAAGGTGGGCATGGAAACTCCTCCAAATTGGATACCAGGAGAGAGAGGAATTCCCATGACAACTGTGGTAGTGGTAGAAAAGGGCGTGGTCGTGCCGGTTGGTGAGGTGAATTGTGTAGCGAGAGGTGAGGTGGGTGGGGAGAGTGGTTCCTCCTGATGTTCTTCTGTTTGCGTGTTGCCTTCCTGTTCTGATACATTGATATGTATTTGTTTTCCAGATCGCCTAGGGCGGGCAGGCACACGTTTCTCAAATCGATTAATGTATGGCATGGCCTCATGTATGGCCTCATCCAAGCCGACTGCCTCTGCGTGTAGGTTCATGGATTCGATAAACATATCCTCCACACCTTCCTCAGCCAATAGTTGGCTCATGAGCACCTTGCCTGATTCAAGTGACATTCTGTGTTGTTCCTGAACTCGCTTCATGGTTTGGTACAATCTTTTTATTTGTGCCGAATATGCTGGGGCACTTGCTAGCTCTGAGAGTTCATCATATTCTTGATATTTTTCTTCGTCGGCTTCTTCTTCTTCTCCTCCTGCCTCTTGTTCATCTCCTTCGACTTCTACGATGACTGGTTGTGTCGGGGCTGGTGTTGTTGTGGTGGGGTGTGGTTCCTGGGTCTAGTCTGCTTCTGTTTCAAGATTAGATTCGTAGATCAGTCTGGCAACTTCTTCATCCGTGAGGTCATTGAGAGTAAATCCCTGTGGAAATTCCAAGTCTGATGGAATGGGGGGAAACACCAAGTTGGGTCCTTCTGTACTTGGTCTGGGAAGACGAATGGTGAATGGCCGAACACGCCTAGTTTGAGGGGGAGTTACTTCAGGTGTGGTAGTAGCACCTCTTGGTTGAGCACATGGTAATTGGACGCCCCCTCTCATCTTCTTCGATGGAGGACCCGCTGTTGATAGTCACCTTTGGAATTCTCGGGCCCTGGACCACACTAGTGCTCTTTGAATGGGCACGTCATATGCTAGGCACCTGTAAATTATTCTTGTTAGGGCACAACAGCCATGAAGTACATTTTTCTGCTTCTTATTCCAGTGCTGATGGGCTAGGTGTAGCTCAGTGATGAGTAGCACCTCCTTTAATGTCAATCCGGGAAGACGTGAGGATGGTATGAAGACCTCGAGCAAGTGGAGGCACAAGTGCGTGAGTGAGAAGCACACAAACATGCACACACATACACACACACGCGCACACACGGCAAGACAAAGAGTGAGGAGCAATGGAGTTCTTGGATTACTTTCAAAAAGCTCTTACAAGTTCGTTTCAATTACAATCTAACCTCAAAAATGAGCTCTCTAGCTCCTTTTATAGTTTTTGACTAGCTTTGGCCCTGTTCAGACCTAGTGTCCGGTCTAGTTAAAAATTAGGTTCCAGGGATTATTTGAGGGCTCAAACGAGATCTAAAAATTACAAAAATTGGTAAGTAACTACTTCTAAGGCTCCTCAAGCTCGAGGACTCCTTGGCTTGCACAAAATGGAGCTACAAAAAGGTGAACATGGTATTTACAGGGGTTGTTAGTGATGAGAATCACTTTTAATTTGTGTAAGGATTTTGAAAAATTAAAGGGTTGCCTTAGTGCTAGATCTGCATGAATGCTCGTACTTGCTTCTTCATGAAGAAAATTATTGGCCTACTTGCCAGATCGTCGTTGACTCCTGTTGGAAGCAGTCAGAGGCACAGACGCCACGGAAGCATGTGAAGACGAAGCAGGGAACCAGTCGGACCATTTTTTCGAAACAATTATATTTTTATTACTTCTTCAAACATCCAACAGTGATTTTCATCACTCTTGTAACATATGTAATATAGACAAAACCCCAATTTTGTAATCCATAGCTCCATTTTGTGCAAGCCGAGGAGTCCTCGAGCTTGAGGAGCTTAGGTAGAATGCTCGTACCAAATTTCGTTATTTTTAGACATCGTTTACCCTTCCAAATAGCCTCTAGGACCTATTTTTTAACTAGGCCGGTCATTAGATGTGAAACCGGTCAAAACTAGTCTAGAAACTATAAAAAGAGCTAGAGAGCTCATTTTTGGGGTTGGTTCATTTTGGTTAGTGTGAGCATAGAGCTAGTTTGAGATTGTAAGAGTATTCTTGAGTAATAGAGCTAATTTCCCACCTTCCATTGTGTCTTGCTTGTCTCTTCATGGTGTGTGTGTATGTGTGTGTGCATCTTTGTGCTTCTCACCTTCACTCTCACATCATCTCACGTTCACGATCTTCATATCACTCCTACCTCTCCCTCGGATTGACATTAAGGAGGTGAAGCTTCTTAACGTGGTTCTCACCATTGTGCTAGAGCAACACCAAATTTGGCGCCGTTGCCGGGGATCGAGTCTAGGACGAATGTGTGATGGTAAGAGTATAGCAAGAAGTGGCGTTGGAAGGTAAAAATTTCAGTTTCTGTTGTTGTTTTTACTTAGTTTTTGGTGTTTTTCACCTCCCCCACACTCCATCTTCATCATCGCATCATCATCTCCATTTCCAAAAAAATCAGAAAATTCACCATATCCACCCATCCACCTCATTTCCCCTCATTTGTGCGTGCGAGAGAGCGAGAGAGAGTTTTTGCGCTTGTATGCACTTGTGTTTTCTTGAGTTTTCTTGCAGGTACAGAGCTTCAGAGCATCAGGAAAGCTTCCAAAAGGTAAAAATTTCTGTTTCTGTCAGAAATTTCCGACTGTGTTGGACCATCGCGATGGTCCGCCAAGTTCGGAATTTGGAGAAGGCAACCACACCAGCGTGAAGAGCACACCTGCGCCACTAGGAATCCATACTCGCATCCCAAAAATTCATCATTTGGTGGACCATCGCGATTGGCTCGGACCATCGCGATTGTGTCGCACCATCGCGATAGGCTCACGCCATCGCGACGGCTCGGCCGGACCATCGCGACGGTTCGCTTTTTCGGACCATCGCGACGGTTCACTTGAGCCATCGCGACGGTCCACTTGGACCATCGCGACGGTTCAGCTGAGCTCGGACCATCGCGATTGGCTAGGGCCATCGCAACGACAGTGCCACGTGTCACGATAGACCATCGCGACGGTTCAACTTTTGGACCATCGCGACAGCCCAAAATCGGACCATCGCGATTGGCTCAAGCCATCGCATCGCGGACCATCGCGACGGTTCACTTCGGACCATCGCGATTGTCCCCCGTTGACCGTTGACCGCGCCATCGCGATTGTCCGCCCGATCACGCCATCGCGACGGTTCATTTTTTGGACCATCGCGACGGTTCGACCTCACGCCATCGCGATTGTTCACTTCGAGCCATCGCGACGGTTCGCCTTTTCGGGCCATCGCGATTGTCCAAATTTCACGCCATCGCGACGGTTCGCTCGGACCATCGCGACGGTCCCAGACCATCGCGATTGCCCACCCCCATCGCAAATTTTGGACTTCAATTTTTGACCAATTTTGGGGGTATTTTTGGAAAATTTTTGGACCATTAGACTCATTGGAGACCCCTTAGCTCATATTTGAAGGAAAATTGGATTGTCAGTTTTTACCCCCCCAGGGCCTGAACGCTCATAACTTTTTCATCCGAAGTCCGTTTTTTGAGCTTAAGAGCTCGTTAGAAAGCTCGTGACGAGTACTACGTGACCTCAACTGTTTTTTTCATAAATTATACGTCTATTTTTGGATAGGCTAATTTGAGGTTCACCTAAGCCTGGGACCAGGAAGTCAGGGGGCACACATTGAAAATTTGAGCTTAAAAGGTGTATATACTCAAGTGTTTAATCATCTTGTGAATTGGTCTAACATTGGAATTTTCCAGGTCTAGCAAGGGCAACCCAAGGCAAGCAAGCAAGGCAGTGAAGACAGCAGAGCTTGGGAAGCACGGCTTCTTGGGCAACAGGACATCAGAGCAACCAGAAAAGCCGACTCGAGGTTGGAAGATTACTCAACCCCCTCAGTCGATTCTTAGCTTAGGCTAAAACGTTAGCATTGTGGATTTAAGTCGATAGGAACGCCTCAAGTTCAAGATACCTAATTCTATCAAGTTTAAGACTCAAAGTAAAGGTGTGTGTGACGCGAAAACCTAAAGAAAAGAACATAAGTCTGACGGAACGAAAAACTTAAAATCATCACGAAAGTCGAATTCCTGACGCATAAATTAAGACAAGAATCCAAAGAAAAATTAAAAGGAATCAAGAATTAATCACAAAGAACCATTGACGATCTAAGTGTGTAATCGAGCGTGCAAGGAAGAAAATTAATGAACCTTAGATCGGGCAAGCATATAGGTAAGTCGGACAGAAGAAGCCTTAGATCATCAGAGGCTAGTGTAAGAACCACTGCACGATCTTGGGCTCAGCAGTTGAATAGTAGTTATCCTTACGAGTTGAGCTCAGAATCAAGTGAATCGGAAATGGCATTTAGCACAGACAGACCAGCAGGAGGGTCTAATGTAGCATACTTAGAAAAACCTGAAGGACCCTATAGAACGCAATTAGAGTTTCTCCGAACCAACCGATTAGGTGCTCGCATCTATGAGGATGGTTTGCAGAGGCAAGTGGTGCAACTGCACAATCCTGATCAACCCATTGGATTGGAAAGACCAGTGGTGAAATTTGAGAGAGACGCTTACATAGACAAAGAAGGAACCATGTATATCTTGAGTACGCAGCCAAACGATACTAATGAGTTTGGCACAATCCCATTAGAGACAGAAGGGAAATTTCAAGGAAAAGAACCGTTAGAAGAACCTAGAACACCGAGAGGGAAATCCGTATTAACAAGAGTAATCATCCCAGAGTGGATCCCTCAAGATAACAGGAGCACAGAGTTGTTCGTAAATAAAGAGACAGACGAAGCCTTTTGGAGGTACAGAAAGGAAAACCCTGGTGAGATAGGCATCATTACAATCTATGAATTCAAGGACCCAGATACACCTGGAAAGGTGGTATACCTGGATGAGACTTCAGAAAGAGTCTTTGTGGTGCCTGAACGCGCTAAAAACACCTACACTTGGAGAGGTGAATTGATATTCCCTCCATCCCAAACAAACATGAATGCAAATCAACAAGGGGCAGGAACATCCTCAGCCCATGGAAATCAAAGAGAAGGAAATCACGAGAGACCGGAAGTAAGCTTCATTCACCCCATAGGGAGAGATGGAACAACCACGAACACTAATAGGACGGATAGACAAAGAGAACATGGAGTACCAGGTTGTAGAGATGATTTTCCTCTACCTAGACCACGCGAACATGCAAGAGTATTGAGACCCACACAGTTAGTAAAATCAATGAAGAATTACTTTGATGGGACAGGAGATCCCTATGACCATGTCGCAGAATTCAAGCAAGTACTAAGAGCAGAACAAGTCGAGGACATGTTCACGCAGTACAACGCATTTGGACTAACGTTAAAGAATACCGCTTTAACTTGGTTCCAACCTTTGCAACAAAGGCAATTTAGAGACATCCATCACTTTTTAGAGTCATTCATTACTGAATTCTCCAAAAGTGGGGTTAGACATGACACGTCTTCGCTTATTCATAGCTTTAAACAGACCCCTCAGGAAACAGTAAGACTGGCAGGTCGTAGATTCAGACAATATGTTGAACGATGTCCAATGCAAGAGCTACCCTCACAAGCCAAACAAGTATCACTGTTTCTAGATGGCTTGTTGAGCGCTAAACTACGCTCTTACGTATACCTAAAAGAGCCTAGAACACTAGAAGAGTGTGTAAGAATATGTATAGACATTGAGGACAACTTAGGAGATGAATTAGAACTCTCAAAGGTCTATAAGGACTCAGATTGTTCTTCTCTAGCATCCACAAAATTGTCTAATTCGATAGAGGACCTAGCAGAAAAAGTGGCCCAAAAACTAGGAGTTTCTAGTAAACAGGTGCCCAAGCTACCTACAAATGTACGTTGTTACGCTTGTGGTGGAAATCATTTGGCAAACATGTGCCCCAATGCACCTCAACCTCACGCCAACCCTAGCGGCCAATATTGCACAATTGAGAGAAGATACACAAATCATACAGCTCAGGACTGCCCGTACAACAAACAAACCGTGAGACAGAACTACCCACAAACATACCAGCAGCCCGGTAGGTATCAAGGCCAATACAATGCTCAGCCTTATTACTATAGGCCTCCTCAGAACTACCCATACCAGGCTCAACAAAGACCTCAACCCGTCTTAGCTCAACAGCCACCCCCACCAGCGAATGTCATCTCAGTCAAATACGCTGCTGCAGAAGAGAACCTAAGTAGGGCTTTAGTGCCTTCCTCACCCCTGATCACCGAAAGTGACCCGAACTCCAACAGTTTTGACTCTACTCATGTGACTAGTCCACCCGCCTATTACACGGAGTCACCAGAGCATGTGGAGACATATCATTATGATAGTCCACCAATGGAACCTAGTTGGGAGCCAGATTATACTAATGTGATGTACGCAAACCCAAACCCACGGCCCCAATTGAGACAGCAGAGACCACAGGGCCCTAGAGGACCATGCTTTAGGTGCCAAGGAGATCATTTCATTAAGGATTGTCCACATCCCCCAATAGCAAGGCAATCGCAGTACTATAGCATCCAAGGCTTTTGCGTCGATTGTGGCAAAGAACACATAATCAAAGATTGTCCTAAGAACCCAGTTAACACATCAAATGTGACATCGATCAACGTGATAGGTATTGTAAACAATGCAGATGGATCCAACCCTACATACGTGCCTATCCAAGCTATAACCAGAGCCCAGGCGCTCTTACAAAACCACCAACTTAATCAAGAGAAAGTAGCTGGAACAAGTGAAGTTGCAGAATCGAGTAGTAAAAAGACAAAATCTTGGAAAGATTCTAGAGAAAGGATAAAAAGAAAATGGAGTAAAAAGATAAGTGAGTTGGAAGGAAGTCTAAGAGAATCTAGAGCCAAAATACAAGAATTGGCTTCACAAGAATTAAACCAAGAAATCCCAGCTCAGAAATCAGGATCAGTCTTAGCGGAACCCATACCGGAAGATCTAGACATGATGTTTCGTGCATATCAGGCTAGAATAAAAGAGGGACCTCAAGTCACGGAAATGAGTAAAAACTACCCTCGAGCTGATCTAGAAATTGAGAGAACTAAACTTTGCATGAAGATGGTAGAGTTAGCACAAGCCTTGTTCGAAGCCTCTAGATATCTTAATTGGAATAACATGGCAAAACCGGAACTACACTTTCAAGGACTAATGGAGAGGCTAGAACACTTGATTGAAAGCAAAGAGAAAAAGGATCAGTCTAGGAACCCTACTGTCCCAGAGACACAGGAAAGGAATGCACCATCCCTGTCTCAAGTACCCAATACAGAAAGCCAAGACAATTTGTCTTCCATACATAGGTACTCACATGAATTTTTAAGAGAAATCCAAGAAGAGAAATGGAGAAAAGAACAAGGAACTCATCCTCCTATTCAAGAAATAGACGATTTGCAGGAACAATTTCCCCAAGACATCCCCTCTATATATGGTGATGTAGAGGTGGAACGACTGAGTGAACCCACAGGATTTGAATCTAATTCTTTACAAGAATTACCTCAGTTCACAGGACCTTGGGAAGCTAAGTCTATTAGTATGAGAGCACCCACAATAATAGTGAGGAATGAAGAATCAGTGATCCCTAGAAATACGGAAGTGATCAAGAATACCAAAGTACAATGTAATCTCACGCTGGAGGAATTGTTAAAGGTAAAACCAGAATTGTGGAAGCATGTAGCAAATCAATTCCCTGAGCTAGCTACCACACCCTCTCAGATAGGATCACATAAGAAGGTACCAGAGATACCCGTGGAAAAGATTGGAGACGTAAGCGAAGGAGAGGAAGGTAACACATATCTTCCAATAACCCATCAGGGCTATACCACGAAAGCCATCTTAGATTCAGGAGCCGGAGTAGCTATCGCTACTACCGCCTTATGGAAACGTTGGGGTAAGCCAGCACTCAGACCCACCAGGATGAAGCTACAAATGGCCGATGGACACATAGAAAAACCGTTAGGCTTACTAGAAGGCATATCTCTCACCACTTGTGGTGTAGAATTTGAGCATACCTTTGCCATTTGCGACTTTGCGAAAAATCATGCGTATGAAATGATATTGGGACGACCATTCATGCGTCAGTTGCAAATTGTACAAGATTGGGGAACTAATTCTTTGTACTTGCAACATTTAGGAGTGACTACCAAAGTCAATCTTAAAGACTATTCACACAGAGATGTACCCCCAATACAATGGAATACCATCCATAAAACACCAGTAGAGACGGAATCCGTGCACTCATTAGAATCAGATCCTTCTTGGTTGCATGAGGATACCCATTTATGGATGTGTAAAGTAGCTAAACAAGAGGAAGAGCGGTTAGAAGCCAGGACCTTAGGTGCGGAACAACATCCACGAACCCTTCAAGATCCGGCCTATGCACCTGTAGTATTCCCAGACGAGGAATTTGAACCCCATGGTTGGGCAGAAATTCTAGCAACCATGGATGTAGCCATCAATGAAGAACAATGGACACCCCACTGTGACGAGGATGGCTATGACATTTCAGTTTTCACGATAGAGCCAATCATGGGTGATGCAATTTTAGAAGAGTGCGAACCAAACACTGATGCATTTGAGGACACAAGCGATTTCGATTTAGAATCAATTATCATGGACCCACCCTTTGCATCAGAGGAAGAATATTTCTACGAAGTAGAGACTCACACTCAGAGTCACGAGGAAATTACGAACGAGGTAAGGTTAGCCACTCAAGTGACTACTAAGAGTGAAGGCAAGAAGAGAAAGAAGAAAGAAACCATGTCGGAAAAGGAAGAATCTTTATTTGAAGTACCCGAGAATTTCAAGAAATACGAAATCGACGATAGAAGAATCATGGTACGAATGCCTAATAGAAAAGAGAATGACGGACAAGTATATGATAACCGAGAGAAAACCAAGAAAATAATAGTTGCCATAGAAGGAGAAGAAGAAAAATGCACCTACATAGGGCATGATCTGACGACTGAAGAAGAAGAAGAGTTAGTTGCCCTATTGCGCGAATATAGAGATGTTTTTGCTTGGAGTTACAAAGATTTGAAAGGAGTAGATCCAGATATATGTTCTCATAGAATCCCTATGACTCCAGATGCAAAACCAACAAAACAGAAACCTTACACGTACAATGATAATTACGCTGCGAAGATTAAAGAGGAGATAGATCGGTTGATAGAAGCAGGATTTATCTACGAAATTGAGCATACCGAATGGGTATCCCCCATTGTGGTTGTGCCCAAGAAGAATGGAAAATTGCGTGTGTGTATTAACCTTAAAAAAGTTAATGCCGCCACGATTAGAGATAGTTATCCTCTTCCTATCACGGAACACCTATTGGAAAGAGTTGCGGGCAAGGAAGTTTACAGCTTTCTTGATGGATTCTCAGGTTATAATCAAGTAGCCATTGCTCCAGAAGACCAACACAAGACGGCTTTTGCCACAGAATGGGGCATATTTGCATTTCGTGTAATGCCATTTGGCTTGACAAATGCACCCGCCACTTTCCAGCGACTTATGTGTCATGTTTTTAAGGAATTCTTACGCAAGAGCTTGGAAGTTTATGTCGATGACCTATGTGCGCACTCAAATGTAAGGCAGACACATATTCCAGAGTTAAGACAAATATTTGACAAATGTCGAGAATATCAGGTCTGTTTGAACCCAGAAAAATGCGTTTTCATGGTCAGACAAGGCAAAATTCTAGGACACATTGTGTCAAAAAATGGAATCTCTACGGACGAGGAAAAGGTGAAGGTAATTGCAGAATTACCTAGACCAACTAATGTGAAAGAGGTACAGGCATTTATGGGCCATTGCGGTTATTATAGGAGATTCATACACATGTATGCAATCATAGCCAAACCTCTGTACTCTCTTTTGACCAATTTTGAGTGGACAGATGAATGCGAAAATTCATTCAATGAACTTAAACGACGTTTGTGCTCAGCACCTATATTAACCACTCCAGATTGGAGTAAG
The DNA here is from genome assembly GCA_020310875.1 of Ceratopteris richardii. Taxonomy (NCBI): domain Eukaryota; kingdom Viridiplantae; phylum Streptophyta; class Polypodiopsida; order Polypodiales; family Pteridaceae; genus Ceratopteris; species Ceratopteris richardii. The sequence goes on from CM035431.1 coordinate 94,215,927, forward strand.
CCATTTCATGTACATGTGGATGCATCCAATTATGCCATAGGATGTGTGTTAGCACAACCCACGAATGAAGGTAACATAGATCTCCCCATAGCTTACGCTAGCAGACAACTGAACGCAGCAGAGAGAAATTACACCACGACGGAACGAGAAGGATTAGGGATGATCTACGCTGTAAAGAAGTTTAGACATTACTTATTGGCCAACAAATTCAAGTTCTTTACAGATCATCAAGCCCTATTATACTTAGTCAACAAACCATGTAACACAGGACGATTGATACGATGGTTTCTATTACTCATGGAGTATGATTTTGAAGTGGTAGTTAGGAAAGGAAAGACGCATCTTAGAGCTGACCACCTCTCAAGATTAACCTCAGGAGAAGCTCCTCAAGGAGTAGCTGATGATCTACCAGATGCATACTTATTCAACCTTGAGATAGCACCAGAATGGGCTAAGCCGTTAGTCCCTATTCTGACATACGGACCCAAGAGTCCTAGGATAAAGATCAAAGAAGGAGAGATTACCAAATCTCAGAGGTACCAAATAATAGCAGGAAGCATATATAAACAAGATAATCAAAAGATTCTTGCTTGTTGTGTAGATGAATCAGAACATGCGAATTGGTTGCAATTAGCACACTTAGGTGCACTAAAGCAACATCATTCAAAACATAGAACACTACAGACTCTGCATAGATTAGGAGTATATTGGCCTTCTATGGAAGCAGATGTCTACAAGTTGTGTAAAGAATGTCAGGAGTGTTGTGAAAGACCACCAGTAGAGCATGCGACATTATATCATGTGTCTCTCACACCAGACTGGAGTGACCCTTTAGTGACTTACTTGAGGACGAACACATTCCCTCAAGGAATGACCTTAGCTCGACAACGCAGTCTAGAGCAGGAAGCTCAAGAATATTCACTTATTGGCGATAATCTATACAAAAGAGGACGAGATGGATATCTAAGACAATGTGTTCATGAGAGCGATTATCTAAGAATACTAGAGACTGCACACCAAGGTGTTGCAGGAGGTCATTTTGGACCAGATAGGATAATCAAAGCCATTCTCTTTGCAGGATTATGGTGGCCCACTCTTCACATGGATGCACATACCTATGTAAAGAGATGTGACGTGTGCCAAAGAACTCAGTTTCCTACTCGCAGAGATGAAATGCCATTGAAACCCATGATGGGCGGACGTGCATTTTCTAAGTGGGGTATAGACTTTGTAGGACCCATTAACCCCCCTGCAAAAGGTACACATGCGGAATACATTATTGTTGCCACAGATTATTTAACCAAATGGGTAGAGGCAAAGGCTACAAAAAAGAATGATGCTCACACGACTGCAAAATTCTTATTTGAAAATGTCTTTACAAGATATGGATTGCCTATAGAGTTAGTGAGCGATCGAGGCACTCACTTTCTAAACCAAGTCATTGAATATTTGTTACAAGATTTTATGGTGATTCACAAGAAATCTGCACCATATCATCCTCAGGCCAATGGTCAAGCTGAAAGCACTAACAAGATACTTTGTAACGTACTGACGAAACTCGTGAACAACAAACGTTCAGATTGGGACAAACAGTTACACCACGCTGTTTGGGCATATCGAGTGGCCTACAAGACCGTACTCAATGCAACTCCCTTTCAGATGGTTTTTGGTCAGAATGCAGTGCTCCCTTTGGACTTCTTGATACCGACCCTTAAGGTTGCACAAGAACATGAGTGGACCGGCCATGAATTATCAGCAAGAATAATGGACTTGGAACGATTAGGAGAAACCAGGCTGAAAGCAGCAGCAGGAATATACGCTGCGAAGAAGCGACAGAAAGCATATTTTGATGCACATGTGAAAGATAAAGGCCTAAAAGAAGGAGATTTAGTTCTAGTGTATACACTGAAACAGCATGCAAGGAAGTTAGAAAAGCGAGGTTATGGACCTATGATCATTAACAGACTCTCGACTAGTGGAGCAGTACAGTTAGCCACCTTAGAAGGAGATATAATGCCTAATTACATTAGTGGCTGCAGAGTCAAGTTATATCAAGAACCTCTTACTGAGGATATGCTAAGACGACTCACGTTGGCAAAGAAGCGTAAGGAGGAAGAAAATAGAATACGAGCTGAAGCTCAGGCAGAAGCCATAGAACGCATTAAGCGCATGAAGCTAAGAAGACAAGGACTAGGAAGAGAACGTTATAACCATCTGGAAACATCACCCAGATATCCCATGGCCATGTGTCAAGTAAAGTCAACCACTCATCCGAGCATAGTGGATAGGAGACCATTCATTACAGTGAGGCTAGCGCACGGTAACCATAGCCAAGAACTCAGGGCTTTAATTGACTCAGGTGCTGCGACTAGTGCAATTAGGTGGTCCCACTATAAGGATTCAGGAATAGAAATGCGGCCAATTGAGGCATACCTCATAGGCCTAGGAGGCATGGAAACCCCTTGCATGGGTGAGGTGGACCTTCCTATCCTCATTAAGGATTTGACGATGACAGCGAAGCTACTAGTGTGCCATGATGACGACCTGATAGAACCCCTAATCCTTGGCCAAGATTGGCTATACGATCACTCAGTGGACCTAAATCTTAGACAAGGCTCCTTACAGATTGGAACCTTAGAGCAGAAGCGAGTGATATCGCTTGACTTCCCTAACGGCATTCCGCTTGACGGTTGTGACCCTAGACCCAAGGAAACGCATGCGACGGAAGACAGGAAGATCTTTGATCAGCTCAATCACGCTACGTCCACACCAACCCACTCGGGCTTGGCGATGGATGAATGTCAATCAGAAGGACGACAGGAGATCTTCCCTGGGACTTCCTGCAAACTAGAAGAGATAGTTACCCAACAGCAAGGGCAGAAGGGCACAATCAGAGGTCAGGTGGGTTGCATCAGCGGCCAAACGAGCACGACACCCTACGGTGCTCATCCTTCCAAGCTTGTTGCGGACTGGCCTAGATTAAAGTTACGAAAGACATCACTTCCTGATGGGCAGGTCACGCAAGTGTTGGAACTCCCTTCTTTTCCAAAGCAGAGTGTCCATCCGACCTCTCAACCCCAGCAACAACAGAGTCATCCACGACAAAGGAACCCAGACCGACGACAGTATCAGAAGACACGACCAGGAAGGCAGTTTAGGCCTCCCAAAGGAAGCGGCACCAGACAAATATGGGTGCCGAAAGGACAAAAAGCACCAACGAACTCCGGCCAAGCAGAAATCGACAAAAAAAGGGCAGTACAGAAACAGAATCGATATACACCATCCCCTCGACCTTTTATAGGTCAGACCATTCGACAAATGTGGATCGCCAAGAAGTACCTTACCCATAGACCCACGCCCACGCAGATTTGGGTACCTAAACCATGTATCATAGCTCAACCCATAAGCCATGTAATACATAATCCTTACAAACCTTTTCACCCCTCGACACTACCACACCCGATACCACCTTTTACCCCTCAGCAGAAACCCACCACCCGTCCAAGATCTTTAGGAAATGGATACCGAAACGTGTCCAACCGTCTTCCCCTAACCCATTGTCTAACTACCCCCCGACTAACATACAACCTTGTACTCAAGTACTAACCTTTAAACCTTGTATAAAATCACACACCATCATCACACACCACTCGTAATCTCATCTCATCAAGAAATGTATGCATGATCTGAAACGTATAGGTGTCTAGAGACCTGCACTAGTGCTGCAAGAAACATTGCATCCATCACATCACAACACTTGGCTACACGGGTTACGCATCAGTTATGGAAAGGGATTGCGGTCTCACTTTAATGGGATCATGATTAATTTCCATGCTAATGTGTTAATCTTTTGTAGCAGATCTTTCTCTCTAGCGCACCAACCACCATGCAAACTGACGAAGGAACATCAGGAGTAGGCCCCAGTGTAGCAGCAGTACCACTCAACGTGCTACGAGCAGAGTCCCACCCTACTGCTCTACCGCCGGAATTTCAGGGATTTCCAGGGCCCATGCCTATCGATAACCCCCCTATGGGCTACACCGAAAAGATACACAGGAACTCTCATTGGTTTCAGGGCCTGGCAGGACCCCTCGCGGATGCAGACTTTATATTTGAATCCTCTCTGACTTTTGATGACCGCACGTGGGGAAAGTACCAGTTTTTCTCCAGAGAATTCGAAGCCTTACAAAGCACCCAGGATTTAACTCATGTTTGGGCCAGAGCCGGCTTCACAGAATATTTCAGTGATCCTCTACCCAAACCGGATTTTTATAGGTGCTATTATTTAATCACTACATTGATGGCATCGGAGAATAAGGATATCCCAGGAACCTTCATATTGCCTACTCTAGTGGATGATCCACCTTACAAGAGATTCTATCTCTCTAAGGACCTAATCAGAGCAGCCATCAAGATTCATGGAACCCACACTCCCACAGACCGAGAGAGATTGATTCCAGAACCGATGAAACGTGGGGATGTCACGAAGTGGGAAGAGATTTCGGCCATCACACCTGAGTTGTCAAAGCCCCTAAGAATATGCATGCAACATTTTGCATTTCCAGCTCAGGACAGATTTACCATGCCACACAAAAGAATATGGTTCGGATTATATTTGGCATGTACGGGACCTCAAACAGTTGATCTGGCAAGCTGGATCATAGATCAGATGTACCTGGCACAGCACAGATGGGAGCGTTAAAAAGTGCTTAACGGATGTTGTGCACTCACAAGAATAGTGTATATGTGTTTGGCTTATGACTTGCCCATCGAGCGTGCATTAACAGGAGAGGAATTGAAGGCATTCAAGAGCACAGCGAAGAAAGCTAGGAAGCCCAGTAGGACACGGGCTGGTAAGCGCATGCGAGGCACCATCCCTTGCCTCCAAGTGCCAGAGTCGCCGTCACCACAACCCTCTCCCGAGCGACCACAGACAGAAGCTGAGCCCACGGTACAACCTATTCGCATACGGTTGTCCAGACCAGTAATTACGGAGGCCACCACGAGTACCGCTGCACCTCAGGCAGCTACCACCTCAGAACCCGCCACCACAACCGCAGAAGCTCCCACCACCATTGGTGCGGAAGCGTTTTCTTTCCCGATACCACATATGGAAGCCGACCCCATAAACACGACAGTTGATTTTGAGATGCCTGATGCATTCTCAAACGAATTTCAGTATTCAGAAGCACAACTGTTCTCCCAGGAATACGAACGTCCCAGCTACCCGACTACGCCGCGAGACTTGCCACAGGGACAAGCTGTGTCGGGCTCTGAAGAAGAAAGAACCGAAACAGACGACGATCAAGGCGACGATGAAGCCAGCCAGGGCTCACAAGAGGAACAGACAGAGGGCCAAGGCCAACAGACTGACACCCACGGTGACACCAGCACATATGAAGATGAAACTTTCGAAGCCGCAGCATACACATTGGCCATCAAGAAATTATATCGTACCATGGAGAAAGTCTGGGCACGAAAGAAGTTAACTGAAGAGGAGAGCCAGGCATTAATTGAACAGGAACTCATCTCAGGAGGATTCGAAGACGCCTATATCAGAGGGTTCCGAGAGTTAGTCCAATCAGTAGGCTCCCATGAAGCACTCAGATTTTTACAAAGAAAACAACTACCACAGTTCGATCCCCGCCGAGTGCGACTACTCTCAAAACCCGGGGAGTATATTCGTGTACCAACAGGAGCCCAATCTTCAGCACAAGCCAGGGAGGCACGCCTCACCCCCGAACGTTCAGTAACCGCAGAAACCATTCTTGTAGATTCGCCACCCCGTACCACCATTGTTCATACCACTACAATCCTCGAAATAACCTCCACCCCTTCGACTCCTCTTTCACCTCATCTTTCACCAACCCATCCTGTATCACCCGCACATCCACCTGCTTTCCCCACATCCACCCCTGTACAAAGCAATATAGCCCCAACCTCTTCCTTACCCATTCATACCACCAGGCCCACACCCAGCCCTCTGCATCCCTATATTAACCCCTTCACCCCTTCATCCTTCCCAGCGTTTCCCCCAACTCTAAGACCCCCATTTCCCTTCCTAACCCCACTAACCTTCTCCCCAGTCTCGCCTCCCCAACCTACCCTAACACCTATTTCCCCGTTTCACCAAGCCGCTCCAACAATTCCCCCTGTAAACTACTCCATGTTTGTAAATCCCGTATTCACCCCTATGCAACCACCCACAATCACACCACTTTTCACAGTCACAACATTAAACACGTCCAATGGCATGGACATATCACCACCCACCTCACCGCCACCCACTCCACTCACAGCACCCTCATATTTAGGCACTTCACAATTTTCCACCATCTCCACTGCATCCACAGTCCCAACCCCGATTCCCATTCCCACTGCATCTACCATCACTGCATCTTCATTTAGCACTTCACTACTGCTATCGCCCACCATAGACACAGCATTTCAACACATGTTCGCATGCATGTCGCAAGTCCGCGATGAGTTTGCATCACTCGGCACTAACTATCAACAGCTGCAGAAAACGACGAACGACTTGCAAACGCAGCTTAATTTGTTGTCAATTGAGAACGCCTCACTGAACAGCCGGTACCAAGAGTTACGAGAGGCTTATCACAAGTTAGAAATAGAAAGTGAGGAAAAAAGCAAAGAGGCCACCGCGGATTTAGATAACCTACTTAGAGCCCAGACTGTCCGCAATGCAACGCTTACTAGAAATATGGGCTTATTGAGAAGACACTTAGCCGCAGCAAAAGAAGAGAACCAGAGACTCCAAGAGCAGAACAGAGAAAACTTGGAGGCGGCTTTAGATCACCCAGAACAGCCACTAAGTCCGAGCAGATTCAAGGCAATCCCATCTGAGTCGATGCGGATGTTGCTAGACGACCATGTTAGATTGCTCGAGGACTATGACCGTATGAATGAAGAGTATCAAAAGTTAAAGGAAGATCACAAACTGCTACAGCTCAGAGAACCAGCAACACAACAGGTACCAGTAGCAGCGGAATTACCAGCACCTGTGGACCCTGCACCTGAAGTTTTAGAGGAACTCAACGCACTCCGGGCCCAGGTAGTGAATCTTGAATCTCGAATCGCCATCTATGAAGCACCACCAAGGCCAGACTCCCCACCTGAGCTACCAGCTGAGGAAGAAACTGTCACTATCCCGGTGGAGGAGACCTTCGAAGAGGCTTATGAACCGATACCCATCCCAGGCGGACGTGTCACGGCCGAAGGCCAGATGACCTACGAATTACCTACCCCCGCGTGGATGAAGACAGTAGAAGAACTCGGAACGACACACTCGGCCAGAGTCGAGGCACAGCTACATGCCATGGCCATAATTGAAGAAAAAATTTTACAATCACCATTCTTTGCTCAAATGGCCCCGCGAAGATACATATCCGGGCATGAGCTTCAGTATAAACCATACTTTATGTTAATGGCAGAATATCAATTAACCATAGAGAAAGAAACCGGCATGAAACCGACGCATGCAACTCAATTCGAGCCAGAGGACTTGCCACCAAGGGCGCAGAAAGGTGAAATCCTTCAACCAGACTGGCGCAAAGACTTACTGCAAAATTATCCAGAGATGATGAGCACGTGGGTAAAAGCGCCTCTTCACTTAAAATTTAATCCGTGCTGGGGACCAGTACCACGACGCCGCTCTTGGACTGCCTTCGCTATAAAGCTACAGAACAATAAGCAGTGCCAAGACTGGCTGAACTACCCCTACTTCAAGCCACCAGTCGCGTTACCCACAGTTGGCTATATGATGGCGACGATCCGCCACTGGCTCCCTCGATTAAAACCTATGGATGATATAGCCGCGCAAATGACTGTCAAAATCTTTGACATGATGCAGATGGTCTTTAAAGTCTTCCGGCGCATCAAGGCTCCCCATGTCAACACCCCGGGCTTTGAGCATGGCAACTTGGATTTAGTCTATGATATGAGCACAACGCCATCGCTACGGGTGTGTTACGCCTGGCACTGCAGGATCAAATATCTACCGGCATGTTACAAGCAAACATTCGAAGAAATGTTCACCACCGGTTTTTGGGAGTACCATTCAGAAGTATTCATAAGCAGGCCCACACACCTATTGCAATTATTCGCCTGTGAACGAATGGTGTACTCCACACACTATCAACTCCCACCACCAGACGAGCCGCAACCTATCGACTGGGAGAAACTCGAGGCTGATCTAGCCCGAGGTATTCGTGTATCAGAGCACACCCTCGCTCAAGACCTCCTACAGAATTACATCCGACAGACCTCACAACAAGGTTCTGTCAGGGACGACAGAAGCGAGAGGGAGGGGGGTGTTGGAAGCAGTCAGAGGCACAGACGCCACGGAAGCATGTGAAGACGAAGCAGGGAACCAGTCGGACCATTTTTTCGAAACAATTATATTTTTATTACTTCTTCAAACATCCAACAGTGATTTTCATCACTCTTGTAACATATGTAATATAGACAAAACCCCAATTTTGTAATCCATAGCTCCATTTTGTGCAAGCCGAGGAGTCCTCGAGCTTGAGGAGCTTAGGTAGAATGCTCGTACCAAATTTCGTTATTTTTAGACATCGTTTACCCTTCCAAATAGCCTCTAGGACCTATTTTTTAACTAGGCCGGTCATTAGATGTGAAACCGGTCAAAACTAGTCTAGAAACTATAAAAAGAGCTAGAGAGCTCATTTTTGGGGTTGGTTCATTTTGGTTAGTGTGAGCATAGAGCTAGTTTGAGCTTGTAAGAGTATTCTTGAGTAATAGAGCTAATTTCCCACCTTCCATTGTGTCTTGCTTGTCTCTTCATGGTGTGTGTGTATGTGTGTGTGCATCTTTGTGCTTCTCACCTTCACTCTCACATCATCTCACGTTCACGATCTTCATATCACTCCTACCTCTCCCTCGGATTGACATTAAGGAGGTGAAGCTTCTTAACGTGGTTCTCACCATTGTGCTAGAGCAACAACTCCCTTGTCTGCTTGTGCCTTCTCTCCCCTCTGACTCTCTTCTCTGACTGCCATGCCTTGTCAGTTCTTCAGTTCCTTGTCTGCTGCTAACACCCCCCCCCTCTCTCGCGTCTGTCGTCCCTGATAGACCCTTGTTGTGTGGGTTTTTGGATGTAGTACTCAACGACATCTTGCACTAAGTGATGTTCGGCAATCCTCAATCCTTTGGCCAAGTCTGTGAGTAGAGCATCCCAATCTACCGGCCCGAGAACCTCTGGATGTGGCATACGTAACTTATCTGAGTGGAGAGCTTGTTCCACTGCAAACAATTGTAATAAATGTGAGGGCCTGGGAATGAAGATCTCTGAGTGGTATTCCCAGAACCCGGTGACAAACATCTCTTCAAATGTCTGTTTGAAGCAGGCCGGTAGGTACTTTATGCGGGCATGCCATGCATAAATAACATTAATAGAGGGCGTTGTGCTCATGTCATAAACAAGATCCTGATTGCCTTCATTAAATCCGAGCGCAGAGAGGTGAGGTTCCTTAACATTCTTGAAGGTCCGGAAGGTGACTATCATGAGTTCAAAAATTTTAAGACATATCTGTGTCATGACATCTGGTACGTTTTTGAACCTGACACCCCAATGCCGAATTGTCGATATCATATACCCTACGGTAGGTTGACCTTTAGGTGGTGCTAAGTAGACATAGTTGAGCCACTTCTCGCAGCCTTTGGTTGTCAGCACCATCTTTGTGTATTCCGGCCACGACCTTCTTCGGAAAACAGGACAATAGCAGGGATTGTACTTGATATACAGGGTCATGTTATTCCATGTGCGATTCATTTCCGGGTAGGTTTCAAGCAGTCGAATTCTCCAAGTCGGTTGGCGAATATTTCCCTGCTTGGCACTTTCTGGGATGTCGTCTGGTGCAAACTGTGTGGCAGAGGTTGGTTCCCGTGAGGTGTGGTGCTTGATCTCAGCATTATAGTCCGCCATTAAGACACAAAAAGGAACATACAAGTCGTCGGAGGTGCCGATCCACCTGTGATGAGAGAGGTTCCTAAAATAGTCCGATTTTATGACCACCTCCTCCAAGCGTGACATCAATGCTATCTGGACTGCCACCCTATCATCATGTGTTGTGGCCACCTTTTCCAATTTCTGCATCCATTCAGGAGCCTCTATTTCAAGGGTGTCCATGCCCTCATCTGTTTGCTTGCCTCCAGGTGCTGGCATCGGAACGTACGGGTCCTCAAAGGTTTCCTCTACTTCGATGGGTACTAGGTCTTCAGGTTCTGGTTCCACCAAGGGGGAGGGTTGGCGTTCATACACAAGCACTTTCTTTTGTAATTCTTCGAGCTGTGCTTTGAGCGCTGCTACTTCGTCAGTTGTGTCAGCTGTGGTTGGGACCTCTTTGGGTGGTGCTGGTTGAGCTGCCAATTGCCTTCGTAGTTCGTCTCTTTCCTTTTCTAAGGCTGCATGGGCTTCGAGGAGATCAGCATGGGTTTCCAATATGATTTGCATATTGTCCGAGGGAATTGCCTTAAACCTCTCCGGGTCAATTTCTTGTGGGGAACCGTCCATGGCTACTTCCAAGTTCTCTTCGTTTTGTGTATGAAGCCGTCAATTTTCTTCCAGGGCTGCAGACATATGTTTCCGTAATAGAGCCATGTTGCGGTGGAGCTTGAGGTTCTCTGTGATTTGGGAGTGTAGCAGATCATCCATTTGTTGTCTTTCTTCGGCATCTGGCTGCGGTGGATTTGCCACTAATTGCTCATGTTGTTCTTGTAATGCACTAAACTGCTGTTGTAATTGTTTCTTCTCTTGCTCTAGGTCAATGAATCTTCCTTGTAATGCTTCATGACTCCTGAACAAACTTGTATGCTGAGCATCGAGGTGCTGATAGTGTTGTTGTAACTGAGACATGCACTGATACATGTTATTAAATACATTATTAATGGGGGTGGATGTAGTAAGGGTGTTCAATGCAGAGGGAAAGGGAAAGGGGAAGGGAAGTGTGAATGCGGTGCTGGAAAGTGGTGAAGTGGGTGGTGGGGGAATGGGAGATTGTGGCCGTATGGGGGGAGGGAGAGGTGCACTGGAGGGTGATATGTCCATAAAATCCATGGTGGAAGTAGCAGTGGGAGTGATTGTGAATAGTGGAATGGTGGGTGCAGTGATTGTGGTGAATGTATACAGTGGTGTGTGCAGTTGTGAATGTGAACTGCCTGAAAGTGTGAGTGGGGGAATGGGGATGTCAGTAGCTGCCGTTAGGATTACAGTGTTAGTGGAGGTGTATACACGGGAGGTGTTGAGAGGGTGTGTGGGTTGATTGGCGGTTTGTGCTTCAGTCATGGCGGTGGACTCGGAGGCGGTAACGGTGGTTGTTACATTGGTAAGGGGAGGTGAATGTGGTGGAGTGGGAGGCGGGGGTGGCAAGGGGGGTGATGGGGGTGGACTGGACACATGGGCTTCCTCGGTGTCGTGAGCGGTGTGTGCAGTGCCCGTGGTTGTGGGGGTGCCTTGTGGTCCTGATCCTAATACATTCATTTGTTTCCCTGTTCGTGGGGGACGTCTTCCGTATCTTCTTTCCATTCTGCGTGATTGTGCCAGGGCCGTCTGCACTGCCTCAGGTACTCCTAAGGCATCAGAGATCATATCCAGTGTGGCACGATATTGTTCGTCAACTCCTTCCTCCTCAAGGATTTGGTGCATGATAGCCTTTCCTGCTGCAAGGGATAACTTATGTTGTTGTTGGACCCTGTTGATGGTATCGTAGAGCTTTTTCAACTCCTTTGTATATGTTGGGGCACCCTCTAGCTCCTGTATAACTTCTTGCTCATAGTCATGTGCCTCCTCATCAGAAAATCCTTCCTGTTCATCCTCTTGGCCTTCTTCTTCTTCATCCTCTAATTCCACCACTTCTGGTTGTCTTGGCTGGGGTTGTTCTGTGGCCGTTTGTTGTCCACTACCCTGCTCTGCTTCGACTTCCGCATTAACAGCTTCAATGATTCTGGCAACTTCTTCATCCGTTAGATCTTCCAAAGTGAATCCGTGAGGAAATTCCAGATCAGTAGGTACTGGTGGAAACACAAGGTTAGGGCCATCTGTGCTGTGCCTGGGTAACCTGATAGTAAATGGTTGTACCCGTCTGGGAAGCCTTGGAGTTGTTTCAGGTGTTAGGGTTGCACCACGGGCTTGTGCACAAGGCATCTGGACGGTGCCTCTCATCTTCTTTGAGGGAGGCCCTGCGGCTGACAGTCTGCGTTGAAACTCCTGTGCTCTGGTCCAAATGAGAGCCCTTTGCACCGGTACATCATATGTGAGACATCTATACACAATTCTGGTAAGCGCACAACAACCATACAGTACAGATTTTTGTTTCTTATACCACCTTTGATGAGCCAAATGAATCTGGTCGATAATCCAGTGGGGCATATTGATTGTCAAATCAAAGGCATCTGCTAAGTAGAGGCTAAACCAGATCTTTTTGGGAGGCATTGTGAACCTTTCCTACGCGGGGAATGCGAAATGTTGCATGACCATGCGTAAATGAACGGCGATCGTAGGTGTCATCGCGACCATGTCCTTTAACTTCGTCAGATTCCTGTTCTTCATATTATCGGGGACCATTGTCTCTTTCTTCGTAGGAATGTGCATACCTTTCATGTCGAGAGCTTCTCTTACCAAGTTGATAGTCAAGCGGAAACGCTTCAGCTCGTTGCCCCTTGTGAGTGATGGGAGTACAAAGGAGTTGTATCCTTTTTTGTCTTTGCTTGGAGTGAGGGTGCTAATCAAGTATGAGCACCTTAGAAAATCGGGCTTTGGTAGTTGGAACTTGAAATAATCATAGAGCCCAGCCTTCTTCCATATCGGCTTCAGTCCTTCGTTATTCTGTAGCTTTTCAAACTCCCTGGTAAAGAAGTGGTATCTGCCCCAACGTCCATTGAATTCTACCTCGGACTCCCACATGTATGTGCGTTCACCCAGAGGTCCCGCAACGTCACTGAACCAGTGTGAGGTTTTGCCCACCGGCATTGTGTGACCCTGTGGAGGATTCTGAATCGGTATGGCATGTAATGCCCTTAATGCCGCTAGTCTTTCTTTTAATTCCTCCTCGACCGGAAGGCTTTCGATGTCCACCACTTGGGGGCTGGTGCTTGCCTGGGAGCTAGTTCCTACCGTATCTGCCATGTTACTTCTTGTTGCCTGTCTCTGTGAGAATATACAAACATGTGTTAACATTGTACAGGACAAGGGAGAACCGTTGTTGTTCCCATTACAACATTAACATGAGGGTCGGGAGCGAATAATGGGTTAGTAAGTGCTCGGTGCGAGTGTGTGTGTGGTTAGGAGTTCGATAGACCTAAGAGCTAAGTGGAATGATGTAGTGTGATAGTGATGTGGTTAGTAGGTTGTCATGGATTTACAAATGGGGTCCGGGGGTTTGTTACACGTCTTAGGCTGCCAAATGCAGTGGATGGGTTTTGCTCTTGGTTTCGTAGAGACTCTCGAGAGCTTTATAGGTGAGTCGGCTTGAAAATGAGGCCTTTTAGGGACCCATTTACAAGTGATTCTGTTTGTGCTCATGGACCTTAGTGTGTTCCTGAGTGTTGAAAACGAGTGGATGCCGGCTGTGCGAGTGAATGGATCATGCTATCTAGGGTGTGGCCTTGGTGTAGCTATTTGAGCCCGCAAACAAGTCTTAGGCACCCAAATTTGTCTTGATTGTGGGCTAGCCTTCATCGACTTCTTGGGCACCCAAATAGACTTCACATTAGCAGAAGAAATTCTGAAAGACTTCTTATTAGTGTCGTGTTGTTGGTTACTAATAAGAGGCTTTGCCCGTGTGGTAGGCTTGAGTGCAACCGGGTGTTCACCTTTCCGCACCCACACTTGTTTCACTAGCTGAGACATTTTGCTGCGCAGGTACTTTTGATCTCCAACGTAGGTAGTACTCTGCTTCTTCTGCCTTTGATCCACCTTTGGTTGCTGCCTCCCTCTGGCCTTTGGAAAAGAAGGGAGTTCCGTTGTGGTTCTGACTCCTTTTTTGAGATCTTCATTCTTCTGCATCACATAGCCTTGGACAAGAACAGCATGGTCAACTTCATGTGCACCCCTGGAGGGACCAGGAGTCTGTGCCTTTCCTAGTTCCTTGAGTGCTCCATTATTTAACTCCATTGTAATTCTAGTCTGGTTCACCCATACCTGAAGAAGTCCACTTCTTAGGTTTAAGTTGACTGCTTGGTCATAAATCCAGTCTTGACCCAGGACAAGGGGTTCCGTGAGGTCCTCATCTTGACATACTAGCACTTTAACTGTCATTGCCTCATCATGAATATAGAGGGGAAGTTCGACCTTGCCCATGCAAGGGGTTTCCACGCCTCCCAATCCTATGAGATATGCTTCCACAGGATTGACATTTAATTGCAACTCTAGACAGTAAGACAATTTAACAGCACTAGTGGCTGCACCTGAGTCAATCAAGGCTCTTACAGTCCTTGCACTCTTTCCTTGTCCTATATCTAAGGTTATGAAAGGACGTCGATCAGTTATCCTATGTGAGCTAACACCTGAAACTTCACACATAGCCACGTCATATCCTTGATCTGCATATGCATCTTGCCTAGGGTGCTCTCTACCTTGTCTTCTTAATTTCATTCTCCGGATGCGCTCTAGGGCTTCTGCTTGAGCTTCTTCTCGAATTCGCTTTTCTTCCTCTTTACGTTGCTTAGCAGTATTGAGTCGACTTAGCATTTCCTCAGTGAGGGGTTCCTGATACAACTTGACTCTGCATCCGCTAATATAGTTTGGGAGAACATCACCCTCTAAAGTGGCTAGTTGTACTGCTCCACTCGTGGAGATCCTATTGATGATCATAGGTCCGTAGCCTCTCTTTTCTAGCTTCCTTGCGTGTTGTTTCAGTGTGTAGACTAAAACTAGATCTCCTGCTTTCAAGCCCTTATCCTTCACATGGGCATCAAAGTATGCCTTCTGTCTCTTCTTAGCTGCATATATCCCTGCAACTGCTCTCAGTCTTGTTTCTCCTAATCGTTCAAGGTCAAAAAGTCTAGAGGAGAGTTCATGACCCGTCCATTCGTGCTCTTGTGCTACCTTCAATGTAGGTATCAAGAAGTCCAAGGGTAGCACGGCGTTTTGGCCAAATACCATCTGAAAGGGGGTGGCTTGGAGTACCGTTTTGTAGTCAACTCGGTGTGCCCAAACAGCATGGTGTAGCTGTTTGTCCCAATCAGAGCGTTTATTGTTCACTAATTTCGTCAGTACATTGCATAAGATCTTGTTGGTGCTCTCAGCCTGGCCATTTGCTTGAGGGTGATAAGGGGCAGACTTCTTATGTATTACCAAGAATTCTTGGAGCAGATTTTCAATTACTTCATTCAAGAAGTGGGTGCCTCTATCACTAACTAACTCTATGGGTAGCCCGTATCTAGTGAACACATTCTCAAATAAAAACTTAGCTGTTGTTTGAGCATCGTTTTTCGTTGTGGCTTTTACCTCTACCCTCTTAGTTAGATAGTCTGTTGCAACAATGATGTATTCTGCATGAGAACCCTTAGCTGGGGGATTAATAGGACCTACGAAGTCTATTCCCCACTTAGAGAATGCACGTCCACCCATCATAGGTTTCAGTGGCATCTCATCTTTGCGTATAGGATACTGAGTTCGCTGACAGACATCACACCGTTTCACATAGGTATGTGCATCCATGTGAAGGGTCGGCCACCAGAAGCCCGCAAATAGTATTGCCTTGATCACCCGATCTGGTCCAAAGTGTCCTCCTGCTACACCTTGGTGAGCAGTTTCCAAGATCTTGAGATATTCACTTTCATGGACACACAGCCTTAGGTACCCATCTTTACCACGCTTATATAGATTATCACCAATGAGTGAGTAATCCTGGGCTTCTTGTTCTAAACTTCTTTTCCTAGCCAAGGTCATATCTGGAGGGAATGTTCTCGTCCTCACGAAGGATACTAGTGGTTCACTCCAATCTGGCACTATGGACACTTGATAGAGAGTGGCATGTTCCACAGGTGGTTTAGTGCAACAGATTGGGCATTCCTTGCACAACTTTTGGACATCAGCTTCCATAGTTGGCCAATGTACTCCGAGTCTCCTTAGTGTCTGTAAGGTTCGTTGCTTTGAATAGTGTTGCTCTAATGCACCCACATGTGCTAATTGCAACCATTTATTGTATTCGTCCTCTTCCACACAACAAGCCAAGATTCCTTGATCTGTGTGCTTGTACATGCTTCCTGCCATGATGTGGTACTTTTGGGCTTTCACAACCTCTCTGTTCCGTGTGTTTACTACTGGATGGTTAGGCCTGTATGTCAATACTGGTACCAATGGCTTAGCCCACTGCGGCACCACTTCCAAATTAAACAAGTAAGCATCAGGAAGATCATCTGATACTCCTTGTGGGGCTTCTCCCGATGTGAGCCTAGAAAGGTGATCTGCTCTCAAATGAGTCTTCCCTTTCCTTACTGTTGGAGCAAGTCTATGACAAGCCTAAGTATTGGCTTGAGTCTCACAAAGTCTTAGAAGAAGCTTTAAAAAGAAGACTATGTAAAGTTCACTTGTGAACTACCTCTTGTAACTTTTGAAGAGTTTACTTAATGTAAAAGTAAGAGAATCTTAAGTGGTTGAGTCCACATGATCAAGAATGGAAAGAGGAGCCACGAATTCGTGATTTGTGGTAGGTAGAGAATCAAATCAATCATTGATTGATTGGAGAGTGATTGAGGGAAGTTAGCCTCCCAAACTCAACTATAAATAGATGGCAGTTTTAGTCGTGATTAGAGAGACCTATGTGAAGACCTCCAAGAGCTGAGTTTTATACCATATCAAGGTGTGATTACAAGGCACACATATGTATCAGTAAGTCATTGTATTGTACAAGCAATATACTTTCATTTTCATGATTATTTGAGTTCATCTTTCCATGTTCTTGTGATGTGTACTACTCACTGCCATTACTTCAGTTTTTATCAGTCAGCTTGCAGAGATTGTTTCTCTGCACTTGGTTCATCATTTTCAGTGATTTAACTTGGTAAAGTTAGCTCTATAAGGCTACTATATGCTCACAAATTTTCATGTCATTTGGATGTTGGAATCTTCAGCTATGTTCATTTGAAGTCAACAGGGTATGTTCATCTTCACTTCTCTGTCAGGTACCCGACTTTTTCAGTCATCTTGTCAGAGTCATTTCTCAGTGTTTACTCATCCAAATTCAGTGATTTTAAGCTTGTTGGATTCCGCTTACTGTCTAGTATAAGCATACAAATTTGCATGATCATTGGATTCTTACATCTTGAGTTATGTTAATTTTTCTACTCACTGGTCTATTTCTGTAGCAGCCCGTGAAAATCGGGATGATGTCATCACTTGTTAAAAGTCATTCTCAGTGTGTGGTTTGTTATTTTTGATGAGATTACTCTCTAAAGTTAGCTCTTTAAGCTACCTAGCCTTCCCCAAGAGGAATTAATCTAATTGCTGCTGTGCTCAGAGAATTATGTAAAACACTGGACAGGTGTATCAACCAAGAATAGCAAGTTTTCACCTCTGAGCTAACTCCAACTTATCTGTTTTGATCTATCTTTTTGAGAGTGATCTTCCAAGGTACATAGGGTGTCTAATACATCCATTGGCAAGCTAAAAGGGCCCACCATCTACTCCTGGAGTTCATTTGGCTGGTGTAGAGCAAAGATTTTGCAACACCTCTTCATCTTCAACACATACCTATCCATCTCTTCACACTTACCACTACCTCAAAATCATATTCCATTAGCAAGAGAAACCATCTCACTAATCTTCCTGTATTGCATGGCTTGTTTACGAGGTATAGCAATGCCTGATGATCAGTAAAAAATTTAAACTTATTTGCAAGCAAATAGTGTCTAAATTTCTTAACTGCATATACCATGCCTAGGCCTTCTCTCTCAGTAGTGGTGTAATTTCGTTCAGATGCATTCAATTGCCTACTGGCATAGGCAATTGGAAGATCCATATTACCTTCACCAGTAGGTTGTGCAAGCACACATCCAATGGCATAATTGGATGCGTCCACATGAACATGGAATGGTTTATTCCAATCTGGTGTGGTCAAGATTGGTGCTGAACATAATTTTCGTTTAAGCTCCTGGAAGGAATTCTCACATTCATCTGTCCACTCAAAGTTAGTCAGAAGTCCGTACATGGGCTTTGCAATGATAGCATACATGTGAATGAACCGGCAGTACTAACCACAATGTCCCATGAAAGCTTGTACTTCCTTGACATTCCTTGGCCTAGGTAGCTCTGCTATGGCTCTCACTTTCTCTTCGTCAGTAGATATGCCATTCTTTGACACTATGTGTCCTAGAATCTTGCCTTGCCTGACCATGAAAACACACTTTTCTGGGTTCAGGCAGACTTGATATTCTCTACATTTGTCAAAGATTTGTCTAAGTTCAGGAATATGAGTTTGTCTAATGTTGGAATGAGCACAAAGGTCATCAACATAGACTTCTAAGTTCTTCCTCAGGAACTCCTTAAATACATGGCACATTAGTCTCTGGAAGGTAGCTGGTGCATTGGTAAGCCCAAATGGCATTACACGAAAGGCAAATATACCCCACTCTGTGGCAAATGCTGTCTTATGCTGATCTTCTGGAGCAATGGCGACTTGATTGTAGCCCGAAAATCCATCGAGGAAGCTGTACACTTCCTTGCCTGCTACTCTTTCTAAGAGATGCTCTGTGATGGGAAGCGGATAGTTATCTTGAATCGTGGCTGCATTAACCTTTTTCAAGTTAATGCATACGCGCAGCTTTCCATTCTTCTTGGGCACCACTACGATGGTGGATACCCACTCAGTGTGCTCAATTTCATAGATAAATCCAGCTTCGACCAGTCTATCTATTTCCTCTTTGATCTTGGCAGCGTAATTATCGTTATATGTGTAGGGCTTTTGCTTAGAGGGTTTGGCATCTGAAGTCATGGGGATGGTGTGTGAGCATACGTCAGGGTCCACACCCTTCAAATCCTTGTAACTCCAAGCGAACACATCTCTGTATTCTCTTAGCAAGGCAATTAACGCATGCTCTTCTTCCTTTGTTAGGTCATGGCCTATGTATGTGCATCTCTCCTCTCCTTCTTCTAGGGCCACTACTATTTTCTTGGTGGTTTCTTTGTTATCATAGGCCTCTCCTGATTGTGCCTCTCGTTTAGGCATTCTTATCATGACTCTCCTGTCGTCTATCTCATACTTCTTAAAATTTTCCAGGACCTCAAACAAAAATTCTTCCTCCTCTGGTGAGACTTCTTTCTTCTTTCGTTTCTTTCCTTCTTCCTTCGGGGTCACATGTGTGGCTAATCTTACATCATTTGTAAGCTCTCCATGCCTCTGGGGTTGAAATTCAACTTCATGGAAGTATTCTTCATCTGATGCAAAAGGTGGGTCCATAATGATTGACTCTAGATCGGAGTCACTTGCATCCTCAAATGCATCAGGGCTAGGTTCGCACTCTTCTAACACTGCCTCTCCCATGATTGGCTCTATGGAGAAGATTGAAATGTCATAGCCATCCTCGTCACAGTGGGGTGTCCATTGTTCCTCATTGATGGCTACATCCATGGTTGCTAAAATTTCTGTCCAGCCGTGAGGTTCAAATTCTTTGTCTGGAAAAACTAGAGGTGCATAGGCTGGGTCTTGGATTGATCTATGGGTTTCTTTTGCACCTACCTCTCTGGCTTTTTCTCTCTTCTCTTCGTCTACTGCTACTTTGCACATCCATAAGTGGGTGTCTTCATGCATCCATGAGGATCCTGATCCTATGGAATGCACAGATTCCGTATCATCTTTGGCTCTATGGATGGGATTCCATTGGATGGGAGGTACATCTCTATGAGAGTAATCTTTGAGATTTACTTTCGTTGTAACACCTAAGTGTTGCAAATACAAGGAGTTGGTTCCCCAGTCCTGTACCACTTGCAACTGTCGCATAAATGGTCTTCCCAAAATCATCTCATAGGCATGATTTTTGCTAAAGTCACATATAGCAAATGTATGCTCGAACTCAACACCACATGTAGTGAGAGTTATTCCTTCTAACAACCCTAGGGGTCTCTCTATGTGACCATCGGCCATTTGCAATTTCATTCTCGTTGGCCTGAGTGCTGGCTTGCCCCAACGCTTCCATAGGGAAGTGGTGGCAATTGCAACTCCTGCGCCTGAGTCCAAAATTGCCTTGGTAGTGTACTCCTGGTAGGTAATGGGAAGATAGGTGTTCCCTTCTTCACCTTCACACATATCTCCTATCTTATCCAAGGGTATTTCTGGTACTGTCCTCTGGGATCCTACCTGGGAATGAGGTTTCACTATCACTGGTACTTGTTTAGCGACATGTTTCCATAATTCAGGTCTAACCTTGAGTAGCTCTTCTAACTTGAGATTGCACTGCACTTTAGTGTTTTTTACTACCTCTGTGTTCCTAGGTAAGACTGAGTCCTCATTTTGTACCATGACCGTGGGTGCTCTCATACAAGTAGACTTAGCTTCCCATGGGCCTGTGAAGTGGGGTAATTCTTGTAGAGAGTTAGACTCAAAGTCTAATCTTCCTTGAGATTGGGTACTCTCCTGCTCTCCATAAATGGATGGAATGTCTTGTGGGAATTGGTCATGTGCATCATCCACAAGTTCAATAGGAGGAGGGACTTCACTCTCTTTGGCCCATTTGTCTTCTTGAATCTCACGTAGGAGTTCTGGTGTGAACCGATTCATAGAAGATGATGTGTCTGGCTCCGTAGAGTTAGGCACATAGGCTCGAGGCGCATAGGCTTTCTGGGCAGGAAGACTTGCTCTTTCACTTGCCTTGTCCTTGTGTTGAGAGGCGGGTTCCTTTTCTGATTGTGCAATCAGCTTCTCTATTCTTTCTAACAGTCCATCAAAGTGCAACTGTGTCTTCGCTGAACTAGAGATGTTAAATAGGCGACTGGCTTCAAACATGGTCTGAGCCAATTCCACCATTTTAACACAAATTTTGGTTCGTTCTAACTCTAGTTCTGCTCTTGGGTAACACTTTTCATGATCAGTTACATTTGGCCCTTCTTGGATTCTGGCCTGATATGCTTTAAGCATCATATTAAGGTCTTCGGGAGTGGGATCTGCTAGGACTGATCCTACTCTAGGGGGTGGTGGGTTTAGGTGAGGCGGGTTGGAAGGTGGCTGGTCGGATGGCGATGGGAATGGTGGTGGTGGGGTAGTGTGAGAGGGAGTTTGAGATGTGAGTTTAGTTATCCTGGCTTTGGTTTCTCTTATGCTTTCCTCAAGTTCACTCATCTTTTTGGCCCATTGTCTTTTCATTCTTTCCCTACTCTCTTTCCACGCTCTAGTCCTCTTCTTTGTCGTACTCTCTGTTTCACTAACTTTTGGGCTTTTTTCCTGACCTACACCCTGGTTTTGCTGCAGTGCTTGGGCTCTAGTGATTACTTGGACTAGTGCAGTGGAAGTCACGCTCCCTATGGAGTCTACCACTAACCCAACAACGTTGATAGGAGTGATTTTTGGCATATTAAGTCTCACGGCTTCTTGAGGGGTTTGCTTGAAGCTGTGAATCAGCGAGGAGGTATTATGCCTTATGCCACTCTTAGAGAATTCAATAATGAAAGCCTCTAGGAGTTGGTCTATGCTCCTGAACTGCCTCTCATTTAGTGGCTGAAACCATGTCAGGGCAGTGTTCCTAAGGGTCAGACCAAAGGCATTGTACTCCGTGAATAGATCCTCCACTTGTTCAGCTCTCAAGACTTGCCTAAACTCAGCCACATGATCGTATGGATCTCCAGTGCCATCGAAGTAGTTCTTCATGGACTTAACTAGCTGAGTCAGTCTCAAGGTTCTTGTGTGCTCTCTAGGTCGTGGTAGAGGGAACTCATCTGCATTTCTTTGATTCCTGTGAGCTCTAAGTATCTCAGTTTCTACTCTATTTGTTTCCGTCCTCGTTCTTTCTCTGCCCACTGGGTTGGCAAAGCTTACTTCTGGTCTATCTCTACTTCTATCTCTTTGCATTCCATGAGCTTGGGATGTTCCGGCTCCAGGGTGACCATAGCATACATTCGATCTTGGTTGGGGGAAAACGAATTCACCCTTCCAAGTGTAAGCATGCCTATCATTTTCCGTAACCACAAAGATCCTTTCTGAAGCGTGATCTAAGTAGGTCACTCTGCCTGGGCTATCAAGATCCTTAAACTCATAGATCATGATTGTTCCTATATCAGTTGGCTGATCAGATTTATACCTCCAAAAGGCTTCGTCAGTTTCTCGATTGAGGAGCAAATCTATGCTCTTATTATCCTGAGGAATCCACTCTGGGGTGATGATCCTAGTGAGAACCGATTTGCCTCGAGGGGTTCTAGGTTCTGTTCCCATGTTTCCTTGCTCTAGGTCCCCTAAGTCCACTTCTGAGATCACATTCCCAAATTCGTCCGTCCTATCTGGGTGACTGGTGACTACGTATGTGGTTCCTTCTTTGTCCAAGTATGCTCCATTTTCAAACTTGACAGCTGGGTGCTCTAGTCCAATGGATTGATCAGGATTCTTAATCTGTACCACAGATCTTCCTAGGCTGTCCTCATAGATGCTAGCACCTAATCGGTTGGTCCTAAGGTATTCCAACTGTGTTTTGTAAGGGCCTTCTACTCTGTGCAAGTATGGCACTCCTGAACTTCCCGTAGGTCTGTCCATGCCTTGAGACATCTCTGATTCACTGGTATCGGAGCTAGGGTAATGCGAGTGGTGACTCAACTGCTGGGCCCAAGACCTCGCAGTATGATTGACGCTAGCTTCTGAAGACCTAAGGCTTTGTCTATCCCTTACTAGATGCCGTCCTGATCTAAGGTTCATATGCCTAGTTAAGTAGCCCGATTTTTGCCCAAAGTACAACCTCGTTGCCGATCAATTGGTATCAGTCACTTGATTCTTTTTAGTTATTTATCATGTTTAAGGTCTTGTTTGATATTACGTCGTCAGGAATACTTGAATGTTCTTCGTACTTTTAGGTTGATCGTTCCACGTTAAACTCTTTTCCTTTAGGATTCTCAATCGTACAAAGATTATGTAGTTATCTTGCACTTTGAGTATTTAGGTAACCTTCAACTTGATAGATGCCTATCGCCGCCCTGGCTTACTCCTCTCACTAGTCGTTCTTAGCCTAAGCTAGGAATTGACACAGGGAGTTGAGAATTTCCAACCTTTTGTTTCCTGCTTGGTTGCCCTTGAATGCCCAGGAAGTGTGTTCCCAAGCATGCACTTACACTTGCTTAGAACGCCTTTCGATGCTCTCAATAGATCTGTAAGAGTTCCAAAGTTAGCTTTAAGATTTAAATTCCAAAGACAGAACCAATGATTTTCATTCCTGTAGCACAAACACTAATTTGCATAGTGATTTTTAAGAAAACAATTCTAAAGACCCCTGACTTTGATCCCCCTGGGTATGGTCAACTTCAAAATATCCTATCTGAAAATCCACACATTATCTTTATGCCACGAGCTTTCCGACAAGCCCAAGAGCTCAAAAAATGGATTCCGTATGAAAAAGTTATGACGGTTCAGGGTTTAGGGGGTTAAAACAGGATTCAATCTGGCTGACAGATCCTAGGATTCTCTCCCAAATCTCAAATGTAGGAACCTCCAAAAATGCTAATGGATTGACTATTTTGCCCCAAAATTATCCCAAATTTTGAACAAAAGCAAACCCTAATTTTGGCCGAAAAGCCTGTCAATCGCGATCGACAGGTCTGTCAATCGCGATTGACAGAGGTGTCCGTCGGGCCTATCAGTCGCGATCGACAGGTATGTCAATCGCGATTGACAGAGGTGTCCGTCGAGCCTGTCAATCGCGATTGACAGAGGTGTCCGTCGGGCCTGTCAGTCGCGATCGACAGTGTCAATCGCGATCGACAGAGTCGATCGTGGCTGTCAATCGCGATCGACGGTATCAATCGCGATGGACACGTTTTCTGGGTTTTTCGCCGAAATTTCAGTCAATCAGGGGCCTATCAGTCGCGATGGACACGTGGCTACGCGTAAAAGTCAATCAATCATTGAATTTCAGTCGGTCGCGATCGACGGTGTCAATCGCGACTGACAGAGGTGTCGGTCGTGGCTGTCGATCGCGATCGACAGTGTCAATCGCGATTGATAGGGTCCTACGTGGCAGTCTGTCGGTCGTGAGGTCTGTCGGTCGTGATTGACAGAGGCTGTCGGTCGTGAAGTCTGTCGGTCGCGATCGACAAGGTCTGTCGGTCGCGATTGATAGAGGCTGTCGGTCGCGATTGACAGAAAAACACGGAATTTTTCTACTGTTTTAGGTGATTTGGGATGTGCTCATCATGCTTGTACTAATGGTGCACTTAGTTTTGTCAAAAGTTAAAATTTTTCTGTCAATCGCGATCGACAGAGGCCTGCGACCGCGAGACAGTTTCTGAGATTTTCGTACCTTCGCAGCGTGCTGGAGGTGATGATGATACCTGCAAGAAACACAACAAACATGCAAAAACAGTGCAAGCAATATCGCTCTCTCGCTCTCTCTCACAAGTAGAATGAAGGAAATGAGGTGGAGATGGTGATATGATCAAAACTGAAGATTTTCGCGATGATGGAGATGGAGGTGGGAGATGGTGATGATGATGATGGTGAAGAAAAAACAAGAAAATAGATGAAAGTGAAGAAAATACCTACAACTCCAACGCGTCAACTCTACGTCTTACCATCACACGCTCGTCCTCAAAGCTCGATCCCCGGCAACGGCGCCAAAATTTGGTGTAGCTCAGTGATGAGTAGCACCTCCTTTAATGTCAATCCGGGAAGACGTGAGGATGGTATGAAGACCTCGAGCAAGTGGAGGCACGAGTGCGTGAGTGAGAAGCACACAAACATGCACACACATACACACACACGCGCACACACGGCAAGACAAAGAGTGAGGAGCAATGGAGTTCTTGGATTACTTTCAAAAAGCTCTTACAAGTTCGTTTCAATTACAATCTAACCTCAAAAATGAGCTCTCTAGCTCCTTTTATAGTTTTTGACTAGCTTTGGCCCTGTTCAGACCTAGTGTCCGGCCTAGTTAAAAATTAGGTTCCAGGGCTTATTTGAGGGCTCAAACGAGATCTAAAAATTACGAAAATTGGTAAGTAACTACTTCTAAGGCTCCTCAAGCTCAAGGACTCCTCGGCTTGCACAAAATGGAGCTACAAAAAGGTGAACATGGTATTTACAGGGGTTGTTAGTGATGAGAATCACTTTTAATTTGTGTAAGGATTTTGAAAAATTAAAGGGTTGCCTTAGTGCTAGATCTGCGTGAATGCTCGTACTTGCTTCTTCATGAAGAAAATTATTGGCCTACTTGCCAGATCGTCGTTGACTCCCTTGTCTGCTTGTGCCTTCTCTCTCCTCTGACTCTCTTAATTAACAGGGGTTGTTAGTGATGAGAATCACTTTTAATTTGTGTAAGGATTTTGAAAAATTAAAGGGTTGCCTTAGTGCTAGATTTGCGTGAATGCTCGTACTTGCTTCTTCATGAAGAAAATTATTGGCCTACTTGCCAGATCGTCGTTGACTCCCTTGTCTGCTTGTGCCTTCTCTCCCCTCTAACTCTCTTCTCTGACTGCCATGCCTTGTCAGTCCTTCAGTTCCTTGTCTGCTGCTAACACTAGGTGTATCTGATCGATGACCCAGTGCGGTATGTTGAGGGTGAGGTTCTCTGTTTCTGCCAAGTATAAGCTGAACCATATTTTCTTAGGGGGCATAGTGAATCGTTCTTGTGCATGAAAAGCAAAATGTTGCATAATAGTTCGTAAGTGGAGAGCAATGGTAGGCGTCATTGCCACCATGTCTTTCAATTTATTGAGATCCTTATGCTTCATCCTACCCGGGACCATTGTTTCTTTCTCGGTGGGAATGTGCATACCTTGCATGTTCAATGCCTCCCGTACCAGATTGAGGGTCAGTTTGAATCTCTTGAGTTCGTGTCCTGGCAACAATGATGGTAGTACAAAAGTACTATCGCCTCCCTTGACCCTGCTAGGAGTTATGGTACTTATGAAATAGGAGCAGCGTAGAAAATCAGGTTTAGGCAAGTGTGCTCTGAAATATCTATCCAGGCCTGCCTTGCTCCAAACTGATCGCATTACCTCTGCATTCTGATAGTTCTCGAATTCCCGAGTGAAAAAGTGGTAGCGTCCCCATTTGCCATTAAATTCAATTTCTGCTTCCCAGAAGTAGGTGTCGTCACCCAATGGCCCTGCTACATCACTGAACCAATGAGCATGTTTCCCCAATTGAGAAGTGTGCCCCTGAGGAGGGTCCTGGATAGGAAGGACATGCACTGCTTGAAGTTCTTGAGGCCTTTCGGTGAGTGGCGGTTCCAGAAGAATAGTTTCAATGTCCACAATCTGTGCGCTGGACCCTACCTGGGAACTGGTGCCTCCAGCTTCTGCCATCGTTATTGCTTGCTAGCTGGTTCTGTCGAGAATATAGAAACATGTGTTAACATTGTAAGAGACATGATAGAACGCGTGTTGCCCCCGTTACCGTATTATTGTGATGTGAGTAATGGGTTAGTGGGTTAGTAAGTGCATGATGACCGTGTGTGTAGTTAGGAATTAGGTAGACCTAAGAGCTAAGCGGAATGAGGTGGTGTGAAAGTGAAATAGTTAGTAGGTGGACATGGATTTACAATTGGGGTCCGGGGGTTTATTACAAGTTTTAGGTTGCCAAATGCAATGGATAGGTTTTGATTTTGACTTTTTGGAGGCTCTGGAGAGTGTGATAGGGTATGTACTTGAAAAATGGGGCTTTTTAGGGACCCATTTACCAGTGATTCTACTTGTGCTCATGGAAGAATACATGTTAGTGCGTGATGTGTGAGAATGGGCCTCCGATGTTCGCGTGAGTGAAACATGTTGTACCGGTTGCGGCCGTGGTGTAGCTATTTGAGCCCGCAAGCAAGCCTTAGGCACCCAGATTTGTCATGATTGTGGGCTGGCCTTCATTGACTTCTTGGGTACCCAAATAGACTTCACTTTTGCAGAAGAATTAATGAAGGACTTCTTATTAGTGTCGTGTTGTTGATTACTAATAAGAGGTTTTGGGTGTGGGGTTGGCCTGGTCTGAACAGGGAATTCGCATTTTCGCCTCCATACTTGTTTCCATGGATGAAACAATCTGCTTTGCTCCTTTTTTTGGCCTCTAGTATAGGTAGTGTTCTGCTTCTTCTGTATTCGATCTGCCTTTGGTTGCTGCATCCCTCTGGCCTTTGGAACAGAAGGGAGTGCCTTCTTATCCTTGACTCCATTGTTGAGACAATCCTCTTTCTGCATCATACATTTTTGGACAAGAATAGCATTGTCAACTTCATGTGCACCCCTGGAAGGACCAGGAGTTTGTGCTTTACTGTCACTCTAGCACAATGGTGAGTACCAACGTGAGAAGATTCACCTCATAATTGTCAATCCGTGGAGACGTGAGGACTAGTATGAAGACTATGAGCAAGTGAAGGCACAAGTGTGTGAGTGAGAAGCACACAAGCATGCACACACATACACACACACATGCACACAAGGCAAGAACAAGGAGAGGAACAATGGAGTTCTTTGCATTAGTCAAAAAGTCTCTTACATAAGCTCAATTCACAAACAATCTAACCTTAAAAATGAGCTCTCTAGCTCTTTTTATAGTTTTCTAACTAGCTTTGGTCTTGTCCAAACCTAGTGTCCGTCCTAGTTAAAAATTAGGTTCTAGAGCCTATTTGAAGGCTCAAACAGAGTCTAAAAATTATGAAAATTGATATGTAGCTAGTTCTAATACTCCTCAAGTTCGAGGACTCCTCGGCTTGCACAAAATGGATTCTATTCTACCAAAAACGGAATTTACAATGTTTGTGTAGTGATTAAAATCACTTGAGTTGTAAATGGTCCATGGAAAAAATGATTGGGCCTTGTTGCCGTATTGTGCATGACTCCTCCGTTGCGCTAGTATGCTCTTCATCTGACTTGTATGCCAACACGCCCCCCTTCCTAGCGTCTGTCGCCCGTGACAGACCTCTGTTCTATCGGGTGGTCGATATAGTATTGGATGACATTGGTGGCAAGTTCGTGTTCTCCTATCCTTAAGCCTCTTGCTAGATCAGCTTCCAATGCAACCCAATTTATTGCACCAGGGACCTATGGTTGCGGTGTGGTGTAGTACTCAGAGTACATTGCTTGTTCACAAGCAAAGAGATGGATCAGGTGTGTTGGCTTCGGTGCGAAGATCTCCGAGTGATACTCCCAGAAACCTGATCTGAACATTTCTTCGAAGGTCTGTTTGTAACATGCAGGGAGGTATTTGATGCGTGCATGCCAGGCGTAAGCCACACGAATACTGGGGGTGGTGCTCATGTCATACACCAAATCATAATTTCCATTGGTAAACCCCGATAGACGTACCTGTGGTGCAGCTGCATTTCTAAAGGTTTTCAGGACTACCTGCATCATATCTAAAATCTTAAGCATCATTTGAGCTGCCACATCTAGCATGGGCTTCAATCGCGGCATCCAATGTCAAATTGTTCCCATCATGTATGCTACCGACGGTGGTCCCTGTGGTGGCGCAATGTACGGGTAGTTTAGCCATTCCTTGCATTGCGCGTTGTTCTGCACTTTGATATTGAATGCCTTCCAAGACCTGCGACGTGGAACTGGACCGTAGCATGGATTGTATAGGAGATGTAAAGGCGCGTTGTTCCATGTGCGTAGCATTTCTGGATATGTCTCTAGAAGTTTCTGCCGCCAGGTGGGTTGACGAATTTTGCCTTTTTGCACCTCTGGAGGAAGGTCTTCGGGTTGAAATTGGGTAGCAAAGGTAGGAATCTTACCCGTGACTCTCTGTATTTCTGCATTATAATCAACCAGGATAATATAATAAGGCCTGTATTGGAGTTCAGATGAGAGGATAAGGCGTCTCGATGACAGGTTCTTGAAGTAAGCAGATTGTAGCACAGTTTCCTCTATGATCCTCATGGCCTGATTTTGCACTACTGTGCGCTCTTCGTGAGAACTCCCGATTTCCTCCACTTGACGTAGCCATGGAGGCCGTGGTGCTTCGAATGTGTCCTGAGCTTCTTCCGTTTGTTGGCCTCCTGGGAAGGGTTGTGGGTCATATTCTTCTTCAAATGTCTGTTCCACAGGAATTTGTACTACTTCTTCATCGGTGGGAGCCTCTAGAGGGGAAGGTGGTCTCTCATATTGTAGTAGACGTGCTTGCAATTCGGTGACCTGTTTCTGGAGATCTTTTAAGGCCTCTGAGTCTGTGAGAAGTGAAGCCGCGGAGGAGGTGGTTTGAGAGGCTGCTGTTGTTTCTTTTTGGTGTTTCTGCTTGAGTTGACCCAGTTCCTCTGATAGCAGGTCATGTGCTTCAAGCAGCATGGCATAGTCTTCCAATATGATC
The DNA here is from genome assembly GCA_020310875.1 of Ceratopteris richardii. Taxonomy (NCBI): domain Eukaryota; kingdom Viridiplantae; phylum Streptophyta; class Polypodiopsida; order Polypodiales; family Pteridaceae; genus Ceratopteris; species Ceratopteris richardii. The sequence continues at coordinate 94,245,383 of CM035431.1, forward strand.
TTGATATTGTCGGGGGTCACTGCTTGAAACTTTGATGGGCTGATGGGTGCCCCAGGTGTGCTTTCGATAGCTGCTTCTAGGTTTTCCTGATTTTGTAAGTGCAGACGTCGATTCTCTTCATGAGCGGCAGCAAGATGTCGCTTGAGTAGGGCCATATTTTGCTGAAGCTTTGAATTGCATTCCAATTGTGTCCGTAGATGACCTTCTACCACTTGTATCGCTTCTTGATCTGTGTTCTGTAACTGTACCTCCAATATGCTTTGAGCCTCTTGGAGAGTTTGGAATTGTGTGTGGAGGCGAGCATTTTCCTCCTCTAGTGCAGCAAGGCGGTGTTGTAGTGTCTCTGAGTGCTCTTGCAGGCGTTCATTCTGTTGCTGGAGCTGATTGTAATATGTCCTTAAGTTTGATATACAAGCTAGCATGGTGTCCAATGCATTTCCTATAGATGAGGGGGTGGTGTCTACAATGGAAGATGCATGGGAAGGGAATTGGGGAAGGGGAAGAGTGAATGATGTGTCTATTGAAGACGTGTGTGTGGGTGAAATTGGTGGAGGGGGAATGGGAGGAGGTGGAAGCGTGGGGGGAGGGGGAGGTGCCGTGGGTGGTGAAATGTCCATACTTTCAGGAGTGGGTGCGAGTGTGGGGTCTACCATATACATTGGAATGGTAGGTGGTGTGTGTGTGAAAGTGGTGAATAGATGAGAAGTGGGGTGGGGAGCTGAAAATAAAGGGAATGGTTGAGACCTAGGTTGAAAAGTTCTAGCAAGGAAGTTATGGAGGGATTGGAGAAGTGGAGAGATGGAGGTCGGGGGTTGAGGTTGTAGAGTTGAGGAGGGCATGAAGGGTTGTGTGGTAGCAGGGAAACCCATGAATATGGATCTAGGGTCAGGATGACCTATGGCTGAGGGCATGGGGGATGGTTGTCCTAGGGCAGGCTCTATGAGCGATTCGGTGGATTGTGTAGTGATGGGGGTTGCTTCATAGATTGGGTTATCAGAGGTGGAGAATGGGGTTGAACTAGAGATGGGAGTACGGAAGATGAAGGTTGGTTCGGTGGGTTGAGTGGTCGAGGTGATTTCCACGGTTTCTGCTCTAGGAGGCGATGGTGGGGGTGTGGGTGGTAGTGGCTCGGTGGATTCCTCATGGGTGACTGGGTGCTCTTGGCTAGCAGTTTCTGTTGCTTGGGAGGTTTTCCTAATGGGTTCGGATGTAATAATTGGCCCTTCTGCCGTTGTAATGGGGATCTGGATATTCTTACCTGAGCGTGGTCGTGTCTGGAATCTTCGTGGATCATATTGAACTGGAGACCTCCTAATGGCAGTCCGCACTACTTCTACTACCCCATATGTTTTTGCCATCAATAAGAGACCTTCACTATATTCTGAGTCAACTCCTGCTTCTTCCAAGAGCTGAGTCATGAGTACTCTACTGCTCTATTCGGTGAGCAGTTGTTGCGATCGCACTCGTTCCATAATTTGATACAGCCTTCGGAGTTCTGCTGTATAGGTTGGGGCTTCAGTGGTCTCCTCTTCATATGCTCCTTCTTCTTCTAGGTGTCCTTGTTGTTGACCTTGCTGAGCGTCACTCCAATGTACATGGCGGCCGTCTGTAGATTTTCTTCTTCTTTGTGAAGATGTGCCTTGTTCTTCTGCATCTGAATAAAACTCTACATCAGAGAGTTGTGTACTTTGTAAGAATGCTTCGAAGTCCTGGGAATCCATTCCTTCAGCATCTCCAATTGTAGCAAATTCAAATTCAGATGGAGCAGGAGGAGTTGAAGGGGTAGCTTGTGTCGTAGTTTTAGATCCAGACCTAGGTATCCTAATGGTAAAGGGAGGTACAGTGGTCTCCCCTCGTGGCGATACTTCAGGAGTAGTCAGAACTTCCCTTGTCTGGACACAAGGGATCGCACCCCTCATGCGCTTGGATTGATGTGTGGACGTCTTGAGCTTCTTAAACATTTGTAATTGTGCCCAAGTTAAGGCACGTTCAATGGGAACATCATATGCTAGGCACCGGTAAATAATGCGTGTGATTGCACAGCAACCGTTCACCACTAATTTCCTAGAAGACCTTTTATTTGCTTCATACAATTGATCTATAATCCATACCGGCAGCTTAATTGGTAACGCACCTGCCTCCGCTAAGTAGAGAGCGAACCAGATTCTTTTGTGTGGTTGTGTGAAGCGGTCTTGGCCGGGGAAAGCAAAATGTTGCATGCACATACGGAGAGGGATGGACACGTTTGGTGTGAGTGCTGCCATGTCTTTAAGCTTCAATAGTTTCCTATCCTTCATGTTAGTAGGAACGAGAGCATCCTTCTCAGAAGGTACATGTGTGCCGTGCATATTCAAAGCAGCGCTCACCAACTCCACAGTAAGTTCAAACCTCTTTAACTCGTTGTTGCCCAGCAAGGAAGGAAGAACAAATGATCCTGGTTTGTCCTTTTCTTCATTAGCTTGTAATGTGGAGACCAAATAATAGCATCGGAGGAGATCCGGTTTAAGTAGTGGTGCTTCAAAGTATTCTGCTAGCCCTGCACGTTGCCATATGGTCTAGAGATCCTCGGTGTTCTGTAGAGTCTCAAACTCCTTGGAGAAAAATTGGAATCGAACCCATGATCTGTCATACTCGCACTTAGACTCCCATATATACTTGGCCTCTCCTAATGGACCTGGCATGCCATTGAACCAATGAGAATTGGCATGGACTCTTTCTGTGATCCCTATGGGTGGATCCGGTACCGGGATCTGCTGAAGGTGTTGCAGCTCCACAGGTCGTTCAGTTGGTGGCACATCCACAGGTAGACTATCCACATCGATTCCTGCAGTAAGTATTCCTACTTGTGAGCTCGGACCTGTCGCTTCTGCCATGTTACTTCTTGCCTCCTGATTCTGTGAGAATATAGAAACATGTGTTAACATTGTAAAGGACAAGTTAGAACCGTTTTTGTCCCCATTACAACATTATCATGAGGTTCGGGAGAGATTAGTAGGTTAATAAGTGCTCCGTGCTTGTGTGGGTAGTTAGGAATTGGTTGGACCTAAGAACTAAGTGGAATGATGTAGTGTGAGAGTGACGTAGTTAGTAGGTGGGCATGGATTTACAACTGGGGTCTGGGGGTTTATTACAAGTTTTAGGTTGCCAAATGTAGTGGATGGGCTCTGATCTTGATTTTGTGGAAACTCTGAAGAGTTTGATAGGGGTATCTGCTTGAAGATGAGGCTTTTTAGGGACCCATTTACAAGTGATTCTACTAGTGCTCATGGAAGAATATGTGTCCGTGCGTGATGCGTAAGACTGGGCCTCAGATGTTCGAGTGAGTGAAACATGTTGTACCGGTTGCGGCCTTGGTGTAGCTATTTGAGCCCGCAAGCAAGCCTTAGGCACCCAGATTTGTCGTGATTGTGGGCTGGCCTTCATTGACTTCTTGGGTACCCAAATAGACTTCACCTTCGCAGAAGCATTAATGAAGGACTTCTCATTAGTGTCATGTTGTTGACTACTAATAAGAGGTTTTGGCCGTGGGGTCGGCCTGGTCTGAACAGGGTATTCGCCTTTTCGCCTCCATACTTGCTTCCATGGCTGAAACAATCTGCTTTGCTCCTTTTTTTGGCATCCAGTATCGGTAGTGTTCTGCTTCTTCTGTATTTGATCTGCCGTGGGTTGTTGCAACCTTCTGGTCTTTGGAAAAGAAGGGAGTTCCGTCCTCTCCCTGGCTCCGTTGTTGAGATTAGCCTCTTTCTGCATCATACAGTTTTGGACAAAAATAGCATTGTCAACTTCATGTGCGCCCCTGGAAGGACCAGGAGTTTGTGCCTTGCCTAGTTCCTTGAGTGCCTCATTTTCCAATTCAACTGTAATTCGGCTATGATCTACCCATACCTGAAGAAGTCCACTTCTTAGGTTGAGGTTGACTGCATGATCATAGATCCAGTCCTGACCCAAGACAAGAGGCTCAGTGAGGTCCTCATCTTGACACACTAGTACTTTGACTGTCATCACTTCGTCTTGAATGGAGATGGGAAGATCCACCTCGCCCATGCAAGGAGTTTCCACACCTCCCAATCCTATGAGATATGCTTCTATAGGATCGACAGTTAATTTCAATTCTTGACAGTAAGACAACTTGACAGCACTAGTGGATGCACCTGAGTCAATCAAAGCTCTTACAATCTTTGCACCCTTTCCTTGTCCTACTCCTAGGGTTACAAAAGGCCGTCGGTCGATTATTCTATGGGAATGCCCACCTGAAGTCTCGCACATGGCCATAGGATAGCCTACAGATTCTTGAGTGTCAAGCATAGGCGGGTCTCTGCCTTGTCTCCTCAATTTCATTTGTCGGATGCGTTCTAAAGCTTCTGCCTGTGCTTCTCTTCTAATTCGTTTCTCTTCTTCTTTACGTTTCTTGGCAGTGTTGAGTCAATTTAGCATCTCTTCAGTAAGGGGTTCCTGATATAACTTGACTCTGCATCCACTTATGTAACTTGGTAGAATATCGCCCTCTAAAGTGAGACGTTCAAACCCACAAAATGCACAAGCCAACACAAGGGACACCAAGAAGATTGCCAGAACACGTTTATATTCGATTAGAAACTCGTGTTGAAGAAGGCAATGAGAGCTTGGTATGAGGAGTACTAGTACCCCTCATAGTTGCGCACAATTTGGCGCCACAGGGCATACCCCCCAAGCACTAAAAAGGGCTGGATAGAAAAACAGGCTGTGACATCCTCCCCCGGCTTGAAGAGCTTGGTGTCCTCAACAAGCGGGTTCGGGTCTTACAAAAGTTGGTGTGATTACAAAATTTGGGAACATTACATGGGGCTCATAGCCAAAAGGGGCTTAAGTGTGGCGATAATATTTTCGAACTAATGGATGGTCGGGCCCAAAGGTGTTGGCCGGAAGCCAGTCCGAATCGACTAAGGGTCGTCTTTTGAATTTAATGAGGAACTCGGGACCATCGCGAGTGATCCGGTCCCGTAAGATAGCTTCTGCCTCAAACTGGTTCTCTCCGTCGTGCAGCACCGAGATCTCGCGTCCGTACTTGGAGTCGGGTTTGAACCGCTTCAGGAGGCTGACGTGAAAGGCGTTGTGAAATTGCACGTTGTCGGGAAGCTCCAAGCTATAAGTGACTTCATTGATCCGCTTCTCCACTTTGTATGGTCCGTAGTAGCGATGGTTGAACTTCTGCGTGATGTTCTTTGGGAGAGTGATATTTCGTGCGCTGACGAGGACAAGGTCGCCGACTTGAAATTCTTCGCCGGGCCGTCGTTTCTTGTTTGCGTAGCGAGCCATGCGTTCTTTGCTTCTTTGCAAGCTAGATTTTGCTTCTTCTAACTTTGTCTTCCACTGATCCAAGAAGGCGCCGCAATCGGGGTCGTTTGTTGCAAGTGTGGAGTCTTGCGTTAGAGCCAAGCGCGTGATTACCTCTTTGCCGGTCGCCAACTCGAATGGGGTCATCTTCGTGCTTGAGTGGACGGAAGCATTGTAATGAAACTCTAGAATGTCTAACTGCTTCGCCCAATCCTTTTGGTCCGTTCTAACATAGTTCCGGATGTAATCTTCGATCGTATGGTTGACCCGTTCGGTTTGCCCATCTGTTTGTGGGTGATATGATGAGGAGAACCTAAGTTGCGTCCCCAAGATGCGGAAAAGCTCGGTCCATAGCCAACTTAGGAAACGGCCGACCCGGTCTGACACTATGGCGAGAGGCAACCCGTGATACTTCACGATGTGAGTGAAGAAAAGTTGAGCCACGGCCTTGGCGTTGAGCGGGGGTTTGGCCGGGATAAAGTGTGCTTGTTTGGTGAAGTAGTCCATGTTGAAGCTCAAAGTCAAGGACAAAGCATGGAAGCACATCAAAAGGTGGACACACAAGGAAAGGGAGCAAGTAGGGAGCTCCAAGAAGTGTATGTCAAATTTTCAGAAGAATCCCCTACAAAAATAGTGATTTTCATCACTAAAAACCATTGTAAATACCATTATCTATTCTTAGTAACTCCATTTTGTTCAAGCCGAGGAGTCCTCGAGCTTGAGGAGTATTAGAAGTACCATCGTACCAATTTTCATAATTTTTAGACTTCGTTTGAGCCCTCAAATAAGCCCTGGAACCTAATTTTTAACTAGGCCGGACACTAGGTTTGGACAGGGCCAAAACTAGTCAAAAAACTATAAAAAGAGCTAGAGAGCTCATTTTTGGGGTTAGCTTGTTAGAGAATAGAACTTTTGTAAGACAACTCTTTTGCAATCTAAGCTTTCCATTGTTCCTCTCTTTGATCTTACTTTGTGCGCGTGTGTGTGTATGTGTGTGCATGTTTGTGTGCTTTCACTCACGCACTTGTGCCTTCACTTGCTCGTGGTCTTCATACCGGTCCTCACGTCTCCGCGGATTGACAAGTAAAGGAGGTGGTGCTTACGCTTGAGCTACACCAAATTTTGGTGCCGTTGCCGGGGAGAGAGCTTCGAGGACGAGCGTTGTGATGGTAAGATCGTAGATTTGCGACGTTGGAAGGTTAAAAAACTATCATTTCTATCATTTTCTGTTTTTTTTCCTCTTCATCTTCATCATCATCATCATCTCCACCTTCTTCCATCTTCTTCTTCATAGAAAATTCTTGTTTTTTAGTGCATTTTCACCATCTTCATACCATTTTTCATGCATTATTGTGTGGGAAGGAGTTAGGAGGTGCAAGGGAGAGCAAGCGCTGTGTTTTTTTCATGATTTTCTGCTCATACGGAGCTCGCCATAGCCGGCGCTCAGAAATTTGAATTTCTCGCCAAAAAACGTGATTCTGTGATAAAAATCACGATTCTGTGAAAATTCAAAATTTTTTGAAAAATCACGATTTTTTGTTTTCCCGCCTAAAAGTTGGCTGAAAAAATCACAATTCTGTGGTCATTCTTAGAATCACGATTCTGTGATTGTGCTCAAAATCGCGATTCTCACAAATCACGATTTTCAGTCAAAAAACACGATTTTGAGAAAACACGATTCCCTACTCAAAATCGCGATTCTCAAAAAATCACGATTTTCAGTAAAAAGCACGATTTTGTGAAAAGAAAGGCGATTCTGTGTAATCACGATTTTTTGCTCAAAATCACGATTTTCATGCCAAAAACACGATTATGAGAAAATACGATTTTCAGCGGGCTCAAAATCGCGATTCTCACAAATCACGATTTTCAGCAAAAAACACGATTCTCTAAAAAAACACGATTCTGTGCTCAAAATCGCGATTTTCATATCAAAAAACACGATTCTGTGCTCAAAATCGCGATTTTCATGCCAAAAACACGATTCTGAGAAAATACGATTTTCAACGGGCTCAAAATCGCGATTCTCACAAATCACGATTTTCAGCAAAAAACACGATTCTGTGCTCAAAATCGCGATTTTCATGTCAAAAAACACGATTCTCTAAAACACGATTCTGTGCTCAAAATCGCGATTTTCATGCCAAAAACACGATTCTGAGAAAATACGATTTTCAGCGGGCTCAAAATCGCGATTCTCACAAATCATGATTTTCAGCAAAAAACACGATTTTGTGAATCACGATTCTCTGAGTCAAAATCGCGATTTTCAAAAACACGATTCTGTGCTCAAAATCGCGATTTTCATGTCAAAAAACGCGATTTTCAGAAACACGATTTTGTGATCAACATCGCGATTTTCAGAAACACGATTTTGTGATCAACATCGCGATTTTCAGAAACACGATTTTGTGACCAACATCGCGATTTTTCAGAAACACGATTTTGTGATCAACATCGCGATTTTCAGAAACACGATTTTGTGATAAAAATCGCGATTTTCAGAAACATGATTTTGTGATCAAAATCGCGATTTTCAAAACACTATTTTGTGAAAACACGATTTTGTGAACACGATTCTCAAGGTACAAAATTGCGATTTTCTCCAAAGGTCCTGATTGCCTGTTTTGACCCCCAGGAGCCTGAATTGGCATAACTTTTTCATCCAAAGTCCATTTTTTGAGCTCTATAGCTCGTTGGAAAGCTCGTTTCAAATCCTACACGACCTCAACTATTTTTTTTTAGAATAACGCGTTGATTTTGAGATAGGATAATTTGAAGTTGACCCTCAAGTGGGACTAGGGAACCAAGGGGACTCCAAAGAATTTTGAACCATACCAAGGGGAAAATTTGGACTCTTGACTAAAGCTTATGAACCTGAGATCTGGTAGACACTTAGGCAAGGATAAACAAAGCATTAGATCTTCTGAGGCTAGTGTCAACCATACATCCAAGTCTTGGGCACAACAACTAAGTGGTCATCTTTTACTAAGTTCAGACACAAGTGATTCAGAAATGTCTTTTAGTATGGGAAAACCTGCAGGTGGCCCAGGGACTGCCCATCTACAAACACCAAAAGGTCCCTATAAGACACAGTTGGAATATATTCGGACCAACCAATTAGGTGCTCGTATCTATGAGGATGGTCTGAGGCGATCAGTGGTCCAACTCAAAAATCCAGATCAGTCCTTTGGACTTGAACACCCGGTGGTCAAGTTCGAAGAGGGTTCATACATTGATAAGGAAGGAACCATGTATGTGGTCACCAACCTACCAGATAGGACTAATGAGTTTGGAAATGTCATTCCTGAGAATGAAATAGGACACCTAGAACAAGGAAATGTAGGACAAGGACCCCAGACTCCTAGAGGTAAGTCAGTTTTGACCCGAGTGATCACTCCGGACTGGATCCCTCAAGACAACAAAAGCATAGAACTATTTTTGAATAGAGAAACAGAGGAAGCCTTTTGGAGATTCAAGCCAGATCAACCTAGCCAATTGGGCATAGTTATCATCTATGAGTTCAAAGATCCTGAGATACCAGGCAAAGTTGTCTACCTGGATAACACATCAGAGAAGATATTCTTGGTAACAGAACATGATAGACATGCATATACTTGGAAGAATGAATTGATTTTCCCCCCACCAAGATCCAATGTTTCCCATGGCCTCCAAGGAGTAGGATCATCCCACGCTCATGAAGCCCAGAGAGAAAGAACTAGAGAGAGACGTGAGGTAAGTTTTGCACACACCGTGGGCAGGAATAGATCAGGATTTGAAAATGAAAGACCTGAAAGAGAGAGACATCAAGCACATAGGCAAAAAAGAGATGAACATGATTTTCCATGGCCTAGACCCCGAGAGCACCCAAGAACCCTTAGACCCACTCAAGTGATCAAGGCAATGAAGAATTATTTTGACGGGTCAGGAGATCCTTATGATCATGTGGCCGAGTTCAAACAAGTGTTAAGAGCTGAACAGGTTGAGGATTTATTCACCCAATACGAGGCATTTGGTTTGACTCTTAAGGGCACTGCCTTGGCTTGGTTTCAACCATTGAGTAGTCACAACTATCGCGATATAGGTCAACTGCTAGACGAATTCATTGTAGAATTTTCCAAGAGTGGTATCAGGCATAACACATCATCCTTGATCCACAGTTTCAAGCAGACACCCCAAGAAACAGTGCGACTAGCAGGTAGAAGGTTCAGACAGTACCTAGAAAGATGCCCTGCTCTCGAGTTACCCACACCAGCCAAACAAGTGGCTTTGTTCTTAGATGGCTTACTGAGCACAAAGTTAAGATCATATGTATATTTGAAAGAGCCTAGATCCATAGAAGAGTGTGTGCGGACGTGCATAGACATAGAAGATAACTTGGGTGAGGAGTTAGGATTGTCCAAACTCTATAAGGATTCTGATAGTTCTACTAGTCATACTTCAAAAATTTCCACAGAAATAGATGAGATAGCTGAGCAAGTTGCCAAGAAGCTGGGAGTCCAAAATAAACAAACACAGAGAGTCACTTCAATGAATCGGTGTTATACTTGCGGAGGTGACCACATGGCTAATGTATGCCCAATGCAAAACCAAAACATTAGAGAAAGGAATGCTCCCTATTGCACTATTGAGAGAAAATATACGAACCACACGGCTCAAGATTGTCCCTACAATAGGCTGGCTGTTAGACAGAATTATCAACAACCTTACCAACCAGGTAGGTACCAAAACCAATACCAACAGCCATATTATAGACCACAACAGCAATATCAGGCACCATATAGGCCACAACCTGTCTTGGGAAACCAACCACCAACTCCTGCCAACGTGATTCTAGTCAAGTATGCTGTGGGAGAGGAAAATCCGAATAGAGCTTTGGTGCCACTAACCCCATTGATACCAGATAATGACTCTCATGCTCATAGTTCAAATTACTCCCATGAAGGTAGTCCACATGCTTATTACACAGAGTCACCTGAACATAGTGAGATTTACTCGTATCAATATGAGGCACCACCTATGGAGCAAAATTGGGAGCCAAAATACTCCAATGTCATGTACACAAATCCTAACCCTAGGCCCCAGTTGAGACAAATGAGACCACAAGCCCCTAGAGGATCTTGTTTCAGATGTCATGGTGACCATTTCATTCGTGACTGTCCCCACCCACCATCTCCGAGTCAAGGACAGGCTATCACAATACAGGCTTTTTGTCCTGATTGTGGCAAAGACCATCTCCCCAGAGATTGTCCAAGAAACCCCTCCAGTGCACCCAAGATTACACCCATTAATGTGGTAGGCTTAGTGGCAGATTCAAGTTCAAGTAGTAGCAATGTGGCTCCTATACAAGCTGTCACTAGAGCACAAGCCTTACAACAGGATAAACCAACAGAACAATCAGAGTCGAGTGAATCAGGAGAGCCTAGTAAGAGGAAAACAAGAACATGGAAGGATACCAGAGAGAAGGCCAATCGCAAGTGGAATAAAAAGTTATCAGAACTAGAAGAAAGCTTAAAAGAAGCGAAAACAAAAATAGAAGACATTGCATCTCAAAGCCCCTCGCATGCCGAAACTCCATCCACTCCACCTCATCCCACCCCACCACCCATTGTAAATAGACCGCAACCAGGGTCCGTTCTTGCAGATCCAACCCTAGAAGGCTTGGACATGATGTTCAAGGCCTACCAGGCTCGACTTCAAGAAGGGCCTATAGCGGCAAACCTAGACAAGAGTTACCCTAGAGCAGATTTAGAGATTGAACGGATGAAAATGTGCATGAAAATGGTAGAACAAGCTCAAGCCATACTTGAGACTAGTCAAAAGTTCAATCAGACAAACTCTATCAAATCAGATTTGCATTTCCAGGGCTTACTAGAAAGATTAGAGCAGTTGGTAAACAAACCACAAGTTTCTTTACCTCCACAGGCTCAACCAGTTATTGAAAGAGGAAGCTCACCACCAATGGGAGCTTATGTTCCTAATTCCACGGATCCAGGAATACCTCCTTCAATTCAACAGTACTCTCAAGAGTTCTTACGGGAAATACAAGAAGATAAATGGGCCAAGGAGAAGGGTAATTCCCCTCCTATTCCTGAGATTGATGATCTTCATGATCAATTTCCCAAGACATTCCATCTATTTACGGAGATGAAGCAGAACAACAAGAAGACGAAAGGTTAGATTTTGAATCTAATACCTTAGAAGAACTGCCTCAATTTCCAGGCCCATGGGAATCTGAATCTCTCCAGATTAGAGCTCCCACAATACTAGTAAGAAATGAAGACTCAGTGGTTCCAAGGAACACGGATGTCATGAAGAACACTAAGGTTCAGTGTCATCTCACTGTAGAAGAGCTGCTCAAAGCAAAACCTGAGCTTTGGAATCATGTGAAGGATCAGGTTCCAGAACTTGATTCCAACATGCCAAAAGCAGGCTCCAAGCAAAGGGTACCAGAGATACCTCTAGACAAAATAGGGGACATGTGTGAGGGTGAAGAAGGTAATACTTATCTTCCAATCACCTACCAAGGTTACACAACCAAAGCAATCATAGATTCAGGTACTGGTGTTGCTATTGCGACCACCTCCTTGTGGAAGCAATGGGACAAGCCCACATTAAGACCAACTAGAATGAAGCTTCAAATGGCTGATGGTCATTTTGAAAGACCTCTAGGATTGCTAGAAGGGATCACTCTAACCACTTGTGGTGTAGAGTTTGAGCACACATTTGCTATATGTGACTTTGAGAAAAATAATGTCTATGAGATGATCCTAGGAAGACCCTTCCTACGACAATTGCAAATAGTACAGGATTGGGGAACTAATTCCTTGTACTTATAGCACTTAGGGGTCACCACCAAGGTCAATTTGAAGGATTACACCTTCAGAGATGTACCACCCCTACAATGGAATTCTATCCACAAAGCGAAAGAAGATTCCATCTCTGTGCATTCTGAAAGTTCACCTGATCCATCATGGCTACATGAAGATACTCATTTGTGGATGTGCAAGGTCGCAAAGGAAGAGGAAAAATGTTTAAAGGCAAGAGAAGAAGGAACTTCGCTAGGAGATAGACCAGTTAGAGACCCAGCCTACACACCGATGATCTTTCCAGACGAGGAGTTTGAGCCTCATGGCTGGCCAGAAATCTTAGCCACCATGGACATTGCCGTATATGAAGAACAATGGACACCTCATTGTGATGAGGAGGGTTATGATATCTCAGTGTTCATGTGTCAGCCCTTGCTAGAAGAATGTGACCCTAGTGATGTCATAGAAGAAGAAGAGAATGACGATGATCTGGAGTCTATTGGGATGGATAGTTGCTTTAACTCAGAGCAACACTATCTAGAAGATATAGGAGTGTTCACCCAGAAAGAAGAAGAACCTCTCACAAGTATTAAAACAGTAAACTCAAAGGATGGAAGTGAGAGTAGTCAAAAGAAAAAGAAAAGAAAAGCAGTGAAACAAGAAGAGGAGGAATCAGTGTTTGAAGTACCAGAAAACTTCAAGAAATATGAAGTTGACGACCGCAAAATTTTGGTACGAATGCCTAAGAGAGAGGCCATCATAGGAGAATCATATGATAATAAAGAAAAGACCAAGAAGATTGTAGTGACCATTGAAGAGAACGAAGAGAGATGCACATATATAGGAGATGACCTAAGTGCAAGAGAAGAAATGGAGCTCATAGCTCTATTAAGGGAATATAGGGATGTGTTTGCATGGCACTATAGAGACTTGAAAGGGGTAGATCCAAGAATTTGCTCTCATACTATCCCCATGACTGCTGATGCTAAGCCCACCAAACAGAAGCCCTACACATATAATGATACCTATGCAGCCAAAATAAAAGAAGAAATTGATAGGTTGATTGAAGCTGGATTCATCTATGAGATTGAGCATACCGAATGGGTGTCCCCCATTGTTGTGGTACCCAAGAAGAACGGGAAGTTGCGAGTGTGTATTAACCTTAAAAAAGTTAATGCCGCTACGATTAGAGATAGTTATCCACTTCCAATCACAGAACACCTATTGGAGCGTGTTGTAGGCAAGGAAGTTTATAGCTTCCTTGATGGATTTTCAGGTTACAATCAAGTAGCCATTGCCCCAAAAGATCAACACAAAACAGCTTTTGCTACAGAGTGGGGAATCTTTGCATTTCGTGTGATGCCATTTGGGCTCACCAATGCACCTGCAACATTCCAAAGGCTCATGTGTCATGTCTTCAAAGAGTTCTTGCGAAAGAGCTTAGAAGTGTATGTGGATGATTTGTGTGCTCATTCCCAAGAAAGAAGGTTTCACATCCCTGAGCTCAGACAAATCTTCAACAAGTGTAGAGAATATCGAGTGTGTCTGAACCCAGAAAAGTGTGTGTTTATGGTGCGTCAAGGTAAAATCTTAGGTCATATTGTTTCTAAGAATGGAATCTCAACAGATGAAGATAAGGTACGAGCCATAGCGGAGCTACCAAGGCCAAGGAATATTAAAGAGGTACAAGCCTTTATGGGCCATTGTGGATACTACCGTAGGTTTATCCACATGTACGCGATCATAGCTAGACCCCTTTATGCCTTGTTGTCTAATTTTGAGTGGAACGACGAATGCGAGAATTCTTTCAACGAACTGAAGAAACGTTTGTGCACGGCACCAATACTCACCACTCCTGATTGGAATAAACCATTCCATGTCCATGTGGATGCATCCAATCATGCCATAGGATGTGTGCTAGCACAACCCACAAGTGAAGGAAACTTAGATTTGCCCATAGCATATGCTAGTAGACAGCTCACTGCAACTGAACGGAACTATACCACAACTGAGCGAGAGGGCTTAGGCATGGTATATGCTGTGAAGAAGTTTAGAAACTATTTATTGGCCAACAAGTTCAAGTTTTTCACTGATCATCAAGCTTTGTTATATTTGGTCAATAAACCTTGCAATACTGGATGCTTAGTAAGATGGTTCCTCTTACTAATGGAATATGACTTTGAAGTTGTTGTCAGGAAAGGTAGAACCCACCTTCGGGCAAATCACCTTTCTCGCATCACTTCAGGAGAGTCACCACAAGGAGTGTCTGACGAATTACCCGATGCTTATCTATTCAATTTAGAAGTTGTTCCTAAATGGGCAAATAAGTTGGTACCAGTCCTAACCTTTGGCCCTGCAAATAAGAATGTGAAAACATCACAAGAAGAAATTGTAAAATCACAAAAATATCACATATTAGCAGGAAGCATGTACAAACAAGATACTGAGGGTGTATTAGCTTGTTGTGTGGAGGATGATGAACATAGTAGTTGGTTGCAACAAGCCCATGAAGGAATGCTAGGAAATCACTATTCTAAACAACAAACATTGCAGAATCTAAAGCGTTTAGGAGTGTATTGGCCTAGCATGGACAAAGAAATACATGAGTGGATTAAGAATTGTCCAAGGTGCAGAGAGAGACCCCCAGTGGAGCATGCGACCCTTTATCAAGTGTCATTAATTCCAGATTGGAGTGCTCCATTGGTAGAGTTTATGAGATCGGGAAGATTACCCAAAGAGGCTAGTCTAGAAAGAAGAAGAAGCATGGAGCAAGAGGCTCAAGGCTATGCCCTAGTAGGAGACAACCTATACCGAAGAGGCAAAGATGGTTACTTAAGACTGTGCGTTCACGAATCGGATTATTTGAAAGTCTTAGAAACTGCACACAGCGGTGTTGCAGGTGGACATTTTGGTCCTGACCGAGTAATCAAGACCATTCTATTCTCAGGACTTTGGTGGCCCACTCTTCATATGGATGCACATACCTATGTGAAGAAATGTGACACATGCCAACGTGCACAATATCCAGTTAGAAAAGACGAGATGCCCTTGAGGCCAATGATGGGAGGACGTGCATTTTCGAAGTGGGGCATAGACTTCATAGGTCCTATTAACCCCCCAGCTAGAAACTCCCATGCAGAGTACATCATTGTAGCCACAGATTACCTTACAAAGTGGGTAGAAGTCAAAGCCACAACAAAGAATGATGCTCAGACTACGGCTAAGTTCTTATTCGAGAATGTGTTCACGAGATATGGACTACCAATAGAGTTGGTGAGCGATAGAGGCACACACTTCTTGAATGAAGTCATTGAAAATCTTCTCCAAGAATTCTTGGTGATACATAAGAAATCTGCCCCCTATCACCCACAAGCTAACGGACAAGCCGAGAGTACCAATAAGATCCTCTATAACGTATTGACAAAATTGGTAAATAATAAACGCTCTGATTGGGACAAACAACTTCATCATGCTGTTTGGGCTTATAGAGTTGCCTACAAAACGGTACTCAACGCCACCCCATTTCAGATGGTCTTCGGACAGAACGCTGTGCTACCATTAGATTTCTTAATCCCTGCCTTAAAAGTAGCACAAGAGTATGAGTGGAATGGGCATGAATTGTCCTCTAGGATCTTTGATCTCGAACGCTTGGGTGAGACGAGGCTACGAGCGGCAGCAGGCATCTACGCTGCAAAGAAGAGGCAAAAGGCATACTTTGATGCACACATCAAGGATAAGGGATTGAAAGAGGGAGATCTAGTGTTGGTATACACACTAAAACAACATGCCCGTAAGTTGGAAAAAAGAGGATACGGACCCATGATCATTAATAGAATTTCCACTAGTGGTGCAGTTCAGTTGGCCACTCTAGAAGGAGATATCTTGCCAAACTATATTAGTGGCTGTAGAGTCAAGCTATATCAAGAACCTCTTACTGAGGATATGCTAATGAGACTCAACACTGGTAAGAAGCGGAAAGAAGAAGAGTTAAGAGTGAGAGAAGAAGCACAGGTAGAGGCCAGAGAGCGTATTAGGCGAAATAAGTTAAGGCGATTAGGCCTAGATGTCAACTCAAAAGCCCCAAAATATCACATGGATATGTGTCAAAAGTCAGGCATAGCGACTTCTCAGGTCATTGACCGAAGGCCCTTTGTGACCATAGAGATAGGACAAGGGAAGGGTGCAAGGACGGTGAAAGCATTGATTGACTCAGGTGCAGCAAGTAGTGCAGTTAGACTTTCCTACTGCCAAGACTTGCAGTTGAACATCAATCCCATAGAAGCTTATCTCATAGGATTGGGAGGTGTGGAAACCCCTTGTTTGGGCGAGGTGGAACTTCCCATCTACCTTCAAGATGTTCCAATGAAAGTCAATGCGCTAGTATGTCAAGATGAGAACCTTACAGAACCACTGGTCTTGGGTCAAGATTGGATCTATGACCATGCAGTTAACTTAAACCTAAGAAGTCAAATTCTTCAAGTTTGGGTACATGAACAATGCATTACATTAGAACTAGAGAACTGCATGCTCCTAAATCATGGCACCACACACTCTCTTAGTTCTTCCAAGACTAATCATATGAAAGAAGATGTTGTATGTGTCAAAAGCTCTATGATGCAGAAGGAGTCAATCGTGGAAGACCAGGTTCGAAGGCGGGTGGATCTTTCTTCTTCTCCAAAGAATCAAGTAGCCATAGTAGTGAGTCCACCACACAAGCAAACACAACCGTTCACGACAACTGCTACATCAAATAGAAAGACACCATTCGATAAAAAAGCAGGAAGAAGCTCAGACAAGCTCAATCACAAGGTATCCAACAAGTTTGGGTGCCTAAGAAGTTAGTTGCAGCTCAACAAGGTCAATTACAGATGTGGGTACCTAAGAAGCTCCTACATACACAACAACCTTTGTTCTCCCACATGCAAAAGGTTTCAATAAAGAAGCCAAAAAGAGAAAAGGGTAAGAACCACGTATAGAGACCAAATCAGCTCTTCAACATTAGTAGGAAGACATGCAAAAAGGATATGGGTTTGGAAGCCAAAAGTGCAAGTAGCCTCCACCGAACCAAAGCGTCAACCACACTGGATACCACAGTTCAGAAAGCATCCAAAGAGAAAGACGCCTGAAGTGACCTCTACAGTGCCAAATGATGTTCTAAAATGGACTCCAATAAGGAGGATTACATCAGTTCGAGACTCAATGGATACCTCCACCAAGGTCGGCATCAACCTCCACAAATAACATCGAAAGCCTCGAACGAGCAACAACCATGTGCTCCTTGCACAACCCTGTCTTTTGCACCATTCAGGTCATGCATTTCCAAAGTATGCATTAATATAGGGCCACATTACACGGCCGTGCATAGACACACTTGAGAATCCCATGCACAAGAGCACAGTGACATATGTCAAACATTTCTATTGATACTAACTTTTGTGTTCTTGTTTTGTGATATCCTTTTCCTCAAAAAAAAAAAAGGAGAAAGAAAAGTGGGAGAGAGCTTGTTCCCAGGTTTGGTTTATGAAACATGAATGAGTCATGCTTAGTTGAAGGAGGAACTGTTGATTACTAGGCATTTATCAATTTGGATAGAAGTGTGTCTCGGCCAGCAGTGAGATTATTGCTGCCTTATCTGGTAGATGACAAGCATTTGGCATGAACATGGCATCTACAACTATGATTTTCTCTTACCATGGTAGGAATGAAGAGCTTGAAGGTCCGCAACTTGAGTGATGCTTAACTACTTCATGTACCAGAGCAGCCAAGGAGATATCTGCAAAAGGTAGTTCTGGAGGAGAAGACTCCTGCATATGGTGAGCTAAAGAGAATATGTGAAACTCAGCTTGGTGTAGTTACCCGATGTTGCTTGCCAAGGAATATAAAGCAATTCAATTCTCAGTATTTCCTGAACCAGTATGGAACAGTAGCACTGGTGAATGGTCTATGTCAATCAGCATGGTAATCTCTTAGAAACCGGCACGTGTCCAATATTCCTCTGAGTGTCAATATAGGGAAGTGAACGTGCATGAGCCCAAGCTCAGAAATGCACATTGTTAGTGACAAATGTTGCTTTGAAAAGAGGAGAGGGGATCCACCACTCAAAAGATCTCATCAGTGGACAATCAACATGGGCATTCATCAACAAGGTTCCATCCCAAAGGCCGAGTGTACAACACGAAGAGACAAACATCCATCAACCTTCTCCATGGTAAGTATCTTTACTCTAGAAACACCATAACCATGATAGTTTAGGAAACCTCTTCGTCAGCATACCCTTGAGCACTTAGCTCAAGAACCGCAATTTTTGCACCATACTTCTTCCAATGCATTTTCCAAGTAAGCATGCGTAGGGCTACATTACAAGGCCGTGCACAAGGCACATACTTTTTTCAACCCAGGCACGAACACACTTACCCATCATTCATTATGGGTTATGAGTAGTTGGCATGACTGCTCTCAACATCATCTTTGGAAGAGCTAGCGGACGTCATGGGAACAACATCCATATCTCTGAAGCAAATTGAAGCCAGTAGTTGCTCCAAATCACTCTTGACAACCTCTTTTGAGCAACTTGCAGTTTTGAAAGCTCACAACGACACATTCTTGCTGGAATCCAAGGAACCAGCTCATACAACGGATGGACACCACCTCTCAAAGCACTACATAGAACAACCCTTCCAACAAGGGTCTGTCAGGGACGACAGACTCGAGAGGGGGGGGAGTGTTGAAGCTCAAAGTCAAGGACAAAGCATGGAAGCACATCAAAAGGTGGACACACAAGGAAAGGGAGCAAGTAGGGAGCTCCAAGAAGTGTATGTCAAATTTTCAGAAGAATCCCCTACAAAAATAGTGATTTTCATCACTAAAAACCATTGTAAATACCATTATCTATTCTTAGTAACTCCATTTTGTTCAAGCCGAGGAGTCCTCGAGCTTGAGGAGTATTAGAAGTACCATCGTACCAATTTTCATAATTTTTAGACTTTGTTTGAGCCCTCAAATAAGCCCTGGAACATAATTTTTAACTAGGCCGGACACTAGGTCTGGACAGGGCCAAAACTAGTCAAAAAACTATAAAAAGAGCTAGAGAGCTCATTTTTGGGGTTAGCTTGTTAGAGAATAGAACTTTTGTAAGAGAACTCTTTTGCAATCTAAGCTTTCCATTGTTCCTCTCTTTGATCTTACTTTGTGCGCGTGTGTGTGTATGTGTGTGCATGTTTGTGTGCTTTCACTCACGCACTTGTGCCTTCACTTGCTCGTGGTCTTCATACCGGTCCTCACGTCTCCGCGGATTGACAAGTAAAGGAGGTGGTGCTTACGCTTGAGCTACAGTCCACCACAACGAAGATGGTGTTGAACCCCAAAGACGGTGGGAGTTCAGTGATGAAGTCCATGCTAATCATATCCCACGGTCGGTTGGGAATCGGGAGTGGTTGCAAAAGGCCGGCGGGCTTTACCCGATCTTGACGGACTAACTGACATGTTGGGCATGTTTCTACATATTCCTGGACCTGTGCCTTCATGCGGGGCCAATAGAAGTGTTTGTGGAGCGTCTCATAACTGCGGTTTTGACCTCCATGGCCGGCCACTTTGCAATCATGTGCCTCCCACAGTAGCTCTTTGCGTAGCTCTAAGTCGTTCGGGACATAAATTTTTCCTTTGCGGTGGAGAATGCCTTCTTGTAGTGTATAGCGCTGTGGGGCTTGAGCCGTTTGCATTTCCTGAAGTATTTCTTGAACTTGGGCATCCTGTGCTTGTGCTCGTTGAATTCTGCCTCTGAGATCTGAAGATACGGTGGATATCGCCTGGAGCTCGGGTCTTCGACTGAGTGCATCTGGCATCACGTTCTGTTTGCCCGGCTTGTGAATGATTTCGATATCAAATTCGGCAAGAAAATCCTGCCATCTTGCTTGCTTTGGACTTAATTTGGGTTGAGATGTGAAGTACTTCAAGGAGATGTTGTCCGTGAAGACCTTTGTGTGCTTGTCTAGAATGTAGTGCCGCCACTTGCGTAGGCAGTGGATAACGGCTAACATCTCTTGCTCATGTGTGCTCCATCTGAGCTCGGGGCCGGTGAGTTTATGCGACTCGTATGCAATGGGTTGTCCGTCTTGTAAGAGGACGTCGCCGATGGCTGAGCCTGATGCATCTGTGTGAACTTCGACAGGTTTGTCGAACTCTGGAAGTTTGAGAACCGGGGCATTGCACATAGCGACCTTCAATGCTTCGAAGGCGTCTTCTTCGTTTGCTCCCCACTTGAATGGTTCCTTTTCTTTGACCAACTCCAAGAGCGGGGCCGCGATCTTGCTAAAACCTTGGATGAAACGGCGGAGAAATTGGCAAAAGCCGATGAATTCTCGCACCTCTTTGATGGTCTTCGGGGGTGCCCACTTGAGTACTGCTTCTACTTTCTGGGGGTCGGCATGGAGGCCTAGTTCTAAAACAATGAACCCCAAGAATTCCACCTTCTTCATGCAGAACTCGCACTTGCTTGGTTTGGCGAAGAGCCGACGTTGCCGTAGTCGTAACAAGACCGCCCGAACGTGCTCATAATGATCCTCTAATGTTCGGCTATAGATCAGTAGGTCATCAATGTAGATGATGAGGAAGAGGTCGAGCATGTCCCGGAAGCCATCATTCATCTCTCGACAGAAAGTAGCCAGTGCACCTGTAAGCCCGAATGGCATGACGAGCCACTCATAGCTGCCGTAGCGTGTGCGGAAGGCCGTCTTCTCGATGTGTTCTTGTGCCACCCAGATTTGGTGGTACCCGGATCGGAGGTCTATGCGCGTGAAGTATCGTGCCTTGCCCAGGCGATCTAGAAGTTCCTCCATCACGGGCACGGGGTATTTGCTCTTGATTGTGCCTTTGTTGAGTGCTCGGTAGTCGATGCATAGGCGTAGGGAGCCGTCTTTCTTCTTCACAAATAGGACTGGGGCTCCATATGGGGAGCTACTTGGTCGGATGTATCCTTGCACTTCAAGTTCATGTAATTGCCTCTTCAGCTCCTGAAGGTCGGCCTCATTCATCTTGTATGGCGCTCGCGACGGTGGTGGGTGGTCCGGGAGCGTGTCGATCCGATGTTGGACATTACGTAAAGGGGGAAGACCGGGTGGAAGAGTATCCGTGAGAACATCTGAAAATTCTTCCATTAGCATCTGGAAACTTGGGTGCCCAATCTTTGAGACGTGGATCGACCGTGGTCCCGTCTCCTCTGTGACCGGTCTGAGAACGCATAAGTGTGCGATTCCGCCTTGATAGACTGCCCGTCAAAATTGCTTGTGTGATAATGGTGATGGCGTGTGTGTGGAGGTTGACGTTCGAGCTTGTGCTTTCTCTTTGCTTGTCTGTTTCTGCTTAGATTCCCTTGGTTCACTATCAGAAGGCTTGTCCGTACGAGGAGCCTGGACTCGATTGCAGTCGACGACGATGGCCTGCCCACTCTGATCAAGAAGTACTTTGTCTACCCCTTTGCCGAAAAGGAGATCATGTGTTTATCCATAAACTCGAGGCCGACAATGACTTCGAATGTTTCCATCGATATAATCAGGAAGTTCAGGTGACCAAACCATTGGCCTAACATGACCGGGACACCGTCCGCATAACGCACATGACTAGCCTCGCCCTGAGCAAAGACCACGGACATGCGGAGCCGTTTACTGAGCTTTAGTCCAAGGCATTGAGCACACTGCAGAGTCATGAAGTTGTGGGTTGCACCCGTGTCCAGCATCACCGGCATGCGTTCGCCTGTGACTTCTCCCATAATGAACACTTGGTGTATGATGGGTAATGCAACTGAATGGCACTAAGCCTTGCCCTTTGATGTGGACGGTCCGCGGGGGGAGGAGTCGTCTGATTCGTCGCTGTGAATCTCGGTGATTTTTGGGCCGGAGGTGGATGCCTCTTCGGTCTTCGTTGCTTGTACTCTAGTGTCGGTTCGTTTCCGCCAGCATTTCTCAGTGGGGTGACTGCCTTGGCACTGTTTGCACACCGGCCGGGGGTCACGTCAGGTTTGGTTGCTTCGGTTAGGGGATCCTGAACAGTTATCTGGTGGGGCCGGGAGGGCTTTGTAACTTTGACCACGTTGTTGTTCGGATGATCTTCGGTATGTGGAGGTTTGCTCTTTGTTGGAGGTTGAGTCTTTGCGGGTAGATTGGCTTCCGTCGGTTGAACGAGCCAGCCGGTTGGAGTAAGCGTCATTGAGTCGTTCGGCGATGCGCACTGCGTCCTCCCAAGTTTGGGGGTCTTGCTTCTCCACTTCTTTGCGGTAGTACGGGGAGCACCCATAAAGGAAGCCGTGTAGGCGATCAATTTCAGCCATGTCGTTGATGCGAAGCATGAGCCTGCGATATTGTGATACATAAGGCCCGATGAACTTGTCTTGGCGGAGGTTGCGCCATTCGTCACGTGCTTGGAATGCTTTGTTGCGAGGTACAAAGTATTCGACGATGGCCGCCGTGAAATGATCCCATGAGGGCCACGCTTGCTTCTTATGTTCCACCATGTACCATGCTGAGGCTTCGTCTTGTAAGAATTGGCCGGCGATGCGCGTCCAATGGTTGCGGCCAACCCAGAGCATCTGGAGATAGCTTTCCATACCTTCGATCCATCGGTTGACGGCAATGGAGCTTCGGCCGCCTCAGTACTTGTCGAGGGGGTTAGGTTTGAAGAAGCCGAAGGAGTTCGGGTCGTCGATGTCCACCGGTTGCATTTGAGTGATCGGGGTTGGGTTTAAAGGCGTTGGTGGCTGTTGGGATGTATGTTTCGGGGTAGGTTGGGGTGCCGGTTGGGTGCTTGATTGCGGTTGTGGTTGGGGTTGAGATTGGTCTTTGGCTAAGAGATGGGATTCTACTAGGGTAGTTAATCTAGAGAGGGTGTCTTCGAGTCTATCTATGCGGTCGTGGACAGCATCAGGACGTGGTGGAGCTTGGTCGGATTCGGGTTGGGTGTGGATCTCGGCGTTGATTTCGGCCTCCTGGAGCGGTTCATGTAGCTCGGCGTTCACCAAGAGAAGGCAGTTGAGTTCCTCTTCTAAGGCAGCCCATTGGGCCTTATGACGTCGGCGCCGTTCAGTCACGTTTTTGGCGCGTTCCGTCCCCGAAGTTAGACCGGTCGTGCCAACGTCGTGTTCGCTGGCCATGGTGGCGTGGAGCCAACCGGCGGCAACTCGGGAGGGAGGGAGAGACTAAGAGGAGGGAGTCTAGGGCACGCGGGCACCTAGCAGCGAGGGGAGAGGTTCACCGGTTAAACGGGGTTCGGAGTTGCTGGGCGGGTAAGGGGGGCGGACGGCGGATAGCGCGACGCCAACGGTGGAAAGCGCGGGGACGGCGGGAGGGCAAGGGGGTGCCTTGCTTGAAAGGGGGGGGGGGAGGGGGGGGTGGGAGGGGGGGGGGAGGGGGGGGGGGGCAAGGGGGTGCCTTGCTTGAGGGGGGGGGCGGGGGCAAGGGGTTGTCTTGCTTGAGGGAGGGAGGGAGGGCAAAAGACCTCTTGCGACATCAAAGAACTTCCCACGGATGGGCCCGGGACGTTAGATGGCGCTGCCAGCACTGGTGTGACAGTCCACCCGTCCAAAGGCTTCCCCTAGGGTCGTTGCTCTGATACCACTTGAGACGTTCAAACCCACAAAATGCACAAGCCAACACAAGGGACACCAAGAAGATTGCCAGAACACATTTATATTCGATTAGCAACTCGTGTTGAACAAGGCAATGAGAGCTTGGTATGAGGAGTACTAGTACCCCTCATAGTTGCGCACAATTTGGCGCCACAGGGCATACCCCCCAAGCACTGAAAAGGGTTGGATAGAAAACCAGGCTGTGACATAAAGTGGCTAGTTGAACTGCGCCACTTGTGGAGATTCTATTGATAATCATTGGCCCGTAACCTCTTTTCTCTAATTTCTGTGCATGCTGCTTCAATGTGTAGACTAGGACTAGGTCGCCTACTTTCAAGCCTTTATCCTTCACATGTGTATCAAAATATGCCTTTTGCCTCTTCTTCGCTGCATAGATTCCTGCTGCAGCTCTCAATCGTGTTTCGCCTAGACGTTCAAGATCAAAGATTCGAGAGGAGAGTTCATGGCCTGTCCAGTCATGCTCTTGTGCTACCTTCAATGTAGGTATCAAAAAGTCCAGGGGTAGCACAGCATTTTGGCCAAATACCATCTGAAAGGGGGTGGCTTGGAGTACCGTTTTATAGGCAACCCGGTATGCCCAAACAGCATGGTGTAGCTGTTTGTCCCAATTAGAGCGTTTATTGTTCACTAGTTTAGTCAGCACATTGCATAAGATCTTATTAGTGCTCTCAGCCTGGCCATTAGCTTGTGGATGATAGGGGGCCGATTTCTTATGTATCACCAAGAATTCTTGGAGAAGGTTTTCTATGACTTCATTCAAGAAGTGTGTGCCTCTATCACTCACCAACTCTATTGGCAATCCGTACCTCGTGAATACATTTTCAAATAAGAACTTTGTTGTTGTTTGAGCATCATTTTTTGTAGTAGCTTTTGCTTCTACCCACTTGGTTAGATAGTCTGTGGCCACGATGATATATTCAGCATGTGAACCCTTAGTTGGGGGATTAATAGGACCAACAAAGTCTATTCCCCATTTAGAGAACGCACGTCCGCCCATCATAGGCTTCAGTGGCATCTCATCCTTGCGTATAGGGTACTGAGTTCTCTGACAAACATCACACCGTTTCACATAGGTATGTGCATCCATGTGAAGGGTTGGCCACCAAAAGCCTGCAAATAGTATTGCCTTGATTACCCGATCTGGTCCAAAGTGTCCCCCTGCTACACCTTGGTGAGCAGTATCCAAGATTTTGAGATATTCACTCTCATGGACACATAGTCTCAGGTAACCATCTTTACCACGCTTGTATAGATTGTCACCAATGAGGGAATAATCCTGGGCTTCTTGTTCTAAACTCCTTTGCCTAGCCAGAGTCATGTCTGGAGGGAATGTTCTCGTCCTTAAGAAGGATACTAGAGGTTCACTCCAATCTGGCACTATGGACACTTGATAAAGAGTGGCATGTTCCACAGGTGGTTTAGTGCAGCAGATTGGGCATTCCTTGCACAACTTTTGGACATCAGCCTCCATAGTCGGCCAATGCACTCCGAGTCTCCTTAGTGTCTCTAAGGTTCGTTGCTTTGAGTAGTGTTGCTCTAACGCACCTACATGTGCTAATTGCAACCATTTAGCGTACTCATCCTCTTCCACACAACAAGCCAAGATCCCTTGATCTGTGTGCTTGTACATACTTCCTGCCATGATGTGATACTTTTGGGCTTTTACTACCTCTCTATCCTGTGTGTTTATTACTGGGTGGTTAGGTCCGTATGTCAACACTGGTACCAATGGCTTAGCCCACTGCGGCACCACTTCCAAATTAAACAAGTAAGCATCAGGAAGGTCATCTGACACTCCTTGTGGGGCTTCTCCCGATGTGATCCTAGAAAGGTGATCTGCTCTCACATGAGTCTTCCCTTTCCTTACCACAACCTCAAAATCATATTCCATTAGCAAGAGAAACCATCTTACTAATCTTCCTGTATTGCATGGCTTGTTTACGAGGTATAGCAATGCCTGATGATCAGTAAAAAATTTAAACTTATTTGCAAGCAAATAGTGTCTAAATTTCTTAACTGCATATACCATGCCTAAGCCTTCTCTCTCAGTAGTGGTATAATTTCATTCAGCTGCATTCAATTGTCTACTAGCATAGGCAATTGGAAGATCCATATTACCTTCACCAGTAGGTTGTGCAAGCACACATCCAATGGCATAATTGGATGCATCCACATGAACATGGAAAGGCTTATTCCAATCCGGTGTGGTTAAGATTGGTGCTGAACATAATCGCCGTTTAAGCTCATTGAAGGAATTCTCACATTCCTCAGTCCACTCAAAGTTTGTCAGAAGTCCGTACAGAGGCTTTGCAATGATGGCATACATGTGTATAAATCGTCGGTAATAACCACAATGCCCCATGAAAGCTTGTACTTCCTTGACATTCTTTGGCCTAGGTAATTCGGCTATAGCTCTTACTTTCTCTTCATCCGTAGATATGCCATTCTTTGACACTATGTGTCCTAGAATTTTGCCTTGCCTGACCATAAAAACACATTTTTCTGGGTTTAGGCAGACTTGATATTCTCTACATTTGTCAAAGATTTGTCTGAATTCAGGAATATGGGTTTGTCTAATGTTGGAATGAGCACAAAGATCATCAACATAGACTTCTAAGTTCTTCCTCAGGAACTCCTTAAATACATGGCACATCAGCCTTTGGAAGGTTGCGAGAGCATTGGTCAGCCCGAATGGCATTACCCTAAAAGCGAATATACCCCACTCTGTGGCAAAAGCCGTTTTATGCTGATCTTCTGGTGCAATGGCCACTTGATTGTAGCCAGAGAACCCATCTAGGAAGCTGTACACTTCCTTGCCTGCCACCCTTTCTAATAGATGCTCAGTGATAGGAAGCGGGTAATTATCCCTGATCGTGGCTGCGTTAACCTTCTTCAAGTTAATGCATACTCATAATTTGTCGTTCTTCTTGGGCACCACCACAATGGGGGATACCCATTCAGTGTGCTCAGTTTCATAGATAAATCCAGCTTCAATCAAGCGGTCTATCTCTTCTTTGATCTTGGCAGCATAGTTGTCATTGTATGTGTATGGCTTTTGTTTTGAGGGTCTGGCCTCTGTAGTCATGGGAATCGTATGTGAGCATATGTCCGGGTCCACTCCTTTCAAATCCTTGTAACTCCAAGCAAATACATCTCTGTATTCTCTTAGCAAGGCTATCAGCTCATGCTCTTCTTCCTCAGTGAGGTCATGTCCTATGTAAGTGCACCTCTCTTGTCCTTCTTCTATGGCTACCACTATTTTCTTGGTGGTTTCTTTGTTATCATAGGCCTCTCCCAATTGTGCCTCTCGTTTAGGCATTCTAATCATGACTCTCCTGTCATCTATCTCATACTTCTTAAAATTTTCCGGGACCTCAAACAAAGATTCTTCCTCTTCTGGTGTGACTTCTCTCTTCTTTCTTTCCTTTCCTTCTTCCTTAGAGGTTACATGTGTGGCTAGCCTTACATCCTTTGTAAGCTCTCCGTGCTTCTAGGGTTGAAATTCTACTTCATAGAAGTATTCCTCATCTGATGCAAAAGGTGGGTCCATAATGATTGACTCTAGATCGGAGTCGCTCGCATCCTCAAATGCATCAGGGCTAGGTTCACACTCTTCTAAAACTGCCTCTCCCATGATCGGCTCTATGGAGAAGACTGAAATGTCATAGCCATCCTCATCATAGTGAGGTGTCCATTGTTCTTCATTGATGGCTACATCCATGGTTGCTAGAATTTCTGCCCAGCCGTGAGGTTCGAATTCTTCGTCTGGAAAAACTACAGGTGCATAGGTTGGGTCTTGGATTGATCTATGGGTTTCTTTTGCACCTATCTCCCTGGCTTTTTCTCTCTTCTCTTCTTCTACTGCTACCTTACACATCCATAAGTGAGTGTCTTCATGCATCCATGAGGATCCTGATCCTAGGGAATGCACCGATTCCGTATCATCTTTGGCTCTATGGATGGGGTTCCATTGGATAGGAGGGACATCTCTATGAGAGTAATCCTTGAGATTGACTTTGGTTGTAACACCTAAGTGCTGCAAATACAAGGAATTGGTTCCCCAATCCTGTACCACTTGCAACTGCCGCATAAATGGTCTTCCCAAAATCATCTCATAGGCTTGATTTTTGCTAAAGTCACAGATAGCAAATGTGTGCTCAAACTCTACACCACAAGTAGTGAGAGTTATCCCCTCGAGTAGTCCTAAGGGTCTTTCTATGTGCCCGTCAGCCATCTGCAATTTCATTCTCGTTGGCCTGAGAGCTGGCTTGCCCCATCGTTTCCATAAGGAAGTGGTAACAATTGCAACTCCTGCACCTGAGTCCAAGATGGCCTTGGTTGTGTATCCTTGATGAGTGATGGGGAGATATGTGTTTCCCTCTTCGCCCTCACTCATGTCTCCTATCTTGTCTAAGGGTATTTTTGGCACTGTTCTCTTGGATCCTACCTGGGAACGAGGTTTTGCTATCTCGGGCACTTGATTGGCTACATGTTTCCACACTTCTGGTCTAACCTTAAGCAGCTCTTCCAAAGTGAGATTGCACTGCACTTTGGTGTTCTTCACTACCTCTGTGTTCCTAGGTATGACTGAATCTTCGTTTCTTACCATGACTGTAGGTGCTCTCATATAGGTGGACTTTGCTTCCCATGGGCCTGTGAAATGGGGTAGTTCTTGTAAAGAATTAGACTCGAAGTCTAATCTTTCTTGAGATTGGGCACTCTCCTGCTCTCCATAAATGGAAGGAAGGTCTTGTGGGAATTGATCGTGTGTGTCATCCACAAGTTCAATGGAAGGAGGAACTTCACTCTCTTTAGCCCATTTCTCTTCTTGAATCTCTCACAAGAATTCTGGTGTGTATTGATTCATAGAAGAAGAGGTGTCTGGTTCAGTGGACTTAGGCACATAAGCTTCAGGCACATAGGCTTTCTGGGTAGGAAGACCTGCTCTTTCACTAGCCTTGTCATGGTGTTGAGGGGCGGGTTCCTTTTGTGATTGTGCAATTAGATTCTCTATTCTTTCTAGGGAAGGGGGTTGTCTGGTTCAGTGGAATTGGGCACATAAGCTTTCGGTGGGGGATGGGTCATGTTTTTGCTTGCTTTATCTCTTTCTTGATTTTTTTCTTCCTTGGCAGATCTTGCAATTATGCCCTCTAACTTCTCTAGAAGTCCATCGAAGTGTAATTGCGTCTTGGCTGAGCCCGAGTAATTGAAAAGGCGACTGGCTTCAAACATAGTCTGAGCCAATGCGACCATTTTCGCGCAAAGCTTGGTTCTTTCTATCTCTAGGTCCGCTCTAGGGTAGCACTTGTCATGATCCGTTACATTTGGCCCTTCTTGGATTCTGGCCTGATATGCTTTAAGCATCATGTCTATGTCTTCAGGAGTGGGATCAGCTAATACTGATCCTGCTCGGGGTGGTGGGTGGGTTACGTGGGGTGTATTAGAGGGTGGAGGGATCGAGGGTGATGGGGATGGTAGCGGTGGGAATGTGTGAGAGTGCGGTTGAGATGTGATCTCTATGATTTTGGCCTTGGTTTCTCGTAGACTTTCCTCAAGTTCACTCATCTTCTTTGCCCATTGCCTTTTCATCCGTTCACGGCTATCTCTCCAAGCTCTTGTTCTCTTCTTATTTCGGCTCTCAGTGCATCTGGGCTCTTTTCCTGGCTTACCCCTTGGTTTTGCTGCAATGCTTGAGCTCTAGTGATTACCTGCACTGGTGCAGTGGAAGTGACACTTCCTATGGAATTGACCACTAACCCAATAACATTAATCGGAGTGATTTTTGGCATATTGCTGGGATTCTTGGGACAATCTCGTAAGAGATGTTCCTTTCCGCACTCCTGGTAAAAGCCTTGGATCGTCACTGATTGGGGTTGTGTAGGTGCAGGCATGGGGCAATCACGTATGACGTGATCACCCTGGCATCTGAAGCAAGGTCCTCTAGGAAAAGGGGGTCGTATCTGCCTAGGTTGAGGTCTAGAGTTGGGGTTTGTGTACATGACATTAGCATATTCAGGCTCCCAAATAGGTTCACTCAGTTCCTCACTGTAGTAAGACTCACCATGTTCAGGAGACTGCATGTAGTAAGCCTGGGGACTATCAACATGTGTAGAATCAAAGCTATGGTCACTGGGATCACTTTCTGAGATTAATGGTGTTACTGGGACTATCGCTCTATTCAGGTTTTCTTCTGCAGCAGCATTCTTGACCGGAATCACATTAGTAGGAGCAGGTGGTTGCTGTGCTAGCACTGGCTGGGGTCTCAGTTGGGCCTGATATTGCAGTTGGTAATTTTGCTGAGGCCTAATATACTGTTGTGGTGAATATTGACTCTAGTATCTGCCTTGTTGAGGGTATGGCTGAGGGTAGGTTTGCCTAACCGCTTGCTTATTGTATGGGCAGTCCTGTGCTGAGTGATTTGTGTACCTTCGCTCTATGGTGCAATATTGGCTGCTAGGGTTCACTTGGGGTTGAGCCATGATGGGACATGCGTTTGCCATATGGTCACCACCGCAAGTATAGCACCTCTTTACTAGGGCAAATCTAGGAATTTGTTTACTAGAGACGCCTAGTTTTTGAGCTACTTTTTCCGCAAGTTCCTCAATTGATGTGGATTGTGAGGAAGAGAGGCTAGAGGTACTATCTGAATCTTTATAGATTTTGGATAGCTCTAACTCCTCCCCTAGGTTATCCTCAATATCGATGCACATGCGTACACATTCTTCTATAGTCCGGGGGTCCTTCAAGTACACATATGATCTCAATTTGGTACTTAGCAATCCATCCAAGAATAAAGCCACTTGCTTAGCGGCTATGGGTAACTCAAGACCAGGACATCGCTCAAGATATTGCCTAAATCTTCTTCCTGCAAGTCTCACAGTCTCTTGCGGGGTCTGCTTGAAGCTGTATATCAATGAGGAAGTATTATGCCTTATGCCACTTTTAGAGAATTCGATAATGAATGCCTCTAAAAGTTGATCTATGCTTCTAAATTGCCTCTCGTTTAGTGGCTAAAACCATGTCAGGGCGGTGTTCCTAAGGGTTAAACCAAAGGCATTGTACTGCGTGAACAGGTCTTCAACTTGTTCAGCTCTCAAGACTTGCTTAAACTCGGCTACATGATCGTAGGGGTCTCCAGTGCCATCGAAGTATTTTTTCATGGACTTAACTAGCTGGGTCGGTCTCAAGGTCCTCGTGTGCTCTCTTGGTCTTGGCAAAGGGAAATCATCGGCATTTCTTCGGTTCCCTGGGGCTCTATGTCCCTCAGGTTCCCCTCTATTCGTGTCCATTCTCGTTCTTTCTCTTCCCCAAGAGTTGGCAAAGCTTACCTCAGGTCTCTCTCGACTCCTTTCTCTTTGAGTCCCCTGAGCTTGAGATGTTCCAGCTCCTTGGCGACCAAAGGACACATTCGATCTTGGTTGGGGGAAGATAAATTCTCCTTTCCAAGTGTAAGCATGCCTATCATTTTCTGTAACCCCAAAGATCCTCTCTGAAGAGTGATCTAAGTAGGTCACTCTTCCTGGAATATCAGGATCTTTGAACTCATATATCATGATTGTTCCTACCTCACTCGGTTGACTAGGTCTATATCTCCAAAAGGCTTCATCTGTCTCTCGGTTCAAGAGGAGATCTATGCTCTTATTATCTTGGGGAATCCACTCTAGTGTGATAATCCTCGTGAGAACAGATTTGCCTCGGGGGGTTCTAGGTTCTTCGCCCATGTTTCCTTGCTCTAGGTCACCTAAGTCCGTTTCCGGGACCACATTCCCAAATTCATCTGTCCTATCGGGATGACTAGTGACTACATATATTGTCCCTTCCTTGTCCAAGTATGCTCCATTTTCAAACTTGACAGCTGGGCGCTCTAGTCCAATGGATTGGTCAGGGTTTTTAATCTGGACCACCGCTCTTCCTAGGCCGTCCTCATAGATGCTAGCACCTAATCGATTGGTCCTAAGGTACTCGAGTTGCATCTTGTAAGGGCCTTCCACCCTATGTAAATATGGCACCCCAGAACTTCCTGTAGGTCTCTCCATACCGTGGGACATCTCAGACTCGCTAGTCTCAGAACTAGGGTAATACGAATGATGGCTCAACTGCTGGGCCCAAGACCTCGCAGTATCATTGACACTAGCCTCTGAAGATCTAAGACTTTGTCTGTCTCTCCCTAGGTGTCTACCTGACCTAAGCTTCATATGCCCTTTGTACGTTGCTGATTCTTTGGTACCAGTCACTTGTTCCTTTTAAGTTCCTTTGGATGTGTTTTCTTGTTTTTAGTTAAGCGTCATCAGGAGCACTTTCGTGGGTCGTACTTGATGTTCTGCGTCCGCTTAGTTTAAGTTCTTTTCCTTTAAGTTATCCCTTGACTACAATTTAGCCTACCCTTGCACTTGAGAAATTAAGGGCTCTTCAAACTTGAGTGTTCCTATCGTACCCCTAGTCAATCAGAACAACTACTCGCACTTAGCCTATGCTAAGAATAGACTGAGGGGGTTAAGTGATGTTCCAACCTCAAGTCGCTCCTCCTGGCGATGCTGGTCTACCCAGGAAGCACGTTCCCGAGCTTGTTTGCCTTGGCACTTACTTTGCTTTCTCCAAGAGCTCTTGATGATCCTGTAAGAATCCCAAGTTTAGCTTCAAGTTGATCCTTCAATTGACAGACAATTTATTTCAGACACTTTTTTAATGACCCTTGTTCCCCCTTTTGTATTGCTATAAATTTCCTCTAGAGCTCCCTTGGTGTTCCTACCCCTCAGTGTGTCAACTTCCAAATATCCTATCTGAAAATCCTAGCTTTCCGACAAGCCCTAGAGCTCAAAAAATGGATTTCGTATGAAAAAGATATGACCGTTCAGGGTTTAGGGGGTTAACCAGACAAACAGAACCTTTCAGGAGTTTTAATGCATTTTTCTAAGGCCTTTGCAAGTGTGTGAGTATTTGAGAGTGCAAATATGCCCAAAATTTAGCCTAAATTTCCAAAAAAATTTACCCCTTAATTTTTGCCGAAAATGTCTGTCTATTACGATAGACGGTGTCTGTCGCGATAGACAGGTCTGTCGCAATAGACGGTGTCTGTCGCGATAGAGTGGTCTGTCACGATAGACGGTGTCTGTCGCGATAGACGGTGTCTGTCGCGATAGACGGTGTCTGTCGCGATAGACGGTGTCTGTCGCGATAGAGTGGTCTGTCGCGATAGACGGTGTCTGTCGCGATAGAGTGGTCTGTCCCGATAGACGGTGTCTGTCGCGATAGACGGTGTCTGTCGCGATAGAGTGGTCTGTCGCGATAGAGTGGTCTGTCGCGATAGAGGGTGTCTGTCACGATAGACTGGATCTGTCGTGGAATTTGGTCTATCGCGATAGACGGTGTCTGTCGCGATAGACGGGGTCTGTCGCGATAGATGGTGTCTGTCACGATAGACTGAAAAAACGCAAATTTTTGAGAAACTTCTAGTGATTTGGAGTGCTCTAATGGTGTAGGTTACCGTGCCAAACACGCATTCACAAAATCTTAAGTTTTTCTGTCTGTCACGATAGACAGAGGTCGTCGTCGGTCAGTAAAAAATTTTAACTTGTTTGCAAGCAAATAGTGTCTAAATTTCTTAACTGCATATACCATGCCTAAGCCTTCTCTCTCAGTAGTGGTGTAATTTCGTTCAGCTGCATTCAATTGTCTACTGGCATAGGCAATTGGAAGATCCATATTACCTTCACCAGTAGGTTGAGCAAGCACACACCCAATAGCATAATTGGATGCATCCACGTGAACATGGAATGGTTTATTCCAATCTAGTGTGGTTAAGATTGGTGCTGAACATAATCTTTGTTTAAGCTCCTGGAAGGAATTCTCGCATTCATCAGTCCACTCAAAGTTAGTCAGAAGTCCATACATGGGCTTTGCAATGACAGCATACATGTGAATGAACCGGCGGTAGTAACCACAATGCCCCATGAAGGCCTGTACTTCCTTGACGTTCTTTGGCCTAGGTAACTCGGCTATGGCTCTTACTTTCTCTTCATCGGTGGATATGCCATTCTTTGACACTATGTGTCCTAAAATCTTACCTTGCCTGACCATGAAAACGCACTTTTCTGGGTTTAGGCAGACTTGATATTCTCTACATTTGTCAAAGATTTGTCTCAGTTCAGGAATATGGGTTTGTCTGATGTTGGAATGAGCACAAAGATCATCAACATAGACTTCTAAGTTCTTCCTCAGGAACTCCTTAAATACATGGCACATCAGCCTCTGGAAGGTTGCTGGTGCATTGGTAAGCCCAAATGGCATTACCCGAAAGGCGAATATGCCCCATTCTGTGGCAAAAGCTGTCTTATGTTGATCCTCTGGAGCTATGGCTACTTGATTGTAGCCCGAAAATCCATCAAGGAAGCTGTACACTTCCTTGCCTGCTACTCTTTCTAAGAGATGTTCTGTGATGGGAAGCGGATAATTATCTCGAATTGTGGCTGCATTAACCTTCTTTAAGTTAATGCACACACGCAGCTTTCCATTTTTCTTGGGCACCACTACGATGGGGGATACACACTCACTGTGCTCAATTTCAGATGAATCCAGCTTCGACCAGTCTATCTATCTCCTCTTTGATCTTAGCAGCATAATTATCATTATATGTGTATGGCTTTTGCTTATAAGGTTTGGCATTCGAGGTCATGGGGATAGTGTGTGAGCAGATGTCTGGATCAACACCCTTCAAATCCTTGTAACTCCAAGCGAATACATCTCTGTATTCTCTTAGCAAGGCTATCAATTCTTGCTCTTCTTCTTCCGTCAGGTCATGGCCTATGTAAGTGCATCTCTCTTCTCCCTCTTCCATGGCTACCACTATTTTCTTGGTGGTCTCTTTGTTATCATAGGCCTCCCCTGATTGCGCCTCTCGTTTAGGCATTCTGATCATGACTCTCCTGTCATCTATCTCATACTTCTTAAAATTTTCTGGGACCTCAAACAAAGATTCTTCCTCTTCTGGTGAGACTTCTCTCTTCTTTCTTTTCTTTCCTTCTTCCTTCGGGGTCACATGTGTGGCTAATCTTACATCATTTGTAAGCTCTCCGTGCCTTTGGGGTTGAAATTCTACTTCATAGAAGTATTCTTCATCTGATGCAAAAGGTGGATCCATAATGATTGACTCTAGATCAGAGTCATTTGCATCCTCAAATGCATCAGGGCTAGGTTCACACTCTTCTAACACTGCCTCTCCCATGATTGGCTCTATGGAGAAGACTAAAATGTCATAGCCATCTTCATCACAGTGAGGTGTCCATTGTTCTTCATTGATGGATACATCCATTGTTGCTAGGATTTTTGCCCAGCCGTGGGGTTCAAATTCCTCGTCGGGAAAGACTACCGGTGCATAGGCTGGGTCTTGAATTGATCTATGTGTTTCTTTTGCACCTACCTCTCTGGCTTTTTCTCTCTTCTCTTCTTCTATTGCTACTTTGCACATCCATAAGTGGGTGTCTTCATGCATCCATGAGGATCCTGATCCTATGGAATGCAGAGATTCCGTATCATCTTTGGCTCTATGGATGGGATTCCATTGGATAGGGGGGACATCTCTATGAGAGTAATCTTTGAGATTCACTTTGGTCGTAACACCTAAGTGTTGTAGGTACAAAGAATTGGTTCCCCAATCCTGTACCACTTGCAACTGTCGCATAAATGGTCTTCCCAAAATCATCTGATAGGCATGGTTCTTGCTAAAATCACATATACCAAATGTGTGTTCGAACTCAACACCACATGTGGTGAGAGTTATTCCTTCTAACAGCTCTAAGGGTCGCTCTATGTGACCATCGGCCATTTGCAATTTCATCCTCGTGGGCCTGAGTGCTGGCTTGCCCCAACGCTTCCATAGGGAAGTGGTAGCAATTGCAACACCTGCGCCTGAGTCTAGAATGGCCTTGGTGGTGTATCCTTGATGGGTGATAGGAAGATATGTGTTTCCCTCTTCGCCCTCACTCATGTCTCCTATCTTGTCCAATGGTATTTCTGGCACTGTTCTCTGGGATCCTACCTGGGAACGAGGTTTTGTTATCTCTGGTACTTGTTTGGCTACATGTTTCCATAGCTCTGGCCTTACTTTGAGTAGCTCTTCTAAGGTGAGGTTGCATTGTACTTTAGTGTTTTTCACTACCTCTGTGTTCCTAGGTATGATCGAGTCTTCGTTTCTTACCATGACCATGGGTGCTCTCATACAAGTAGACTTAGCTTCCCATGGGCCTGTGAAGTGGGGTAATTCTTGCAAAGAATTAGACTCAAAGTCTAGTCTTTCCTGAGATTGGGTGCTCTCCTACTCCTCATAAATGGATGGGATGTCTTGTGGGAATTGGTCGTGTGCATCATCCACAAGTTCAATAGGAGGTGGGACTTCACTCTCTTTAGCCCATTTGTCTTCTTGAATCTCTCGTAGGAATTCTGGTGTGAATTGATTCATAGAAGATGATGTGTCTGGCTCCGTAGAGTTAGGCACATAGGCTTCCTGGGCAGGAATGCTTACTCTTTCACTTGCCCTGTCCTTATGTTGAGAGGCGGGTTCCTTTTCTGATTGTGCAATCAGCTTCTCTATTCTTTCTAACAGTCCATCAAAGTGCAACTCTGTCTTCGCCGAACTAGAGATGTTAAATAGGCGACTGGCTTCAAACATGGTTTGAGCCAATTCCACCATCTTAGCACAAATTTTGGTTCGTTCTAGCTCTAGTTTTGCTCTAGGGTAACACTTTTCATGATCAGTTACGTTTGGCCCTTCTTGGATTCTGGCCTGATATGCTTTAAGCATCATATTAAGGTCTTCGGGAGTGGGATCTGCTAGGAGTGATCCTACTCTAGGGGGTGGTGGAAGTAGGTGAGGCGGGTTGGAAGGTGGCGGGTCGGATGGAGTTGGGAATGGTGGAGGTGGGGTAGTGTGAGAGGGAGTTTGAGATGTGAGTTCAGTTATCTTGGCCTTTGTTTCTCTGAGGCTTTCCTCGAGTTCACTCATCTTTTTTGCCCATTGCCTTTTCATTCTTTCACGACTATCCTTCCAAGCTCTAGTCCTTTTCTTTGTCATGCTCTCTGTTTCACTAACATCTGGGCTCTTTTCTTGGCCTACCCCTTGGTTTTGCTGCAATGCTTGAGCTCTAGTGACTACATGTACTGGTGCAGTGGAAGTGACACTTCCTGTGGAATCTATCACTAACCCAATAACGTTAATAGGAGTGATTTTTGGCATATTATTAGGATTCTTAGGGCAGTCTCGTAAGAGATGCTCCTTTCCACACTCTTGGCAAAAGCCCTGGATTGTTACTGATTGGGTTTGGGTAGGTGCGGGCATGGGGCAGTCACGAATGAGGTGATCTCCCTGACATCTGTAGCATGGTCCTCTAGGGAATGGGGGTCTTACTTGCCTAGGTTGAGGTCTAGGGTTGGGGTTTGCATACATGACGTTTGTGTAATCTGACTCCCAACTAGGTTCATTTGGTTCTTCACTATAGTAGGACTCACCATGTTCAGGAGATTGCATGTAGTAAGCCTGGGGACTATCAACATGTGTAGAATCGAAGCTATGGTCACTGGGATCACTTTCTGAAAGCACTGGTGTTAGAGGGACTATAGCTCTATTCAGGTTCTCTTCTGCAGCTGCATATTTTACTGGGATTACATTAGCTGGAGCAGGGGGTTGTTGTGCTAGCACAGGCTGAGGCCTTTGTTGGTTTTGGTAGGGTTGGTAGGTTTGTTGAGGTCTCACATACTGCTGAGGTGGGTACTGGTTCTGGTATCTTCCTTGTTGAGGGTATGGTTGTGGGTACGTTTGTCTAACGGTTTGCTTATTGTAGGGGCAATCTTGCGCGGTGTGATTGGTGTACCTCCGTTCTATGGTGCAGTACTGGGTACTAGGATTTACTTGGGGTTGAGCCATAATGGGACATACATTCGCCATGTGGTCGCCACCACAAGTATAGCATCTTTTCATAGGGGCAAACCTTGGGATCTGTTTGCTAGTGACTCCTAATTTCTGAGCTACTTTCTCTGCAAGTTCCTCAATTGATGTGGATTGCGTGGACGAGAGGCTAGAGGCACTATCTGAATCTTTGTATATCTTGGAAAGCTCTAACTCCTCCCCTAGGTTATCCTTGATGTCAATGCACATGCGTACACACTCTTCTATGGTCCTAGGGTCCTTCAAGTACACATAAGATCTCAATTTGGTACTTAGCAATCCATCCAAGAATAAAGCCACTTGCTTAGCTGGTGCGGGTAGCTCCGAAACAGGGCATCTTTCTAAGTATTGCCTAAATCTTCTTCCTGCAAGTCTCACGGTTTCTTGAGGGTTTTGCTTGAAGCTGTGAATCTGTGAGGAGGTATTATGTCTTATGCCACTCTTAGAGAATTCAATAATGAAAGCCTCTAGGAGTTGGTCTATGCTCCTGAACAGTCTCTCATTCAATGGTTGGAACCACGTGAGGGCTGTGTTCCTAAGGGTTAGACCAAAGGCATTATATTGTGTGAATAGGTCCTCCACTTGTTCTGCTCTCAAGACTTGCCTAAACTCTGCCACATGATCGTATGGGTCTCCTGTGCCATCGAAGTAATTTTTCATGGACTTGACTAACTGTGTTGGTCTCAAAATCTTGGTGTGTTCTCTAGGTCGTGGTAGAGGGAAGTCTTCCATATTCCTTTGATTTCTTGGGGCTCTATGTACCTCAGGCTCTACTCTATTTGTTTCCATCCTCGTTCTTTCTCTGCCCCCTGGGTTAGCAAAGCTTACTTCTGGCCTATCTCTACTTCTGTCTCTTTGAGTTCCATGAGCTTGGGATGTTCCCGCTCCAGGGTGACCATAGGACACATTTGATCTTGGTTGGGGGAAAATAATTTCACCTTTCCAAGTGTAAGCATGCCTATCATTTTCTGCCACCACAAAGATCCTCTCCGAAGCGTGATCTAAGTAGGTCACTCTGCCTGGGCTATCAGGATCCTTAAACTCATAGATCATGATTGTTCCTATATCGATTGGCCGATCAGATTTATACCTCCAAAAGGCTTCGTTAGTTTCTCGGTTCAGAAGCAGATCTATGCTCTTGTTGTCTTGGGGAACCCACTCCGGTGTGAGGATTCTAGTAAGAACAGATTTCCCTCGGGGGGTCCTTGGTTCTTCACCCATGCTTCCTTGCTCTAGGTCACCTAAGTCCGTTCCTAGGATCTCATTCCCAAATTCATCAGTCCTATCTGGATGACTAGTGACTACATATATTGTCCCTTCCTTGTCTAAGTACGCCCCGTTTTCAAACTTGACAGCTGGGCGCTCTAGTCCGATGGATTGGTGAGGATTCTTCATCTGTACCACAGATCTTCCTAGGCCATCCTCATAGATGCTAGCACCCAATCGGTTGGTCCTAAGGTATTCCAACAGCGTTTTGTAAGGGCCTTCTACCGTGTACAAGTATGGCACTCCTGAACTTCTCGTAGGTCTATCCATGCCTTGAGACATCTCTGATTCACTAGTCTTAGAACTAGGGTAGTATGAGTGGTGGCTCAACTGCTGGGCCCAAGACCTAGCAGTATGATTGACACTAGCCTCTGAAGACCTAAGACTTTGTCTATCTCTCCCTAGATGTCGCCCTGATCTAAGGTTCATAAGCCTAATTGAATAGCCCAAATTTGCCCAAGTACAACCTCGTGGCGGAGTTCTTCTGTATCAGTTACTTGATTCTTTTTAGTTGATTACCGTGTTAACATTCTTGTCTGTTATCACGTCGCAAGGTATATTTGAGTGTAGTTCCGCACTTAAAGTTGATCGTTCCACGTTAAATTCTTTCCCTTTAAGGTTCTCGACAGTACAAAGATTATGTCCTTAGCTTGAACTTGAAAGTTTAGGTATTCTTCAACTTGATAATTGTCTATTGTCGCCCTGACTTACTCCTACCTCTAGCCGTTCTTAGCCTAAGCTAGGAATTGACAAGGGGGAGTTGAGAATATTCCGACCTTTCTTGCTGATCCTTGTTCTT
This sequence comes from Ceratopteris richardii, assembly GCA_020310875.1. NCBI lineage: Eukaryota > Viridiplantae > Streptophyta > Polypodiopsida > Polypodiales > Pteridaceae > Ceratopteris > Ceratopteris richardii. The sequence continues at coordinate 94,285,141 of CM035431.1, forward strand.
TAGTGCTCGAGAAGTTGATTCTCAAGCTTGCACAAAGCCCTTGCTTGGACGCTCTCAATTGCTTCTCAATAGACCTGCATCAGTCCCAAGATTAGCTCCATACTTAAATTTAAATGACAGACTAGACCACTTTCATGCATGTAACTCACCGACCAAGTTATCCCTTGAAAAACAATCCCAAGGATCCCTCAGTTCTCCTACCTCGGGTATGGTTAACTTCAAAAAACCCTATCTAATAATCCTGATCTTAATTTTCACATAACCAGTGGAAGTTTTGGTTGTACTTCCCACGAGCTTTCCAACAAAACAAGAATCGCAGCAATTGGATTTTGTATGAGGAAGTTATGTCCGATCAGGGTTTAGGTGCTAAAACAGGGTTCAAAACAGTTTACTCAGGCAGACAGGAATTCTTGAATTACTTGGGTTGCGGCCTCACAATGTAATGCTAAACCCTTAAAAGTTCCCCAAAAAATTAGACCACTATTTTTTTGCCCTTCAAAATTGGCCAAATTTGCCCTTCTATCGCGTTCGCAAGTTCTGTGAGTCGCGATTGACAGGTCAGTCGCGATTGATGTGTCAATCGCGATTGACAGGTCCGTCGTGGCTGTCAGTCGTGATTGATGTGTCGATCGCGATTGACAGATCCGTCGTGGCTGTCAGTCGCGATTGATGTGTCGATCGCGATTGACAGGTCCGTCGTGGCTGTCAGTCGCGAATGATGGGTCAATCGCGATTGACACGTGGCTCAAAAAGTCAATCAGTCGTGGTCAAAGGGTCGTTGACTCTGTCAGTCACGGTTGATGGGTCGATCGCGATTGACAAGTCAGTCGCGAGGGTCTGTCCGTCGTGGTCAAACAATCGTTGACTCTGTCGATCGCGATTGACAGAGCCGTCGTGGGCTGTCGGTCGTGATTGATGGGTCGATCGCGATTGATGGGTCGATCGCGATTGATGACTCGATCGCGATTGACACGTGTCACACGTATGATCTGCCAGTCGTGGTCAAACAATCGTTGACTCTGTCGGTCGCGATTGACAGAGCCGTCGTGGGTTGTCGGTCGCGATTGACAGGTCTGTCCGTCGTGGTTTGTCGATCGCGATTGACAGAGCAATCGCGATTGACAGAAATCTGATGAATTTCAAAAATCTAAACACAGTTTTGGGAAGCTCTAGGCCTGTAGATCATGGTTTTGCACTTTGTTTGGCAAATGGAGCATTTTTTCTGTCAGTTGCGATTGACAGAGACCGGCGACACAGAGATAGTTGCCAAGATTTCCGTACCTGCGTGGAGTGCTGGAGAAAATGATGCAGCATGTACCTGCAAGACAGCTCAAGAAACATGGAAAAGCAGCACACACAATATTGCTCTCTCGCTCTCTCTCACAAGTGGAATGAGGGAAATGAAAGGAGGAAGGAGATATGATAAAAAAACTGAAATTTTTGCGATGATGGAGATGGAGGTGGGAGATGGTGAGGATGATGATGGTGAGGTAAGGAAGAGAAAAACAAGAAGAGTAAAGAAATTACCTACGACGCCAACGTCTCAACTCTACGTCTTACCATCACACGCTCGTCCTCGAAGCTCGATCTCCGGCAACGGCGCCAAAATTTGGTGTAGCTCAGTGATGAGTAGCACCTCCTTTAATGTCAATCCGGGAAGACGTGAGGATGGTATGAAGACCTCGAGCAAGTGGAGGCACAAGTGCGTGAGTGAGAAGCACACAAACATGCACACACATACACACACACGCGCACACACGGCAAGACAAAGAGTGAGAAGCAATGGAGTTCTTAGATTACTTTCAAAAAGCTCTTACAAGTTCATTTCAATTACAAGCCAACTCAAAAATGAGCTCTCTAGCTCTATTTATAGTTTTTGACTAGGTTTTGGCCCTGTCTAGACCTAGTGTCCGGCCTAGTTAAAAAATTAGGTTCCAGGGCCAATTTGAGGGCTTAAACGGAGTCTAAAGAATACGAAAATTGATATGTAGGCACTTCTAAGGCTCCTCAAGCTCAAGGACTCCTTGGCTTGCACAAAATGGAGCTACAAAAATATGAAATGGTATTTACAATGGTTTTTAGTGATTAAAATCACTATTTGTGTAGGGATTTTCTCTGTTGGTTTGTCGTACACATCTTTGAGCTCCCTACTTGCTCTTTCTTCTTGTGTGCTCCACTCCTTGATGTCTGAAAAATTTAGATGGCCTACTTGCCAGATCTTCTTTGGCTACTGTGTCTGCTTGTGCTATCTCTTCGTTTCGACCCTCTTTGTCTTGTGGCTCCTTCGGTTCCCTGACTGCTGCCAACAATCAGTAAGAAAAGTTAATATCTGATCATAATATGTAGATGGCGTAGGGGGTTCTGCAGATTCATCATTAGTTGGTTCAGTAACATAAATCGCGGGTGTGGTGTCATCTACATCGATCGGAGCTTCACCGGAATCTAAGCGAGAAAGGAAATCTGTTAATGCATGTGAACTGCCGGGCCGATGAATTACTTCGTAATCAAACTCTTGTAAAAGTAGAACCCAACGCGCTAATCGACCACCTAAATGTTGTTGCCGTATCAGATACACAAGTGCAGCATGATCTACATGAAAAGTAAATTTGCGGCCAAGTAAATAGTGCCTGAATTTCTTTACAGAATACACTAAACCAAGGCATTCTCTTTCAGTTACTGAATAATTCTTTTCTGCAAGAGCAAGTCTTCTACACGCATAATAAACAGGTCGAAACCACTTATCAATTTGTTGCATTAAGACACTCCCAATGGCGATATCTGATGCATCAACAAAAACATGAAATGGACGTTCCCAATGAGAAGGTTGTAGAATTGGAACCTGCATTAATAAGCTTTTGAGACGATCAAATGCTGTTTGACATTCCTAAGTCCAAACAAACTGTCGAGGAGTACTGGTTATTAATCTATTGAGAGGTATTGCCAAATGAGCGAGCCACCATAAATGGCGACCATGCCACCTGAGTTGACCCATGAATCGCATGAATTTTTTTGGCGTAGTAGGCACAGGTGCTTTTAACACAGCTGCAATTATATCCAGATCGACTTGTATGCCTTGTGCAGACACAATATGGCCAAGCAACTTACCACATGAAACCGCAAACACAGACTTGTTTGGGTTCAGGCAGAGTCTGTATTCACGACACTTCTCAAAGCAACACCGTAAATGATACAGGTGTGCTACCATCTTACCGAATAAAGAGAAATCATCTAGATATACTTGCATGAAAGAAGTAAGATAGGGGGAGAAGATTTCCTGCATACATCGTTGAAAAGTACTAGGAGCATTTCTTAATCCAAACCACATAACTGTACAAGCAAAAACACCCCAATTGGTAATGAACGTTGTTTTTGGTATATCTTCCTCAGCCATTCTGACCTAATTATACCCACTATATCCATCCAAAAATGAATACATTTCGTGCCCAGCCACTCTATCCAGCATTGTATCAAGAAATGGAAGAGGAAACAGATCTGGCACCATAGCTGCATTCAGTTTCCGATAATCCACACATATGTGTAGCTGCTTATTCTTCTTAGGGACGATAACAATGGGTGATATCCACTCAGCATGTTCTATTGGAACAATGAATCCAACTTTTAATAACCTATCAAGCTCTACCTTTACCTATGTTATGTAGTTAGGATTCATCCGGTAGCTGGGTTGTTTAATTGGTTTTGCTTCCGGTTGAAGTACAACTCGATGCTGATATATGCGAGGATCCAGACCCTTAATGTCATGGTAATCCCATGCAAAAACATCAGCAAACTCACAAAGTAACTGGATCAGATCTGCTTGAAATACTTCAGACAATCCTTCCTTTATTTTGACAGGTCATGGATTAACTTCATCCCCTAAATTATATGTGATCAACTGATCTTCTGGAACATAGAATTGACGAGGTTTTTTTGAATCATCGACTGATTGTAAAAGTTGTTGTATAGCAGTTTCATCCTTAGCAGAAGTTTTTTCTGTTTCTACTTCTTCGATCACAGGCATCACCATACAAACTACCGGATTCCAGTGATCTACAACAGATTGTAAATCAACAGTCCCTAAGGAAATTAAATCTATGTTATTCTTAAAAAATTCTTCTTCTTCGTCATCGGATAAACCATCTAGCATGTGAACTGGTTCTGCCACATAAGGTCTAGCATGTAGTTCATAGGGCTGAATAGCATCTAATTTTACAACATATTTTCGGTTATTGTCTTTGAAAGTGAGTTCCTGTGCGGACCAATCCTATCTAACCTTAGCTTGTTTCAGCCACGGACGGTCGAAAAGAAGGTTATAATCAAGACTAGACTCCGTAGTTCTACAACTACGAAAGTCATCTTAAAAGTGGTTCCCTGCAAAGTGATTGGCACATTTCGTACGAGTCCTACTAGATGGACTCTGGATTGGTTGGCCATTCTAACAAAAAACTGCACAGGTTCAATTTCGGTCCATCCTAACTTTTTACAAAGTGTTGCAGTAGCTATGTTTACACCGGACCCACCATCAATTAATACTTGAGTAATTTTATGATTTTTGTACCATACCGTAATTAAAGGAACCGAGTGATCCACCGTAGAGTCAGTTTCTGGTTGTACTGTTGTCGTTGCTGGAATGCATGCAGACTCAGGACTGAACTGTTGCTGAAACTGTTGCCGAACTCCTGGTACTAATGCAAGTAACTGGCCAAGAGGGAGAGTAATGGATGCTTTAGATAAAATTTCCCATGCTTGATCTGCTTGATTTGTACTTTTCACCGATTTTGAAGACGATGCGTCGGTTACTGGGATTGACTCTTGCTCTTGTGTAGTTTCTTTTGACAGCGGAACTTGTGTCACCGTAATAGGATCTGGGAACACTAGAGGTTCTGTGGTGGTCCACTGACTAGCTTTGTCATACATTCTTTGTTGTTCTCGGATGTGTGGTTCAAATATTTCAGCTGTTGGTTGCAGTGGCTTGCCGGATCTGGTCTGAACAACTGCAGCTTGTGTTTCTATGGGTGTGATATGAACCATATTTGTCATTGGGTTATGGCGCTCCTTCTTCCTTTGATCATATTCGGCCGCGTCTTTACAAAATCTTCGAATGTGTCCTAATTCACCACAGAAATGACAACGAGGAGATGGCAAAGCATTACCTTCTTGTGGTGGACGTGTCTGCCAGCAGTTTGCATTGTAGTTATTATTTCTCTATCCTCGATAATTTCGGTAGCCTTGCTGCTGGTTATTTCTCATTTGAGGAGGTACATAGTGATTGGCAGGCTGCCCTGGTTCTTGTATAATTGCATTTACTGTTGCTGTTCCCTGCACTTTGGCATTGTATGCATAATTTTCGATGGAATGTTCGGTCATATTGCAGATAGCGCAAAACAACTGATTAAGGGCACAAGTGGCACTGGTATGCCCTGAATTCTTGCACGTGGTGCAGTACATTTGTCTGGTCGGATCTTCGACAACATTCTGACTCGCTTTTAACCATTCCACGTCTTCTGTAAATCCTCCTACTTTATTCTCGAGCTGCAAAGCCATTGCAATAACCGCATCTAATGTCATAGCTTCCACACAGCGGATGATCATAATCTATATGAGCTGTGGAGTTAACCCATTAATAAACCATTGAGTGATGACATCATCCGGCAGGTTTGCATGGGCCGGTGGTAGTTTCCTCAAATGCGTTCAGAACAGGGTGGCATATTGCTGTACAGTCTGGTGCAGTTTCTGTTTGTTGTTTTGTAAATAATCAAAAATTTCTGCCGGATTTTTCTTTAACCAGAATCTCTACAAAAATGCATCCCTTACTGCTTCATAAGTCACAAAATTATTAAAATCATATTCTGTAAGCCATCTGGCTGCTTCATTAACCAATGTAGACTGGAATACAATAGCTTTGTATGCCGGATCAGGGGGATGATTTAATACTGCATAACTAATTTCAAAAGTACGTACGTGGGCATCAGGATCATCACCTAGAAACCCACCGAATTTGGTGTATGTCACTCCTGTTGGAGCCGGTCGGGGCGGAAATGGATGTTGTTGTTGCTGCTGCTGTTGTTGTTGCTGCTGCTGTTGTTGTTGTTGTTGCCCACTCATCGTGCTGGCGGTTGTATTGTTACTATCTTCCGAGTCCCGAGGCTGAATATCTGAACCGTCAGAATCTGTATCATCAGCCTGTGCACTTTTTGGCTTGATAATATCGTTCAGTATCTTTCGGATTTCAGTTTCGAATAAGCTACCTTCCTCCTTGATATCAAATGTAGGGAAACTTACTCCAAATAGTGGTGACTGGAATGAAGATTCACCAGGAAATGGTAAACCGTCGCCGAAAAATTGTGAACTCTCGGCAACGGGTACCGAAGTATCACCAAAATTCGTCGTATTTTCACCAGAACAAGGTAATGTTTCACCTTCACTGATTTCGGGGTTGGCCAACACGCTTCTATCCTTAGAAAAATTCGAATCTTGACCCGATGGTGTTAGGTTAACTGCATACTGCGTCCTGGTAGATTCTAGAGTGACTATATCTTCGATAGACTGTGCCACAATCGCACCGGAATCTACCGAAATTGCAGTACGTTCCATCGGAATTCTATCGGAATCGCTACTAGCATTCTTCACTTTCTTGATAACTAGGTTAAACTTATCTGCGCTTCTTCCTCCTGGAGGCGTCCTTAGCAAATTAGGTATCACCCTAGACTGTTGGTTTCTTCTATGCTTTGGGTATGATTCACCGGAGCGAGTAACCGGCATATACTATGTTTGCAATACTTTGCGTACTATTCTTCCTCACGGTCGATTCACAATCTATGACCACTTTCACAATCAATCAACGAACACTTTGGATGTCACTTTCGCACAGACAAATGGCAACAATCTCGTGCCACTTTCCCACAGATGGCGCCAGTGTTAAACGTCGCTTGCCGTCAGAAGCGTGTTTAAACACCTATTCGGGTTCTTGGGAGCAGAAGGGGTTTGTTAAACAGAGGCCCGAAAATAACCACTTCATACACAACAATATACTAATGTTCAAGAACTCTATCAAGAATCTGTTTACGCTTCACAATCTTACTATCTGTAATCGGACTCTTCCAAAGCTTACCTAACACACTCCAGTTAATGCTCTCTCAGCGTACAGTGCAGGCAATATTCAGTATCGTAATACAAGATTACTTTTGTCTAGCTTAAAGAACTGATCCAACACAACTACCGTACACAACAGAGTCAATAACAGTAACTCAATCTGTACCGTGCAGGTGCGGATAATCCACCAGAACAGAAGATGCAGGATGATTTAGAATTCTCAACCACATAGTACTGAACTATCATTACTGGAGCATGGGCTTCATCAAACAACTTACAGAACATCAACAAAACGGAGGGACACAACAGTATGCAGCATTATAAGAACAATCACAATGGAAACTACACAGAACGATTCACTCAGACAGACAGTCTGGCGATCTTACTGATCGTCTATGTAAATCACAAACCAAACAGGTATCGATAAACAAACAAGACAGCGACGAGAACAGAATACTTAGAATTACTCAACGCACATCACAGCAACGTTACAGCTCAAACACCCAGGCAGACAGTCTGGTGATCCCACTGATCGTCACCGAAGCTTCTCTTTTCATTGATTTATAAAGATTACAAACATCTTTGTAACAACCTTTCATTCGTGCGGAATATGAAAAGATTCAGTCTTTACAATTGCCAATCCGGTGGCCGACTAACACCTCATATTCACTTTTGCAAGCTAGCAAAGGATGCTTGTGATACACTTACAACCTTATACTAGGCAACAAATGAGGCTCATGTTGCTTACCTCGAAAAATAGTTGGCCTTTCTATCTCTCTGTCTGTCTATCTATCTATTTATTTATCTGTCTATCTGTTTGTCTATAGATTGACTCCTACTATCTTGACATGTTCAAGATTATTCTTAAGTTGATATAAATCTTGCAGCTTCTCCAAGAATGTAAGGGTGATATGCTTGTTCCTATCCTTATCTTCACCTAAAAAGTAATGGGGTCTGACATCTTTTCCTAAGGAAAGATCTAAGGTACAACTGGCATCTATTTCTTGTCCTGACTGATTAGCAAATAAAGCAGTAGTAAGATTCATCAAACTGAGATGACTCATAATACCAGTCAAGGGTATTAAATCTTCTTGGGAAATGGAAAAACCTTTTTCCACCAAGATAGACATTGGCATGGTCGCTATCTTATCAGTATGATTGCTAATAGTAGTCCTACTTATATCTTGGGACCCTTGAAGTAAACCCAAAATGTCCCTAAGTTGATATTGAACTTTGTGAGAAGATTGATGAAGTTCCATGAACTTCAATTGGATATTGGATGTGGGCCTTGCTCTAACATCAACATCTATATTTTTAACCCTTGCATCTTAGTAGAAATATTGTTTGATGTATCCCCTTCCGACATGGTTCCCTAAATGTGAGTATCTAATACATCCTTAGTTCCTACATCCAATGCATCATGCACATGAGTTGAAAGAGAAACATTTCATTGCGATGCACATGCAACCATCAGTGAACTAGGAATAAATGATTCAATGGATGATATTGGCATTGAAACAAACATGAATGTACTAGTACTACTCATAGATTCAATGTGGCATATAATTCCCTCCATAGCACACAAGATCATCCTTAACCTTTCTAATTCCTAGCGTTATGGGGTGTGTGAAAAAATCAAAAGGGAATGCACAAAATTCACAAGAAATACTCCCTCAATGTAATTTACTTTGATGTAGACTTGCTTCTAGCTGAGGGTGCTAGAATTATGATGTGGCAATCATCAAAACCATCCTTCACTTGCTTGAAGGGCTCTAAGAATTGTTGCAGTTGATAAATCCATACACTTGTTTTTTTCTTCCCATAAAAAGGTTGAAGATCCTCCTTTTGCACTCCTTTGAAACTATAATGTATCTCTTTATATGGTTAGAAAGGTTGGGGATTGAGAAATTTCTTCCTTGAAGAGGCTTGAAAGAGGATTTGTGGATAGCTTATGACTTCAATGAGCAAGAAGAGAAGATAGACATGCACTTTCCTTGGTTGAAACACAAGAAAGAAATGGAAAGAGCTCAATGAGCTCTTGAATTAACTCTTGGATTCACTATATGTAGAGAAAAACTCCATTTTGAATGGTTGCAAAGAGAGCCGAGAAGAAGATTTTTGCAGGAGTGATTGTAGGAGTTTGAAAAAAATCCCACATGCAGGTGTAGATGGTTGAGAAGGCACCTATATATAAGGCTCCTTCACTATGCTCTCTACAACACAAGGGATATATATATATATATATATATATATACATATACATATACATATACAAAGAGAGAGAGAGAGCAAAAAGGCTTCTCCCCCCTACCTCTTCATAGGTAGTTTTTGGGTAACTCAGATGAGCACAAGCAATCAATGGAAGCAGGGCTCCTTTAGGGGTAGCCTTTGGTTAGATTTTGTTCACACTCTCTAAAGGGTCCAATCACAAGCATTTGGGGCTGCTACATGCATCCAAAACAAAACTCTTTTTTTTTTATTGCTCCTCCCTTTACATCCAAAAGTCAATTTTTTGGTATCAATATCTCCTGACTAATCTGACTTATAGTATCCAACTAGAGATGATCCTTCTTCATAGAGAATACTATAATCAATGGTTCCCTTCACATACTTGAGTATCCGCATACTTGCCTTCTAATGATTTTGGCAAGTCTTATTAGAGAACTTGCTTATTACTCTAACAACATAGGATATATCTAGTTTGCTATTGCACAAGTAGATGAGACTTCTAACTAATTTCTAGCATTTTTCAATATCCACTAGAGGTGAAGTATTTTCAATAGATTATTTTGTGTTGACCTCCATAGGTGTAGAAATATCCTTGCAATCCTCCATGTCAAATGCCTTCAAAATTGTCTTGCATACGTCTATTAAGAGATGCAAATATTCCCTAGTTCCTGACATACTTCCAGGCCTAAGCAATAATGCATTAAGTGTAAGTATGTCATTTGAAATTTTTAACTTAGGGCATCTTTTTTTGGTTAAAAATAACATCATCATTTCCTATAATCACATGGTTGTCTACATAGAGTACAATCAAAATTTTCTTCCCTCGTCTCTACAGCACATACAAGCTAGCATAAGAAGCATGTCTTTTGAAACCTAGATTCAAGAGATACTTACCTACTCATTGGTATCATGATGTAAGTTCTTGTTTTAGCCCATATAGATCCTTGTTCAGCTTGTATACCTTGTTCTCTAAATGGGGAGCCTCAAATGTTGGTGGTTGAGACACATATACATCCTCCTTGAGGTCTTCATTCAAGAATGCTGATTTGGCATCCATGTGACACTTCCATAGAGTGTAATTTATACCATTAAGCTTACCTTTCGTGAAGGTTGGTGGCTATATCCACAACATTGGGATGATTGGCATCATTGCTACTCCTGCTTGTGCTCCACCTACTCATGATGACAAACCAACTTGATTCCCAACCATAGATGATGATGCATCGCTTGACATCTTCTCTCTTTTTTCATTGAAACCTCTACATTTCTCATTCCATGCCACTAAGAGCCTCTTGGGATCAGATACCATGTAATAAATAATAGGAAAATGGAATATCCCTTTAGACAGAGTTCAAAAATAATGTAGAGAAAGGGAGATGCAGACTAAGAGATAGAGAACTCAAATTCTCAAATTTTTAAGAGCAATGCGGCTACAAAGATGGTGTTCTCCACCTGTGCACTCCCAATATGAAGCTTAGATGGTGATCTAGATAGAATCTAGATGAAGGGCTTACTCATGCACAATTGTTTTTAGAGCTTCACATGGGCCATTCTTATATAGCTTTTAGAATGGGAGTGTGCATAGATAAATGTAGTCTAGAGAGATAAAATAGTCCACAAAATATATAATCCAACAATATCCCCATGACCAAAAAGTCCTATCATCTTGGCCCTATAGCCCCCAAGACCTTGCAAAATGGGGTAAGGCCCCTTTGCACTTTCCCCATTAAGGCTCTATTGGTAAACCACACGGCACCACAAGGACTTTATTTTCACCTTAAATGGCAACACAATGGCGCAGAAGTTTATGTCATACCTTACCTCATGGCTAGGCTCACAAAGATCATCTATTACCATCAATGGTCATAGATGGACCTCATCTAAATTGGCAGTCAAGGCTCCATAAATTTCTAGGCTCTAACAATGGGTTCTCCTCATAATGGGGGCTTTACAACTTAGAGCACCATGGATCATTTGTGGTCACTTGGGGGTGGAGTATTGAGAATATCTAACAGACATGATATTGAAATTTAAACAACCATTCAATGAGATATTGCACACCATAAGGGGAAACCAAGCAAGAAAGATCGAACCACCATCCATCCCCATATCCACTTGGCTTAATGTCGATGTTCATCAATTGAAGCTTGCATTAAGAATGATGATGCAAAGGGAAATGGACATGCAAATTGAAATGATGGAAACAAACAAGACCTTGAAGAAGCTAATATAGAGATTATGCAGTATCAAGGAACAAGGGCAAAATTGTCCAAAGAAGTATTACAATCAAGAGTTCAACAAGAAAAGATCATGAGAGAGATGTAAAATTCATTAAAGAAAGTGGATTCATTAATGTCCAAGAACACTACTTTGAGGAAGGATCAGAAGCAACTAACTTCCAAGTACAACAATTTATTGGTAGAGAATGGATAATTAAAGAATAAATGCACATCCAATGTATGCATCTTAACACAAATATGGATTGATAGAATCCCAAGTTGTAGGCTATATGGAAGAGTCAAAGTATCTACGGAAAATAAATGATGCATTGATGAAGTCGAGACTATATATCAATTGATTGATTTAATTAGCAATCTTACTATGGAACTGAACTCCATGAAAGCACAGTTGGAGGATTATGTGAAGATAAGATAAAGATGGAGCAAGCATTAAAGACAACTCTAGATAGAGAGCAGGAACAAGAAAACTTGATACAGAAGCTTACCTTACAAGTATAAGAAATGAATGCTCCCAAAGTACCATCTAATGCGACCTTGGGGCCACAAGGATTGCCCATTCCCATGTGAGACACAGGTATGTCCCTGTTGATATATTTAGGTAGTGATGTGTGTGAACACTCTAGGACCGTTGGGGCACTTTTTTCCCTCTTTAGGAGGTTTTTTTCCCCCGTCTTGTATATACGCCTATTGCCCTAATGGGCTACTTATCTTTGTACATTCTCTAGTAATACATTCAGTATTGTGTGTTCTGCTGCAAGCTTCTTCTTTCTCCTTGTGTTGTTCGTGTGCTTCCGCAGACGTCTAACTCCAACAATTGGTATCAGAGCAGGTTGGCGCTTCATCTAGGGCATCGTCGACACCTCTCCAATTGTAGTCTCAGAATCATACGAATTTTCGTGAGCATACTTAGCATGTTTTTGAGATCAAACAGCTTTGCTATGTGGTGTTGAAATCACGATCTGAGCTTGTTTCGGCCTCCAAACACTCTATCGTAGCGCTTGTGTAGGCTATTTCATCTTTTTGTGCCAAAGGTATATACCTATTCTTTTTTGCTAGTATAAGCATCTCAAAGTCTGCTACAAGTTTAGTAGAACTCCTCTGGGCAGTTCTGTTCAACTTTTTGAGATACAGTCAATTTTCTACATCAAGTTATTTTAGTCACCGGCCATGGCAGAAAGCAGTGATGTATTTTGTATGTTGGCTATTGAGGATAAGTTGGATGGTACCAACTACCTATTGTAGGCTTATATGATGTGACATGTATTGGTTGCAAAAGGACTGTGGAACATTGTGCAGGGTGTTGAAAAATGTTCTATCACACCTACAAATGTTACAATAGCAGGTACTAAAGCTGATGCAAAAGGTGTGGAAGATGATGATATTCTGCATATTCCTGTTCATGTTGTCATTTCTGTTGCACCTACTGTAGAGCAGATTCCTTGGGATGGTAGAGATGCCCAGGCACATGCATTGATAGCTTTGTCTGTCAAACATGCCATTATTCCTCACATTCACTCTTGTAGAACAACTAAGGATGCTTGGGATACACTTACCACATTGTACCAAGCTAGGAATGAGGCTCGTGTTGCTTACCTCCGAAAACAGCTGGAGAGTGAGCACATGATTGAAGGTGATTCTATGGACAGATTCCTAACAAAGATCAAAGACTTGAAGGAACAGCTGATTTCTGCTGATGATTTTATACGAGAAACCTCACTTGTGTAGACCGTTCTGAATGGTCTTCCTAATTCATATCAGAGTTTTGCTTCTACTCTTCGGTTGATGATGAAAGGCAATCCAAATGCCCTGTCATTTGGGGAGTTAGTCTCTGTTCTATTGTAGGAAGATCAGTCCAGGCAGAACAGGTCCCTTATTTAAGTTGCAGATCAAGCATTCCTGGCTAGTCAGAAGGGCAAAAGAAAATGGAGCTCTTCAACTAGTAAGCAGAAATCTGCTTATTCTACACAATCGAAGAGGGAAGACAAAGATAAAAAGAAATTAGAAAAGCAGAAATTGTTTTGCAAGTACTGTAAAGGAATTGATCATATAATAAAGAACTGCCCTAAACTGGCTGCAAAAGAGGCAAAGAAAAAAGAGGTAGGAATGGTTGTTGCAAAGGCCTCTACTCCAAAAACAGAGTCTGCTAATCTTGTCTAGGAAGAAGAATGGTTGTTTACTACTGTTTGCAATTTTGACCCATCTTCCCATGAGCAGTGCATGTCTGCAGTAGACTCAGATGTTTGGTACTTTGACAGTGGGGCGACCAAACATATTACCTCGCAACGCAGTTTTTTCTCTTCACTCGAGCCTGCCCCTACAGGAAATATTGTTACATGTGACAACAACTCCTCTTATCCTGTTATGGGAGTTGGTAAGATCATTTTGACACCTGTTGATGGTAGTTCTTTCACTTTGTCAGATGCTTTATTTGTGCAAGGGATCAAGAAGAACCTGTTATCAGTTTCTGCATTAGCCAATATTGGCTTGGTTGTGAAATTTGTTGATGACAGGTGTACAGTTCATGTCAAATGGTCATGTGATTATTGCATCTAGCATTTTATTTCGTGGGTTGTATAAGCTCATAGACTATGAAAGATCTCTGAATGATTCGGCATGTGCAGTATATGATTCTCAGGCTATGTCAGATGCAAAGCTTTGGCATGCATGCTTTGGTCATCTGAATTTTGCTAGTTTGCTACGCCTGCAGAAATCTGAAATGGTGTCCTCTTTGCCCAAACTTGAGACACCTAGAAAACATGTTTGTGAAGGTTGTATTTTGGGAAAAATGCAGCATTCATCCTTTCCAAAATATGGTTCAGTTCGGACTACTCAGAAATTGCAGCTTGTACATAGTGATGTCTGTGGTCCTATGCAGACACCTTGTTTTGGAAATTATCTTTACTTCGTGACTTTCATCGATGATTTTCTAGGCATGCATGGGTATATCCATTGAAGGCAAAGTCTAAAGTGTTCATGTGCTTTAAATGGTTTGTGGTTTTGGCTGAAAATCTGTCAGCATGTAAAATGGGCACCCTCCGTTTTGATCGAGGGAGGGAATATATGTCTTCTGGTTTTAATGCATTTTTGGATGAACGTGGGATAAAATACCAGTGTACAGTGCCGTATACACCTCAACAGAATGGAGTTGCTGAACGAAAGAATAGGTCACTCATGGAGATGGTGAGGTGTATGGTCAAGAGTCAGGCTTTACCACATAGTTTCTGGCTTGAGGTTGCCATGTGTGTAGCATATGTACTTAACAGGTGTCCCACTAAAGCACTGCAATCTATCACTCCATATGAGTATTGGCATGATCGCAAGCCATTTTTTTCACATCTACGTGTTTTTGGTTGTTTGGCATATGCATTAGTGCCTGAACAACATCGCATAAAATTGGATGATAAAGTAGTAAAATGTATTTTTGTTGGGTACAGTTCTGAAAGTAAAGGTTATCGTCTATATCATCCACAGACTAAACGCATTCTGGTTAGTTGTGATGTTGTTTTTGTGGAAGATGTTATTCAGCCATTACTTTCATGTACTAAGGAGAC
Source organism: Ceratopteris richardii (assembly GCA_020310875.1). Classification (NCBI taxonomy): domain Eukaryota; kingdom Viridiplantae; phylum Streptophyta; class Polypodiopsida; order Polypodiales; family Pteridaceae; genus Ceratopteris; species Ceratopteris richardii. The sequence goes on from CM035431.1 coordinate 94,300,250, forward strand.
ATATGTTAGCTCCAAAGACATGTATGATATTTTGCTACCTCTTTTTACAGGTGGACAGTCTAGTGCTAGTCCCAGTGAGGCAACTTCTCAGCCTTTGCAGGTTTCATGTGATGATGCAGATCATTCCATTTCTGATGCAGATTTACATGATGCACTTATTGATGAGAGAGCTGATATTGAGCAGGCAAGAACTATGCCAAAATGGATGGTGCAGACCTTGCGTGATAGCAAATTATATGCACATCTATCATATTGTACTCGATCAGGCTCTCATAGTGCCTCTTTTGCATCAGATTGCTATGCTATGGCTGCATCTAGTCTCTGTGATGAGACTGAGCGTGTTTCATTTGATGAAGCACAAAGTTCAGAAAATTGGATGGCTGCTATGCAATCTGAATATGATGCAATAATGAAGAATGGTACTTGGTCTTTATGTGACTTGCCTCCTTGCAAGAAGGCCATTGGCACTAAGTGGGTATACAAGCTGAAGCGTAAACCTGATGGTACAATTGATAGGTATAAGGCCGGGCTTGTTGCAAAGGGTTATGTGTAGGAAAGAGGCATTGATTTTGATGAAACCTTTGCTCCTACTTGCCGAATGACTACTGTTTGTAGCATCTGTGCACTTGCAACTCATCATGGTTGGAATGTACATTAGTTGGACATTAAAATAGCATTTCTGAATGATGACTTGCATGAAGAAGTGTATGTTTTTCAGCCCCGTGGCTTTGTGCAAAAAGGGCATGAAAACCAGGTGTGCAGGTTAAAGAAGGCATTATATGGTTTAAAGCAAGCAACACGTGCTTAGTATGAGAAGATACATGCCTATCTGATTGCACATGGTTTTGAGAATAGTCCAACTGAAAGCACATTATATGTTAAGCATGCTAATGATGTGCTTCTGATCATTGTTGTCTATGTTGATGACATGCTGCTTACTGGTCCTATTGAGAAGCATATTGCTGATTTTAAGGCTGATTTGCATGCCTCATTTGAGATGTATAATTTGGGGCATTTGCATCACTATTTGGGCATTCAGTTTATGCAAGTTGATGCTGGAATGGCTTTGTGTCAAACGAAATATATTGACACCTTATTGCAACGTTTTTGCCTTGAAGATTGTAAGCCTATTGCCACTCCTATGGAGACAGGTTTACAATTGAGTCTTCATGATGTTCGAGATGCATTTGATGCTATCCTCTATCAGCAGGTTGTTGGATGCCTGATTTACTTATGCATTACTCGGCCAGATATTCAGTTTGTTGTCTCACAGATGAGCAGGTTTATGCATTGCCCAGGTGTCAAGCATTGGTAGGCAGTTAAGCGCATCTTTCGCTACTTGAGTGGTACTCAGCTACTTGGGTTGTTTTATCTCAGAGGGGGATCACTACCGCCAGATTTGCATGCTTTTTCTGACTCAGACTGGGTTGGTTTCTATGACACTCGTGTGTCCACTAGTGGCTTTTGCTTCATGCTTGGTAGCTCATGTATATCTTGGTTGAGCAAGAAGCAGCCTACTGTGGCCACTTCCAATTGTGAAGCTGAGTATAGGGTAGATTTCATTGCTATTGTTGAGTGTGTGTGTCTCAGACGCCTTATGGCTCATTTGGGTGTTGGTCAGTTTTCTGCCACCACCATCTTCACTGACAGTTAGAGCACATTGGCAGTTGTGAGGAACCCTATGTTCCATGCTTGCACTAAGCACATTGAGGTGCATTATCATTATGTCATGGAGAGGTTCTCTGCTGGGGAGATCAGCTTGGCATATGTGCCCACGCAGGAGAACATTGCAGACCTTTTCATGAAGGCTTTGCCTAGGGAGAAGTTTGAAGCTTTTCGCAAAGCTTTGGGCTTACTTCCTTTTGTGGAGTGATTTACACATAGCTTGGCACTTCCTTATACATGAGTGCTAGCTACTTGTTCACTGCATCACTCGCAGGGGGGATTTGTTGATATATTTAGGTAGTGATGTGTGTGAACACTCTAGGACCGCCGAGGCACTTTTTTTCCTCTTTAGGAGGTTTTTTTCCCCCGGATTGTATATACGCCTATTGCCCTAATGGGCTACTTATCTTTGTACATTCTCTAGTAATACATTCAATATTGTGTGTTGTGCTCCAAGCTTCTTCTTCCTCCTTGTGCTATTCGCGTGCTTCCGCAGACGTCTAACTCCAACAGTCCCCTCTCTCCAAACCTTCATCCATCACTTGTGCATAGGGATGATTTTGTATTATTTGACTTACCAAACATACCATATGCAACACCTCTAAACCAAAAGGAATGGGCAAACCTGGTAGCCAAGTTAACATAGGAATTTAAAAATGAAGTGGTCAAGTGTATGAATGAAGCTAATATTAAAAGTAAGGATATTGAAAAACTTTTGTGACCCTTCAACATACCATATGGAACTATAAAAGAGAAAACACAAAATTATATAAAAAAAAGTCACAAAAAGAATCATGATGCAAGTATGACCTTCATTGTAAATACATTCACTAATACAATGGAGTATTTCAAGGCAGTAGATCTAGACTCGAGAAAGAGATTTTTGCAGAATAATCTTACATTATGGACACACTAGCAAGATGCTCCTTACTTATTACAAGTAAGTCTTGTTTTTTGTCCCGATCCATGATGAAGATATTAGATGGTATTTTGGGAAGCACAACACAAAGGATGAATCAATAAGAATTGGTTGAATTTTCCATTACTGTGAAGCCCACCATATAGTTACTTACCCAAAGAAGATTATATGGTTAGAAAAATTGAAAATTGGATTCAATTACATGTGGGTGTGCCAAAATTAACAATAAATTCAACAAAAAAAATTTGAGCATGATGCTAATAGTTTTGATAGTCTTCAAGCACACAAAATACACATTCCTAAATTTCATTGTAATAGACCAAGGGGTAGAGCCTCTTCTGTTTAACTTATAAGTAACTCTAAGCAAAGCCACCTCAATGGCATATTTTTCTAAACTAGATCTTTTTGTGAAGCCCATATGTACAAACATTCAAAAAAGCATTCTTTACATGACTTTTTGAGAAAGATTCAAAAGTATTTTTGAAGATGAATTCTAATTTGAATGCATGAATTGTTGCCTATGAGTTATGCTTTTATTCTCACAACATAGAAGCTTCTGATGATGCAATAAAGCTTGAGCAATGGCAATAATTTCTTATGAGGCATGCAAATTCATCAATCAGCAAGGACAGGCAATGTATAACTCCTACATGCATCATCAGAATTGTCATGTCAGGGACGATAGAATCTAAAGAGGGGACATGTGGATCCATATGTAACAACACTAATAACGATAGAAAGCATCCATGATCAAGCATGGAGCAGTAAGAAGAAAAAGAAAAGATGAAAAATGAAGAAGAGAACATCCCCTCAAAACTAAGATGGCATGCCTATGAAATTAGTTAGCAAAGTAAAGAAGTCCCTAAGGCCCCAAGCCCCACAAGGGCATGCATGAGGCTCAATGATGTAAAGGGAAAGAGAAGATTTAGAAATAATTAGGAGCTCAAATACTCTAATGTGATGTACATGAATCCAAATCCTAGCCCCCAAATGAGATAGGTGAGACCTCAAGCTCTTAGAGGACCTTTCTAGAAATGCCAGGGATATCACTTTATTTGTGATTATCCACTTCCTTCACTAGGGCAATGTAAATCCATAGTCATCAAAGGTTTTTGTCCTGAATGTGGAAAGGAGATTTTCCTAAGAACCCATCCAATGTTCAAAATATTATTCCAATCAACATAATTGGCTTGGTAGTGGGAACAAATGGAAGTGTGTCTAATATCTCCCCTATACAGGTAGTCACTAGAGCATAGTCACAACAAAAGTCTCTAGATATAGAGCAAGAAAATAAATGTAAGGGTAGTGAATCAGAAGGTTTTGGTAAAATGAGAACAAGATCTTAGAAACATATTCGAGAAAGGATGAAAAGATAGTGGGCTAGAAAACTATTCGAGCCCAGAAGAGAGCCTTAAAGAAACCAAAACAAAAATAGTTGAACTCGCATCTCAAAATCACTCTCAAAAACTACTGCCATCCAATCCACCACCTCACACCCCACCATCCATTCCACCTCAACCCAGAGCAAGATCAATCTTAGTAGATCCTACCCCTGAAGGCTTGGACATGATGTTCAAGGCCTATTAGGCTCGACTACAAGAAGGGCCAAATGTAGTTGAGTTGGATAAATGCATTAGGGTGAAAACTCTCGAAAAAGGGACGTTTGCTAATGACAGATGAAGAAATGCTTTATTTAAGAAAATATGCTTTTTAAGCACTGCCTAAGTGATAGATTTTCTTGTAATAAGTGTACAATTTTTCGATTTCATATGAAAAAAGAAATTTTTTGCACATCACACAATGCAAATCCTTAAATTGCCAATAGATAAATGATTTTTGAAGATATGAAATATTTTTGGGTTCACAAAATTCAATGATGTTTCGGCCACGATCGATACATCAAATCAAAAGATTTTGTTTCACTTCCATGTGTAAAAAGTTTTTTGTCTATAAATACTCACGAAGTTTGTGAATCTCAGTTTCCCACTTTGAGTGTTCTCTACTCTCTCTCTGAGTGTTCGAATGGCTTCTACTTTTTATTGTCCTTCCAATCGTGTAACCTCATATGAGGTTTACAACAGAAACTAGGAATCTTTCTGTGAAGCTTAATGATTGGGTGACTATGCTTCCTAGATGCAGAGGTGCCCATAAAGTCAAGCGTACTTAAAGAGACAATTCAAAAAACCATTGGGAAGGTTGTATTCTTAGTTTCAAATTGAAGAGAGATGGTTGGTTAGCAAAAGTGCAACATGTGTATAGCGCTAAGGATCTCGTGCTCGACAATGATCTGCAATTTTTGTTGTACTGTAAGTGAAGTTTAACAATGCTCTTTTATCAATTTCACTTGTTTATGTATTACACTATATATGTTTTTGTACTACATATATTTTTCCTTCCAATATTCTGGAGTGGCAACCTGTTGAATGTTTAACAGGAACATTCAAAGTCCTTCATAAGGACTATGCAGAACTTCTATATCCAAACAAATCTGTTCAATTTTCCAATAGCATTCAAGTATTTGTCTACTTTGCATATTATCAGGTGCCATCAGGGAGGAGTGGTTATGGAAATCTTGTACATCTGCGTGCTTCTTGCATCTCTTCATTAGATTGGGATGCCCTTGATCATTCAACAATTTCAAGTTTTTTATGCAAAATGAAAGATGATGTCCAAAGGGAAATTCCAGCAATCTGAATTTCTTAAAGGATAAAGATTCAATGGTTTCTTCCTCTTCACATTTTTATATCATGTTTTAAAAACATGTTATTATAGAAAACAAAAACAATGTGGTTGAATAGGAAAGTTCCAATTTCAGAGATTGATGAATGGGATAACAAAGAAGATCATAAGCTAGGAGACATCATTTTATGTAAAGTTAGCCCAAATTCTCTTTCAGTTTCATATCAGATATCTCGGCAATCACTTGTTTTAGGATATGATTACAGAAGGTGGAAAAAAAAGCTTGGACTCTGCATACCCTTGGATTCAGAGGAGAGCTGCCCATAATTTGAGTTAGAATTATTGATCCATCCATATTTTCAACCTAGGAAAATAATTTTCACTGCAAGTTGGAAACTCAAAAATGTAACAAAGCTCCTAGAGTTCCTTTATGAGGTTTCGCCACAATTATGATTCTCAATTGATGGTGCAATGGAAAACATTAGATCAGATAAAACACTAACTTGCATAACTTGTCTGTTCCAACCCTTAAGAATATAACCAATCTTGCCCTTTTTCTTCTATTGAATACATCTCTTTTTTATTAAACTCATCATATTCATATTGGCATTGTTTTGGTTTATGTCATCACTCTTTTAAGGTTTCTATTATGCAAAGACTTTTGTAGGTTAAAGAATATCTCCATTGAGCAAAAACATTTATCATTGTCTCAAACATGCAACTGTTGTGCAAAATTACATCTCTTTTTAAATCATGATATTGATATTGGCATTGTTTTGGTTTATATCATCACCTTTTTAAGGTTTCTATTGTGCAAAGACTTTTGTTCTGCAAGGTTTCTATTGCTCAAGATAAGGATAAGAAGTTCTCCATGTTACTTGTCCAAACAAATTCTAATGGTCAAGGTAAGGATAAGAACTTCTCCATGTTACTTCTAAGTAAGATAGATCAATAAGGTAGGAATATTACAAGGGGGAAGCTTGGAGGACAGGACCGATTCAAGCAATAAGAGGCAATTAAGGTTCTTCGAAGGTGCTTATCGCTTGAATTGGTCATGTGTCTTTTTCTATGTTCATGGGCATTGTGAAAGGGCATGATCGATTCAAGCGATAAGGGCCAATTGATGTTCCCAGACTGCTCTCCTCGCTTGAATCAGCCGTGCCTTTTGTGTGGGTGAAAAACATAGTTAAGAGCATCAAGGATTACAATATGGAGAAAATTGGAGGATATGAACAATTCAAGCGACTAGCGGCAATGGAGGATTTCGGAGTACCCTAATTTCTTGAATTGGTCGTGTCTTTCAATCTTCTCCATTTTCCTTCACAAGCCCAATTTTTCAATTCCATATCATCAAATCATGTTATACCATAACGCTAAAGAAATTAATGATAAACAACTTATTATCTTAGTTTATGTCATGAAAAAAAGGCACACCACATCTTATATTTAAGAGAAACTACTACCAACACTAATAAGTTGAAACCATTTCTTCGTAGAAACATGATTTACAATAACTATCTTCTAGATAAAGATATAATGGCATCATTTACTAATATATTCAATGCTTTGAAGGTTATTTTTTGTAAAAAAATGTATTTACAACAAAGAGCATATAAATATCTTTCAACATATGTCAGAAGTAATGGGCTAAGTATCAAGATACATATAAAACTCTATACATTTTTGGAGCCTTCACCTTTCTGCTTATTTTTCTTCTTTTTGGAGCTTTCACTTCTTTGCGTACTCTTTGGGACATGCTTCAATGTAGAGTGAATAGGAGGTCCTTTCTTCTTATCTTTAGTATTTTTATGTCCGGGTGGTGGTGGAGGCGGTGGAGGAGATTTTGGATTATAAGGACAGATAGCATCTTTTAAGATGGCATGAGTTGCTTTTTCTTTGACCAAAAGGATCCATGCATTTGGATAGTCAGATAGATTTAGACTAGGACTGCAAAATCTTCTCTCTAAGAACATTACTGCATTGGAAATTATTTTTTCAACCTTCATCTAATTTCTACCTTCATAGCCAAGCGCTCCGAGCTCCAGTCCTATAGGCGACCAATTCAAGTGATCACTCCTCTTTGACTCTCTCCAACTGCGCCTATTCGCTTGTATGGGTCGCCTTTTGACATGGAAGAGAAGAATGCAATTCTAACTGTTTCTCCATCTGAAAAACTTCTAGATTTTATAGTTCAAGAGGGATTGAGGGTGAATCATTTTCCAGATGCAATGAAAATCTTCAATTCTACCTTTGATTTTGAAGCACTTGTGGAGAAAAGCAAGGAATTTCTTTCAGATGAATGGGAGACCTTCATTAGGATAGTAGATGGTCAAAAAGTTATCATATCTGGCAAAACTTATATTCACCCAATGATTTTTGGGAAGGATCCTTTGGATAGGGCCAGAATCACTAGAAAATGTTGGAAGATTTCCCCCTTGCCAAGCAGGATAGAAATTTTCTTAGAACACCAAAACAGTTGTTGTTTAGTGCCCTTGAGGATAGGGTTTCTGATCTGGCTTGATCACATCTTGATTGGGAAGATTGAAGAAAAGGAACATGATGAAGAAAAGAGGGAATCCCTAGATGTTTCTCTTGAGAAATATTCAGAAAGTCAAGTCAAAGAGATTGTTGAAGAGATTAACCTCCAAGCAGAAGAAGAAGAGGTAAGGAACTTTGACATCGCTTCTTTCAGAGCAGAGACTACCATAAGAGAGCCAGAAGGAAATGTCAAAATCTCAAAGAAATCACTCCTTCTTCCAAATCTCCCATATTACTTTATCTCTGGGAAGGATTTTGTTCCTCTGTATTGCATTCAAGAGCTCTTCAACATTAGAGAAGACTATTGCCTTGCTGCTATAGCTGAATCAGAAGAAGCTGCAAGGAGGTTTATAAATGAGAATGATGAAATTAAAGAGGAATTTTTGAACCTGGACTTATCATTGTCAAATAAAGAATTCAAAAACTCGTCCAAAGCTCTCTCAATGTGCTATGAAAGAGTGCTCTCATAGAATCCAAGCCTCACAGATGAAGATTTTGACCAGCAACAAAAAGATTTGGGGATTTACTCATTTGGACAAGGATACTCATTTTTGTGGAGGTAGTTGAGGACAAAGGAGCAATAAGGATTGAGGAGAAAGAACTGATCCAAGAGGAAGATGAGGTCAAGGTACATCCGGACAAGCAAATTCTAAGATACGACCAATTCAAGTGATTAGGCCCATCGAACAATTTTTTATAAGCCTATTTGCTTGAATTGTTCATGTCTACATTTGTTCCTTTTTATGGCTTTTTTAGCTTTCCCATATATAAACAAGACAAATACTATCATTTGGAAGATGCGACTGATTCAAGTGATGAGGCCCATCCTAGAATTTTGGATGATCCTATTCTCTTGAATCAATCCTCTCTTGGATTTCTCTATTTCAAGATTTAATTTTCTGATCCGGTAAGTATTCCTAATATTGTTTCTTGAAGATCTTCATTTGCTATTTATTAAAGGGCTTTATCTCTCAATACTTATAAATGATGGCAGGGGATGGTATTTTTGTAATGATTGTGATTTACAACCGATTCAAGCGATTAGGCCCATCCAAGATTTCCTAATGATCCTAGTCACTTGAATTGGTCATCTTCTTTACTCGTTTCACATAAGTTCATTTTCGTCCCGAGTCATTCAAAGTTGCTTTTCTTTTTTTGATCTTGCTTTATCATTGTTTCCATAGTTATCCATATTGGATGAGGATAATTATCTTGGTAGGGGCAAGGGCACAAGAAAAGCTATAGAGAGTAAAGGAAAATCAAAACTCGATATACATTAAGTCATTCACTATCTTCCAAAGTTAAATCCAGATTTATTCTGTGTTATACATAAGTAGTATAGTGAGGACTCTGATTTTTCGTTATTCTCTCTGAAGTATCTTTCAAAGTACATGGGCTTTTCCTCACTACCCTTTAATGCATATAGGATTTTTCTTCTTGAGAGAACTGTAGCATTTAGGATTTAAGGTCATGCCCCAAGGCTCAATGCTTCTAGAGCTGGATATTTCCTTTGTTATTCAAGCTATGCAATGGCTGCAAAGGTGTCAGATGTACAAAGTATTGTTGGCTACAGGAGAAAGGAGTTCCTTAGATATAGAGGAGATCTACCAAAGTCAAGCTCCTTCAAAAGAATGAAAGAAGAATAAATATTTCATTTCAAAAACTCATGAGTTCAGAAAGTGTATATACATATATATGTATTTTTTGCCAGAAGAATTGTAAAAGATATTTTAAATATTATAGGTTCGAACCGGAATGAAATCTCGTTATTTTTTGTAAATCTATATGTCCTAAAAGACATCTGGTGATAGTCCTCATTGACATTGTCTGTATAGATTATCTGGTGATGATATCTGGCATATGCTCCTTTGTAATTGTCTTCTATAGAACCAATCAAAAAGCTCTTTGAAAGCATTACTTTTTTGTGACTCCTCCTCCTTTTCTTGTACATTTGAAGAAGCTTATTCTTGCTTGATAATGAGATTTTTCCATGCCCTGGGTGTTCCATGTGGCAAGTGTTTCCTTTTTTTCAAAGAATGGACCATGGAGAAGAAGAATATACTATAAAAACATAAAGCTAAATATCATGAGATGTTTATTTCAAAACAAAAGTATATTGGTGGAGTAAATTTCTTTGAAACTCACCAAGTAGTAAGTTATGTCTTTGACACTCCATGCCTGTGTGATGGTTTTTATAAGCTCTATGATTGTGCTTCTGAATTCAATCACATAGGTATCAGATGTCTGACCCAAACCTCCATTCTTTTTTTGCTATTTCTAGATTGCTTTTTACATCTGTCGTAAATTTGCAAAATTGTTTCCAACGATTCTGCATTGCATTTAGTTGTTTTCCATCGGAGTTGCTGAAGAACCTTCTTACTTTTGCACCTCCCATTGACACATCCTATAATACATCACCTGTATTTTGTGAAAGCTTTGAATCTTTTCTTATATGAACATCACCACCATGAAGTACCATTTTTGAAAGCAGAGATTCAAACTTTTTCATGCATTCATCTGCAAGAGGTGTAGGCTTGATGGAATATGCATAATCCAAGTGAAGACGGACCAATTTATCAATGATCCTTAAATCTACATGCAGCATACATATGTGTACATTGATCAATTCTATTTATGGGATCCCAAATCATGGCAGAAGATGAGTAATTATGCAAATTAACATTTTTTCTGGAACGAGCTTCCTCAACCTCAGTTCTAGCAATCCATCCTCTTGTGCCTAGACTTTGCATGTAGTACAAACAAGGGTACTTACAATTTGCTTCCCCACTTATACCAAACATGCATTTTAGAGTCTTTAAGTCTCCACTCAAATGCCACTCAATTTTAAAGCTTCCACAATGCTTCACATTCAACAATTCTCCTAAGTGATGCCTTTGGATAACATTTGGAATGTTTGTCTGTAAGAATAACCACTTAAGTGTTTTTATGATTCGCATATGGAACTTGAGCACACCCAACCCACCATAACTCCATTTCTGATTGTACTTTGAGAGATGGAGTATCTAGTTTCCCAAGGCTATAGTCCAAAGCTCTATTCATTAGTGCAATACTTATTCTCTCTAGGTTTTGATGTTTTTTAGTTTCAGCTTCATCAAGTTTTATTGCAAATTTCAAAAGGCTAGAGCATTCATGTTCTTTTATATTATAGAATTGAACCATGTACGTCTGAAGTCTTATTATATCTATCCATATATTGTTAAATGCATTGTAAGTGAAATGTAAAGTTTGTTTTCCTACCTCGTAAGGCATGTTACCATGAATGTGTTTATAGCCACCAACTATAGATGTGATAATTTTATTCAAGCATAGTCGATACTTTCTACATGATGAGCTCTAGGCAATCCAAAGTGTTTTACTTTATCAAATTTAAGAAAATCACACCAAACTTTTGAAATTTCTCTACACCCTTTCCACTCACGCAGGTTTATGCATTGCCTAGGTGTCAAGCATTTGAAGTAGTTAAGTGCATCTTTCAATACTTGAGTGATGCCCGCTACTTGGATTATTTTATCCCAAGAGGGGATCACTACCTCCATATCGAGTGGCTTTCTCTCACTCTGACTAGGCTGGTTGCTATGACACTCATGTGTCCACCAGTAGCTTTTGCTTCATGCTTGATAGCTCATGTATATCTTGGTTGAGCAAGAAGCAGCCTATTATGGCCACTTCTAGTTGTGAGGATGAGTATAGGGTAGCTTTCACAACGACTATTGAGTATGTGGGGCTCAGATGCCTTATGGTTGACTTGGGTGTTGGTCAATCTTCTGCCACCACCATCTTTACTGACACTCAGAGCGCATTGGGAATTGTGAGGAGCCTTATGTTCCATGCTCGTGCTAAGCACATTGAGGTGCACTATCATTATGTCAGGGAGAGGTTCTTACTGAAGAGATCCGTTTGGCATATGTGCCCACATAGCAGAACATTGCAGGCCTTTTCAGAAAAGCTCTAGCTAGGGAGATGTTTGAAGCTTTTCACAAAGCGTTGGGCTTATTTCCTTTTGTGGGGGTGTTCGGTAACCACATACTGGATGTCCCTTTTATCCATATAAAATCCTCCCACATACTTGATTGTTGGTCTAGGCACTATGTATGCCTCTGAAGCCTTTTTCAGTCTAGCCACTGATCTGTTTAGCCCATCTAAGTAGATAGGTATATCATTTTGGTTGGTGTGCACATATTCCAAAGATGTCCTATATTCTCCCTCAATAATTGACATCATGCCAATCATTGGTACAATGTTTTGCATATCCTCTGAAGCCATAGGAATTTCTTCTTCTGACTCACTAGAGGTTTTAGAATAATGTGAACGGCTACTTGGCTCGGCTTCACTACCTACAGAAGAGATTACACTTCTTCGGCTTCCTAGGGTTCTTCTAGATCTCAAGTTCATCCACTTAAAAGCTCTAATCAGCCCTTGCCAATCTCTGGCTTCTAGAGTTCCTCACTAAAGGTCAGAATTCTAAAAAAATTTGGCTGGGAAAGGATTGACTATGAAATCTCAAGTCACGATACTTGACCCAAAAAGTTCACGATACTCGACCTTTCGACAAGATGATACACGATACTTGGGTGAGACGATACACGATATTTGGCAAAGACGATACACGATACCTCAATATGACGATACTCGATACTTGGATGAACACGATACTCGATACTCCAAAAAACGCGATACTCGATATATGATACTTGATCACACGATACTTGAGATAGCACGATACACGATACTTGTGAAGTATCACGATCGAGGATCACACGATACTCGATACCTGAGCAAACACGATACTCGATACTTTGAGCCACGTGATACACGATCGGTCAAACACGATACACAATCTCTATGAAGTATCACGATCGGTCAAACACGATACACGATCTCTATGAAGTATCGCGATCGGTCAAACACGATACACGATCTCTATGAAGTATCGCAATCGGTCAAACACGATACACGATCTCTATGAAGTATCGCGATCGGTCAAACATGATACACAATCTCTATGAAGTATCGTGATACTCAACCATAGGAGGCCACGATACTTGGGAAGTATCGCGATACTCAACCGCGGGAGAACACGATACTTGACAAATTTTCATATTTTTGCTGGAGTTTTTTTTGGATTTTGAATGGAAGCAAGTGTTTTCCAAGCTCATCTACCCTCTCCTCACTCTCTGTACCACCCAAAATATACCTTTTAAACCCTGTAAGACCCTCATGATACCTGTCGCAGATCATTTGACGTTGATACTTAATTTTTGACTGATGAAGATAAGTAGCAGATTGAACTGCTCACCTTAGAGGCTCTTTCCCAAATCTTCTACCACTCTCTCTAGCTCTGCGCTGCTCCCAATCCCTTTGCTTATCAGAACGTGATACTTGGCTGAAGACTTCTCACGATACTTGCTCAGAAAACAAGTAACTTGTGAAAGTCGATTTTTTGGGTTTTATACTTTTTGAGTAGTTCTCCTAACTACAAGGACTCAACAACACTAAGATTCAAACTACTCTAGCTTCCTATTACTTTCTTCTTCCTCCTACTCTACTCACTCCACTTACTTTCCTATACTAACAACTCACTACACACACTTCAAGAGTGAGAAGTAGTAAGTGCAGATAAAAGTGACTTATCAAAGAAGAGAAAATCACTACTCCTCCTCTCGCTTCAATGCAAAAGCTACTTACCATCACACGAATGCCTCGGTTTGATTCGACACTCCCCGGAAACGGTGCCAAAAAACATGTGTACCTAAGAACCAACTTAGGGACTTGTGGAGAAAGAGACTATACCTCAATCCCTCTCAGGTGCATATAGTGGGGATTCACGCTTTAATTATCAATCCGATGAGTATCAAAACCTAGCCGAGTGTATGAAGACATGCATTCAAATGACAATCAATGCAAATGAGTTGCTCAAAGAGTGCAAACAAGGCTGTCAGTCATGGTGTCACGATACTTGGAACAACAGCCAATAGTAAATTGAGCTTTTCTCTCAGCTCCGAACTCCAAATATAGTGAATAGTATATCCGTTTCGAAGCTCTCGAGAAGACGCATCCAATGGTGGTATTCTCACTCAATTCTGACGCTTCTACTTCAGGTTATGAGCAAAATACTGAGTCGCGAGAAAGACCTTCCTACACTTCGCACACACCTTAACAATAGTAAACAAACACTTTCATGGATAGATAACACTTCCCTACACTCTTTCCAAGCAACACATATACATACAAACTCACAAAGAAGAAGATGATTCTCACAATGGTAAAAAGTCTTTACAAAAAGTCACAAATTGACTTATATACTTGTGCCCTAAAAATGGTCCTTTCACACAAGAGACCGGCACTTTATTCACTAAAAGGCTAATTTCCTACTAATTTACATGGGTAAGCTACTAATCTTCTGTGGGGATGCATCTAGAGGACTCCCCTAGTGCCTTTACATCGGAAAATATATTACAAGAATGGTTATAATACAAAAATAAGGTGTCCAAATCGGAAAATTTTGGGTCCCTTCTTTTTCTCTGCCTTGTGCTCTCTTTGCTCTGCAACACCCTTGTTGAGATATAGCTAATTTCTTTGGCACCCAAATTCGTACGTTATTATGGTCGGCCTTCATCGATTGCTTTGGTACCCAGATTTGTCGAAGATCGTAGGATTGAGCGGGTCCTGGTTTCTTGGTGCTTCTTTGTGCATGGTTGGCTTGCCTCAATGGGAAGGGTTGTGGAAAAGCTGGTGGTTGTTCTCCTTTTCGTACCCAAATTTGCTTCATGCCCTGAGCTTCTTTCTTCTTGAATTCTGTGTGTCTAGTTGATATAGCAGATGTCTTTTTTGCTTGCCTCTTTGGTCGAGTTACACTTGCATTAGTTTTTGAAGAAGAAGAGAGATTTGCTGGCCTTTGAGCTTGAGCTTCGATGATTGAGTCCTTTTGCTTCGTAGGGCTATCAACACACACAACATTTTCTTTGCGAAGATTAGTTTCGAAAGAACTAAGAGAATGTGTGACCTCTGGATTTGTGAGCATGCAATTGTCTAATTCTAATGTAATACATTGTTCATGTACCCAAACTTGAAGAAGTTTGCTTTTAAGGTTTAAGTTGACTGCATGGTCATAGATCCAGTCTTGACCCAGGACAATGGTTCCGTAAGGTACTCATCTTCACACACTAGCATTTTCACTCTCATCAGAACATCTTGAAGATAGATGGGAAGTTCCACCTTGCCAAAACAGGGGGTTTCCACACCTCCCAATCCTACGAGATAAGCTTCTATGGGATTGAGGTTCAATTGCAGATCTTGGCTGTATGAAAGTCTAACCGCACTAGTTGCTGCACCTGAGTCAATTAATGCTCTCATAGTCCTTACATTCTTCCGTTGTCCTACCGCTATGGTCATAAATGGACGTCGGTCAATTATTCGAGAAGCAATTGCACTTTATGTTTGACACATGGCCATGTGGTATCTTGGGGCCTTAAGATTGACATCTAGGCCTATGCGTCTTAACTTATTTCTCCTAATGCATTCTCTAGCTTCTGCCTGTGCTTCTTCTCTAACCCTTAACTCTTCTTCTTTTCGCTTCTTAGCAGTGTTGAGTCTCTTTAGCATATCCTCTGTAAGAGGTTCCTGATGCAACTTGACTCAACAACTGCTGATATAGCTTGGAAGGATATCACCTTCTAGTGTGGCGAATTGAACTGCACCGCTAGTAAAAATTCTATTAATGATCATGGGTCCGTATCCTCTTTTTTCCATCACCTTCTAGTGTGGCGAATTGAACTGCACCGCTAGTAAAAATTCTATTAATGATCATGGGTCCGTATCCTCTTTTTTCCAATTTACGGGCATGTTGCTTTAGTGTATAAACCAACATGAGGTCTCCCTCTTTCAATCCTTTATCTTTGATATGTGCATCAAAGTATGCCTTTTGCCTTTTCTTTGCAACATAGATTCCTACCGCCGCTCGTAGCCTTGTCTCACCTAAGCATTCTAGATCAAAGATCCTAGAGGATAACTCGTGTCCATTCCACTCATGCTCTTGTGCTACTTTTAAAGTTGGGATTAGGAAGTCCAATGGTAGCACAACATTTTGTCCGAAGAGCATCTGAAATGCGATGGCATTGAGTACCGTTTTGTAGGCAACTCGATAGGCCCAAACAACGTGATGAAGTTGTTTGTTCCAATCAGAGCGTTTGTTATTTACTACTTTTGTCAATACATTACATAGGATCTTTTTTGTGCTCTCAGCTTGTCAGTTAGCCTGTGGATGATAGGGGGTAGACTTCTTATGTATCACCAAGAATTCTTGGAGAAGATTGTCAATGTCTTCATTCAAGAAGTGTGTGCCTCTATCACTCACTAACTCTATTGGTAATTCGTATCTTGTGAACACATTCTCAAATAAGAACTTTGCCGTTGTTTGAGCATCATTCTTCATTGTGGCTTTGACTTCTACCCACTTTGTAAGGTACTTGGTGGCTACAATAATGTACTTTGCATGGGAGTTTCTAGCTGGGGGGTTAATAGGACCTACAAAGTCTATGCCCCACTTCGAGAATGTGCGTCCTCCCATCATTGGCCTCAGAGGCATATCATCTTTTCTAATTGGGTACTGTGCACGTTGGCATGTGTCACATTTCTTCACATAGGCATGCACATCCATATGGAGTGGGCCACCAAAGTCCTGAGAATAGAATAGTCTTAATTACTCGATCATGACCAAAATGTCTGCCTCCAACACTACTATGGGTAGTTTCTAAGATTTTCAAATAGGCTGATTCGTGAACGCACAATCTTAAGTAACCATCTTTGCCTCTTTGGTATAGGTTATCGCTTATGAGGGTATAGTCTTGAGCTTCTTGCTCCATGCTTCATTTTCTTGCTAGACTTTCCTCGCTAGGTTGTTTTCCTGATCTCATAAATTCTACCAATGACACACTCTAATCTGAAATTAATGACACGTGATAAAGGGTCGCATGCTCCACAGGGAGTTTCTTCTAGCACACCAGACAATTCTTGATCCACTCATGAATTTCTTTATCCATACTAGGCCAATACACTCCTAAACATTTTAGATTTTGCAATGTTTGTTGTTTAGAATAGTGATTCCCTAGAAATCCTTCATGAGCTTGTTGCAACCAACTACTATGTTCATCGTCCTCGACACAACAAGCTAGTACACCCTCTGTATCTTGTTTGTACATGCTTCCTGCCAATATTTGATATTTTTGTGATTTTACAATTCCATCTTTGTTTGTTTTGACATTCTTATTTGCGGGTCCGAAGGTTAGGACAGGTACTAACTTATTTGCCCATTTAGGAACAACTTCTAGATTGAACAGATAAGCGTCAGGGAATTCATCAGACACTCCTTGCGGTGGCTCTCCTAAAGTGATGCGAGAAAGGTGATCCGCTCTGAGGTGGGTATTACCTTTCCTAACAATGACTTCAAAGTCATATTCCATTAGTAAGAGGAACCATCTGACTAAGAGTCCGGTATTGCAACGTTTATTGACCAAATATAATAAAGCTTGATGATCAGTGGAAAACTTAAACTTGTTGGCCAACAAGTAGTGTCTAAACTTCTTCACAGCAAATACCATGCCTAAACCTTCTCGATCGGTTGTGGTATAGTCTCATTTAGCCGCATTTAATTGTCTACTAGCATATGCTATCGGCAAATCTAGGTTTCCTTCACCTGTGGGTTGTGACAGCACACATCCTATTGCATAATTGGATGCATCCACGTGTACATGGAATGGCTTGTTCCAATCAGGAGTGGTCAGTATTTGTGTTGTGCACAAGCATCTCTTCAGCTCATTGAAGGAACTTTCACATTCATCATTCCACTCAAACTTTGTCAACAAGGCATAAAGAGGCTTAGCTATAATCGCATACATGTGAATAAACCTACGGTAATATCCACAATGGCCCATAAAGGCTTGTACCTCTTTAACATTTCTTGGCCTCGGTAACTCCGCTATGGATTTTACTTTGTCCTCATTTGTTGATATTCCGTTCTTAGAAATAATATGACCGAAGATTTTGCCTTGACATACCATGAACACACACTTTTTTGGGTTCAGACACACTCGATATTCTCTACACTTGTTGAAGATCTGTCTGAGCTCAGGAATGTGACATCTCCTTTCTTGGGAATGAGCACATAAATCGTCCACATATACTTCTAAGCTCTTTTGCAAGAACTCTTTGAAGACATGACACATAAGCCTTTGGAATGTTGCAGGTGCATTGGTGAGCCCAAATGGCATCACACAAAATGCAAAGACTCCCCACTCTGTGGCAAAGGCTGTTTTGTGTTGATCTTCTAGGGCAATGGCTACTTGGTTGTAGCCTGAAAACCCATCAAGGAAGCTATAATTTTCCTTGCCTGCAACCCGCTCCAATAAATGTTCGGTGATTGGAAGTGGATAGCTATCTATAACCGTAGTGGCATTAGCTTTTTTAAGGTTAATACACACACGTAACTTTCCATTCTTCTTGGGCACCACTACAATGGGGGACACCCATTGAGTATGCTCAACCTCATAGATAAATCCAACTTCAATCAGCCTGTCAATTTCTTCTTTTATTTTAGCTGCATAGGTGTCATTATATGTGTAGGGCTTTTGTTTGGTGGGCTTGGCATCAATGTATGAGAGCAAATTTTTGGATCTACTCCCTTCAAATCTCTATAGTGCCACGCAAACACATCCCTATATTCCCTTAATAAGGCTACCAACTCTACTTCCTCTTCTTTACTTAGGTCATCTCCTATGTACGTACATCTCTCTTCGTTCTCTTCAATGGTGACTACGATTTTTTTGGTCTTTTCTTTGTTATTAGATGCTTCCCCTATTGTGGCCTCTCTCTTAGGCATTCGTACCAAAGTTTTCCGGTCCTAAACTTCATATTTCTTGAAATTCTCTAGTACTTCAAACAATGATTCCTCCTCTCCTTGTTTCACTACTTGTCTTTTCTTTTTCTTTTGACTACCTTCACTCCCATCCTTTGAATTTACCATTTTGATGCTTGTGAGAGGTTCTTCTTCTTTTTGTGTAAATACTCCTATGTCTTCTAGATAGTGCTCCTCTGAATTAAAACAACTATCCATCACAATGGACTCTATATCATCGTCATTTTCTTCTTCTTCTATGACATCACTAGGGTCACATTCTTCTAGCAAGGGCTGATACATGAACACTAAAATATCATATCCCTCCTCATCACAATGAGGTGTCCATTGTTCTTCATTGACAACAATGTCCATGGTTGCCAAGATTTTTGCCCAACCATGAGGCTCAAATTCCTCATCCGGAAAGATCATCGACGTATAGGCTGGGTCTCTAGCTGGTCTATCTCTTGAAAAGTTCCTTTTTCTCTTGCCTTTAAGCATTTTTCCTCTTCCTTTGCGACCTTGCACATCCACAAATGAGTATCATCGTGCATCCAGGATGTATTAGATGAACTTTTAGAATGCATAGAGATTGAATCTTCTTGCTCCTTGTGGATATGATTCCACTGTAGGGGTGGTACATCTCTAAAGGTGTAATCCTTCAAATTGACCTTGGTTGTGACCCCTAAGCACTGCAATTATAAGGAGTTGGTTCCCCAATCGTGTACAACTTGCAGTTGTTGTAGGAAGGGTCTTCCTAGGATCATCTCATAGGTATTAGTTTTACCAAAGTCACATATGGCAAAGGTGTGCTCAAACTCTACACCACAAGTGGTTAGAGTTATCCCTTCTAGCAATCCTAGAGGTCTTTCCACATGGCCATCAACCATCTGGAGCTTCATTCTAGTTGGTCTTAATGCAGGTTTACCCCATTGCTTCCACAAGGAGGTGGTCGCAATAGCAACACCAGCACCAGAATCTATGATCGCTTTGGTTGTGTAACCTTGGTAGGTGATCAGAAGATAAGTATTACCTTCCTCACCTTCACTCATGTCCCCTATTTTGTCTAGAGGTATCTCTTGAACTTTCTTTTTAGAGCTTGCTTTTGGCATATTGGAATCAAGTTCTGGCACCTAATCCTTCACATGATTCCATAGCCCAGGCTTTGCTTTGAGCATCTCCTCTATCGTGAGATGACACTGAACCTTAGTGTTCTTCATGATATCGGTGTTTCTTGGAACCACCAAGTCTTCCTTTCTGATCAATATTATGGGAGCTTTGATCTGGAGAGATTCAGATTCCAATGGGCCTGTGAACTGTGGCAACTCCTGTAAAGAATTGGATTCAAATCCTGAAATTTTTTCCTCTTGTTGCTCTACTTGGTCTCCATAAATAGATGGGATGTCTTGTGGAAATTGATCATGAAGGTCGTCAATCTCAAGAATAGGGGGGGAACATCCTTCGCCATGGCCCATTTCTCTTCTTGTATTTCCCGTAAGAACTTTTGAGAGTGTTGTTGAATTGAAAGAGGTTCTCCATCATTTATGGAATCAGGAACATAGATTTCCTTTGGTGATGATCTTTCTCTTTCAATAGTTGGTTGAGCCTGTGGAGGTAAAGAAACTTGAGGTTTATTTACCAACTGCTCTAATCTATTTAGTAAGCCCTGGAAGTGCAAACCTGGTGTAATAGCATTCGTCTGATCGAACGATTGATTGGCCTCGAACATAGCTTGAGCTAGCTCCACCATTTGTATGAACATTTTTGTCCGTTCAATCTCTAAATCTGCTCTAGGGTAGCTCTTGTCTAGGTTTATAGGTGTTGGCCCTTCTTGAAGTCGAGCCTGGTATGCCTTGAACATCATGTCCAAGTGTTCTGGGGTTGGATCTGCAAGAACAGACCCTGGTTGTGGTCTATTTACAATGATTGGTGGATAGGGATGAGATGGTGTGGATGGAGTTTTGACATGTGAGGGGCTTTCAGAGGCAATATCTTCTATTTTTGTCTTTGCATCTTTCAGGCTTTCTTCTAGTTCAGATACCTTTTTGGTCCACTTACGATTGGCCTTCTCTCTAGTATCCTTCCATGTTCTTGTTTTTCTCTTACTAGGCTCTCCTGACTCACTTGGCTCTGATTGCTCAGCTAGTTTAGCCGTTTATGAGGCTTGTGCCCTTGTAACTGCATGTATAGGAGCCACATTATCACTACTGGAACTTGAATCCCCTACTAAGCCTACTACATTAACGGGTGTAACCTTTGGTGCACTAGAAGGATGTCCGGGACAATCTCGCAGGAGTTGTTCTTTGCCACACTCAAGACAAACGACTTGTATTGTGATGTTTTGCCCTTGTATCGGAGATAGTATGTGGGGTGGTTGTTGTCCTGGTATAGGTTGAGGTTGGTTATATCCTCCATGTTCATATAGTCTAGTTCCTCCTCGTGGTTCTGGACATGGGTTATACCTGGGAACTTCTCTGCCTTGTTCTCTAGGAGGGTACCCGTATGGTCTACATTGGGGTGGTACCAATGGTAAGACACTCACTCACAGTTTGTAACTGTTTTACGTATACTAACATTCTCAATGTTCCATTGGTTATAGCTTCTAAAACTAGGGATATCATTTTTTGCTGAGAAGGTCTCTTTGTCACAGGGCATCGGGCTACATATTGATTAAATCTTCGTGCTGCATTTTTTACTATCTCATTAGGAGCTTGTTTGAAACTATGTAGTAAGGATGATGAATTATGCTTGATCCCTCGCTTAGTGAATTCCCAAATAACTTCTTGGAAGAAATGTTCGATATTGCCGAAGGAATTTGGATCCAAGGATTGAAACCAAGTTAAGGCTATTCCCATGAGGGTTAGCCCAAAGGATTCATATTGCATGAAAAAGTCATCCACTTGCTCCGCACGCAATACTTGCTTGAATTCTGCAATGTGGTCATACGACTCTCTTATGCCATCGTAACGATTTCGCATGCATTTGGCCAATTGGATTGGTCTCAATCTTCTGCCTGGCTCTGGGGACCAAATTATGAGGGGAACACCTTGGGGTGGATCTATCCTAAAGGTAGGTCTATTCATATTTCCCATTCCCTGGCTAGTTTGGTTGTGGGAGTTAATTCCTGGCATGGTGGATTGCACCTCTGGTTTGTTCGGCATACTACGTTGGCTTGTTTGTCTTAACATCACGTTTTTCGTTCTTTGCTGGGTCTGGAATGGGTTTTGTGAGGTAGTTGCTTGATCTCGAGGAGGGAATATAGGCAGATCCCTGTACTTTAATCTAGACCTCTCCGCTTCATCTACAGGCCAATATCTCCTTTGATTTTGGTCTAGGTATGTAGCTCTAGATGGATTTTCAGGATCCCTTAACTCATATATAGTTGTTGGATTGATGCTTTCTCCTTGTGTTAATGAATCAGTTTGTAGGAGTAGGTCAGACCCATGGATCAAGTATATGTCCAACAGGTAATCATCTTGAGGTATCAAATCCCCTCTCAAGACTTGAGTCACCATAGACTTGCCCCTTGGGGTAGTCACCAATTCTTCTTGGTTAGATTTTCTGGAAGTTCCTTGTCCCTCTAACTCTCCTCTTTCATTAATCTGATCAGGGGTCTCGATTACTACATATGTATGGCCCATCTTGTCCATGTAAACTCCTCCTTCATACTTTACAGCTGGTCTTGAAACTATTTCAGATTCTGTAGTGTTTATCATTCTTGCTATGACTTGTGTAGGCCATCGAGGTAGATGGGTATTCCTTGGAAGTTAGTGGATATGTATTGAAGAGACATCCAATATTCCCGTTCCACACTAGACATAAAACCTTCCCTGGGTACTGAAATATGCATGTCTTCAGAAGCCAAGAGTCTCTCCCAGTTAAATGACATTTCTGACTCACCCGTCTGTGAACTCAGCTGATAGTTCTAACCACTAAGTTATGAGCCCCCGACTTGGTTGTATGGTTGACACTAGCTTCAGACGATTTGGTACTTTATCTATCTCTTCCTAAGTGTCTACTTGATCTTAGGTTCATAAGCCTTGTCTACAAGTCCGAAATTGTTCTTTGTATTGCTCAAAATCTTATGGAACTCCTTGCTTCCTAGTCCAACCTGAGGGTCAACTTCAAAATACCCTATCTAATAATTCACGTATTAATTTTACTGTAACCAGTGGAACTTTTGGTAGTACTCTAGACGAGCTTTCCAACAAACCCAAAATCACAGCAAACGGATTTCATATGAGAAAGTTATGCTAGTTCAGGGTTCTAGGGGTTAAAACAAGTAAACATGTTCTCTGGGAGTACCTCAGGACAGGCGATACGATACCAGATTTTCCACGATACGTGATACCACTATGGACGATACCACATTCGGCAATACGATACTGCTATCCAAATGATACGATACTGAAAGTGGTCACGATATGATACCAAGTCTACTCACGATACGATACCAGAATTTACATGATACGATACCTCTACATTCGACGATACAATACCAAGTTAGTGGCCGATACGATACCTGACCACTACGCAATACGATACCAGATTGCTCACGATACAATACCAAAATGACAGGCAATACGATATCAAAAATTTACATGATATGATACTGGTTCTATGGACGATATGATACCAAAGGATCGGACGATACGATACCACTTTTTGGCATGATACGATACTAGAATAGGCACGCGATACGATACCGCTCGATCAACGATACGATACCAAAACAAGAGGTGATACGATACCACTCGATCGATGATACGATACCAAAACAGGAGGCGATACGATACCACTCGGTCGACGATACGATACCATGACCGTCGGGATACGATACCACTGAGGCGACCGCGATCACGATACCAGCACTTGACGATACGATACCAGAATGGTGTCACGATACCTCAAGTGGGCGTGCACGATACGATACCTCGACAAGTATCGCGATACTCGAGAATTCTGGTATCGCGATACCAAAACTCAACCAAACATGATACTTGGAGATTTTGACACCCAAATTCAAAAATTTTTGCAAATATGTGTACCTTAGGTTCTCCTTGTCACTCCTATGTGGCTCTAGATGCAAAGTCACCCTTCAAAGTTGCGATACGACACTCACGATACCAGACGCAGCTCTTGTCACTCCACGATACCACTACTCAGATTTTTGATGTTTTAGGGGCACAAATCTCTGTATTTCAAGGGCGCCTAAGCTCTGAACCATCTCTAAACTCCTCGCATAGCCAAGAAGGAAGAAAAAGAGGCAAAATAGGGAATGTACAGTAAAAAAAAGGGAAAAAATCAGAGAAGGTGAAGATGAGAGGAGATGGTGGCGATGATGATGATGAAGAAGAAGGAAAACTCAGAAACTGAACTGAAAATGTTGATTTTTTTACCTTCCAATGTCGCTACTCTATGTCTTACCATCACATGCTCGTCCTCCAAGCTCTCTCCCCGGCAACGATGCCAAATTGGTGTCAGTCTAGCACAATGGCAAGTACCAACATGAGGAGTTTCACCTCATAAATGTCAATCCTCGGAGACATGAGGACCGGTATGAAGACCAAGAGCAAGTGAAGTGCACAAGTGCGTGAGTGAAAGCACACAAGCATGCACACCCATACACACATGCGCACAAGGTAAGAGCAAAGAGTGGAACAATGGAAGGACTTCAATTACAAAAGAACTCTCTTACAAAGCTGAAATCTACAACAAGCTAACCCCCAAAATGAGCTCTCTAGCCCTTTTTATAGTTTTTTTGAGTGGTTTTGGCCCTATCCAGACCTAGTGTCCGACTTAGTTAAAAATTAGGTTCCAAGGCTTATTTGGGGACTCAAACGGAATCTACAAATTATGCAAATTGGTAAGATGATACTTCTAATACTCCTCAAGCTCGAGGATTCCTTGTCTTGAACAAAATGGAGTTTTAAAAATGGAAAATGGTGTTTAGAATGGTTTTTAGTGATAAAAATCACTATTTTTATAGGGATTTCTTATGAAAATTTGACATGTGCTTCTTGGAGCTCCCTACATGCTCCTTCTTCTTATGTGTCCACTTCATTGATGCACTTCCATGCTTATGTGTGACCTTGACTATCAACATGTACTCCAGTTCATAAGAATATGAGTAGCTATGCAAATCATGATATTGTTGTTCCTAAGTATCTCGATCTTCTGTATGAGTCTTATCATAGTAATAATATTCCATATACAACTTATCATAGCCCTAGCTAGTGGACTAATTTCTAGTCTAGGGAGTCATAGGCACTACCACTCTATGGATATATTCTTTGAATTGAGGGCTAGAACGACATTATGCAGGTTTGGTGGTCTTTTCGTAATACAAGTTGCAATTGTGGTACCGCAATGACTCATACGGTCTCTGATCAAGTGAAGGTCCTTGATATTGAGGATACCTAAGAGCCTCCCTATTTGAATCCATTGGAGGATATCTCAAATCCCTATGCATGCTTTTGGTCTCTGTTAGACACTATGTCTTGATTTAGCTAATTTTGGAGTTTTAACTATAGTTTGAGTAGGAATGAAATGAGCCATTTTGGCTAATTAGTCAAGTATGACCCAAACTGCATTGTGTCCTTTTTGGGTTTGAAGCAAGCCCATAATACATTCCATGGAAATACTTTCCCATTTCCCATTGGGAATTTCCAAAGGATGTAACAAGCCTCCTATCTTGAACTTCTCCACTTTATTTACTTGACATTTTGTACACCTAAGTACATAGTCATGTACATCTTTATGTACACTAGGCCAATAGATTTTTCTTTTGTCTAATTCATAAGTTTTATTGTCCAATACATAAGTTTTGTTGATTCTCAAATGACTGGAGCTTGGGGCATCATGGCATTAAAACAAAACTTTCCTTCTAAGTTTTTGATCACAGGGTACACATACCTTTCCTTTGTATAGCAGATATTCATCTTGAATACTATACTACTTAAACTTATCTCAAGATGATAAGTTTGTACCTTCGTTTAGAGGTTTTTTCTAGGCTTCCTTAGAACTTGTGTCTTCGTGATACTTGCCTTTCATCAAATCTACTAAGTCATTGGAGATTTGTATGAAACATAGAGAATTCAACATAGGCCTATGATCACATTTGCAACTACATTGAATTGCACTCTTCAATACTATTGAATCAGATTGGTTTGCAAACCATTTTATACTTGTATGATAAAAAAAATATGGTCACTTTGGTGCCAAACAAGTAATGTATCTATTTCTTTAGAGCATGCACATTGGCATAAATCTCTCTCTCATAGGTAGAATAATTACATTGAGCCAAGTTTAGCTTTTGACTTTCAAAAGCAATTGTTCAACCATTCTAATTCAACATAGAACCAATTGCCAAATCACTAGCATCTTTTCAACCACAAAGGGTTCATTTGGATCTACTATTTGTAGAATCAGGACTGATGTTAAGGCTTTCTTAAGTCATTCCATATGTTTAGCCTATTCCTTATCCCAAGTAAGATTTTTGGCTTTCCTTTTAGCTTTTCAAATAAAGGGATCAAGATCTTTGCAAAGTTTGGCACAAATTTTTTAGAATATCTTGCTAACCCTAAAAATTTGTAATAATTTTAGGGTGTGGCCAGTTAAGAATAACTTGGATCTTTTCAGGATCAACTTGAATTCCTTTCTTAGAGATAATATATCCAAGATATCCAATTTTTGCTCAAAAGAATTCATGCACAACTTCCTTTCCATATAACACGTTCTCTCTTAGAACTTGAAAATAATTTCTAGATGTTTTAGATGGGCAACTGTATCTTGACTATGGACAAGAATGTCATCAAGGAAATCAACTGCAAATATTTCTAAGTAAGGGCTTAGGCTTGTGTTCATTGAAGTCATGAACATAGTGGGGCAATTTGTTAGTCCAAAAGACATGGCTAAGAATTCAAAATACCCATATTTAGTTCTAAAAGTTGTTTTGGAGACATCTTCAGATCTTATTCTAATCTGTTGATATCCTTGATGAAGATCAAGCTTTGAAAAATATCTTTGCTCCAGATTGATCAAATAGATCATCTATTTGGGGCATTGGATATTTATTATTCATCCTAACTTTGTTCAAAGCTCGATAGTCGATAAACAATCTATTGAACCATCATTTTGCTTAAACAAGAGGATAAGTGCTACCTAAGATGATTGACTAGGTTGAATGAATTCTTTATTAAGGCATTCTTTCAATTGCCTTTCCACTTTTTTTGTTGGGAATATGGGAGTCAGTAGGGGGTTTACATACAAGCTTAGTACCTAAGACCAAGTCTATATCATGATCAGCTTGCCCAGGAGTGAGAGGTAAGTCATGGGGAAGTTCTTTTGGAAAAACACCTCGATATTTTGTTCATCAAACACTTAAATTTAAACTTATCGTGAATAGAAAAAGGAGACGAGGCATATGGGATTGGATTTATATTATATACATCATGCATATTGATTGGAAGTATCATTTAAACTTCTGCTTTATGAGTACTTACAAGCTTTTTCAGTTCCATGCTTGAGATGAAGGGAGTATCTGGCACATCATGCTCCCCTTGATACCATTTCTTTCAAATTCCAAAGTAATTTGTTTTCTAATCCCCAAATACATTCCCTACCCAAAACCACATCAGTTCTTTCCATATGCATGATCTGGAAATCAAGTTTTGATACCTATGTAATGTATTGCTCCTTAAAGTTAGTGTGTGCCTTGTGAGAGTGAAGAGTACATATCCCATATATATAAATACCCTTAGTCAAAGGGCTCTAGTTGTGCCATGTGTCCAAGTCCCATGGTTTTCAAAGAAGGGTTCTTGAAATGGATTTCTAAGTCAAGAAATCGCATGGGCTCACATGGAATCACATGGGATCACTTGAAATTTACATGATTTCTTAAGAGTGGAGCTCTAGAATTGTATGCACACCCTCCAATGGCCTTGCATTGAATTATTCAATTAATAGAGTTCCACATCTTAGGATAAAAATCCTAAGGTTCAAGCCATTGAATTCCCAAGGGTTTCATAAAAAAACTCAAGGGTTCTCCAAAGGTTTCCCAAGGGTTTCTCTAGGAAACCCAAGGGTCTAAACCCTTGGAACCCATGCAGTTAATGCTAGTTATACAACATATCCGATCATTTTTTAGCTATGTGCAATTCATGCAATAAGTGATGGAGATTTAGAATCAACTCCATCTTCTTATCATAGCCCTTCAATGTGCAATATTTTGTGCAACCCTCTTATTAATGCTCAATCTATATATAGTGGTTCCCCACTTGTAGGGTCCACACCCACGACCTCCTTAAATGCTGACACACATTTTGTTGATATATTTAGGTAGTGATGTGTGTGAACACACTAGGACCGTCGGGGCACTTTTTTCCCTCTTTAGGAGGTTTTTTCCCCTGGCTTGTATATATGCCTATTGCCCTAATGGGCTACTTATCTTTGTACATTCTCTAGTAATACATTTGTGTGTTGTGCTCCAAGCTTCTTCTCCTTCCTTGTGCTGTTCACGTGCTTCCGCAGACGTCTATCTCCAAAAATTGGTATCAGAGCAGGTCGTCGCTTCATCTAGGGCGCCATCAACACTCCTTCATTTGCAGTCTCAAAATTACATGAATTTTGGTGAGCATACTCAGCGTGTTTTCGAGATCAAAACAACTTTGCTGTATGGTGCCAAAATCGCGATCTGAGCTTGTTTTGGCCTCCGAACGCACTATCATAGCACTTGTGTAGGCTATTTTGTCTTTTTGTGCCAAAGATATATACCAGTTTCTATTCGCCAATATAAGCGTCTCGAAGTTTGCTACAGGTCTAGCAGAATTCGTCTGGGTAGTTCTTTTCAACTTATTGAGATATAGTCAATTTTCTGCATCAAGGTATTTTAGTCACCGACCATGGCTAAAAGCAGTGATGTATTCCGTATGTTGGCTGTTGAGGATAAGTTGGATGGTACCAACTACCCATTATGGGCTTATATGATGCCACATGTATTGGTTGTAAAAGGATTGTGGAACATTGTGCAGGGTGTTGAAAAACGTCCTATCACACCTGCAATTGTTACAACTACAAGTACAGAAGCTGAGGCAGAAGGTGTCGAAGATGATAATATTCTGCATATTCCTGTTCTTGCTGCGGTTTCTACTGCACCTACTGTAAAGCATATTTGTTGGGATGGAAGAGATGCCTAGACACATGCATTGATAGCTTTGTCTGCCAAACGTGCCATTATTCCTCACATTCACTCTTGCAGAACAGCTAAGGATGCTTGGGATACACTTACCACATTGTACCAAGCTAGGAATGAGGCTCGTGTTGCTTACCTCTGAACACAGTTGGAGAGTGAGCACATGAATGAAGATGATTCTATGGACAATTTTTAACAAAGATCAAAGACTTGAAGGAACAATTGATTTCTATTGATGAGGTTATACTAGATAGCTCACTTGTGCAGACCGTTCTGAATGGTCTTCCTGATTCATCTCAAAGTTTTGCTTCTACTCTTCGATTGATGATGAAAGGCAATCCAAATGCCTTGTCATTTGAGGAGTTAGTCTTTGTTCTATTGCAGGAAGATTAGTCCAGGCAGAACAAGTCCATTATGCATGTTGTAGATCAAGCTTTCCTGGCTAGTCAGAAGGGAAAAGGAAAATGGAGCTCTTCTACTAGTAAGCAAAAATCTGCAAATGCTGCACATTCGAAGAACCAAGATAAAGATGAGAAAAAAATCAGAAACGCAGAAATTGTTTTGCAAGTATTGTAAATTGAATGATCATATCATAAAGAACTGTCCAAAATTGGCTGCTAAAGAGGCAAAGAAGAAAAAGGCTCGAATGGTTGTTGCACAAGCCTCTACACCAAAAATGGAGTCTGCTAATCTTGTGCGGGAAGAAGAATGGGCGTTTACTACTATATGCAGTTTTGACCCATCTTCTCATGAGCAGTGCATGTTTGCAGTACACTCAGATGTTTGGTATTTTGACAGTGGGGCGACCAAACATATTACCTCGCTGCACAGTTTCTTCTCTTCACTCGAGCTTGCCCCTACAAGGAATACTGTTACATGTGCCAACAACTCCTCTTATCCTGTTATGGGAGTTGGTAAGATCATTTTGACTACTGCTGATGGTAGTTCTTTCACTTTTTCAGATGCTTTATTTGTGTCAGGGATCAAGAAGACCTGTTATCAATTTTTGCATTAGCCAAGATTGGCTTGGTTGTGAAATTTGTTGATGACAAGTGTACAATTCATGATCTGTCAAATGGCGATGTGATTATTGCTTCTGGCATTTTATGTCGTGGGCTGTATAAGCTCATAGACTATGAAAGATCTGTGAATGATTCAACATGTGCAATACATGATTCTCACGCTATGGCAGATGCAAAGCTTTGGCATGCACACTTTGGTCATCTGAATTTTGCTAGTTTGCTATGCCTGCAAAAATATGAAATGGTGTCCTCTTTACCCAAGCTTGAGGCACCTAGAAAACATGTTTGTGAAGGCTGTATTTTGGGCAAAATGCAGCGTTCCTCATTTCCAAAAGATGGTTCAGTTCGGGCTACTCAAAAATTGTAGCTTGTACATAGTGATGTCTGTGGTCCTATGCAGACACCTTCTTTTGGAAATTATCTTTACTTCGTGACTTTCATTGATGATTTTTCCAGGCATGCATGGGTATATCCATTGAAGAAAAAGTCCAAAGTGTTCATGTGTTTCAAACAGTTTTTGGTTTTGGCTGAAAATCTGTCAGCATGTAAAATGGGCACCCTCCATTTTGATCGAGGGGGGGAATATATGTCTTTTGATTTTAAAGTGCATTTCTGGCTGAAGATGGGATAAAACACCAGTGGATAGTGCCGTATACACCTCAACAAAATGGAGTTGCTGAACGAAAGAACATGTCACTCATGGAGATGGCGAGGTGTATGGTCAAGAGTCAGGCTTTACCACATAGTTTCTGGCTTGAGGCTGTCATGTGTGAAGCATATGTACTTAACAGGTGTCCCACTAAAGCGCTGCAGTCTATCACTCCATATGAGGCTTTGCATGATCGCAAGCCATCTGTTGCTCATCTTTGTGTTTTTGGTTGTTTGGCATATGCATTAGTGCCTGAAAAACATCGCAGAAAATTGGATGATAAAGCAGTAAAATGTATTTTTGTTGGGTACAGTTCTGAAATTAAAGGCTATCATCTGTATCATCTACAAACTAAACGCATTATGGTTAGCTGTGATGTTGTTTTTGTGGAAGATGCTATTCAGCCATTGCTTTCATGTTGCTCCAAAGACATGTACGATACTTTGTTGCCTCTTTTTACAGGTGGATAGTCTAGTGCTAGTCCCAATGAGGCAACTTCTCAGCCTTTTCAGGTTTCATGTGATGATGCAGATCATTCTATTTCTTATGCAGATTTACATGATGCACTAGTTGATGAGAGAGGTGATATTGAGCAGGCAAAAACTATGCCAAAATGGTTGGTGCAAACTTTGCGTGACAGCAAATTAGATGCACCTTTGTCATATCGTACTCGTTCAGGCTCTCATAGTGCCTCTTTTGCATCAGATTGCTATGCTATGGTTGCATCTAGTCTTTGTGATGAGACTGAGCCTGTTTCATTTGATGAAGCACAAAATTCAAAAAATTGGATGGCTGTTATGCAATCTGAATATGATGCAATAATGAAGAATGGTACTTGGTCTTTATCTGACTTGCCTCCTGGCAAGAAGGCCATTGGCACAAAGTGGGTATACAAGCTCAAGCGTAAACCTTATGGTACAGTTGACAGGTATAAGGTTAGGCTTGTTGCAAAGGGTTATGTGCAGGAAAGAGGCATTGATTTTGATGAGACCTTTGCACCTACATGCCGTATGACTACTATTCGGAGCATCTGTGCACTTGCAACTCATCATGGTTGGAATGTACATCAGTTGGACATTAAAACTGCATTTCTGAATGGTGACTTGCATGAAGAAGTGTATGTTTTTCACCCTCGTGGCGTTGTGCAAAAAGGGTGTGAAAACTAGGTGTGGAGGTTAAACAAGGCATTATATGGTTTAAAGCAAGCACCACATGCTTGGTATGAGAAGATACATGCCTATCTGATTGCACATGGTTTTGACAATAGTCCAACTGAAAGCACCTTATATGTTAAGCGTGCTAATGATGTACTTTTGATCATTGTGGTTTATGTTGATGACATGCTGCTCACTAGTCCTCATGAGAGGCATATTGCTGATTTTAAGGCTGATTTGCATGCCTCATTTGAGATGTCTGATTTGGGGCATTTGCATCACTATTTAGGCATTCAGTTTATGCAAGTTGATGGTGGAATGGCTTTGTGTCAAACAAAATATATTGACATATTATTGCAGCGTTTTGGCCTTGAAGACTGTAAGCCTATACATTCAATATTGTGTGTTGTGCTCCAAGCATCTTCTCCTTTCTTGTGTTGTTTGCGTGCTTCCGTAGACGTCTATCTCCAACACCTTCTTGGATTTTTAAAAATTCTTTCATGGACTCTACACAAAAACAAAGTGTTGCAGAGCTGAAAAGAGCACAAAGCAGAGAAAAAGACGGGCCCCAAAATTTTTCCGATTTGGACATCATGTTTTTGTACCATAATCATTCTTGTAATATATTTTCCGTTGTAAAGGCACTAGAGGAGTCCTCTAGATGCATACCCGCAGAAGATTAGATATTTACCCATGTAAAATAGTAGGAAATTAGTCTTTTAGTGAATAAAGTGCCGGTCTCTTGTGTGAAAGGACCATTTCTAGGGCACTAGTATATAAGTCAAATGTGACTCTTTGTAAAGAACTTTTTGCCATTGTGAAGAAGGAGCTCTATAGATTTTCGAGTTTGCCTCTTTCATGCTGATTTTGATCTTCATTTCGCTCTTGTATGTGTGTGTTATGCTTGAAATGCATGTGTAGGACTATTGTCTACCCCTTCCCCTTGGTTTTAAACTGTTGTAGTGCATGTGCAAGCTAGGAGGAGTTGTGGCGCGGGTGTTGGTGTCTCCCATCATTCACTGTTTTTGCCATAACTTGAAGCAGAGTGTCAGAATCGAGTGAAACCACTTCCAGTAGGTGCATCTCGTCGAGAGCTTCGAAACGAGTACCCTATTGCCTATATTCGGAGTTCTGGGCTGGGAGAAAACCTCAAAATACTAAAAACTGCTGTAAGAGGCTTGCGGCAAACACTTTCAGTATTTCAGTGAGTGTGAGAGGTAGTAGTCTTTTCTCATGCATGCTAGCTAAACCACTTCATTTTTCCATCACGTGTGCACACGTCTTCATACACTTGGTACGTCGTTCCATCGGATTGACAATTAGATGTGTGTTAAGTACCCACTATACGTACTTGTGTGGCAATTGAGGTACAGTCTCATTGGCACAAGTCCTGGAGTCTTCTCGGCTCAAGTACACACGTTTTTGGTGCCGTTGCCGGGGAACACTCAACCAAGGTGCCTTCGTGATGGTTATAGATCGAGTGTGATAGAATCGTACTTGTAGAGGTAAAATTGTCCGGTGGCAAGTAGTCAGTCACTTTAGCACTTGTTACTTCACATCTCCGAGGTGTGTGTGATAAGTTTTAGGTTTAGGTTTAGGAGGAGGGAAGAGAAGGAGGAGTTAGGGTTAGGTTAGAGGAAGAGGATTAGTGAGGATAGGAGAAGTAGGAGTAGACAAAAATCATCAAAAAAAAAAAATTTTTTTTAAAAATCCCCAAAAATTCAAGTTCTATCCAAAAAAGTATAAAAACCAAAAAAATTGACTCATTTGATACTTGCTGGAGTTCTGGTATCGTCGGCGACAGCGATCAGTATCGTGGACTTGGTATCGAGTGCTTCAGGCCTTCCCAGCTAGAGATTGAGCTCCAAGTGCAAGCAAGAGTGGTTAGAGGTGAGATTTTAACAAGAATATTTACATAAAACTCACCAAACATGCATAAACACGTGATTAAACAGGTGCGTAGTATCGCGGGGGGGTTAAACTGAACTCATTACAGATTTTTTGTGTGATACAGAGGCCTAGGAGAGAAGAGGGGAGTGAGGAGAGCAAGGGGTTATCAAAATTTTGAAAATATCTTGCATTTTGGCTTGAGTATCGCGATCGGTTGAGGTTGGGTATCGCGATACCAAAACTCCCTTGTATCGCGATACTCGCCGAGGTATCGTATCGCTTGATACCGGTCTTGGTATCGCGATACCATTTTGGTATCGTGACCCCGATTTGGTATCGCGATCGTACAATCTTCCGAGGTATCGTATCGCCGGGAACCGGACTTGGTATCGCGATACCATTTTGGTATCGTGTCGCTAAGCTGGTATCGCGATCTCACCTTGCTAAGTTGGTATCGTATCGTTATTAGCAGTATCGTATCGTGTCACTTCCTTGTGAAGTATCGCGACACCACACTGGGTATTGTATCGCAAGGATACTGGTATCGGTATCGTGCAGGTGTCCAGTATCATATCGTCTGCTTTTCAGGACAGTATCGCGATACTGTCATCAGTATCGTATCGTCTCGCACACGTGGTATCGTATCGCCTTCTCCTCGAGATCGGTATCGCGATACCACACAGATATCGTATCGTCATATATTCCAGTATCGTATCGCCTGAAACGTTTGAGATCGTATCGTGATAATCCTAGTATCGTATCGTCTGCTCTCCGAGGTAGTATCGCGACACCAGATTGGTATCGTATCGTTGGGACCTCTGGTATCGTATCGTGATCAAAGCAGTATCGCCGAGAGAAGTATCGTCAGGAAGTGGTATCGTCCAGATTGACCCTTTCTTTTTGTCAGGCACTTTAAGTCATAAGGAGAGCTACCCAAGGAGAATCTCTGAGGCATAGAGAGAGACTTGGGGGAGTGAATGAACTTGAGATCAGGAAGAGTGCTAAGTAGTAGAAGAAGTGTCATATCTTCGGTAGGAAGCGCTGCCCAGGCTAGTCACCACTCCATCTACTCAGAAACCTCTAGTGATTTGGAAGAGGAATTACACATGGCTTCGGAAGACATGCAAGGTCCAACGCCAAATAGGAATTTCATGTCTACTGTGGAAGGGGATTACTGTACCTCCTTACAATATGTGTCCACCAATGCCCAGGAGATTCCAATCTACCTGGATGGGTTAAACAGATCTATTGCGAGGATGGTAACTTCCCAGGATGCCACAATTGTGCCCCGACCTGCTGTCAAATACGAAGGAGGAGCATATGTAGACAAAATTGGTCATATCTATATTGTGACTGAATTTCCTGAGAGGATCAATGAAAGAGGAGAGTTTGCGGACCCCAACAACTCCGAAAGAACACACCCTGAAGAGTCTGTGTCTACCCCGAGGGGCAGGTCTCAAGTGTCACGGGTCTTGAGAGGAGATTTGATACCTCAAGATGATTACCTGTTGGAAGTCTATATGATCCATGGATCAGACCTGTTGCTTCAAACCGACTTACCGGCTCCAGGGAGAGAAGAAAGCCCCATGACATTTTATGAGTTGAAAGACCCAGATGATGAAACTAGACTTACTTACTTGGATAAGGATCAAAGGAGATATTGGCCTTTGAGTGCCTTGGACAGGGCTCGACTAAGATACATGGGTACGCCTGTATTTCCTCAGAGAGATTAGGCAACTACTTCACAAAATCCTTTTGGGAATCAACATGAAACGGAGCAGACCACATCAGGCCAGACCAGTCAACGAAGTGTGCCCAACCATACCCATGTACAGTTTGCAACTCCAAGAGTGCACACACACAATCAGGCCCACGCAGGGATAGGGAACCAGTACCGACCACCTGCAAGACCACAACCACCATTAGGAAGACAGCCTGGAGTACCGCCATTACGACCAGCTATCCTGGTCTTCCCTGTGATGCCCAGACCACCTGAACCAATGAGAAGGCTGAGACCTATCCAAGTAGCTAAATGTGTAAGAAACCATTATGATGGGTTGGGGGAGCCCTATGATCATATTGCAGAATTTAAACAAGTTCTAAGAGCGGAGCAGGTAGAGGACTTCTTCGTGCAGTATGAGTCTTTTGGGCTCACCCTCACAGGGACTGCTCTGTCTTGGTTCCAACCTTTAGATCCCAATCAATTTGGAAACATGGAACAATTCTTTCAAGAATTCATTGGAGAATTCACAAAGAGAGGGATTAAACACAATTCACATCTTTAATCCATAGCTTTAAACAAAACCCTAATGAAACCGTGAAGACTGCTGCCCGAAGATTCAATCAATATGTGGATAGATGCCCAGTAGCTGAGAGACCCACTCAACAAAAGATGATTTCACTATTTCTAGATGGACTCACCAACGGAACCCTAAGAACACTGGCGTATGTGAAGAGGTTACAAACACTAAGTGAGTGTCTTCAAGAGTGCATTGATTTGGAAGACAACCTTGCCGAGGATCTCAAAGGTACAGCCGACCACACTAAAACAGAAGATTTAAGGAGTACTATCACGTCCAACTCCAGTCACATGGAAGAATTAGCAGAATTATTAGCAAAGAAACTAGGAGTCCAGGGACAGAGAGCTTATCAAAACCCCTGTGCTACGAAGATGTAATTTATGTGGAGGAGAGCACCCCACACACTTGTGCGTCCGAGGAGGGGCCGGTGCACAACCTACGTATCCATACTACAGACAGCAACAACAAGGGACTTCTTCATACTGCCACATCGAGCAAAAATACACCAATCACACCACTGAAAACTGTCCCTTCAATAGGCAAGCACGGCCTATCCAGCCACCTCAATATCGACCATATGGATATCAACCGAGAGAGCCGGGTAGGGAGATGCCTAGATACAATCCTTATCCAACACCAATAGGAGCACCCAGACAATATGAGCAAGCACCTTACCCACCACCACAACAAGTACTGGGACCCCAGCTATCACAACCTCAACAAGTAGTACCAGTGAAGTATGCTCAAACAGAAGAAAACTTAGAGAGAGCCATAGTACCAGCATCAATAAGGACCAATGTGGAATCAACCAACCCAGGGTATGAACCTCCACTAGGAGAGTACTATCCATATGAAGCCAACATGATGGAATATGAACCAACATATGACGCGGCTTATTATGGTTATGAGGGCTACGATCAGACATATGGAGCAAAAACAGCACCTTAATGTATACGGCTCCTAAAGCACAACAACCCATGAGACCTCCTGTTAGACCACCGGTACAGAGAGGACCATGCTATAGATGCGGAGGGGATCACTTCATTAGGGAATGCCCTCGACCTTATAATCCACCACCACCCAGAGTTTGGGAAGGGTATTGCAGTGATTGTGGAAAGGAACACCTTTTTAGAGATTGCCCTAAGAACCCAGCCAAACCCCAAGACACCGCACCTATCAATGTGATTGAGGTCATTGAAGGATCCGGAAGTGATAAGGAATACACTGTGCCACTAAAGGCCATTACGAGAGCCCAAACGAAGCAACAAAAAGAACAGTACCCAGAAGAGGAACAAAAAAGCAACAAAAAAATAAGCCCTTCAATTCAGATAGTGGAAGATTTTGAGGACCCATGTGAAAATTCCCGGAACACGAAACTTCAGAAATGGAAGGAAAGACGAGAGAAACTCAAGGACAAATGGGCAAAAACTAAGACTATACACAGTAAAAAGCAAACCAAAAACCAGAATAATCGCAAGGAACAAGGGAATCCTAAGGAGACCCCTGAGCTACCCCCACCTAGCTCAGATAGGGAGAAGCCCGGATCAATTCTAGCATACCCAAAGGCAGACGATTTAGACATGTGGTTGAAAGCCTACCGAGCTAGAATCAAGATGGGCCCAAGCGTCGAACAACATGAAAAAATCTACCCTAAAGGGGAATTAGAAAAAGAAAGACTGACCATATGTAGGAAACTCATAGAAGTAGCACAAGCAACCCTAGAAAAGCCTATCCCAATTCTACCAGAGACCAGGATTGCGCATAGTCTGTATGAAGAATGCTTAAAGTCCAATAGTAAAGAACATAGGAAAGAAGATGACCAAAGCGGCCAGACAACAACCCAAGAGGAATCGATGTCAATAATCCCATATTTAGAGGCAGAGTGGCCAAAAGACTTATGGAACAGAATACGAGAGGAGCAATGGAAGAAGAATGGAGACAATACACCTCCTTTTGAGGAAATAGATGTGGAAGATTGTCAACTTCACCCCAACTTGGAGGAAGCGTACGAAGAAGTATCAAGACTTGACAGAGGAAGAGAGGAAACCATAAGCATTTCAACATTACCTAATTACATGGGAGAATACGAAAGGGAGTCAGTAATAATACGGGCACCCACAATGCAGGGAAAGGGAAAGGAAAAGGTAGAAGAGAGTTCACACAATCTAACAGAATTAAAGAAAACAAAAGTGCGATGCAAATTAACTATGGAAGAATTGCTTCGACTGAAACCACAATTATGGAAGCAAATGACAAACCAACTAGAATCACAGCCAGAGATTGGAGGACCGACAGAAAAGGAGAAGGAAAATAACTCCACAATACAAGTTCCTGTGGACAAAGTGGGAGAGTTTAGTGAAGGGGATGAGGGTAATACTTGTCTACCAGTCACACACAATGGGTACATGACCAAGGCTATTCTAGATACGGGAGCCGGGGTAGGAATTGCCACAAGGGAAATCTGGGAAAAATGGGGAAAACCTGCCTTACGACCCACACGCATGAAGCTCCAATTAGCAGACGGTAATGTAGAAAAACCCTTAGGAATATTGGAAAGAATCAAACTAACCACTTGTGGTGTAGAATTTGAACACACCCTAGCCATCTGTAAATTTGAGAAAGCAAACAACTACGAGATGATATTAGGACGACCCTTCATGAGACAAATGCGGGTAGTACAGGATTGGGGAAGAGATTCGCTATACCTGCAACATCAAGGAAACACCACCAAAATAAATTTGCACACATTTGCTTATCGAGATGTCCCTCCACTACGATGGAATCCAGTACACCGAGAAGAAGATGACTTATCCATTCACAGTGCTGGATCAAGTGATCAATCTTGGATGCATGAAGATGCTCAGTTGTGGATGTGTAAGGAAGCCAAGAGAGAAGAGAGCAGAAGGCAACCATGGCCGATAGGACATCCTAACCGTAGATCAGTAGAAGACCCCACTTACACACCTCAAATTTTTTCTGATGAGATCTTTGAGCCACATGGATGGATGGAAATATTGGCAACTCTAGATGTATGTGTAAACGAGGAAGTTTTGACGGTGAATGAATGCATAGATGAGGAAGGCTATGATGTAAACCTCTATATGGTTGTCCTGCAAGAAGTAGAAGAAGGGGAAACCCTGGAAAAAGAATGGAGAGAGGAATATGAAAGCATAGAAATGGAACCGGAATTTGATTACGAAGAAAGCTGCTTGACTACTATTCGGAACCAGAAGGAACAGGAACCAACAAAGATCTTAGCAATTGAAATTGTTACGGCAATACACCGGCAGGAAGAGAACGGCAGTAAGGTAGGGCCGGACCCAGATCTTTTTGAAGTTCCTGAACACTTTAAAAAATACGAAGTGGAGGAAAGAAAAGTGGCTATCCAAATGCCTCGACGAGAGGCACGAGACGGAGAAGCGTATGACAACAAGGAACAAACAAAAAAAATTGTCATGATAGTTGAGGAAGGAGAAGAAAGATGCACCTATATTGGTAAAGATGTGTCTGAAGAAGAGGAAGAAGAACTCATATCCCTTATTCGAGAGTACCGAGATGTATTCGCATGGACCTATAAAGATCTCAAAGGGGTAGAACCCACTATTTGTTCCCATCGAATACCAATGACAGCAGATGCAAAACCCTCCAAACAACGTCCTTATACATACAATGAAGTCTACGCAGCAAAGATTAAGGAAGAAATAGACAAACTACTAGCGGCAGGATTCATATATGAGATAGAACATACCGAGTGGGTATCGCCACTAGTAGTAGTGCCTAAGAAAAATGGAAAATTGAGTGTGCATAAATTTGAAGAAGGTGAATGCAGCCACTATACGTGACAGCTACCCACTACCCATCACGGACCATTTATTAGAGAGAGTAGCAGGAAAGGAGGTCTATAGTTTCCTAGATGGATTCTCCGGATACAATCAGGTAGCTATTGCGACCGAGGATCAACATAAGACAGCATTCGCCACTGAATGGGGAGTGTATGCATTCAGAGTGATGCCCTTTGGACTCACTAATGCTCCAGCTACCTTCCAGAGATTGATGTGTCATGTTTTCAAGGAATTTTTGAAAAAAAGCATGGAAGTATATGTAGATGACCTATGCACGTACTCCAATCAAAGGCCCGATCACATTCCCGAGTTGAGGAAGATATTCAACAAGTGTAGACAGTACAGAGTCTACTTAAACCCAGAGAAATGTGTCTTCATGGTAAGGCAAGGGAAAATTCTAGGACACATAGTTTCAAGAAATGGAATATCTACGGATGAGGACAAGATTAAAGTCATCCTAGACTTACCAAGACCCAAGAATGCAAAGGAAGTGCAAGCCTTTATGGGACATTGTGGATACTACCGTAGGTTCATTCACATGTATGCCATAATAGCAAAACCCTTGTATGGTCTCTTGACTCAATTTACTTGGACAGAAGAGTGTGAAAAGGCATTCACCGAGTTGAAAAAGAGACTTAGCACAGCCCCAATTCGGAAATCACCCAACTGGAGCAAGCCTTTTCATATTCATGTTGACGCTTCTAACTATGCCATTGGATGCATCTTAGCCCAGCCGGCTGATGAAGGCAAGCTTGATCATCCAATTGCTTATGCGAGTAGACAACTGAACCAAGCAGAAAGAAATTATACCACTACGGAACGAGAAGGCTTAGGAATGGTATACGCAGTGAAGAAATTCAGACATTACCTGTTAGCCAACAAGTTCAAATTCTTCATAGACCATCAAGCCTTGTTGTATTTAGTCAATAAGCCTTGTAACACGGGAAGGTTGGTACGTTGGTTTCTACTGCTAATGGAGTTTGACTTCGAAGTAATAGTGAAAAAGGGGAACACACATGTGAGATCAGACCACCTGTCAAGGCTAACGCACGGAGAGCCACCAAGTGGAGTACCCGACGATCTACCAGATGCTTATTTGTTCAATCTAGAAGTTTGCCCAAAGTGGGCAGAGAACCGAGATGTATTCGCATGGACCTATAAAGATCTCAAAGGGGTAGAACCCACTATTTGTTCCCATCGAATACCAATGACAACAGATGCAAAACCCTCCAAACAACGTCCTTATACATACAATGAAGTCTACGCAGCAAAGATTAAGGAAGAAATAGACAAACTACTAGCGGTAGGATTCATATATGAGATAGAACATACCGAGTGGGTATCGCCACTAGTAGTAGTGCCTAAGAAAAATGGAAAATTGAGAGTGTGCATAAATTTGAAGAAGGTGAATGCAGCCACTATACGTGACAGCTACCCACTACCCATCACGGACCATTTATTAGAGAGAGTAGCAGGAAAGGAGGTCTATAGTTTCCTAGATGGATTCTCCGGATACAATCAGGTAGCTATTGCGACCGAGGATCAACATAAGACAGCATTCGCCACTGAATGGGGAGTGTATGCATTCAGAGTGATGCCCTTTGGACTCACTAATGCTCCAGCTACCTTCCAGAGATTGATGTGTCATGTTTTCAAGGAATTTTTGAAAAAAAGCATGGAAGTATATGTAGATGACCTGTGCACGTACTCCAATCAAAGGCCCGATCACATTCCCGAGTTGAGGAAGATATTCAACAAGTGTAGACAGTACAGAGTCTGCTTAAACCCAGAGAAATGTGTCTTCATGGTAAGGCAAGGGAAAATTCTAGGACACATAGTTTCAAGAAATGGAATATCTACGGATGAGGACAAGATTAAAGTCATCCTAGACTTACCAAGACCCAAGAATGCAAAGGAAGTGCAAGCCTTTATGGGACATTGTGGATACTACCGTAGGTTCATTCACATGTATGCCATAATAGCAAAACCCTTGTATGGTCTCTTGACTCAATTTACTTGGACAGAAGAGTGTGAAAAGGCATTCACCGAGTTGAAAAAGAGACTTAGCACAGCCCCAATTCGGAAATCACCCAACTGGAGCAAGCCTTTTCATATTCATGTTGACGCTTCTACTATGCCATTGGATGCATCTTAGCCCAGCCGGCTGATGAAGGCAAGCTTGATCATCCAATTGCTTATGCGAGTAGACAACTGAACCAAGCAGAAAGAAATTATACCACTACGGAACGAGAAGGCTTAGGAATGGTATACGCAGTGAAGAAATTCAGACATTACCTGTTAGCCAACAAGTTCAAATTCTTCATAGACCATCAAGCCTTGTTGTATTTAGTCAATAAGCCTTGTAACACGAGAAGGTTGGTACGTTGGTTTCTACTGCTAATGGAGTTTGACTTCGAAGTAATAGTGAAAAAGGGGAACACACATGTGAGAGCAGACCACCTGTCAAGGCTAACGCACGGAGAGCCACCAAGTGGAGTACCCGACGATCTACCAGATGCTTATTTGTTCAATCTAGAAGTTTGCCCAAAGTGGGCAGAGAACCGAGATGTATTCGCATGGACCTATAAAGATCTCAAAGGGGTAGAACCCACTATTTGTTCCCATCGAATACCAATGACAGCAGATGCAAAACCCTCCAAACAACGTCCTTATACATACAATGAAGTCTACGCAGCAAAGATTAAGGAAGAAATAGACAAAATACTAGCGGCAGGATTCATATATGAGATAGAACATACCGAGTGGGTATCGCCACTAGTAGTAGTGCCTAAGAAAAATGGAAAATTGAGAGTGTGCATAAATTTGAAGAAGGTGAATGCAGCCACTATACGTGACAGCTACCCACTACCCATCACGGACCATTTATTAGAGAGAGTAGCAGGAAAGGAGGTCTATAGTTTCCTAGATGGATTCTCCGGATACAATCAGGTAGCTATTGCGACCGAGGATCAACATAAGACAGCATTCGCCATTGAATGGGGAGTGTATGCATTCAGAGTGATGCCCTTTGGACTCACTAATGCTCCAGCTACCTTCCAGAGATTGATGTGTCATGTTTTCAAGGAATTTTTGAAAAAAAGCATGGAAGTATATGTAGATGACCTGTGCACGTACTCCAATCAAAGGCCCGATCACATTCCCGAGTTGAGGAAGATATTCAACAAGTGTAGACAGTACAGAGTCTGCTTAAACCTAGAGAAATGTGTCTTCATGGTAAGGCAAGGGAAAATTCTAGGACACATAGTTTCAAGAAATGGAATATCTACGGATGAGGACAAGATTAAAGTCATCCTAGACTTACCAAGACCCAAGAATGCAAAGGAAGTGCAAGCCTTTATGGGACATTGTGGATACTACCGTAGGTTCATTCACATGTATGCCATAATAGCAAAACCCTTGTATGGTCTCTTGACTCAATTTACTTGGACAGAAGAGTGTGAAAAGGCATTCACCGAGTTGAAAAAGAGACTTAGCACAGCCCCAATTCGGAAATCACCCAACTGGAGCAAGCCTTTTCATATTCATGTTGACGCTTCTAACTATGCCATTGGATGCATCTTAGCCCAGCCGGCTGATGAAGGCAAGCTTGATCATCCAATTGCTTATGCGAGTAGACAACTGAACC
The DNA here is from genome assembly GCA_020310875.1 of Ceratopteris richardii. Classification (NCBI taxonomy): domain Eukaryota; kingdom Viridiplantae; phylum Streptophyta; class Polypodiopsida; order Polypodiales; family Pteridaceae; genus Ceratopteris; species Ceratopteris richardii. The sequence continues at coordinate 94,343,655 of CM035431.1, forward strand.
AAGCAGAAAGAAATTATACCACTACGGAACGAGAAGGCTTAGGAATGGTATACGCAGTGAAGAAATTCAGACATTACCTGTTAGCCAACAAGTTCAAATTCTTCATAGACCATCAAGCCTTGTTGTATTTAGTCAATAAGCCTTGTAACACGGGAAGGTTGGTACGTTGGTTTCTACTGCTAATGGAGTTTGACTTCGAAGTAATAGTGAAAAAGGGGAACACACATGTGAGAGCAGACCACCTGTCAAGGCTAACGCACGGAGAGCCACCAAGTGGAGTACCCGACGATCTACCAGATGCTTATTTGTTCAATCTAGAAGTTTGCCCAAAGTGGGCAGAGAAATTGATCCCTATACTCACCCATGGCCCTCAACACTCAATCAATAGGAATAGGAAGAAAGAAATTCTTCAATCAAGGAACTTACACATTGTGTCAGGTAGTGTATACTACAAGGAACCCAACGGAGTGTTACTCAGATGTGTTGATGAGGATGAACAAACGCAACTAATTGAGCAAGCACATGTGAACAAATGGAGAACACACCAAGGGACTCATGGAACAATCCGAGAATTGAAAAGATTAGGAGTGTATTGGCCTGACATGCCCAAGAATGTTCACGACCACGTGAGTAATTATGCAGATTGTCGAGAGACGGTTCCCGAAGATCATATGTCTCTACCTTTTTCGACCATAATACCCAATTGGAGTACAACATTAGCGAAATTCTTAAAAACTCAAGAACATGAGTTAGGAGCTAGTTTAGCAAGAAAGCGATCCTTAGAGGAAATGAGCAAGGACTACATTCTCATGGGAAAACAATTGTTCAAACGAGGGAAAGAAAACCAACTCAGATTATGTGTGCATGAAGGAGAATATCTACCCATATTAGAACTGGCACATGCAGGTGCTGCAGGAGGTCATTTTTCAGCTGAAAGAACTGTTAAAATGATCCTCTTTGCGGGCTTGTGGTGGCCAACTCTACATATGGATGCTGAAACGTATGTACGAAGTTGTGAGACTTGTCAGAGAACTAAATACCCAATTCGGAGGGATGACATGCCATTAAGACCCATGATATGCGCGAGAGCTTTCACAAAATGGGGTATTGACTTCATAGGACCTATCAATCCACCTGCCAAAGGATCACATGCGGAGTACATCATAGTGGCCACTGACTACTTGACTAAATGGGTAGAAGCAAAAGCCACTAGAAAGAATGAAGCTCAAACTACCGCAAAATTTCTCTTTGAGCATATCTTCACCCGCTTTGGCTTGCCCATTGAGATTGTCAGCGATCGGGGAACGCACTTCCTCAATGAGGTAATCGAGTCATTAATGAACGAGTTCTTAGTGATCCATAAAAAATCAGCACCATACCATCCCCAAGCCAATGGACAAGCTGAAAGCTCTAACAAAGTATTGTGCACGGTGTTGACTAAGCTTGTCAATAATGGAAGGTCTGATTGGGACAAACAATTGCATCATGCAATTTGGCCATTCCAAGTTGCATATAAAACGGCCATTGGAACTACACCTTTCAATCTAGTGTATGGGCAAAATGCAATTTTGCCAATTGACTTCTTAGTGCCAACATTGAAAGTGGCACAGCAATATGAATGGAACGGACACGAATTATCCCAACAACTAGATCAAATCGAGAAGTTACATGAGACTAGATTGCAAGCAGTAGCAGGCATTTATGCTGCTAAACGGAGACAAAAGGCATATTATGATGCACATATAAAAGACAAGGGACTTAAAGAAGGAGATTTAGTCTTAGTGTACACCCTAAAACAACATGCCAAGAAGTTACAAAAACGCGGATACGGACCCTTGATCATAAATCGAATCTCTACTGGTGGTGCAGTCAATCTCGCCACGCTAGACGGAGACATTCTCCCCGACTACATCAGTGGATGTAGAGTGAGACGATTCATGGAGCCATTGACTGATCAAATGCTAGCACGATTGGTAGGTGCCCAAAATCGGAAAAAGGAGGAAGAGCGAATTAGAGAGGAAGCTCGCCAAGAAGCACTAGAGCGCATTAGGAAACGGAAAGAATGGATGAGACAAAGAGATGAACGCTATCTCCAAGGAGAAGAGCCCATCCCTATGGCAAATTACCAGGTCAAAAATCATGATACAATGGGCATGTGTAAAACGCAACCTTACCTAAACCTAGGGATTGGCAAGACAGAGTACAAATTGATAGATGCATTGATAGACTCAGGAGCAGGACTTAGCTGCATGCGAAAGAGAATAGCAAAAGAGCTGCAATTAGATTTGAATCCCACAAAAGCCCGATTAATAGGAATTGGAGGTCACACCCTAGAATGTATTGGAACCACGAATGTGTCCCTCCACCTAGGAAATTCCTCAATGGAACAGAGAGTTCTAGTGTGCGAGGATGAAGATTTGATAGAAGATTTCATTCTAGGACACGACTGGATCATAGAGACTGAGGCGTGTATCCATCTAGCTCAAGGCTATATTTCGGCTAAGATAGGGCATAAGGAGATTTTCAGCTTACTTGAAGAGAAACCTTGTATTCAAACAAATATCATACAAAGATCAGCGGAAGTTCAGAAAACGACTTTAGAAAGTATCAGCAATCCTCAAAATTCTGAAACCAAATGCATAGAAGCTGAAACTTCAATCCTAGCGACGTCAGCAGTAGAATCGAAGTCATCCATTGCAGTTGAGGGAAAGCCAACCATTAAGGAGACTTGCTCTTCTACACCTACTCCAAACATCAAAAGATCGCACTATTGGAAACCAACAAGCAGATACTCAAATCAAGGCCCACCCAAATATAAGTAGGTACGCAGGGATAAAAAGCAGAGTCGAGAAACGTACGCACCCACTCTTAAGAAGGAAACTAGAATCACCAAACCAGCTTCACAAAAGTACATACCAGAAGAATCAGTGCCAGTATGGATCCCTAAGCCCTTGCTTGAAGCTCAAAGATCGCGACATCAGATATGGATTCCCAAAAAGCTCACACAAGCAGCTAAACAGGCTTTAATGACAAAGGAAGAGGTACTACATCAGACAAGGCGAAAGACAACAACACATAAGAGTCATCCGAGAAACTAGAAAACCAATGCCAATTTCACTCGGACAATGGAGAAAGCAAACAGGACACGAGAAGCTACAAAAATCAAGGAAACAAAACGACCTCTCTTAGTATTCACGAAATGGATCTGGAAACCAAAGCAACCACGAGGAGCGGAGGATCGAAGAGATAGAGCTTCCCATTGCACTCATGAAGTTTCTAATGCACCTCAAGTAAGCATGATAGGGCCACAATACCAGGCCAAGCATTCGGCACAAGATGTACCTTATCAAACTAGTGGTGCACATTCTCCAAACGAGAGTAGATCTTAGCTTCATTCTAAATAGGAATGGACCTACTATGTATATAAATAAATGCTTCGGCTACACTGACTTTTATTTTCTTTCAGCAACAAAAACCAAATTGAAAAAATGTGTGTAAGAGATCTCACTCATGGATTAATGGGGAGACGGAGTGACGACGACAATAATCAGTACATTGCACTACATCATTGTATACAGTTATGTGACGCTAATGCATTTTTACGTACAAGTGTAGATGGCTTCTGAAGATTCTGAAGCAACCGTACAAGAGGAAGTGATGGATTTCCCTCCCCTGAGTATCACAAAGGCTAAGGGACACTGGTTCCGCGAAGACCAGCCGGCAGGGGACTATCTGTTCCTTGCAACAATTAAAATCATGGACACAGATCATCTGTTTCCAATAATGTCCCAGGATTTTCGAGTGCAACATACACTACCTTCCGTGGAAGACACCATGAAGAAAGCAGGCATACATAAATATTTTGAACTGCCAATCTATAAGCCTGATTTTCAGCGATGCACTCAAGTCATGAATACACTACAGCCAGCACTACATGATCCTTTGGTACCAGAAGCTAGAGTAACGGATAAAGCAGGCGAATGGGTGATCATTCAATTCACACATGAGCTAATCAAGGAAGCCTTTGGATGGGAGAAGGATGGGGTCACAATAGTGAAAGAAGAAAGTAAAGGTGCAAAGACCCGGACCTTCATCGACATCAACCGAGTGGACATAGAGGATGAGGTCAGATTGATCCACCAACACTTCTGTTTCCCGAATATGCACAGATACACGGCTCCACAAAAGATCATTGTGCAATTATTGTCCCATGTCATCAAGCAAATTGGGAATCAAATCAATTTGACTCCATATGTTCAAGAAAGATTGTTCGAGGCCAAGAAGCAATGGAAGAATAAAAAGTTCCTAAATGGCAGTGTGGCACTAACCATCCTGATCTATCATGCCCTAGGGATAAGGGAACATTTACAAGAGATGCCATCATCAACCGTCGTGGCTCAATATGCCAAAGTCGCGACCGTTCCTAAGAAAAAGAAAGGAGCAAATATTGTGGAAGTGGCAGAAACGAGCTCTCAACCTAGAATGAGAGGAACCAAAAGACTCCGGGAAGCCAAGCTACATGAAGAAGACACACCAACTACCAAGAGAATTCATGTACTCCCCAAAACTACTATTGAAGGAAGGAAAGAAATAACGGCAAAGGAAGGGGAATCAAGCAAAAAAAGAAGAAGAAGAAGATCAAAGTCAAAAACAACTCAATAAAGAATAAAACAATGATACTTGAAGACATATCTCTGCAAGAAGCCCCGCAGGGGCGCAACACCCATCTCTGCACAGAGCCCCGCAGGGGCACGCATCAGGCAACAATGCAAAACCTCCAGGTCCTGCACGGTGGAAGAAAGCAAACAGGCTCAAAGCAATACAACAGGGTCAGATGTGTGCAACCAGGAGAAATCAGAGGACCAAAAGTTAGAAAGGGGTAGAGGCCGAAAAGTTCAAGGGGGTGACTAAGAATAGCACATTCCTAGTCACTGGTGGCTTGCGTGGCAACCCAAATCAACAGGCAAGACAAATGCAGCAGGCTCTAGTGTAGTAGAGCTTGAATCAAGAACAGGCCATCAAAGCTGCATGTCCGTTTAACTACAGACAAAACTGACCAAGGGTAGCGTGCGGAGAAACGAAGTAATCAGCCAACGAAAAGCTAAAGCCTGTCAAGGGACGACAGAGACGAAGAGGGGGAGAGTGTTGCAGAGCTGAAAAGAGCACAAAGCAGAGAAAAAGACGGGCCCCAAAACTTTTCCGATTTGGACATCATGTTTTTGTACCATAATCATTCTTGTAATATATTTTCCGTTGTAAAGGCACTAGAGGAGTCCTCTAGATGCATACCCGCAGAAGATTAGAGATTTACCCATGTAAAATAGTAGGAAATTAGTCTTTTAGTGAATAAAGTGCCGGTCTCTTGTGTAAAAGGACCATTTCTAGGGCACTAGTATATAAGTCAAATGTGACTCTTTGTAAAGAACTTTTTGCCATTGTGAAGAAGGAGCTCTACAGATTTTCGAGTTTGCCTCTTTCATGCTGATTTTGATCTTCATTTCGCTCTTGTATGTGTGTGTTATGCTTGAAATGCATGTGTAGGACTGTTGTCTACCCCTTCCCCTTGGTTTTGAATTGTTGTAGTGCGTGTGCAAGCTAGGAGGAGTTGTGGCGCGGGTGTTGTTGTCTCCCGTCATTCACTATTTTTGCCATAACTTGAAGCGGAGTGGTCAGAATCGAGTGAAACCACTTTTAGTAGGTGCGTCTCGTCGAGAGCTTCGAAACGAGTACCCTATTGCCTATATTCGGAGTTCTGTGCTGGGAGAAAACCTCAAAATACTAAAAACTGCTGTAAGAGGCTTGCGGTAAACACTTTCAGTATTTCAGTGAGTGTGAGAGGTAGTAGTCTTTTCTCATGCATGCTAGCTAAACCACTTCATTTTTCCATCACGTGTGCACACGTCTTCATACACTTGGTACGTCGTTCCATCGGATTGACAATTAGATGTGTGTTAAGTACCCACTATACGTACTTGTGTGGCAATTGAGCTACAGTCTCATTGGCACAAGTCCTCGAGTCTCCTCGGCTCAAGTACACACAAAGTTACCAAATATTGCACAAAAAACTAATGATTTTTTGAATGAAGCCTTGGATAACAAAGTTTTATTGAAGATTTTCAAGGACAAGTGGCCATACCTTTGGATCCATACCCACTGCCTTATGAGTTCATTCATACATACAATATTTTGCGATATTGGAATAGTTAGGACTTGAACTCAATTCAACATGTGAGCTCACCCTAGATTAGACACACATATCTCACATTAGCAAATAGAGCAAGATAACCCCGATTGGAGATGTAAATTCCTTGCAAAGCATCCCTTTACACAAGGAACTTGGGATCGAGCATGCAACCATGTCAAATTCAATCCTATGTATGCACCAATCCCCTCAACATCGAACATCAAAACAATATGAAATCAAATGTGCCTCATCACCTTCTTGTAAACTTGATTCAACTATCTTGCTATGACATCACCTCTGAATGACAACCCATGTTGTATACTATTCAATATTCATAAAGATTCTCCAAAAGGAAACGCTAATACAACAATATGAAATCAAATGTGCCTCATGACTTTCTTGTAAACATTGATTCAGCTATCTTGTTATGATTGCACCTCTAAATGATGACCCACATAGCTTGGAACCCATATTATATACTATTCAATATTGGTAAAAGATTCTCCAAAAGGTACCATATGCGACTTGTCACTTATTCATCAGAATTTTGGAAATGCTAAATGTTTGCCTCATTGCTTTCAAAAAAATAGATGCACTTCATCTCAAGCACTTAGGTTTTCATCAATTCATCACACCACTTTTGTATAATATGAGTCGAATGCCGAATCTCGATTCATATATGGCTTTGTTTTACTAGTTTTTGAGAGTATCATAGAGAATTCTTTCCAAAAATTAACTCCAATTTTATTGTATGACTAATTTTGCTTGTAGTTTTAAGAAACATCTCAACATGGTACCATCCACAATTACACTACGAGTCTCTCGATGAAACAAACTCATGCAATATTTGAACCTATCTCACCATAAACATGATGCTACTACATGAAAATGCACTTATCAACTCTAAAGCGAAACAAACCATTCACATACCGTTTTCATATGAAAAAGTCTAGAGGGGGGAGTTGTTCGATCAAGAATGTTAGAGTTTGAGGTCAGAAGAAGCACATGAACAACACAAGAAGAAGATGAAGCTTTGACCACAACACAACACTCAATGAATTACCAAGAGAATGCACAAAGATAAGCAACTTTTTAGCATTATAGATGTATATACAAACTAGGGGGAAAAACCTACTCAAGAGGGATAAAAGTGCCCCAAGGGGCTAAGCATGTTCACACACATCACTATCAAATTATATCAACAAATCCCACTTGGGAGTGATGTGGTGAACGAGGAGACAACACTTATGTATAAGCAAGTGCCAAGCTATGTGGAAAGAGATCAATACACAAAAGTAAGCCCAAAACTTTGCAGAAAGCTTCAAACTTCTCCCTAGGCAGAGCCTTTGTGAAAAGGTCTACAACATTCTCCTGTGTGGGCACATATGCCAAAATGATCTCTCCAGTAGAGAACCACTCGTTGACATAATGATGATGCACCTCAATGTGCTTTGTGCAAGCATGGAACATAGGGTTCCTTGCAACTGTTAATGAGCTCTGACTGTTAGTGAACATGGTGGTGTTAGAAGATTGACCAATACCCAAATCAACCAAAAGGCATCAGATCCATGCACACTCTATTGGAGTTAGACGTCTGCGGAAGCATGCGAACAGCACAAGGAAGAAGAAGAAGCTTGGAGCACAAATGCAAAATACTGAATGTATTACTAGAGAATATACAAAGATAAGTAGCCCATTAGGGCAATAGGCGCATCTACAAGCCGGGGGAAAAAACCTCCTAAAGAGGGAAAAGAGTGCCCCGACGGTCCTCACACACATCACTACCTAAATATATCAACAAATCCCCCTTGGGAGTGATGTGGTGAACAAGGAGCTGGCACTCATGTATAAGGAAGTACCAAGCTATGTGGAAATCACTCCACAAAAGGAAGTAAGCCCAAAGCTTTGCAGAAAGCTTCAAACTTCTCCCTAGGCAGAGCCTTCGTGAAAAGGTCTGCAATGTTCTCCTGCGTGGGCACATATGCCAAGCTGATCTCCCCAGCAAAGAACTCTCTTTGACATAGTGATAATGCACCTCAATGTGCTTAGTGCGAGCATGGAACACAGGGTTCCTCGCAGCTACCAATGCGCTTTGACTGTCAGTGAAGCTGGTGGTGGCAGAAGACTGACCAACACCCAAATCAGCCATAAGGCATCTGAGCCACACACACTCAACAGTAGCTGTGAAAGCTGCCCTATACTCATCCTCACAACTGGAAGTGGCCACAATAGGCTGCTTCTTGCTCAACCAAGATATACATGAGCTACCAAGCATGAAGCAAAAACCACAAGTGGACACATGAGTGTCATAGCAACCAGCCCAATCAGAGTCAGAAAAAGAATGCAAATCTGGCGGTAGTGATCCCCCCTTGGGATAAAACAACCCAAGTAGCCGAGTACCACTCAAGTAGCGAAAGATGCACTTAACCGCCTGCCAATGCTTGACTCCTAGGCAATGCATAAATCTGCTCATCTGTGAGATAGCAAACTGAATATCTGGCCGAGTAACGCATAAGTAAATCAAGCATCCAACAGCCTGCTGATAGAGAACAACATCAAATGCATCTCCAGCATCATGAAGACTCAATCATAAACCTATCTCCATAGGAGTGGCAATAGGATTACAGTCTTCAAGGCCAAAACACTGCAATAATGTGTCAATATATTTCATTTGACACAAAGCCATTCCACCATCAACTTGCATAAACTGAATGCCCAAATAGTGATGCAAATGCCCCAAATCAGACATCTCAAATGAGGCATGCAAATCAGCCTTGAAATCAGCAATATGCTTCTCAATAGGACCAGTGAGCAGCATGTCATCAACATAGACAACAATGATCAGAAGCACATCATTAGCATGCTTAACATATAAGGTGCTTTCAGTTGGACTGTTCTCAAAACCATGTGCAACGAGATAGGCATGTATCTTCTCATACCAAGCACGAGGTGCTTGCTTTAAACCATATAATGCCTTCTTTAACCTGCACACCCGGTTTTCATGCCCTTTCTGCACAAAGCCACGGGGCTGAAAAACATACACTTCTTTATGCAAGTCACCATTCAGAAATGTTGTTTTAATGTCCAACTGATGTACATTCCAACCATGATGGGCTGCAAGTGCACAAATGCTCCGAACAGTAGTCATATGGCATGTAGGTGCAAAGGTCTCATCAAAATCAATGCCTCTTTCCTGCGCATAACCCTTTGCAACAAGCCTAGTCTTATACCTGTCAACTGTACCATCAGGTTTAGGCTTCAGCTTGTATACCCACTTAGTGCCAATGGCATTCTTGCAAGGAGGCAAGTCACATAAAGACCATGTACCATTCTTCATTATAGCATCATATTCAGATTGCATAGGAACCATCCAATTTTCTGAATTCTGTGCTTCATCAAGAGAAACATGCTCATTCTCATCACAGAGACCAGACGCAGCCATAGCATAGCAATCTGATGCAAAGGAGGTACTATGAGAGCCTGAACGAGTATGATATGACAAAGGTGCATCTAATTTGCTGTCACGCAAAGTCTGCACCAACCATTTTGGCATAGCTTTTGCCTGCTCAATACCAGCTCTCTCATCAACAAGTGCATCATCTAAATCTACATCAGAAATGGAATGATCTACATCATCATATGAAACCTGCAAAGGTTGAGAAGTTGCCTCATTAGGACCAGCACTAGACTGTCCACCTGTAAAAAGAGGCATCAAAGTATCATACATGTCTTTGGAGCTAACAGATGTCTCCTTAGTACATGAAAGCAATGGCTGAATAGCATCTTCCACAAATACAACATCACGGCTAACCAGAATGCGTTTAGTCTGTGGATGATACAGACGATAGCCTTTACTTTCAGAACTGTACCCAACAAAAATACATTTTACTCCCTTATCATCCAATTTCTGCGATGTTGTTCAGGCACTAGTGCATATGCCAAACAACCAAAAGCACAAAGATGAGCAACAGATGGTTTGCGGTCATGCCAAGCCTCATATGGATTGATAGATTGCAACGCTTTAGTGGGACACCTGTTCAGTACATATGCTGCACACATGACAACCTCAAGCTAGAAACTATGTAGTAAAGTCTGACTCTTGACCATGCACCTCACCATCTCCATGAGTGACTTGTTCTTTTGTTCAACAACTCCATTCTGTTGAGGTGTATACGGCACTGTACACTGGTGTATTATCCCACGTTCAGCCAAAAATGCATTAAATTCAGAAGACATATATTCCCCCCCTCGATCAGAACGGAGGGTGCCCATTTTACATGCTGACAGATTTTCAACCAAAACCAAAAACTGTTTAAAGCACATGAACACTTCGGACTTCACTTTGAGTGGATATACCCATGCATGCCTGGAAAAATCATCAATGAAAGTCACGAAGTAAAGGTAGTTTCCAAAAGAGGGTGTCTGCATAGGACGACAGACATCACTATGTACAAGGTGCAATTTCTGTGTAGCCCGAACTGAACCATCTTTTGGAAAGGAGGAACGCTGCATTTTTCGCAAAATACAGCCTTCACAAACATGTTTTCCAGGTGCCTCTAGTTTGGGCAAAGAGGACACCATTTCAGATTTCTGTAGGCATAGCAAACTAGAAAAATTCAGATGACCAAAGCATGCATGCCAAAGCTTTGCATCTGACATAGCCTGAGTATCATTTACTGCACATACCAAATCATTTACAGATCTTTCATAGTCTATGAGCTTATACAGCCCACGACATAAAATGCCAGAAGCAATAATCACATCACCATTTGACAGATCATGAATTGTACACCTGTCATCAACAAATTTCAAAACCAAGCCAATCTTGGCTAATGCAGAAACTGATAACAGCTTCTTTTTGATCCCTGGCACAAATAAAGCATCTGACAAAGTGAAGGACTACCATCAGCAGTAGTCAAAATGATCTTACCAACTCCCATAACAGGATAAGAGGAGTTGTTGGCGCATGTAACAGTATTCCCTGTAGGGGCAGCCTCGAGTGAAGAGAAGAAACTACGCTGCGAGGTAATATGTTTGGTTGCCCCACTGTCAAAATACCAAACATCTGAGTCTACTGCAGACATGCACTGACCACATGAGAAGATGGGTCAAAACTTTAGATAGTAGTAAACGCCCATTCTTCTTCCTGCACAAGATTTGCAGACTCTATTTTTGGTGTAGAGGCCTCTGCAACAACCATTCCAACCTCTTTCTTCTTTGCCTCTTTAGCATCCAGTTTTGGACAGTTCTTTATGATATGATCATTCCCTTTACAGTACTTACAAATTTTTTTTTGCTTTTTAGATTTCTTCTCATCTTTATCTTCCTTCTTCGAATATGCAGAATTAGTAGATTTCTGCTTACTAGTTGAAGAGCTCCATTTTCCTTTGCCCTTTTGACTAGCGAGGAAAGCTTGATCTGCAACTCGCATAATGTACCTGTTTTGCCTAGACTGATCATCTTGCAACAGAACAGAGACTAACTCCTCAAATGATAAGGCATTTGGATTGCCTTTCATCATCAACCAAAGAGTAGAAGTAAAACTCTGATATGAATCAGGAAGACCATTCAGAATGGTCTGCACAAGTGAGCTATCTGGTATAACCTCATCAGCAGAAATCAACTGTTTCTTCAAGTCTTTGATCTTCGTTAGGAAACTGTCCATAGAATCACCTTCATTCATGTGCTCACTCTCCAACTGTTTTCGGAGGTAAGCAACATGAGCCTCATTCCTAGCTTGGTACAATGTGGTAAGTGTATCCCAAGCATCCTTAGCTGTTGTGCAAGAGCGAATATAAGGAATAATGACACGTTTGACAGACAAAGCTATTAATGCATGTGCATGGGCATCTCTACCATCCCAGCTAATTTGCTCTGCAGTAGGTGCAGCAGAAACAACAACATGAACAGGAATCTGTGGAATATCATCTTCGACACCATCTTCATCAGCTCCAACACCTGTATTTGTAGTACCTGTAGTCAGAGGTGTAACAGGACGTCTTTCAACACCCTGCACAATGTTCCACAATCCTTTTGCAACCAATACATGTCACATCATATAAGCCCATAATGGGTAGTTGGTACCATTCAACTTATCCTCAACAGCCAACATACAGAATACATCACTGCTTTCAGCCATGGCCGGTGACTAAAATACCTTGATGCAGAAAATTGACTGTATCTCAAAAAGTTGAACAGAACTGCCCCAACAAATTCTGCTAGACCTGTAACAGACTTCGAGACGCTTATACTGGCAAACAGAAATTGGTATATACCTTTGGCACAAAAAGACGAAATAACCTACACAAGCGCTATGATAATGCGTTCGGAGGCCGAAACGAGCTGAGATCGCAATTTCGGCACCACACAGCAAAGCTGTTTTGATCTCTGAAACACCCTGAGTATGCTCACCAAATTTCACGCGAATTTGAGACTGCAAACGGAGGAGTGTCGACGACGCCCTAGATTAAGCGACGACCTGCTCTGATACCAATTGTTGGAGTTAGACATCTGCGGAAGCACGCGAACAACACAAGGAAGAAGAAGAAGCTTGGAGAACAAACACACAATACAGAATGTATTACTAGAGAATGTACAAAGATAAGTAGCCCATTAGGGCAATAGGCATATCTACAAGCCGGGGGAAAAAAACCTCCTAAATAGGGAAAAAAGTGCCCTGGTGGTCCAAGTGTGTTCACACACATCAACACCTAAATATATCAACACACTCAATAGTCATTGTGAAAGCTGGCCTATGCTCAACCTAAAACTAGAAGAGGCCACAATAGGCTCAATCAAGATATGCATGAGCTACCAAACATGAAACAAAAACCATTGGTGGACACACATTTCATAAAAACTAGCACTGTTAGAGTCAGAATCAAGCTGTAATGATTGGGGATAAAACAATCAAAGTAGCCAAGTACCAGTCAAGTAGAGAAAGATGCACTTAACCACTTACCAATGCTTGAAACCTAGGCAATGCATAAACCTACTCATTTGAGAGGCACCAAATTGAATATCATGCTATGTTATGCATAAGTAAATCAAGCATCCACTAGCCTATTGATAGAGAAAAACATCAAATGCATCTCCAACATCATGAAGACTCAATGTAAACCTGTTTCCATAGAAGTGACAATAGGTTTGTAATATTCAAGGCCAAAACATTGCAATAATGTGTCAATATATTTTGTTTGACACAAAATTATCCCCCCTATCAATGTGCATAAATTGAATGTTCAAATAATGATGCAAATGCCCCAAATCTGACATCTCAAAAGAGGCATGCAAATCAGCCTTAAATTTAGTAATGTGCTTCTTGTTAGGGCCACTGAGAAGCATGTCATCAACATACACATCAATGATCAGAAGTACATCATCTGTATGTTGAACGTCGTTGGAGTTTGAGGTCTGTAGAAGCACACGACAACACAAGGAAGAAGAAGAAGAAGCTTGGGGCACAACACACAATAGTGCATGTATTACAAAGATAAGTGACCCATTAGGGTTTTAGGTGTTTATACAAGCTTGGGGGAAAAACCTCTTAAAGAGGGAAAAAAGTGCCTCGACGGTCCTAGTATGTTCACACACATCACTATTGAAATATATCAACAAATCTTCCCTCAAAGTGATGTGGTGAACAAGGAGCTGGCACTCATGTATAAGGAAGTGCCAAACTATGTGGAATCAATCCACAAAAGCAAGTAAACCCAAAGCTTTGCAGAAATCTTCAAACTTCTCCCTAGGCAAAGCCTTTGTGAAAAGGTCTGCAATATTCTCTTATGTGGGCACATATGCCAAAGTGATCTCTCTAACAGAGAACCTCTCCCTGACATAATGACAGTGGACATCAATGTGCTTAGTGCGAGCATGGAACACAGGGTTCCTCACAACTTCCAATGTGCTCTGACTATCAGTAAAGATGGTGGTGGCAAAAGATTGACCAACACCCAAATCAACCATAAGGCATTTCGGCCACACACACTCAACAATCATTGTGAAAGTTACCCTATACTCAGACTCACGACTAGAAGTAGCCATAGTAGGCTACTTCTTGCTCAACCAAGATATGCATGAACTACCAAGCATGAAGCAAAGAACACTCATGAACACATGAGTGTCATAGCAACCAACCCAGTCTGGGTCAAGAAAAGCATGTAAATCTGGCAGTAGTGATCCCCCTTATGATAAAACAACCCAAGTAGCCGAGTACCACTCAAGAAACCAAAGATGCACTTAACTACCTACCAGCGGTTGACACTTGGGTAATGGCCTTCTTGCCAAGAGGCAAGTCACATAAAGACCAGGTACCATTTTTCATCCCATTTTGATTGCATAGTAGCCATCCGATTTTCATAATTTTGTTCTTCATCAAACAAAATAGGTTCATTCTCATCACAAAGACTAGAGGCAGCCACAACATGGAAATTTGATGCAAAAGAAGCACTATGAGAGCCCAAATGAGTATGATATGATAAAGATGCATCTAATTTGCTATCTCGCAAATTCGACACCAGCCATTTTGGCATAGTTTTTGCCTCCTCAATATCAACTCTCTCATCAACAAGTGCATCATGTAAATCTGCATCAGAAATGGAATGATCTGCATCATCACATAAAACCTGTAAAGACAGAGAAATTGCCTCATTTGGACTAGCACTAGACTATCCATTTATAAAAAGAGGAAGAAAAGAGTTAAACATATCTTTGAATCTAACTGATGTCTCCTTTGCACATGAAAGTAATGGCTGAATTGCATCTTCCACAAAAACAACATCATGGCTAACCAAAAAGTGTTTAGTATGTGCATGATATAGACGATATCTTTTGCTTTTAGAATTATGCCCAACAAAAATACATTTCAATAGTTTAACATACAAATTTCCTGTGTTGTTGTTCAGGCACTAATGCATATGCAAGACAACCAAAGACACATGGATGAGCAATAAATGGCTTGCAACCATGCCAAGCCTCATATGGAGTGATAAATTGCAGTGCTTTAGTGGGACACTTGTTAAGTACATATGCTACACACATAACAACCTCAAGCAAGAAACTATCTGGTAAAGAGTAACTCTTGACCATACACCTCGCCATCTCCATGAGTGACCTGCTTTTCCTTTCAGCAACTCCATTTAGTTGAAGTGTGTAGGACACTGTACATTGATGTTTTATCCCACGTTCAACCAGAAATGCATTAAAACCAAAAGACACGTATTCCCCCCCTCCTCGTGCATCACAAACTCATGTCTAGAATCCACGTGTTGCAACTTGATAGTGGAGTTGGCGAATGCATCAATATCCATCCATATGTGGTTGGGCATGTTACGAGGCCTTTGTGCATCTATATGCACATACGTGTGTAACCCTACACAAACCAATGTATGCCACATCTAATCTTCCCATCTTAGAAAGTCAGTGCCATCAAATCGATAAGACACCATGCTAGCAATACAAGAGACTAGCAATTTAACAAGAACTAGAAACAATACTCTATCATCAACAGGATCACACCTTCCATATGCATAACTCACATATCCATATGCATAACTCACATAAAAAATGTCTTGCTGGAGAAGAAACCATGTGAACCACTTGTCACAAAACCATGCATCTAGGATGCACATAAAACCATGAGCATAAACCTACTCACCTAGTCTTTAAAATGAAAAAGTAGATGTGAGAGAATCGTAGGGAAAATTTGATAGAGTATCCCGTGTAAATTGAGTGCTCAACATAAGATAACCAGTAGAAAAAGAAGACCAAATAGCCTATCGTCACCTATCATTGATCTAATCATATGAAATGGTGAACATAATCACCAATAGATTGGTACAAATGCACATCAGTACATTGGTCATACACCTACTATGCGAGAATGAATCTTGCCAAGAAGTTATTCCATCTATCACGTCACTTGTGATCCTATCAAAATATCTAGAGATGAAATAACATCCAAAGCTATGATACAAGCTTCAAGGATCCACTAGAGTACTATTCTATCATAAAAGCTGACAAAATTTTGGCAACATCTCCTCTGTAAGACAAACACTAGAAGTAAATAACCATGTGGGAATTACTATCAACATATGAAAAGAATCACACTAGAAAATAATCTATTAAATCAATGAAGATATGCTAGTAGAATAACCAATCAAGGTGACAAAAGAGTGTGCAAGTGAGGCTACAACTTGGACCACATACCTGCAAAGAAAAAACAAAATACAAGTAACAACCAAGGATCCAAAAATTGTATGCAATAGGAAAACAAATCCTTAACCAAGTGGCATAAAGAAAATACAATCACAATACCACTACACATACACTGAAGAAACCATGATCTAAAAGCAAAGATAAAATGGCACAAACTGAAGTCAGTACCACAATGCCATCATACATGTCAAAACCTGACACTAGTCACTCTGCTCCCATATGGAGGAGCATCAACATAGTTTGTATATATTCAATGTCATCAAGCTGCAAAATTAAGAGGTCACACACGAAAACTCTCTCTCACAAATGCTTCAAAACAAAGTAAACCTCCAAAACCAATTAGGGTGTCTATGGTGAAAATCAGTTGCTCTATGTTTTGATGTTTCAGGGTTGATAGCCTCTTAATCTCAAATATTTCTCTCCATAAAACTTGAATATAATTTTCTTTACTACTCAACAACACTAATTAAACCTCATTTGGAGGTGTGTATCTTAAGATAAAAGCAAAACAAGCATCTACTATTATTTTCATATTCACCTACAACATTGTTTCTTAGTATTTTGTGCTTTTGGTGAACTATACTTGTGAATCTAGACTTATGTTCTCCTTAAAAGTTGTAGATTCTTTTTCAAGCTACACAGATCAGTTCAAGTCACTTCAATCTAACCTCTAAAACTTAGCTTAGAGCCGAAATTCTAACCTGCTATCCAAATGATTATAGATTTGACTTCTACATAAATTTTTTTATTTTCTAGCGATGTAAAGCTCTAAAGTAGATTTTGTGCTCTTCTTTGAATTTATAGCACTATATGTAAGATACACATCTAGCTTGAGTTATGATGAAAGTACCAATGTGATGTAAAGAAGATGTTGACTTATGCATTTAACTCTTGTACCCTAAGCTTCCATTGATGCTCTTTGCACACTAAAATTCAAGAAGCTTTGATACCAATGAAGGAATTTCGTGGGCTCAATAAGATAAGCAAAGAGAGGATGCACGGATAGAGAGGAGAATAACACATGTGGGAGCCTTGAAGCCCACATAATGGTCTTCTTGAGGCAATGATCTATAAAAGATACATGTATATGAATATCAAGGTAAGGTTGCTTGACCCTTACATCCCCAACAAAGAAGTGTGGTAAAGAAGAAACTGACACAGAACCAATTCTAGTTGATCATACTCATGAAGGTTAGACATGTTATTAAAATCCTATCAATCGAGAACAATGATTGGCCCTATTCTTAAGCAACATGACAAGTGTTATCCAAGAGGAGACTTGGAGAAGAAAAGATTAGAGGTTTGTAAAAGATTGATTGAATTCTCCCAAGGAATTCTAGAAAATCAACCAACTCTCATTCGTGAGATGAGGATCTCAGATGAGAAATTCTAGGAATGTGTGAAAACCAAACAACATGATGAACTAATAAAAGAGAAATGTGACATAACTAGTTTAAGAATATCGTTGAAGGTTGATGACAATGAATTCAACTCGATGATTTTAGAGGTGGAATAATCCTCGCCACAAGATCCTTCGGCTAAAGTCCAAGAAGCTAGGTGGAAGAATGAAGAAGATGGGAGACCTCCTTTTACAAGCATTAATGCCTTAAAGGATCACCAGGTGTCTGAGACAGAGGAGTTAGAAAAGAAGTGGAACAAAGTGTGGAGGTTGAGAGGTATTTCGTGGGCTCAATAAGATAAGCAAAGAGAGGATGCACGGATAGAGAGGAGAATAACACATGTGGGAGCCTTGAAGCCCACATAATGGTCTTCTTGAGGCAATGATCTATAAAAGATACATGTATATGAATATCAAGGTAAGGTTGCTTGACCCTTACATCCCCAACAAAGAAGTGTGGTAAAGAAGAAACTGACACAGAACCAATTCTAGTTGATCATACTCATGAAGGTTAGACATGTTATTAAAATCCTATCAATCGAGAACAATGATTGGCCCTATTCTTAAGCAACATGACAAGTGTTATCCAAGAGGAGACTTGGAGAAGAAAAGATTAGAGGTTTGTAAAAGATTGATTGAATTCTCCCAAGGAATTCTAGAAAATCAACCAACTCTCATTCGTGAGATGAGGATCTCAGATGAGAAATTCTAGGAATGTGTGAAAACCAAACAACATGATGAACTAATAAAAGAGAAATGTGACATAACTAGTTTAAGAATATCGCTGAAGGTTGATGACAATGAATTCAACTCGATGATTTTAGAGGTGGAATAATCCTCGCCACAAGATCCTTCGGCTAAAGTCCAAGAAGCTAGGTGGAAGAATGAAGAAGATGGGAGACCTCCTTTTACAAGCATTAATGCCTTAAAGGATCACCAGGTGTCTGAGACAGAGGAGTTAGAAAAGAAGTGGAACAAAGTGTGGAGGTTGAGAGGTATTTCGTGGGCTCAATAAGATAAGCAAAGAGAGGATGCACGGATAGAGAGGAGAATAACACATGTGGGAGCCTCGAAGCCCACATAATGGTCTTCTTGAGGCAATGATCTATAAAAGATACATGTATATGAATATCAAGGTAAGGTTGCTTGACCCTTACATCCCCAACAAAGAAGTGTGGTAAAGAAGAAACTGACACAGAACCAATTCTAGTTGATCATACTCATGAAGGTTAGACATGTTATTAAAATCCTATCAATCGAGAACAATGATTGGCCCTATTCTTAAGCAACATGACAAGTGTTATCCAAGAGGAGACTTGGAGAAGAAAAGATTAGAGGTTTGTAAAAGATTGATTGAATTCTCCCAAGGAATTCTAGAAAATCAACCAACTCTCATTCGTGAGATGAGGATCTCAGATGAGAAATTCTAGGAATGTGTGAAAACCAAACAACATGATGAACTAATAAAAGAGAAATGTGACATAACTAGTTTAAGAATATCGCTGAAGGTTGATGACAATGAATTCAACTCGATGATTTTAGAGGTGGAATAATCCTCGCCACAAGATCCTTCGGCTAAAGTCCAAGAAGCTAGGTGGAAGAATGAAGAAGATGGGAGACCTCCTTTTACAAGCATTAATGCCTTAAAGGATCACCAGGTGTCTGAGACAGAGGAGTTAGAAAAGAAGTGGAACAAAGTGTGGAGGTTGAGAGGTAGTCACCCTTGAAATCCTTCCCAATTATATGTGGGGGGATATGAGCACAAACACGAATAAGTTCATGCTCCTACCTTGAATTATGAGAGACCTAGATCATATGAGGAAAAATCCAAAACGATTCACGAAATGAAAAAGTGTGATGCAATCTAACCTTGGAAGAAATATTAAAAGTAAAACCTCATCCTTGAAAGAGGATGGCTACTCAATCGAGAAACTTAGATTTTAAGCATGATATGGAATCGACCAAAGAGGAACCTCTTGCAATAAGCACTCCAATGGGTAAAGTGGGACACTTCAGTGAGGGGAATAAAGGAAACACTTGTCTCCAAGTAATTCTCAATGGATACAAGATAAAGTCAATTTTTATAATAGTGTAGGTGTAGGAATCGACACCAAGGAGATATTAGAGAAATGGGGAAACTTGCTTTAAGTCCTACTAGAATGAAGATTTTAGGCCACATTGTATCAATAGAATGGAATTTCAACTGAAGATAAAATCAAAGCAATCTCAAATTTGCTTAGGCCAAAGAATTTCAAGGAAGTGTAAGCCTTTATGGGTCATTGTAGATATTACCAATGATTCATCCACATGTATGCTATTATTACCAAGCCATTATATGGTTTGGTAATCCATTTGAGTGAAGTGCGGATTGTGAATAGGCATTCAATGAATTAAAGAAAAGGTTGAGATCAACTTGTTGGAGTTTGAGGTCTGCAGAAGCACATGAATACCACAAGGAAGAAGAAGAAGGTTGGATAACAACACACAATATTGAATGTATTACCAAGAGAATGTACAAAGATAAGTGACCCATTAGCATTATAGGTGTGTGTATATACAAGCCAGGGGAAGAAAACCTCCAAAAGGGGGAAAAAAGTTCCTCGGCGGTCCACATCACTATTGAAATATGTTGGCATACAGGTCATATGAAGAGCATACAGGTACAATAGAGCAGTCATGCACGATGCGGCAACAAGGCCTAATCATTTTTTCCATGGATCATTCCCAACTCAAGTGATTTTAATCACTACACAAACATTGTAAATTCCGTTTTTGGTAGAATAGACTCCATTTTGTTCAAGCCGAGGAGTCCTCGAGCTTGAGGAGTATTAGAATTAGCTACATACCAATTTTCATAATTTTTAGACTCCGTTTGAGCCCTCAAATAGGCTCTAGAACCTAATTTTTAACTAGGCCGAACAGTAGGTCTGGACAAGGCCAAAGCTAGTGAGAAAACTATAAAAAGAGCTAGAGAGCTCATTTTTGAGGTTAGATTGTTTGTGACTTGAGCTTATGTAAGAGACTTTTTGACTAATGCAAAAAACTCCATTGTTCCTCTCCTTGTTCTTGCCTTGTGTGCGCGTGTGTGTATGTGTGTGCATGCTTGTGTGCTTCTCACTCACACACTTGTGCCTTCACTTGCTCATAGTCTTCATACTAGTCCTCACGTCTCCACGGATTGACAATTATGAGGTGAATCTTCTCACGTTGGTACTCACCATTGTGCTAGAGTGACACCAAATTTGGCGCCGTTGCCGGGGAGAGAGCTTCGAGGACGAGCATGTGATGGTAAGACGTCGAGTTGAGACATTGGAGTTATAGGCAATATCCTTTCTTTTCCTTATTTTTCTTCATTTTTTCCTATTTTTGCATCACCATCATCACCATCATCATCCCCACCATCTCCCACCTCCATCTCCATCTCCACAAAAATTTCAGTTTTTTCGTCATATTCCACTCCCCACCTCATTTCCCTCATTCCATTGTGAGAGAGAGCGAGAGAGAGCTTGCATGCGATCTGTTTTTGTGTGCGTTTTGAGCTTTTGTTGCGGGAACTAGCTATACCACCATCTCCAGCAGCTCACGCAGGTACAACAGACTCTGCACAGGTCCCGAGACGACGACCTCTGTCTGTCGCGACAGACAGAAAAACTTGATATTTTGTGAATGCGTGTTTGGCACGGTAACCTACACTATTAGAGCACTCCAAATCACTAGAAGTTTCTCAAAAATTTATGTTTTTTCAGTCTATCGCGACAGACACCGTCTATCGCGACAGACACCGTCTATCGCGACAGACATGGTCTATCGCGACAGACCAAATTCCACGACACATCCAATCTATCGCGACAGACATCGTCTATCGCGACAGACCACCGATAGACACCGTCTATCGCGACAGACACCGTCTATCGCGATAGACCCATCTATCGCGACAGACACCGTCTATCACGATAGACACGGTCTATCGCGACAGACCAAATTCCACGACAGATCCAGTCTATCGCGATAGACACCGTCTATCGCAACAGACCAAAACCACGACAGACGATAGACACCGTCTATTGCGACAGACCCATCTATCACGACAGACACCATCTATCGCGACAGACCACTCTATCGCGACAGACACCGTCTATCGCGACAGACACCGTCTATCGCGACAGACCCATCTATCGCGATAGACACCGTCTATCGCGACAGACACCATCTATCGCGACAGACCCATCTATCGCGACAGACCACTCTATCGCGACAGACCACTCTATCGCGACAGACACCGTCTATCGCGATAGACACCGTCTATCGAGACAGACCAATCTATCACGACAGACACCGTCTATCGCGACAGACCACTCTATCGCGACAGACACCGTCTATCGCGACAGACACCATCTATCGCGATAGACAGACATTTTCGGCAAAAATTAAGGGGTAATTTTTTTTGGAAATTTAGGCTAAATTTTGGATATATTTGCATACTCAAATACTCATACACTTACAAAGGCCTTAGAAAAATGCATTAAAACTCCCGAAAGGTTCTGTTTGTCTATTTAACCCCCTAAACCCTGAACGGTCATAACTTTTTCATACGAAATCCATTTTTTGAGCTCTAGGGCTTGTCGGAAAGCTCGTGGCATATACTACACGCCCTCAACTATTTTTTATAAAGATAATGCATTGATTTTCAAATATGATATTTTGAAATAAATTGTCTGTCAATTGAAGGATCAAATTGAAGCTAAACTTGGGGTTCTTACAAGATCATCGAGAGCTTTTGGAGAAAGCAAAGTAAGTTCTAGGGCGAACAAGCTTGGGAACGTGCTTCCTGGGTAGACAAGCATCACCAGGAGGAGCGACTTGAGGTTGGAACATCTCTTAACCCCCTCAGTCCATTCTTAGCATAGGCTAAGTGCGAGTAGTTGTCCTGATTGACTAGGGGTACGATAGGAACACTCTAAGTTTGAAGAGCCTTTAATTTCTCAAGTGCAAGGATAGGCTAAATTGCAGTCAAGGGATAACTTAAAGGAAAAGAACTTAAACTAAGCGGACGCAGAACATCAAATACGACACACTTAAGTGCTCCTGACGACGCTTAATTAAAAACAAGAAAACACATACAAAGGAACTCAAAAGGAACAAGTGATTGGTACCAAAGAATCAGCAACGTACAAAGGGCATATGAACCTGAGATCGGGAAGACACCTAGGGAGAGACCGTCAAAGTGTTAGATCATCTGAGGCTAGCATCAACCATACAGCCAGATCTTGGGCCCAACAATTGAGTGATTACCCCTACGCTCTAGACTCAGAAACTAGTGACTCTGACATGTCGTATAGCATGGAAAGACCTGTAGGTAGCTCAGGAATGGCATACCTAGAAAGGCCTGAAGGTCCCTACAAGACTCAATTGGAATACATCCTGACCAACCGCCTAGGTGCACGCATCTATGAGGATGGTCTTCGAAGATCTGTTGTCCTAATTAAAAATCCGAATCAGCCCATTGGACTAGAACACCCTGTAGTCAAGTTTGAAAATGGTTCATACATAGATAAAGAAGGAACAATGTATGTGATCACCAGCCAACCTGAAAGGACAGATGAGTTTGGCAACATAATCCCTGAACCTGAATTAGGTGACATAGAGCAAGGGAACTTAGGAAAGGAGCCGAAAACCCCTCGAGGCAAATCGGTCCTAACAAGGATAATCACTCCAGAGTTAGTTCCCCAGGATAATAGGAGCATAAAATTTCTCTGGAACCAAGAAACGGATGAGGCTTTTTGGAGGTACAAGATTGAAAAGTCTAATGAAGTGGGAGCTCTTGCCATCTATGAGTTCAAAGATCCTGATAGCCCAGGCAAGGTGACCTACTTAGATAATGCTTCTGAGAGAATCTTTGTGGTCTCTGAGCATGGAAGACATGCATACACTTGGAAGGGAGAATTTGTTTTTCCCCAACCTCGATCCAATGTGTCTTATGGTCACCAAGGAGATGGAACATCTCAAGCTCATGGGACTCAAAGAGAAAGGAGTAGAGAGAGACCTGAGGTAAGCTTTGCCAACTCTTGGGGAAGGGAAAGAATGAGAACGGAAACAAATAGAGTGGAACCTGAGAGACATAGAGCCCCAGGGAACCGAAGAAATGCCGATGATTTCCCCTTGCCAAGACCGAGAGAGCACACGAGGACCTTGAGACCGACCCAGCTAGTTAAGTCCATGAAAAACTACTTCGATGGCACTGGAGACCCCTACGAACATGTAGCTGAGTTTAGGCAAGTCTTGAGAGCTGAACAAGTTGAAGATCTGTTCATGCAGTACAATGCCTTTGGTCTAACCCTTAGGAACACTGCCCTGACATGGTTTCAACCACTACACGAGAGGCAGTTTAGGAGCATAGATCAACTTCTAGAGGCATTCATTATCGAATTCTCTAAAAGTGGCATAAGACATAACACATCCTCACTGATATACAGCTTCAAACAAACATCTCAAGAGACAGTGAGGCTCGCAGGCAAAAGATTTAGGCAATATCTAGAGAGATGCCCGGCCCCAGAGTTACCCACTCCAGCCAAGCAAGTGGCCTTATTTTTAGATGGATTGTTAAGCACCAAATTGAGATCATATGTGTACTTGAAGGACCCTAGATCCATAGAAGAATGTGTACGCATGTGCATAGACATTGAGGATAATCTAGGGGAGGAATTAGAGCTCTCAAAAATCTATAAAGATTTAGATAGTTCTAGTAGCCTCATTTCCTCACAATCCACATCAATTGAGGATCTAGCAGAAAAGGTAGCTCTGAAATTAGGTGTCTCCAGTAAGCAGATTCCTAGATTTGCCCCCGAAAAACGATGCTATACCTGTGGAGGAGACCATATGGCTAATGTGTGCCCCATCATGGCTCAACCCCAAGTGAACCCTAACAACCAGTACTGCACCATAGAAAGGAGGTACACCAAACACACAGCACAAGACTGTCCATATAACAAACAAGCTGTTAGACAAAATTATTCTCAGCCATATCCACAACAAGGAAAGTACCCTAATAAGTACCCACAACAACAGTATGCTAGGCCCCAGCAAATCTATCAACCACCCTATCAAGGGCCACAAAGACCGCAACCAGTCCTAGTGCAGCAACCTCCTGCCCCCACCAATGTGATTCCAGTAAAGTATGCAGCGGCAGAAGAAAATCTAAATAGAGCTTTAGTGCCAGTGACATCCTCGCTTTCAGAAAGTGATCCAAGTGATCATAGTTTTGACTCCACCCATGTTGAGAGCCCCCAGGCCTACTACATGCAATCACCGGAGCATAGTGAGTCATATTATTATGAAGAACCGAATGAATATAGTGGGGAGCTGGAATACGCAAACGTCATGTATGCCAACCCCAACTTGAGATCCCAACCTAGGCCGATGAGACCTCCATTTCCTAGAGGGCCATGCTATCGTTGTCAGGGAGATCATCTCATTCGTGATTGCCCTCTACCTGCACCGACACAAACCCAATCTGTGATAATTCAAGGCTTTTGTCCCGATTGTGGAAAGGAGCATTTGTTACGAGAGTGTCCCAAGAACCCCGCCAATATGCCAAAAATTGCTCCTATCAATGTTATTGGCTTAGTGGTAGACTCCACAGGAAGTGTGACTTCCACAGCTCTAGTACAAGTCATCACGAGAGCTAAGGCACTTAAGCAAAACCAAGACTTAGGCCAGGAAAAGAATGCGGAGATTAGTGAGACTAAGAGCCAGAATAAGAAGAGGACAAGAGCTTGGAGAGATAGCCGTGAACGTATGAAACGGCAATGGGCAAGAAAGATGAGCGAACTTGAGGAAAGCCTACGAGAAACCAAAGCCAAAATCATAGAAATCACATCTCAAACGCACTCTCACACATCCCCGCCACTACCATCCCCTTCACCCTCCATTCCTCCACCCACCAATCCACCACATGTAACCCAACCACCACCCCAAGTAGGATCAGTCTTAGCCGATCCCACTCCTGAAGATCTAGACATGATGCTTAAAGCATATCAGGCCAGAATCCAAGAAGGGCCCAATGTAACATATCATGAGAAATGTTACCCTAGAGCTGATCTAGAGCTTGAACAAACTAAGTTGTGTGCCAAGATGGTGGAATTGGCTCAAGCCATGTTTGAGACCAGTCGCCTTTTCACTTGCTCTAGCCCCACTAGAACACCATTGCATTTTGATGGTCTATTAGACAGATTGGAGATGTTATTTGCAAAATCTGGAAAAGGAGCCAACTCCCAGGCTAAGGAGAAGGCAAGTGATAGAATAAGCATTCCTCCCAAGGAAGCTTATGTGCCTAACTCCACTGAACCAGACACCCCTTCTTCTATGAATCGATACACACCCGAATTCTTGCGAGATATTCAAGAAGAGAAATGGGCTAAAGAGAGTGAAGTTCCTCCTCCCATTGAACTTGTGGATGACACACACGATCAATTCCCACAAGACCTTCCGTCCATTTATGTAGAGCAGGAGAGTGTCCAATCTCAAGAGAGATTCGACTTCGAGTCCAATTCCTTACAAGAGCTACCCCATTTCACAGGTCCATGGGAAGCTAAGTCTACTTGTATGAGAGCACCGACCGTCATGGTAAGAAACGAAGATTCAGTCATACCTAGGAACACGGAGGTAGTGAAGAACACCAAAGTGTAGTGCAATCTCACTTTGGAAGAGCTGCTTAAGGTTAGACCAGAAGTGTGGAAACATGTAGCCAAACAAGTGCCAGACATAGCGAAATCGCGTTCCCAGGTAGGATCTCATAGAACAGTGCCTGAAATACCATTGGATAAGATAGGAGACATGAGTGAAGGAGAAGAAGGAAATACCTATCTCCTAGTTACCCATCAGGGATACACAACCAAGGCAATTTTGGACTCAGGTGCAGGAGTTGCAATTGCTACCACTTCCCTATGGAAGCGTTGGGGCAAGCCAGCACTCCGACCGACGAGAATGAAATTGCAGATGGCCGATGGCCATATTGAGAGGCCCTTGGGATTGCTAGAAGGCATAACTCTCACTACATGTGGTGTTGATTTCGAGCACACTTTTGCTATATGTGAATTTAGCAAAAACCAAGCCTACGAGATGATTTTGGGGAGACCATTTATGCGGAAGTTGCAAGTGGTACAGGATTGGGGAACCAATTCCTTGTATTTGCAACACTTAGGTGTTACCACCAAAGTCAATCTCAAGGATTACTCTCATATAGATGTCCCTCCTATCCAATGGAACCCCATCCATAGAGCCAAAGATGATACGGAATCGGTGCATTCCATAGGATCAGGATCCTCATGGATGCATGAAGACACTTACTTATGGATGTGTAAAGTGGCAGTGGAAGAGGAGAAAAGAGAAAAAGCCAAAGAGGTAGGTGCGAAGGAAACACATAGATCAGTTCAAGACCCAGCCTATGCACCTGTAGTATTTCCGGATGAAGAATTTGAACCTCACGGCTGGGCAGAAATTCTAGCCACTATGGATGTAGCCATCAATGAAGAGCAATGGACACCCCACTGTGATGAGGATGGCTATGACATTTCTGTCTTCTCCATAGAGCCAATCATGGGAGATGCAGTTTTAGAAGAATGCAAACCTAGCCCTGATGCATTTGAAGATGCAAGTGACTCCGATCTCGAGTCAATCATCATGGATCCACCCTTTGCATCAGACGAAGAATATTTCTATGAAGTAGAAGTTTACCCTCAGAGACATGAAGAGCTCACTAATGATGTGAGATTAACCACACGAGTGACCACTAAGAGTGAAGGAAAGAAAAGGAAGAAGAGAGAAGCCGCACCAGAGGAGGAAGAATCCCTGTTTGAGGTCCCTGAAAATTTCAAGAAGTATGCAATAGAAGATAGGAGAGTCATGGTAAGAATGCCAAAATGCGATGCACAAGCAGGAGAGGCCTATGATAACAAAGAAACCACCAAGAAGGTAGTGGTAGCCATAGAAGAAGGAGAAGAGAGGTGCACTTACATAGGACATGACCTCACTGAGGAAGAGGAGCATGAGCTGATAGCTTTGCTAAGAGAGTACAGAGATGTATTCGCTTGGAGCTACAAAGATTTGAAAGGTGTAGACCCTGACATATGCGCCCATACGATTCCCATGACCATAGAGGCCAGACCTTCTAAATAAAAGCCATACACATACAATGACAACTATGCTGCCAAGATCAAAGAAGAGATAGATCGCTTGGTTGAAGCTGGATTTATCTACGAAATTGAGCACACTGAATGGGTGTCCCCCATTGTAGTGGTGCCCAAAAAGAATGGTAAATTATGTGTATGCATTAACTTGAAGAAGGTTAACGCAGCCACAATTAAGGATAGTTATCCGCTTCCTATCACCGAGCATTTATTAGAAAGGGTAGCCGGCAAGGAAGTGTACAGCTTCCTAGATGGGTTCTCTGGCTACAATCAAGTAGCCATTGCACCAGAAGATCAGCATAAGACGGCTTTTGCCACAGAGTGGGGCATATTCGCTTTTAGGGTAATGCCATTCGGGCTTACCAATGCTCCCGCAACCTTCCAGAGATTGATGTGCCATGTGTTTAAAGAGTTTCTGAGAAAGAATTTGGAAGTCTATGTTGATGATCTCTGTGCTCATTCCAACATTAGACAAACACATATACCTGAACTCAGGCAAATCTTTGACAAATGTAGAGAATATCAAGTCTGCCTGAACCCAGAAAAGTGCGTTTTCATGGTCAGGCAAGGCAAGATTCTAGGGCACATAGTGTCAAAGAATGGCATATCCACTGATGAAGAGAAAGTGAGAGCCATAACAGAGTTACCTAGGCCAAAGAATGTCAAGGAAGTACAAGCTTTCATGGGGCATTGTGGTTATTACCGACGGTTTATACACATGTATGCCATCATAGCAAAGCCTCTGTACAGACTTCTGACTAACTTTGAATGGACTGATGAGTGTGAGGACTCCTTTAATGAACTCAAAAGAAGATTGTGTTCAGCACCAATCTTGACCACACCAGATTGGAATAAACCCTTTCATGTTCACGTGGATGCATCCAATTATGCTATTGGATGTGTACTCGCACAACCTACAGGCAAAGGTAATATGGATCTCCCAATTGGCTATGCGAGTAGACAGTTGAATGCAGCTGAACGAAACTATACGACCACTGAGCGAGAAGGATTAGGCATGGTATATGCAGTTAAAAAGTTTAGACACTATTTGCTTGTAAATAAGTTTAAATTTTTTACTGATCATCAGGCCCTGTTGTACTTGGTAAACAAACCATGCAATACCGGTAGATTAGTAAGATGGTTCCTCTTACTAATGGAATATGACTTTGAGGTAGTGGTGAGAAAAGGCAAGACTCATTTGAGAGCAGATCATCTCTCTAGGCTCACATCGGGAGAAGCCCCACAAGGAGTATCAGATGACCTTCCTGACGCTTACTTGTTTAATTTGGAAGTTGTACCTCAGTGGGCTAAGCCATTAGTGCCAGTATTGACATACGGGCCTAATCACTCAGTCATAAACACTCAAGGTAGAGAGGTAGTAAAAGCCTAGAAGTACCATATCATGGCAGGAAGTATGTACAAACAGACAGATCAAGGGATATTGGCTTGTTGTGTGGAAGAGGATGAGTACGCTAAATGGTTGCAGTTGGCACACGTAGGTGCATTAGAGCAACACTACTCAAAACAACGAACCCTACAAACACTAAGGAGACTCGGAGTGCATTGGCCTACTATGGAAGCTGATGTACATAAGATGTGTAAAGAATGCCCAATCTGTTGCACTAAACCACCTGTGGAACATGCCACTCTTTATCAAGTGTCCATAGTGCTAGATTGGAGTGAACCATTAGTAGCCTTCTTGAGGACGAAAACATTCCCTCCAGATATGACCCTGACGAGACAAAGAAGTCTAGAACAAGAAGCCCTAGATTACTCACTCATTGGTGATAATCTATACAAGCGTGGTAAAGATGGTTACCTGAGACTATGTGTCCATGAAAGTGAATATCTCAAGATCTTGGAAACTGCTCACCAAGGTGTAGCAGGAGGACACTTTGGACCAGATCGGGTGATCAAGGCAATACTATTTGCGGGCTTCTGGTGGCCGACCCTTCACATGGATGTACATGCCTATGTGAAACGGTGTGATGTCTGTCAGAGAACTCAGTATCCTATACGCAAGGATGAGATGCCACTGAAACCCATGATGGGTGGACCTGCATTCTCTAAGTGGGGAATAGACTTTGTTTGTCCTATTAATCCCCCAGCTAAGGGCTCACATGCTGAGTATATCATTGTGGCCACAGACTATCTAATGAAATGGGTAGAAGTAAAAGCTACGACGAAGAATGATGCCCAAACAACCGCTAAATTTTTATTTGAGAATGTGTTCACTCGATACGGGCTACCCATAGAGCTAGTAAGTGATAGAGGGACTCGCTTCTTGAATGAAGTCATTGAAAATCTTCTTCAAGAGTTCTTGGTGATACACAAAAAGTCTGCCCCCTATCACCCACAAGCTAATGGACAAGCCGAAAGCACAAATAAGATTCTATGCAATGTGCTAACCAAATTAGTGAATAAAAAACGCTCGGATTGGGACAAATAGCTACACCATGCTGTTTGGGCATACAGAGTTGCCTATAAAACGGTACTCCAAGCCACGCCCTTTCAAATGGTTTTCGGCCAGAATGCAGTGATACCATTGGAATTTTTGATACCAACCTTGAAAGTAGCACAAGAGCATGATTGGACAGGCCATGAGTTGTCCTCTAGAATCTTCGATCTTGAACGACTAGGTGAAACACGATTGAAGGCTACAACAGGAATTTATGCAGCCAAGAAGAGGCAAAAGGCATATTTCGATGCACACGTCAAGGATAAGGGCTTGAAAGCAGGAGACCTAGTCCTAGTCTACACCTTGAAGCAACATGCACGGAAGTTAGAGAAGAGAGGTTACGGGCCAATGATTATCAATAGAATCTCCACAAGTGGAGCAGTTCAACTAGCCACTCTAGAGGGTGATATTCTACCAAGTTACATAAGTGGATGCAGAGTCAAGTTATATCAAGAACCCCTCACTGAAGAGATGCTAAATCGACTCAACACTGCCAAGAAACGTAAAGACAAAGAGAAACAAATTAGAGAAGAAGCACAGGCAGAAGCTTTAGAACGCATCCGACGAATGAAATTGAGGAGACAAGGCAGAGACCCGCCTATGCCTGACACTCAAGAATCTGTAGGCTATCCTATGGCCATGTGCGAGGCTTCAGGTGGACATTCCCATAGAATAATCGACCGACGGCCTTTTGTAACCCTAGAAGTAGGACAAGGAGAGCGTGTAAGGACAGTGAGAGCTTTAATTGACTCAGGGGCAGCCACTAGTGCAATTCGACTTTCTTACTCAAGAGCTGCAATTACAAATCAATCCTATCGAGGCATATCTCATAGGATTGGGAGGTGTGGAAACCCCTTGCATTGGTGAGGTGGAACTTCCCCTCTACATTCAAGAAGTGCTAATGGCAGTCAAAGTGCTAGTGTGTGAAGACGAGGATTTTACCGAACCTCTTGTCCTGGGCCAAGACTGCATCTATGATCATGCAGTCAGCCTCAACCTAAGAAGTGGACTTCTTCAGGCATGGGTAGGCCAAAACCACATCACGATTGAATTAGAAAATCAAGCACATAGGCCGCTAGAAGAGGCACCGAATCCTGGTCCTTCCAGGAGTCCACCTGAAATGAAACATGCTACTCTTGACCAAAGTTCTATGGTGCAAAGGATTGCCACTCATGACGAAGGTACAAAAGTCAACAAGGAGTTCCCTTCTTTTCCAAAGAAAATTCGAGGAAAGCAAGCCGGAAAATACAAGATACAGAGGAGCCCGAGGACCAAGAAGAATGAACACCAACTAGTACAATACAGAATACCCCATGGCATCAAGCAAATCTGGATACGCAAAGGTGAACAACCCTCGGCTTTGGAGACAGGATTCCAAAGAGGCATCAAGCAAGCAACAGTGTCGAGGACTACAGCGAAGGAGTACCCTAGACATCAATCCAGACAAACCATTTCTATTTGGGTTCCAAAGCAGTCAATGAAGGCGATCCCAAAAGCTAGACCAATATGGGTGCCCAAGACCTGCTTACTTGCTCAAATAACTTCACCTCCAATCACAAGATCAAACCAACAATCACGAGTCCTATTGGCTTCCATCCAAAGGCAACCATCTACACTCCACACCACCACATTCTCGGTCAGGCCTCGGAATGTTTGGAAATGGGTACCCAAAAAGTCCCAAACCCAACACACTCCAGTCCACAAACCCTCACACATCATCGCCAATAAAAGCAACGATTCCAACATCAAAGTTTGGAGACCTAAACCCCATGTCAAACCCCCTGACCCACCTCTGTAAATCCTTCCCCTCTGATGTAGGTGCATTCTGAGAACATTTCACAACCAAAGTATGCATCTAGAGTGAACCCTAACCTACTAACCCACATGTACACACATCACGAACACTTCACCCACTAACCTCTAACCACTCAAAATGTCATGTTGGTATTGTGGAGGGAACACCATAACATCCTGTTTCCAATGCAATACTAATGTGCCTCTCTCTTCTTCTAGCAGATAAGCATCAGCAACTACAACCACTCTCATGGCAGAAGCAACAGGTCCAAGCTCATAGGCAGGAATAATTACTGCAGGAATTGATGTGGATAGTCTACCTGTTGGTGTGCCACCAACTGAACGACCTGTGGAGCTGCAACACCTTCAGCAGATCCCGGTACCGGATCCACCCACAGGGATCACAGAAAGAGTCCATGCCAATTCTCATTGGTTCAATGGCATGCCAGGCCCATTAGGAGAGGCCAAGTATATATGGGAGTCTAAGTGCGAGTATGACAGATCTTGGGTCAGATTCCAATTCTTCTCCAAGGAGTTTGAGACTCTACAGAACACACAGGATCTTCAGACCATATGGCAATGTGCAGGGCTAGCTGAGTACTTCGAGGCACCATTACCCAAACCAGACCTCCTCCGATGCTACTATCTGGTCTCAACATTACAGGCCAATGCAGAAAAGGACAAACCAGGATCGTTTGTTCTTCCTTCCTTGCTGGGCAACAACGAGTTAAAGAGGTTTGAACTTACCTTGGAGTTGGTGAGCTCTGCTTTGAATATGCACGGCACACATGTACCTTCTGAGAAGGATGCTCTCGTTCCTACTAACATGAAGGATAGGAAACTACTGAAGCTTAAAGATATGGCAGCACTCACACCAAACGTGTCCATCCCTCTTCGCATGTGCATGCAACATTTTGCTTTCCCCGGTCAAGACCGCTTCACACAACCGCACAAAAGAATTTGGTTCACTCTCTACTTAGCGGAGACAGGTGCGTTACCAATCAAGCTTCCTGTATGGATTATAGAGCAGTTGTATGAAGCAAATAAAAGGTCTTCTAGGAAATTAGTGGTGAACGGTTGCTGTGCAATCACACGCATTATCTACCGGTGCTTAGCATACAATGTACCCATTGAACGTGCCTTAACTTGGGTACAATTACAAATGTTTAAGAAGCTCAAGACGTCCACACATCAATCCAAGCGCATGAGGGGTTCGATCCCTTGTGTCCAGACACGTGAAGTTCTGACAAACTCCTGAAGTATCGCCACGAGGGGAGGCCACTGTACCTCCTTTTACCATTAGAATACCCAGGTCTGGATCTGAAACTACAACACAAGCTGCCCCTTCGGCTCCTCCTTCTCCATCTGAATTTGAATTTGCTACAACTGGAGATGCTGAAGGGATGGATCCCCATGACTTCGAAGCATTCTTACAAAGTACACCGCTCTCTGATGTAGAGTTTTATTCAGATACAGAAGAACAAGGCACATCTCCACAAAGAAGGAGAAAATCCACAGAAGGTCGCCATGTTCATGGGTGACGATCAGCAAGGTCAACAACAAGGACATCTAGAAGAAGAAGGAGCAGACGAAGAGGAGACCATTGAAGCCCCAGCTTGTACAGCAGAACTCCGAAGGTTGTATCAAATCATGGAACGAGTGGGATCGCAACAACTGCTCACCGAATAGAGCAGTAGGGTACTCATGACTCAACTTTTGGAAGAAGCAGGAGTTGACTCAGAATATAGTGAAGGTCTCTTATTAATGGCAGAAACATATGGGGTAGTAGAAGCAGTTCGGACCGCCATTAGGAGGTCTCCAGTTCAATATGATCCACGAAGATTCCAAACACGACCATGGTCAGGTAAAAACATCCAGATCCCCATTACAACGGCAGAAGGGCCGATTATTACATCCGAACCCATTGAGACAACTTCCCAAGCAGTAGAAACCGCTAGCCAAGAGCACCCAGTCACCCATGATGAATCAACCGAGCCACTACCACCCACACCCACACCCCCACCATCGCCTCCTAGAACAGAAGCCGTGGAGACCACCTCGACCACTCAACCCACCGAACAAACCTTCATCTTCCGTACTCCCACCTCTAGTTCAACCCTATTCTCCACCTTGGACAACCCAATCTATGGAGCAACAACCATCACTACACACTCCACCGAATCGCTCATAGAGCCTGCCCTAGGACAACCATCCCCCATGCCCTCAGCCATAGGTCATCCTGACTCTAGATCCCTATTCATGGGTTTCCCTACTACCACACCACCTTTCATGACCTCCCCGCCTCTACGACCTCAACCCCCAACCCCCATCTCTCCACTTCTCCAATCCCTCCATGCCTTCCTTGCTAGAACTTTTCAACCCAGGTCTCAACCATTTATTTTCAGCTCCCCACCCCACTTCTCATCTATTCACCACTTTCACACACACACCACCTACCATTCCAATGTATATGGTAGACCCCACACTCGCACCCACTCCTGAAAGTATGGACATTTCACCACCCACGGCACCTCCCCCACCCCCCACACTTCCACCTTCTCCCATTCCCCCCCCACCAATTTCACCGACACACACATCTCCATTAGACACATCATTCACTCTTCCCCTTCCCCAATCCCCTTCGCGTGCATCCTCCATTGTACAAACCACACCATCATCCATAGGAAATGCATTGGACACCATGCTCACATGTATATCACAGTTAAGGACAGAGTACAACCAGCTCCAGCAACATAACGCACGACTGCAAGAGCACTCGGAAGTGCTACAAAATCATCTTGCTGCAGTAGAAGAGGAGAATGCTCGCCTCCATACACACTTCCAAACTTTTCAAGAGGATCATAGTGTATTGGAAGTACAGTTGCAAAATACAGACCAAGAAGCAATACGGTAGAAGGCCATCTCAAAACACAACTAGAACGCAATTCAAGACTTCAACGAAATATGGCACTTCTTAGAATACACCTTGCATCGGCTCACGAGGAGAATCGACGCCTACAACAACAGAACCAAGAGAACTTAGAAGCAGCCATCGAAAGCACACCAGGGGCACCCATCAGCCCATCAAAGTTTCAAGCAGTGACCCCTGACAATATCAAGATCATATGGGAAGACTATGCCAGGCTGCTTGAAGCACATGACCAGCTATCAGAGGAACTGGGTCACCTGAAGCAGAAACACCAAAAAGAAACAACAGCTGCCTCTCAAACCACCTCCTCCGCGGCTTCACTTCTCACAGACTCAGAGGCCTTAAAAGATCTCCAGAAATAGGTCACCCAATTGCAAGCACGTCTACTACAATATGAGAGACCACCTTCCCCTCCAGAGGCTCCCACCGATGAAGAAATAGTACAAATTCCTGTGGAACAAACATTTGAAGAAGAATACAACCCACAACCCTTCCCAAGAGGTCAACAAAGGGAAGAAGGCCAGGACACATTTGAAGCACCACGACCCCCATGGCTACGACAAGTGGAGGAAATCGAGAGTTCACATGAAGAGCGAACCGTCGTGCAAAATCAGGCTATGAGAGTCATAGAGGAGACTGGATTACAATCCAATTACTTCAAAAACCTGTCATCGAGATGCCTTATCCTCTCATCCGAACTCCAATACAGGCCTTACTATATCATTTTGGCAGATTATAACGCAGAAATACAAAGAGTCATAGGGAAGATACCTTCCTTCGCAACCCAATTTCAACCCGAAGACCTTCCTCCAAAAGTGCAAAAAGGCAAGATCCATCAACCAACATGGCGGCAGAAACTTCTTGAGACCTATCCTGAAATGCTCCGCACCTGGAACAATGCGCCATTACATCTCCTCTATAATCCATGCTATGGCCCTGTTCCACGACACCGCTCATGGAAAGCATTCAACATAAAGGTCCAGAATAACGCACAATGCAAGGAATGGCTCAATTATCCATACATTGCGCCACCACAGGGACCACCGTCAGTAGCATACATGATGGGAACAATTCGACATTGGATACCATGATTGAAGCCCATGCCAGATATGGCAGCTCAAATGATGCTTAAGATTTTAGATATGATGCAGGTAGTACTGAAAACCTTTAGAAATGGAACCGCACCACAGGTACGTCTACTGGGGTTTACCAATGGAAATTACGATTTGGTGTATGACATGAGCACTGCCCCCAGTATTCGTGTGGCTTACGCTTGGCATGCACGCATCAAATACCTCCCTGCATGTTACAAACAGACATTCGAAGAAATGTTTAGATCAGGTTTCTGGGAGTATCACTCGGAGGTCTTCGCACCGAAGCCAACACACCTGCTCCATCTCTTTGCTTAAGGATAGGAGAACACAAACTTGCCACCAATGTCATCCAATATTATATCGACCACCCGATAGAACAGAGGTCTGTCAGGGGCGACAGACGCTAGGAAGGGGGGAGAATGTTGGCATACAGGTCATATGAAGAGCATACATGTACAATAGAGCAGTCATGCATGATGCAGCAACAAGGCCTAATCATTTTTTCCATGGATCATTCCCAACTCAAGTGATTTTAATCACTACACAAACATTGTAAATTCCGTTTTTGGTAGAATAGACTCCATTTTGTTCAAGCCGAGGAGTCCTCGAGCTTGAGGAGTATTAGAATTAGCTACATACCAATTTTCATAATTTTTAGACTCCGTTTGAGCCCTCAAATAGGCTCTAGAACCTAATTTTTAACTAGGCCGGACAGTAGGTCTGGACAAGGCCAAAGCTAGTGAGAAAACTATAAAAAGAGCTAGAGAGCTCATTTTTGAGGTTAGATTGTTTGTGACTTGAGCTTATGTAAGAGACTTTTTGACTAATGCAAAAAACTCCATTGTTCCTCTCCTTGTTCTTGCCTTGTGTGCACGTGTGTGTGTATGTGTGTGCATGCTTGTGTGCTTCTCACTCACACACTTGTGCCTTCACTTGTTCATAGTCTTCATACTAGTCCTCACGTCTCCACGGATTGACAATTATGAGGTGAATCTTCTCACGTTGGTACTCACCATTGTGCTAGAGTGACAAAATATATCAACAAATCCCCCCTCAGAGTGATATGGTGAACAAGGAGCTCACACTCATGTATAAGGAAGTGCCAAGCTATGTGGAAAATCCCGGTTAGACCACATGTGCAATTTGCTATGCCTGCAAATAACCCTCATTATCGGCCTCAGCCACCTGTGGATCCAAGGAATGGAATTACTGCCCCAGTTAGACCACCTGTAACAAGAGGACCTGGTATACCCATTGGAAGACCAGTTTTCCCTGTGATGCCTAGATTGCCTGAAGGAGGAAGAAGATTAAGGCCAATTCAAGTGGCCAAATGCATGAGAAATCACTATGATAGCTCTAGTGAACCATGCAATCATCTAGCTGAATTCAAGCAAGTAATCAGAGCCGAACAAGTAGAAGATTTTTTGATCCAATATGAGTCTTTTGGTCTAACTTTGACAGACACAGCTTTAGCTTGGTTCCAGCCATTAGATCCTAACAATTTTCAAAATATGGAACAAGTCTATCAAGAAATGATTGAGGAATTCACTAAGTCTAGAAATAAAAACAACTCGTCATCATTAATCCATAGCTTTAAACAAGCTCTTACAGAATCAGTGAGATTAGCAGCAAGAGATTCAAACAGTATGTGGATAGATGCCCAGTGGAAGAGAGACCCACCCAAAACAAAATGGTGTCATTATTTTTTGAAGGATTATTGAATGGATCATTAAGATCTCTGGTGTACGTGAAGAGAGTTCAAACCTTGCAAGAATGCATGAAAGAATGTATTGACCTAGAGGAGAATCTAGCTGAAGATCTAAAAATACCTCAAGGTAGTATAAAGAGTGAAGATTCAGCAAGCAACACATCGAAGCCTAAGAACAATGTTGAGGAAATAGCCGACCTAATAGCAAAGAAGATGAACGTCCAAGGACAGAGGAACGACCCCAACAACCCAATGAGAGTGCCCATGCTTAGAAGATGTATGCATTGTGGAGGAGATCATCCATCTCATTTGTGCACTAGGGGAATAGTCCCACCACCTGCTTATGCTTACAATAGACCACCCGGGCCAGGCCCTTTACAATATTGCAGCATAGAACAAAAATACACAAATCACAGCGCAGAAAATTGTCCTTACAATAGGCAATCAAGACCAACACAACCTGTCATGAGACCTTATGGATACCCTCAGAGAGATCAAGGAGGTGAAGCCTTCAGATATCCCACATATCAGTAGCAGGCACCTGTACCACGACCATATGCTTATCAAGGTTACAATCAACCACAACCGGTGTTAGGACAGCAACCACCCCATCCTCAGAATGTTGTCCCAGTGAAAATAGCTCAACCTGAAGAAAACTTAGAGAGAGCAATAGTCCCAGCCACACCATTGACTAGTAATGAATCATATGATTCATCCTATGACCATAGCCAAGGAAACTATCCCACTTATGAGAGCTCTATGATAGAATATGGACAAATGTATGAACCATATGCCTATGGCATGGAAGTGCCAGACGGTTCCTACGGATATGAGCAGGACTATGTGTCATTGATGTACACAGCCCCTAGGGCACCCATACCCCCTGACCTATGAACAGACCGCCTGTACCCAGAGGACCATGTTATAGATGCGGAGGTGATCATTATATCAGAGAGTGTACACTACCAAACCCACCACCACCACAGCGAGTCTGGGAAGGATATTGTAGTGATTGTGGTAAAGAACACCTTTTCAGAGATTGCCCCAAGAACCCCAACAAAGTTAAATCTAATGTGCAGATTAACGTGATAGAAGTGATAGAATCATCAGGAAGCGATAAGGAGTACACTGTACCATTGAAAGCAATAACTAGAGCCAAAGCTAGAGAAACCCCAGACAAAGTTGAAGAAAATGATCAAGGTGACAGAGAAATGAACACACCTACACCTCAAGTAGTTGAAGACTCGGAAGAGCCTGAGAGAAGTGTTGTAAGCAAACGGACACAAAGATGGAAGAACCGTAGAGATAGGATAAAGGAAAAGAAATTACTACAAAAGAAGGAAATTGGGAAGAGAGAACAAAATCTAAAAGAGAAACAAGAAGAGGAAGGAGAAAATCAAAAGGGAACGTCAAAAAAAGAAGAGGTAGGATCAGTTTTAGCAGATCCCATGCCTGAAGAATTAGCCATGTGGATTCAGGCGTACAAGGCACGAATAAGAGCAGGACCTACCATAGAACAACATGAAAGAGAATATCCTAGAGGTGACCTAGAGAAAGAGAGGTTGGAGATGTGCAAAAAATTAATAGAAGTCGCTCGACAGACCTTAGAAAAACCTGTTTTTCCATTACCCAATACACAAATTTCCGAAAGAGAATTCCAAGAGTGTGTCATCCCTAAGGAACCCGAGAAACCCGAAGCAGGTAAGACACATAATGGAAATTACTGTGAGGATAAAAGGGAAGGATCCATTGTTCCAGTAGTAGAAGGGGAATGGCCTAGAGATTTGTGGGCAAGAGTCCAAGAAGACAGATGGAAGAAAGTGGAAGGAATTGAACCACCCTTTGAAGAGGTAGAAGCAGAAGATGGAATAGAGGATTCAACACCTGAGTTGAATTCAGAAGAAATATTACCAATTGATCCAAGTAACGAAGAAAATGATAGTATAAAGGTTTTGCCAAATTACACAGGAGAGTACGAACATAATTCGGAGCTATATTGCATTCCCTCAATAAGGAAAAAAGAACCTAACCCATCAGTCCAAACATCGGATATAATACAACATCTCCAAAAAGTAAAAATCCCTTGTACCCTAACATTGGAAGAACTTTTGAAGATCAAACCACATTTGAAGGAGAAACTGACCAGTCAATTGGAGATCAAGACAGAAGAAAAAGAGATATATGATGAAGTAAACACAGTAAAGATCCCAATCGATAAGGTTGGAGATTTTAGTGAGGGAGATGAAGGAAATACTTGCCTTCCAATTACCTATAGGGGTTACACCACCAAAGCCATTTTAGATACAGGAGCTTGAGTAGGAATAGCAACTAAAGAAATCTGGGAGAAATGGGGAAAACCAGCTTTAAGACCCACACGCATGAAGATACAAATGGCAGATGGACACACTGAATGACCCTTGGGATTATTGGAACGAGTAGTTTTCACAACTTGTGGAGTTGAATTCGAGCACACCTTAGCAATTTGTCAATTTGAAAGGCCTAGCAATTATGAAATGATACTTGGAAGACCATGAGACAATTAAAGGTAGTGCAAGATTGGGGAAAAGATGTTGTATACCTACAGCATGAAGGAACCACCTCAAGAATAAATCTCCACACATATACATATCAAGATGTTCCCCCCTTCTAATGGAATCAGATTCATAAGGAGTAAGATAATCAGTCAATTCATAGTATAGGTTCAAGTGATCAATCATGGATGAAGGAAGACACTCATCTATGGATATGCCAAACTGCGAAAAAGGAAGAAGATAGGAGGAAAGGATGGCAGCAAAAGCAAGGAGTTGCTAAATCAGTACAAGATCGAGCCTATATGCCTCAAATATTCTTAGATGAAGAATTTGAACCTCATGGTTGGATGGAGATTTTAGCTACTCTCGATGTATGTGTAAACGAAGAAGTACTAACCATGAACGAATGCATTGATGAGGAAGGCTATGATGTTAGTCTATATGTGGTAGTTCTTCAAGAGGCTGAAGAAGGAGAAGTAATTGAAAAAGAATGGAAGGAGGATTACGAGAGCATTGAAATGGAGCAAGAGCAAATGGAAATAGAAAGTGGAAATCAAGAAGTAAGTATCATAGCTAATGAAATAAATCAAGAACCAACACAGGAAGAGGAGCTTGAATTAGAAAAAGCAAAAAATGATGAAGAAAACAAACCACAGGATCAGTTTGAAGTACCGGCTCACTTCAAAAAATATGAAGTAGAAGAGAGGAGAATTGCTATTCAAATGCCAAAACGAGAAGCACAGCCAAGAATAGCATATGACAACAAAGAGCAGACCAAGAAAATAGTAGTAACCTTAGAGGAAGGAGAAGAACGATGTACTTTTATAGGATAGGATGTCTCAATGGAGGAAGAACAAGAGTTAATACGACTCATAAGGGAATACAGGGATGTTTTTGCCTGGACATATAAGGATTTGAAAGGAGTAGATCCATCTATATGCGCACATAGAATCCCTATGACATCTGAAGCTAAACCTTCCAAACAAAGACCATACACCTATAAAGATGTTTACTCAGCAAAGATAAAGGAAGAGATAGATAAGTTGTTAGAAGCTGGGTTCATATATGAGATCGAACACACGGAATGGGTGTCGCCTTTGGTGGTTGTACCGAAAAAGAATGGTAAGTTAAGAGTATGCATAAATCTGAAAAAAGTAAATGCTGCTACCATAAGGGATAGTTACCCATTACCCATCACGGATCATCTTTTGGAAAGAGTGGCAGGGAAGGAAGTTTATAGTTTTTTGGATGGCTTTTCAGGCTATAATCAGGTAGCCATTGCTCCTGAGGACCAGCATAAAACAGCCTTTGCAACTGAATGGGGAGTATATGCCTTTAGGGTTATACCTTTCGGCCTAACTAATGCCCCAGCCACCTTCCAAAGATTGATGTGTCATGTATTCAAGGAGTTCCTGAGAAAGAGTATGGAGGTATACGTGGACGATATATGTACTTATTTAGCTATACGATCAAAGCATATCCCTGAACTATGAAAGATATTTGCCAAATGTCAACAATATAGAGTATGCCTCAACCCAGAAAAATGTGTCTTCATGGGCCAAGGAAAGATATTAGGACATATTGTCTCTAAAAATGGAATTTCAACTGATGAAGACAAAATCAAAGTAATTATGGATTTACCGAGACCAAAGACTGCTAAAGAAGTACAAGCAGTTATGGGACATTGTGGATACTACCGAAGATTTATACATATGTATGCCATAATTGCTAGACCTCTTTATGCATTATTGACACAGTTTAACTGGACTGAAGAATGTGAAAAGGCCTTTAATGAATTAAAGAGTCGATTGAGTTCAGCCCCAATCCTTCGAGTACCTAATTGGAACAAACCATTTAATATCCATGTAGATGCTTCCAAGTTTGCCATTGGTTGCATCTTAGCTCAACCCGCAGATGCAGGAAAGTTGGATCACCCTATAGCCTATGCCAGTGGACAATTGAATCAAGCAGAATGCAATTACACCACGACTGAAAGAGAAGGCCTAGGAATGGTGTATGCAGTAAAGAAGTTTCGACACTACTTATTGGCAAACAAATTCAAATTCTTCATTGATCATCAAGCCCTACTGTACCTAGTCAATAAGCCTTGTAATACAGGACGACTAGTACGATGGTTTCTATTGTTGATGGAATTTGATTTTGAAGTAGTAGTCA
Organism: Ceratopteris richardii; assembly: GCA_020310875.1. Classification (NCBI taxonomy): domain Eukaryota; kingdom Viridiplantae; phylum Streptophyta; class Polypodiopsida; order Polypodiales; family Pteridaceae; genus Ceratopteris; species Ceratopteris richardii. Next base: position 94,386,326 of record CM035431.1, read on the forward strand.
AGAAAGGAAATACCCACATAAGAGTGGATCACCTATCAAGAATGACACATGGAGAACCACCCATAGGAGTACCCGATGATCTGCCAGACACGTACCTGCTTAAGCTCGAAGTATGTCCCCAGTGGGCAGAAAAATTGATCCCTATACTTACGCATGGACCTAAAGATGGAATCACACCAAACCGAACTCAAGACCTATGGAAGACTAAAAACCTTCATATCATTGTTGGAAGTTTGTATCACCAAGACTCAAATGGATTACTCATGAGATGCGTAGAAGAAGAGGAACAGGAAATGTGGCTTCAAAAAGCACATGTAAATCAATGGAAAACTCATCTAAATGCGAACGGAACATGGCAAACACTAAGAAGATTGGGCATATACTGGCCAACCATGCAGAGGGATGCGCATAACTATATATCAGCCTACCCAACCTGTCAAGAACGGAATCCAGAAGAGAACTCCACTCTATGCTACTCCACTATAGCATCAAGATGGAGCATGCCTCTGGTGAAGTTCCTAAAGACCCAAGAGTACCCAGAAGGAGCCACTTTAGCAAGAAAACGAGCACTTGTTGAACAAAGCAAGGACTATGCTCTTATAGGAAGAGATAATCATTTGCGAATGTGCATTCATGAAGACGAGTATCTTGTTGTTTTAGAGATGGCACATACAGGAGCTACAGGAGGACATTTCTCTGCAGATAAAACAGCAAAAATGATTCTCTTTGCAGGAATGTGGTGGCCAACTTTTACATCAGGATGCAGCCACATATGTTCAACGATGTGCTACATGTCAACGAACGAAATATCCAATTAGAAGGGATGAAATGCCACTAAAATCCATGATGAGTGCCAGAGCTTTTACTAAATGGGGAATAGACTTCATAGGACCTATTAGCCCCCCAGCTAAAGGATCCCATGTCGAACATATAATTGTAGCCACCGACCATCTGACCAAATGGGTTGAAGCCAAAGCAACCAAGAAAAATGACGCTAGAACTACTGCCAAGTTTCTCTTCGAGAACGTTTTCACTAGCTTTGGACTACCGATAGAAATTGTGAGTGATAGAGGTACGCACTTTGTGAATGAAGTTATAGAAGCCTTATTGAATGAATTCTTGGCAATTCATAAGAAATCAGCCCCTTATCACCCACAAGCCAATGGACAAGCCAAAAGTTCCAATAAAATCTTATGCAAAGTTCTCACAAAAATTGTGAACAATAGTAGATCTGATTGGGATAAACAATTACATCACGCTTTATGGGCATTCAGAGTAGCCTACAAAATCGCCATAGGCACTACTCCTTTTAACTTAGTGTATGGACAAAATGCTATTTTGCCAATTGATTTCTTAATACCCACTCTCAGAGTAGCAACAACTTATGAGTGGAATGGACATGAACTCTCAGCTCAATTGGATCAAATAGAGAAGCTTCATGAAACTAGGTTACAAGTAGTAGCAGGGATTTATGCTGCTAAAAGGCGACAGAAGGAATATTTTGATGCTCATATTAAAGACAAAAATCTGAAGGAAGGAGATTTAGTTTTGGTATATACCTTGAAACAACATGCTAAGAAGTTGCAAAAAAGAGGATATGGCCCATTAATCATCAATCGCATATCCACCAGCGGAGCCATCAGCTTAGCAACTCTAGATGGAGAAGTATTGCCAAATTATATCAGTGGATGCCGAGTAAAAAAATATTTAGAGCCATTGACTGAAGAATTGATGTCACGACTGATAACAGGTAAAAATAGACGTCTAGAGGAAGAAAGAATACGCGAGGAAGCTAGACAAGAAGCACTAGAGCAGATTAGGAAACGAAATGAGTGGATGAGAGAGATAGAGATGAGAGATATCGACTAGGAGAGGAACTCATCCCAATGGCTAATTTTAGAGCCACTGAAAACATAGGTCAACAGAGGACACAACCATATTTGAATTTGGGAGCCGGAAAAACGGAGTACCACTTAGTGGATGCTCTCATTGACACAGGAGCCACCATAAGCTACATCAAATTTTCATTGACTCAGCAACTCAAGGAAGAATTACATCCATCAAAGGCACAGCTGATAGGAATAGGGGGAACAATTACTCCATGTATGGGTGAAGTAACCTTACCTCTACATATTGGAAACAATACTATGGAACAAAAGCTCTTAGTATGTCATGATCAGGACTTACTCGAAGACATATTGTTAGGTCAAGATTGGATATACGAATATGAGGTGACTATCCAATTGGCCTTAGGATATATCTCAGCCAAGATAGGACATCGAGAGGTATTCAGCATGTTAGACGAACGACCAATCAAAGCCAAGGACATAGCCCCGAGAGCTCATTTAAATAAACATGATGATGAATGTATGTTCATTAGCACTATGGAAATCCCTTCATCGAGTACTTCAAGTGAGGATACACGGAATTTTGCTTGCACACCATCCTCTAATCTAGCAAGTCACAAGCGTGTCATTCTATCTAAAAACAGCCTTAGCAAAGAACCAAGCACAAGAGAGACTAGTTCTCCAGGCAATCATAAGTCGGCACCTATTAGAATATACCCCATTCCTTACACTAGCTTGGATAAGGAAGGACCAAATGGATGCATATCTTCAAGAGAAGAACTACTTGCGACAGCAGAAGAACCCATAGAACCAATATGAAAATCACTCTGGATATTCAGTTCCACAAAGAATTGCTAAAGTATGGATTCCGAAGAAGCTGATAGCCGCCCAGTCGGACCGCACACAAATATGGATTCCCAAGTCATGTACTCAAAGGACAATCATTAAAAAGGACGAACCAATGAACAAGGAAAATCAGTATGATCTAAAGGCAAAATAACAGAAGCTAAACTGCTACAGGACAGAGCTGGAGTCTACAGACAATTCACTTGTCATTCCAAGATTAAAAAAGCAGACAAAGCAGAAGCACCAGATGAGAAGCATCACAATCACCAGGAGGGTTGGGAACACGATTTCTCCCAACAAAATAAAGCAGATTTGGATGTTGAAAGACAAAGCAAGTTGTATACATCTGCCAAATAATTCGAGTTGCACGCATTTGGAGTTACCAGAATCCAAAGTATGCATGATAGGGCATCATTACAAGGCCACGCATTCGGCACAATATTCTTCTATTTCAGGATAGTGAAGCACATTTTCCTCTTGGGAAATAGGAGAGCACTTGTACATAATTTAAAGAAAATTACAAAAAAAAATTAATAACTGCTTCGGCTATGAACTAATTTTTTTGTTTTTCTTTCAGACAAAAACATAAAAATATCTAAAAGTATGAAAAATCCCAGGTATTACCTTTCTCACACCCACGGGGAAGGGACGACACCATTCACTCGGAGAAATGTCAATCTTATGAAGGACAAATGAAGGAGGATTTCTGATACTATCTGGCCACTAATTCATACTCTATATAGAGTGCAGATGGCATCTACTATCTCCGAAGAGACACAAGTGGAAGAGGTCCAGCTTCTTCCCTTGGAATCCATAACAAAAGCAAGAGGCCATTGGTTTCTGGATGACCAACCGGTGTCGGACCTCATTTTCATGGCTACCATCAAGATAATGGACAGGGATCACTACTTCCCTATTATGTCCCAAGACTTTAAGACCATCATACAAGGATTACCACGCATGACGGATGTCTGGACACAAGCAGGAATAGATGAATTTCTCAGACTACCTATTTATCTGCGAGATTTTCAGAGGTGTACGCAAGTTATGAATACACTCTAGCCTGCACCAAATAAGATATCAGTTCCTGAAGCAAGAGTACTGGACAAAGTGGGTACATGGAAAACAATTCAATTCACTCATGAATTGATCAACAAAGCTTTCGGATGGAATCAAGAAGGGCTCACTAATGTCAAGGAGGAATGTCATGATCCAAAAAAGAGATCCTTTTTGGATATCAACAGAACTGATATTGAAGAGGTTGTCCGCTTAGTGCATCAGCCCTTTTGTTTTCCTAGTATGCATAGATACACAGCACCTCAAAAGATCGTGGTACAACTACTTTCACATGTTATGAGGCAAGTCGGTAATAAAGTAAATATGACTCCATATGTTCAAGAACGTCTATTTGAAGCCAAGAAGAAGTGGGGTCAGAAAAAGTTTCTCAATGGCAGTTCAACTTTGACCTTACTCATCTATGAGGCACTTGATATGAAAAACTGCCTACGTGAGATGCCAACCTCGGAGGGGCTAGCCAAATATGCCAAGTCAGCTACGGTTCACAAGAAAAAGAAAGCAGCTATCGCTGTTGAAGAAGTAGGAACCAGTTCACAGAAACCCATGAGGAGCACAAAGCGCCTTAGAGAGGAAGAAGCCCAGGCTACACCTCAATCAAAGAGGACACATACTTTGCCGAAGATTCCTATAGCCCAAATACCAATCACCAAGAGAGACCTCTCTGCAGCCCTAGAAGAGACACATCAGTACATGCAAGGGCAAGTAAATCTAAATGTTCAAGGTCATCATTACAGACAAGCAAGTCAAGAGAAGCAACAACGGAGTAAAGAAAAGACCCCAGAACAAGCTGCCAGATACAAAGCACTGGGCTTAGAAGACTCGAGTTCCAATGAAGAATCTAGTCCTGAGAAAGATACTTTGGACACAGACATAAGGACAGAAACTCACGAGGAAGAATGGATAGAGATTAATCAAGTTGAAGTCACACCAGACAACCACCAAGAAAAGGCAAAAAACATAGAAGAATCCATTGAACCCGAGCATGTAATTCAATTAAATGATAATTCAAAGATTAGTATCAAGGAAACTACACTATCGAATAAAGGAGTAACGCCACCTATCAAGGAAGGAATGCAAACTCCAGTGGATGAAGATTCAGACCTACCCAAAAATAGACAGCAAATTGTGATTGAAGTATCAGATAATACACCTCAAGGCAAGATGGACCACATGGAGGCTGAGCCAAGGATACAACTCCACATTAGGCAGCCCCATGACACTACATTACATGTAGCACAAGGAAAAGATGTGACAACAGGAGCAGAACCGAGTATTCCTAAAACATGGTTAAATGTGGATGTCACACAATTAAAACCTGTGGTCAAGCAGATGATACAAACGGCCATGGATACATAACAACAGATGATGGATACAGATGCAAACTATGACAAAGCCATGAGGGAAAAGAATCAGTTCCAAATTATGAGTGAACAACTATCTGCACAATTAATCCAGGCACAAAAAGAGATTTCCACCAAAGGAACTGAGTTACTTGAGGTAAAAACACAATGTGACACATTGATGACCCAACATCGTCAACTCCAGGCACAACTAATGGACTTACAAAGATTACATGAAGCCAGCGAGGCCGACAAAGAGCGAATTAAAGCTAGGAGTCACCTGCTTGAAACACAACTGAAGGTATACATGGAGGAGAAAGACACTTTACGAAACAGAAACAAAGAATTAATAAAGTCATTGCTATATGATCAACCCATCGAAAAACAAGAAACAACATATATTGATGAGAGCGAGTTAAGCGGTCAGATAGCAAAATATGCAGATTTGTTGAAACAAGAGCAAGAATTGAGAGAAGAATGGGAACGTAAGTATTTCAAGAAACAAATGAGCTAAAAAAGTAGTTGAATACAGCCCATGGAAAACTTGCAACAAGTTACAACGAAAACATGGACAATGTAACAGAAATTGGCAATGAACTGCTTGCAGTAAAAGAAGCACTCAGAGCAGCCATGCAAGAAAATAAAGAGAAGACTGAACGTATAGCACAATTAGAGATCCAGATAAAGCAGAAAGCACCAATCGGGACACCAGTAGAGCCAACAAAAGAGAATCATACTGACGAGGTAGAGGTACGTCCTCTATCTCCCCCGATTTATAATTCTCCAATACACGAGTAGATGGCGGACATACATGATGATCATCCAATGCCATACACTGCAGAAATAGGTCAGAGGGAACGGGCACTATTGGTGTCCCGCTTGATAGAAAATTTTGAAAATGAAGTCATCAAAGTCATGAAGGAAGCAAAGATCAAGGGTAAAGACTTGGATATGATTATGAAGCCTTTCAACATTCCCTACGGACTGATGAAAGAGAAAACAAGACAATATATAAAGAAGATGACACAGAAAAGTCCAGACGAGCAGCTAAACTTCAAACATGACACATTTGCTTACACTCAAGCAGAATTTGAAGCTGCACAACCTATTTGGAGAAGGAAATTTTTTGGAGAGAAATCCTACACTACGGGTGCATTGGCAAGCAGCACCATATTTACTACACGTAAACCCTTCTTTTCGCCCAACGCTACGTCGCAGAGAAGCGCGCAAATTTTTGGAGATGCAAAAGACCGGTGTAATCAATAAACAATGGCTAAACTATCCACTCCTTCCAAGTCCACCACATAATTATTTACCTACAGAAGATTACATGGTAAAAACAATCGAATTTTGGTTGCAGACTTATGCTACCGTACTAGATTTAACTATCAAGCTGACCAATAAAATACTCAGTATGATACTTACAGTATTGAAGGTCTTCAAGCATGCGGCATATACATTTCTGAACTTTATTGGAATTAACCAGGGAACAGATATCCTTGTTTTTTATCTGTCCGTCATGCCTAGCCGACCTACAATAATGGCTTATTACTCCAGACTCATGTTTTTGCCAAGTACCTATATGCAAACTTTCGAAGAAGCGTTTTTTACAGGGTTTTTTGAAATAGATTCAGAAATCTTTTTGAAGATGTCATCCAACCTAAATGCAAGATTAGTGGCATATGAACTTAGTTTTTTTTTGCTGATCATAGACAACCACCTAACGATGGAGTAAAGGCAGAACAGTGGAAACAGTTAATGATACATGAAGCCAATTTGCTTAATGAAACAGAGCAGAAAGTGTATAGAACATACTCCCGTCGACTTCCAAAGCCTGTCGGGGACGACAGAGTTCAGGAGGGGGGCAGTGTTCAGGGAGAATCAAGCAAAAAGAAGAAAAGAAGAAGACAACGAAAGAAGCTTCACTAAAAAGGTAATATTTGAAGACATACCTCTGCAAGAAGCCCCGCAGGGGTGCAACACCCATCTCTACACAGAGCCCCGCAGGGGCACGCATCAAGGAAAAGCACGTAAGTGGAAGAAGGGACCAGGGCCAGAAAAGTATCCATGAAGATGTGCAAGAAGATAATTGGCAGGTACTAATCCCTCCGCTGACAGCGTGCGGTGAAAAGAAAGTAAACAGGCTCAAAGCAATACAACAGGGTCACATGTGTGCAACCAGGACAAATCAAAGGACCACAAGTAAGACATAGGTCACTGTTGGCGTGCGTGGCAACCCAACTGAATACAGCAACCCAGATATGTGATATACGGATTACCAAGGGGCAAAACAGAAGCAAAGGACATAGATCGGATAAAATAACAAATTCTCTGACGGTCCTTATTGCTTCTCCGACCACTGGGTGCGTGTATTCAGACCTCTTAAAGCAAGCCGAAGACAGAAGCAAAGGACAAACCTCGGATAAGATAACCAATTGTCTGACGGTCCTTATTGCTTCTTCGACCACTGGATGCGTGCACTCAAAAGACTTAAACAAGCAGCCAATGAGAAGATAAAGCCTGTCAAGGGACGACAGAGACGAAGGGGGGAAGAGTGTTGCAGAGCAAAGAGAGCACAAGGCAGAGAAAAAGAAGGGACCCAAAATTTTCCTATTTGGACACCTTATTTTTGTATTATAACCATTCTTGTATATATTTTCCGATGTAAAGGCACTAGGGGAGTCCTCTAGATGCATCCCCACTGAAGATTAGTAGCTTACCCATGTAAATTAGTAGGAAATCAGCCTTTTAGTGAATAAAGTGCCGGTCTCTTGTGTGAAAGGACCATTTTTAGGGCACAAGTATATAAGTCAATTTGTGACTTTTTGTAGAGACTTTTTGCCGTTGTGAGAATCAAGAGCATAGAAATTCGAATTTGTGTCTTCTCCTCTCTGTATCTTCTTCTTTGTGAGCTTGTATGCATGTGTGTTGCTTGGAAAGAGTGTAGGGAAGTGTTGTCTATCCATGAAAGTGTTTGTTTACTGTTGTTAAGGTGTGTGCGAAGTGTAGGAAGTGCTGAAGTGTAGCAAGGTCTTTCCCGCGACTCAGTATTTTGCTCATAACTTGAAGTAGAAGCGTCAGAATTGAGTGAAAATATACCATTGGATGCGTCTTCTTGAGAGCTTCGAAACGCATATGCTATTTGCTATATTTGGAGTTCGGAGCTGAGAGAAAAGCTCAATTTATTGTTGGTTGTTGTTCCAAGTATCGTGACACCATGACTGACAGTTGAAGCTTGTTTGGATTATTCTTTGCCTTGTTTGCACTCTTTGAACAACTCATTTGCATTGATTGTCATTTGAATGCATGTCTTCATACACTCGGCTAGGTTTTGATACTCATCGGATTGATAATTAAAGCGTGAATACCCACTATATGCACTTGAGGGGGATTGAGGTATAGTCTCTTTCTCCACAAGTCCCTAAGTTGGTTCTTAGGTACACAAAGGGCGATTAAAAATGTGGGTACCCAAGGCATTCTTACATGCACAAAACCATATGATCTCCCTCACGAGAAAAATCTTAGCAAAGAAACCATGGAGAAGCAAGAGTCGAAACCATGGATAGAGATCAAAAGAAGATAAATTCATCTCCTCATCGGTAATAAAAGGACAACCATCAAGGATATGGGTTTGGAAGCCAAAATTACCAATAGCTTCCACAGAGCCAAAGAGCCAACCACGCTGGATACCAAAATTCAAAAACCACCCAAAGATAAAGAGGATAGAGCTTATGTCTATAGGGCCAAATACTATCCTGAAATGGATCCCTATAAGAAGGATTACATCATTTCAAGATCCACTTGCTACCTCCAACAAAGATTGCATCAATATCCACCAGCAACATTGAAAGCCTCGACGTGCAACAACCATGTGCCTTTGGCATAATCTTGTCTTTTGCACCATTCCGGTCATGCACTTCCAAAGTATGCATCAATATAGGGCCACCTTACAAGGCCATGCATAGACACGATTGAGAATCCCAAGCACATGAGATACACTTGACATATGTAAAATATTTTATTGATATTAACCATTGTCTTCCTGTTTGTGACAATGTTCCAAAAAGGAGAGAGAGAGAGAGAGAGAGAGAGAGAATACATGACTATGTGCTTGAAGCATCTCTGGCGTGAACCATCAACAAGGCCATTCATCAATAATGGAAGATAATTTGATGGTCAATCACCATGATGGAGCACACCACTAAGGGATGAATATCGATGTATATATTGACCATGATAAGAACCGCCTACTTCGACAACATGATAACCATGATAGAGTGGGAAACCTCTTCGTCAACATACCCTTGAGCACTTAGCTCAAGACCCAACTTCTTGCACCATAATTCTTCCAATGCATTTCCCAAGTATGTATGCATAGGGCTACATTACAAGGCCGTGCACAAGGCACATTCTTCTTCCAACCCATGCACTAATGCACTTACCCATCAGTCATTCTGGGTCACGAGTACTTGGTATGGAAACTAGGGAAGCCATCTTTGGAAGAACCAGAGGACATCACGATGACAACAACAAGAGCCAGGAAGCAATCCACCACAAGAGTTGCTCATAACCAACATTGAAAACCTCTTTTGAGTAGCTCACAATTTTTGAAAGCTCACAAGGTCGCCATCAAGCTGGAATACAAGGAGGAAGTACATACAAAGGTAGCAGTGACAAAATGAAGAACCAGACAACTGCCCAAGCTACAATTGGAAGATGGACCGCTCTTGTGGATACATGATTGACACTATCTTTCCAAGCACTACATGGGACAACCACTATAACAAGGGTCTATTAGGGACGACAGACTCTAGAAGGGGGGGAGTGTTGACAATCAAGGTCACACACAAGCATGGAAGCACATCAATGAAGTGGAGACACAAGAAGGAGCAGGTAGGGAGCTCCAAGAAGCACATGTCAAATTTTTATAAGAAATCCCTATAAAAATAGTGATTTTTATCACTATAAACCATTGTAATTTTTAGATTCTGTTTGAGTCCTCAAATAAGCATTGGAACCTAATTTTTAACTAGGCTGGACACTAGGTCTGGACAGGGCCAAAACCACTCAAAAAAACTATAAAAAGGGCTAGAGAGCTCATCTTGGGGGTTAGCTTGTTGTATATTTCAGCTTTGTAAGAGAGTTCTTTTGTAATTGAAGTCCTTCCATTGTTCCACTCTTTGCTCTTACCTTCTGCACATGTGTGTATGTGTGTGCATGCTTGTGTGCTTTCATTCACGCACTTGTGCACTTCACTTGCTCTTGGTCTTCATACCAGTCCTCACATCTCCGTAGATTGACATTTATGAGGTGAAGCTCCTCATGTTGGTACTTGCCATTGTGCTAGAGTGACAGTACACAAAAGTGATGTATGCTGCACCTAGGGATTTTGCCTCTATGTGATCGACTATGAGACCTCCTACTCCTAGAGGACCTTGTTTACCATTGTGGAGGGGACCACTATATCAGAGAATGCACACTACATAGCCCACCACCACACAGACTATGGGATGTATATTTTGCCAATTGTGCAAAAGAGCATCTCTTCAGAGATTTCCCCAAGTATCCCTCAAAGGAATCTTCAGAAGTGATGGATATTCTACCAATTGTGGAAAAGAGCATCCCTTTAGAGATTTCCCTAGACATCCCTCAAAGGAATCTTCAACCAAAAAAATCAACATGGTTCAAGTGATTCATTAATCTAGAGGTGATATAGAGTGTACAATCGTGATAAAATTTGTAACAAGAGATCATTCTAAAAAGACAAAAAAATATTGAAATACTTAGAGTGACTCTACAAACTCTAAAAGCACAAGGATGTAAGAGCCTATATGAATTATTGTGGAAGACTATGCATTCCTTTGGGTGTACCAAAATTAAAAAAATCTCTGATGAAGGAAAAACTCTCTCCTCTTAGGATGGATATGAAGGAAAGTATGAGGAGACTGAATGCCTTTGGTGGGCTAAGAAAGAGGAGCAAAGGGAAGACGGAGGGATAGAGAGGAGAAGAGATATGTCCACACATGTGTGGGAGCCTCAAAACCCACATAGTGATTTTCTTGAGGAAATTTTCTATGATGGATATATGTATATGAATATAGGGGTAAGATTAAATGGCTATTACTTCCCAAAAAGTCTCCCATTTAAGGGTCAATGTGACCATAAGTGGTAACAGATACAAACTATGATGTAGGACTATACAATAATTTATAGGAAGAGTCCGGATCTCAACCCATACTAGTCAACCTACACAAACTGCCTCAAACAAGGTGTATCCATGTACCTCAAACTACTCTAGACACATATCAACAAGATTTGAGCTCATATTGACTGATGCAAGAACTAATGAATTTGTTGCAAAGCTCCCACTCACTCTATGCTTGTGTCAATCATTGAACAACTAACAACTCCAAATGAAAACCCTACCATACCAATCAAAATTTTACTCATACATCACCCTGCCAAATGCTAATGAAATGTGTGCTATCCGGGCTAACCTAACCATGTCATCCATACGTGTATCCAATGCATCCAAAGCACCATTGTCAAGACTAGTGTGTCCTGACATATCCCTACTAATCTGGCATGAGTGAATCCAAGAATGACTACATAACTACTAAATCAACATCTAGATCAGCCATCCTATCAACCAAGATTTGTTTACCTATGCATCCTTAGATCTAACATGCTCTACCACACATTGTGTATCATAAGAGATATCCTGCTCTACCATACCAAATGTATCATCATGCTCCATATGAGGTAACTATACAAAAAATCAGCACCAATGTCTATTTGATGATCTAACCCTAACTGAGTATCATCACAATGATTTACATGAGCATCCAAATTATCATCCAAATTGTTCTCCACAAGAGCATCTATATGATGAGCAAAATCATGCTCTGCATATGTATCATGAACCTCCAAAGCATGCTCTACATGTGCACCCAACTGATCATCCAAGTCTTGCCATACATGTGCATAACGAATGTCAATAGATCTATCTGTAGATAGAAAAAATGAGACATGAAGAGTCTCATACTGCACATAAGGCTAAATTCCCACTGAGACAAGACTATCTCTCACATGGAGTATTTGAAGTGGATACCAATGCCAATCCTAGCACCTCTGAAAATCCTAAGATGTCCGAATTGCAACTGAAAATGATGCTCACCAAGGAATGCATATCATGTACTCTCCTATAATTGGCTAACTAAAATCAAGCTCATAGGGAATGAAGGCACATAATATACATGTCTGAGTGTAAATGATGCTCTACTGGGTGGTATAAGGCATACACCTATTGCACCCTCTATGTCATATGCAGGACCATCAAGCATGTGCACACATCTATGAATATCATCTAAGAATTGACAAAACCACTCGTGAACTAGAGTAACATGAAAAGTGGTGAATGCATCAAACAACCAAGCCATATGTGTGTTATCCAATGAACAAGAGGAATTCTGAGAAGAACCATAGGAGAAAGTGATATCACCATCAATGGCATAATCAAATTTCAAAGCCTCTTGTGAAACCACTACTTGACCTACATCACATGCATGTCTCTAATGCCATTATTGCATCCACTAAAGCAATGTCATCAAGTATGACACTCAATACCACAATGCCAACATCAAAGCCATTGATGTGATCTACATCTCACATGTGTCATTGGACTTGCATACATATCATGTAGTCTCTACCGTAATGCACTACTCATCCTCAATCGGAAAAGAGGGTGCCCATTTCACATGTGAATATATTTTTAGCCAAAACCAGAAACTGTTTGAAGCACATAAACACTTCAAACTTTTCTTTTAGTGGATATATCCATGCATGCCTACAGAAATCATCAATAAAAGTCACGAAGTAAAGGTAATTCCCAAAGGAGGGTGTCTGCATAGGACCATAGACATCAGTGTGAAGAAGCTGCAATTTCTGAGTAGCTCAAATTGAACCATCTTTTGGGAACAAGGAACACTGTATTTTGCACAAAATATAGCCTTCACAAACATGTTTACTAGGTGCCTCAAGTTTGGGTAGAGAGGACACCATTTTAGATTTGTGCAGGCATAACAAACTAGCAAAATTCAAATGACCAAAGCATGCATGCCAATGCTTTGCATCTAACATAACCTAGGAAACATGTACTACACATGTTGAATCATTCACACATTTTTTAGAGTCTGTGAGCTTATATAGCCCATGATATAAAATGCCAAAAGCCATAATGACATCATCGTTTGATAGATCATGAACTATACATCTGTCATCAACAAATTTCACAACCAAGCCGATCTTGGCTAATGTTGAAATTGATAACAAATTTTTCTTGATCTGTGACACAAATAAAGCATCCGACAATGTAAAAGAACTACCATTAGTAGTAGTCAAAATGATCTTTCCAACTCCCATGACAGGATCAAAGGAGTTGCTGGTGTCATGTGATAGTATTCCCTGTAGGGGTAGGCTCAAGTGAAGTGAAGAAACTGCACTGAGTACCAAACATCTGAGTCTACTACAGACACACACTGTTCATTAGAGAATGGGTCATAGTTGCAAGCAGTAGTAAATGCCCATTCCTCATTCTACACAAGATTAGTCGACTCTGTTTTGGGTGTAGAGGCCTCTACAACAATCATACCAACCTCTTTTTTCTTTGCCTCTTTTGCAACCAATTTTGGAAAACTCTTTATGAAATGATCATTTCCTTTATAGTATTTGCAAAACAATTTTTGCTTTTCTATTTTCTTCTTGTCTCTATCATCCTTCTTTGATTGTGTAGAATTGTCAAATTTCTGTTTACTAGTAGATGAGCTCCAGTTACCTTTGCCCTTCTGACTAGCCAGGAAAGCTTGATCTACAACACTCATAATGGACTTGTTTTGCGTAGACTAATCTTCTACAATATAACATAGACTAACTCTTCAAATGTTAAGGCATTTGGATTGCTTTTCATCATCAATCAAAGAGTAGAAGCAAAACTCTATTATGAATCTAGAAGAACATTCAGAACAGTCTTTACAAGTGAACTGTCTAGCAAGACTTGATCAGTTGACTTATCCTCAACAACGAACATATGTAATACATCACTGCTTTCAACCATAGCCATTGATTAAAATACCCTAATGTAGAAAAGTGATTGTATCTCAAAAATTTGAACAAAACTATCCCATCAAGTTCTAGTAAACCTGACGTGCGATTCTAAGACTGTGACTGGAGGGGTGTCAATGATGCCCTAGATGAAGCGGTGACCTGCTCTCATACCAATTGTTGGATTTTGATTTCTACGGAAGCACGCAAACACAACACACAATACTGAATGTATTACCAAGAGAATGTACAAAGATAAGTGAGCCGCTAGGGCTATAGGTGTATATACAAGCTAGGGGAAAAAACCACCTGAAGAGGGAAAAAAGTGCCAGGATGGTCCTAGTGTGTTCACACATATCACTACCAAAATATATGAACAAACATGTAAGGTGCTCTTAGTTGGAATGTTCTCAAAACGATGTGCAATCAAGTACGCATGTATCTTTTCATACCAAGCATGTGGTGCTTGCTTCAAACCATATAATTCCCTTTTCAACCTGCACACTTTTTTTCATGCCCTTTTTACACAAAACCATGAAGCTGAAATACATACACCTTTTCATGTAAGTCACCATTCAAAAATGAAGTTTTAATGTCCAACTAGTTTACATTCCAACCATGATGAGTTGCAAGTGCACGGATGCTATGATTGGTGGTCATTCGGCAAGTGGGTGCAAAGGTGTCATCAAAATCAATGCCTGTTCCTTGAGAATAACCTTTTGCAACAAGCCTTTAACCAATGCAATGGCACTCTGAGAATAGCCTTTAGCCAATGCAATGGCACTTTGACTATCACTGAGCAAACAAGGTACATGCTAAGATAGACCTATATCACAAGCAAGAAAAGAAAGCCACAATGCATCCTTGCATGCCTCACTTGCTGCAACATACTCTGCTTCTGTAGTGGAAACAACTATAAATTGCTTCGAGAAAAGCCTTGAGACTTCATAAAAGCATCAAAATTTTGGTACCATTGTATAGGGGACTGTTTAAGTACATATAAGCTCTTCTTTAGCTTACAAACTAGAATTTCTCTGCCAAGAACTACATAACCCTCTGGTTGTTCCATATTGATCTCCATGCAAGAAAGCAATTTTCACATCCATCTAGACTAGCTCTAAGTCCTCCATTGCAAGAAATCCAAGCAACACTCAAAGGGTAGTCATCTTGACCACTAGAGAGAAGATATCCTCGAAATGAACACTATGTTGTTGCTTAAAACCATTTGCAACAATTCATGCTTTATACTTTGGAGAGGCACTATCTTATGTGAATTTTAGCTTATATACCGATATACATGGTAAATCTTTCTGGCCCTTTGGCAAAGGTACTAAATCCCAAGTATCATTCTTGTGAATAGAGTCCAACTCACTCTTCATGGCATGCTCACACTTGACATGATCCTTTGTCATCATGGCCTCTTTGTAGCAAGAAGGCTCACCAACATCTGTTAGCATAATAAAATCCAAATTTGGAACATATCTATCAGGTGGATGTGAGACACCTGTAGAGTGTCTCAATGGTTGCTGAATAGGAACATTTGCAGACTGATATGATCAGACATTCTCTTGAACATCCTTATGTGTAGCATTTTTATGCATGCTAAATGGAGGACTAGTATCCTCATATTGCTTCTACCCAAAAGCCTTGTGAACAGTTTGCATGATGCAACATAGAAATTACTCTATCCTAAATAGTTCTATTCATCCTTTTAGCTACACCATTCTGTATTGGGGTATAAGGAACTGTAAACTCTCTATGAATTCCTCTAGACTGACAGAAAAGATTGAAGTAATGTGAGGTATACTCACCCCCATTATATGAACATAAAGCTTTGAGCTTAGTTCTTTTTTTGGCCTCAACTGAAGCAAGCCAATTTCTAAAGGTAGGGAATACCTCATTGTTCGATTTGATAGAATACCCAGGCTTTTCTAGTAGCATCATCTATAAAAGTGACAAAGTAAAGAGAACCAGCTAATGACCTTGTGGGCATTGGACCACACACATCTGTATGAAGGAGATTTAAAGGCAGAATAGAAGAGTCAATGTGCATTTTATGCATGTTGTTAGTCTTCTTTCCATGTTGACAATGCTCACAAAATGAAAAATCAGAGAAAGATAACACAAGCAAGTAGCTAGAATGAGAAAGATTTTCCATTCCACTATGAGATATGTGGCCCAAACAGCCATGCTAAATACAAGCCATAGGCTATTCAATAACAGCTAGCAAGTGTTCTTTCTGTGATACAAATAAAGGATAAAGTGAGCCAACTTTGCCTTTTGCAATAACCATATTTCACTTTGATATGCAAAAGGACTGAGCATAGAAAACCACCTTGTAACCAAGGTCATCAAGTTGACCAATCGACATCAAACTACATGATAGCTAAGGTAGATGGCATACATTATGCATAATAAAATCTGAACCATCAATGAAATGTACAACCACATCTCCAATCCCAACAACATCTCACTAGTAAGAGTCACCAAGTCTCACAATACCAAGATATTTTGCTTCATAAGTGGAGAACCATTCTCTATGTGGTGTCACATGGAAAGAAGCACCAAAATATAGTAGCAACATGTGGGAAAGAGAATTAGCTATAAGAGCCTCATTAGGCACAATACGATCGAGTGTCAACACATCAGCATGATCAAAAATAGCATTGATTTCTTCAATCTTCACGATTGAAGTAGATGGTGTAGGTAACTATTTAACATGCCCATCAACATTTTGCCCTTTACCTTTAGCATTCTTTAACACATAGCATTCTTTGTTCATGTGTCCTTTCTTATGACAATAATGGCATTCGATATCCCTCTTCCTTGATGTACTTCTACTCTTATTCTGTTGACCATTCTTTTCCTTGTTCTTGCTCCTACCATGTTGCTGATTCTTTCCTTGGTAAGAATCACAAGCATTATGTGCATCTCCACTCTGAGTGCCAACCATATATTTTCTACAAATATCTACACTCAATAGTGCTCCGCATATGTCATCATAGACACAAGTTTACCACCAGGTGCACTCTTGCTAATAGCTGTGAAAAATCTATCCCATGATGATGGCAAGGTGCATAACAACAAGACTGCTTTAATTTCATTATCCATGTTCATTTTTTGAGCCTATAATTGGAAGAATATAGAATCAAACTCATTTAGATGAGCAGAAATACTATATGTGTCCTTCATGCGAAGATCATATAAATTTCTCATTAGATGCACTTTATTTGATGTCGTTTCTTTTTCATACGTATTGCATCACTTCTTCCAAAGCTCCTATGCACTTTCATAGTGCAATACTATAAAGTAAACATTATATGCCAGGTGTAATTGAATGGTAGACCTAGCCATTTCATCCAACTCATCCCAATCATCTTCATCCATGTCAACAGGCTTCTTTGAGATTCCATTTATTGGCTTCCATTGCCTCCTCTAAATTAGCACATCTTTAATTTGATTCTTCCATAGAGCAAAGTTTGTTCCATCAAATTTTCAAATCTCAAAATGGACTTTGCCTTGCAAGTTATAGCTCCTCTTAGAACACTAGCACTAGACCCTAATTCACCAGACGTGTCGAAGACCTCTGATGCCATGGTGATAGAGAACTGAATAGAATGATAATGGAGCTAGAAGAGTCCAAACACCACTAAGGCTCAAAAAAAGGATGACCAAGTGTCAGATTTCGAGAAAAATTTTAGTAGAGTCTTCCCAAAAAAAAAAATCAATGAACAATAATGATCAATCAGAAGGATTATGTGAGAATAAATGTGCTCACACCAATAAGTGTATCAAGAAGTAAATCAACCACTATATAGTTGACAAAACCAAAAATCTGAAAAAATTTTGCCAGATTATCCTCTGCAAAATGATCATTCGACTAGTGTCAAAATATCATAAAATTCAAAGTAGTGACATATTAACTTGCATGGTGAATCACTGACTCCACTGCATATAATCAGTTACTCGAAAGAATCCACCTAGGCTTATCGAGCACTTATGAACAACTAGCATACATCTCCTATGGTGAGGTTAGGTAAGTCTTCCATCTGCATCACCAAAGAGACCCTAACATCTGGGTGTTTCCCACTTAAGAAAACCTCACCACGACCCTCCTTATCAGACATAAAAGGCTTTATGCAAAAATGTTAGCACTGTATCAATGACCACATGGACATACATAAGTGGTATCCACAAAGGTGTACATAGTGTGTATGTGCTCAATATATGCAGTAAAATGGCACTAAAAAGGATAAATTCACAACCCAAATACTATCCAAAAACACTTGCAAGTGTCTATCAACTCTGCTCTTTAGACTCAAAAAACTTGCATAGACTTGTGGTGGTTGCTCCCACCACAACTAAAAACTTTCAAGAAACATGTAGATTTACTAGTGTGGCTGAAAACATAGCCCCAAAGGTGAATATTCATTTTCAAAGAAGTACAAAGAGCACTTTTATTGATGTTTGTGAACCTATGTAAAGAGAACTATGCATGAAAGTACTCCAAAATGGCTCCAAGAATCACCCCAAGAATGCTTCAAAAACAAGCTTTGAAAGCAAAGAATGAAGCTTTGAGGGCCCAAAAGATGTTCAAGGTAATGTTAATCTTAGTCTTCCCCTTCTTCAAACATCACAAGAGTGTAGCTTAGTGGCAAGAGATTGCCAGTTAAGCGAGCTTTGGGGGGAATAGTACTAGGATCGGTGACCTCTCGAGAAGTACCAAGAACCTGTATCTTCCTTGATCGTTGAGGTCCTCCCTTGCATGTAGGCAATAGTGCCAATGGTGACTTCGATGGCTCGGATGACAAGGTATGCCAAGCTCTATGCCTTGGTCGCCACATTAGTCATAAGCTTTGGAGAAAGCCTTGGGTGGGCGGGTGGGTGCTTGCTTCGCTCGCACAAAAGGAATAAAGTTTTTGCATCTGAATTCAATGATATCAATGAAGTATTTTGATAGCAATGCACCTCAGTGGGACTCTCCTTGTCAAGAGCTCCACAATGATACCCTTGATGTAGAAAACCTAGATCTAGATGCCCCACACAGTACTTCGTATAGAGCCTATAGAATACAGAAAACCATAGTACACAGAGAGCACAAATGCAGATTTGTTAGGTGTTACAAATGCGATCAAACTTATAGTTTGTGGCAGGCCACTATATGTTTTATTAAAGAACATATACAAAAGTGTCTGATGCCCTTTGGCATTTCACATGGACACTAACGATAACACCCTCAATGGATCTTCTCCTTCTATGAAATCTTTCTTATGGCTAGGGTTCTTGGGGTACTCTTCTATTGAGAATATATTGAAATATTCCCCCTTGAATGTTGCTCCAATTTCCTTTAGGTAGTTTTCTTCTTATTCAAACTCAAGCTCCATTATTATGCTTTCACTATCACAATCTTCATAACAATCTCCTTCATCTTCATCCTCTTCCTTGATCATTGCCATAAATAGGCTTGGTTCATGACCCTCTTCATCCACACATTGAACCATGGTAATGACTTGTTTGTTGACACATATGTCTAGGGTAGCCAATATTTCCATCCAACCATGAGGCTCAAAAGCTTCATCTAGAAATATTTGTGGCATGTATGTCAAACACTCAATTGGAATTTCCTCTATAGTCCATGGTTTTCAAAATTGAAGTCACTTTTCTTCTCATAGGGGGCATCTTTAAAAATCCATAATTATGTATCCTCATGAATCTAGGATTGATCATTTAATCTTGCACTGTGGATCGACATGTATTGTTCCTCCTTATGGATGGGATTCCATTGGAGTGGAGGAACATCCTTGTATGAGACGTTTTGGAGATTTATTCTAGTTGTGGTGCCCCAGTGTTGAGGGTATATTGCATCTCTTCCTCAACCTTGTACTACCTTCAATTGGCACATAAACAATCTTCCCAATATCATCTCATAATTACCCACCTTCCCAAATTGACATATGGCTTAAAGTATGCTCAAACTCCACTCCACAAGTTTTTGAGGTTACATTTTCCAATAACGCAAGTGGGCATTCTACATGGCCATCTACCAACTTCAATTTCATTCTGGCAGGTCTTAGTGCAAGTTTACCCCATTTTTCCTAAATTTCTTTAGTGATAATACCAATTGCTACACTATAATCTAGTATGGCCTTGGTCATGTAGCTATTGTAATTGAGATGGAAGAAACATGTTCCCTTTGTCACCCTCACTAAAATCTCCTACCTTGTCTACATGCATCATCATCATAGTAGTTTCTTCCTTAGAGTTTTCCTTTTCCATAATAGTATTCTAAATATTTAGATGAGATGCTAAATTTTTGCATAGTTGAGGTTTAACTTGCAAAAATTCTTCTACGATTAAAGAGAAGCATTTTTTCTTTTTTTAGCTCGTTCAATGTTCCAAAGACTTCCTTTGATGTTCCATAGTCCCTACATCTCAATGTGGGAGCATGGACGAAATCTAACTTTTGCTCATACTCTCCCATATAATTTGGAAGTGTGGTTAAGCTCATGGCTTCATCTATTTTGAAGTATAGATTAGATAGATTTTCCATTTCTTCCTCCTTTTCTATCATTGGTTGGTTCAAAGAAGCATTCGTTTCTGTAAAGAGAGGATATCCCCCTTCATTCTTCTTCCAACGAGTTTCTTGGAATTTGACTTAGAGAGCTTTTGGATAAGATGCTTCTGACATCATGGGCTGAGGAGTCAATTTCACTTGCCTTCAACCCCAATTCTTTCTTATCTAGACTTGTTCCTCCTGTGTTTTGGATTGATTGGTATGTCTATAAACATTCCTTAAATTTTTGCTCTCTAATTCAAGTTTCTATAATGGATGGTATTTATTTTTCTAACATAGTCTAAGCAACCTCAATTAATTTCTTGCAAAGCTCAAATGTCTCTTTCTCTAGATCTCCTTTAGGGTAGCATCTATCATGTTGCTATAGGCTAGGTCCTTCCACTATTCTCGATTGATAGGCTTTCAACATCATTTGTAAGTCTTTAGGCATGGGATCTATTAGAATTTACCTTGCCCATTCATGCATATGTTCTTCATTTGCCATATTTGTTTCCCCATTTGTTTGGACGTCCTCTAAAGCTTCATTTTTTGTTAATGCTTTCTACTTTTCTTTAGCTAGTTTCTTCATTCATTGATTCTTTATCTTTTCTCATCTATTTTTCCATTTTTGTGCTTGTTATCTGATTGATTTTCAATATGGTTTCCTTCCCTTTCCTTGGCTTGGGCTCATGTTATTGATTTCAAAGGTACCATACACTTTGTTACTTCTAGAGGATTCAATTACCTCGATTACATTGATCTGAGCATTTGAAGATGCTTTGGAAGGGTTCTTAGGATAGTCTTGAAAGAGATGTTCCTTTTCACATTCATTGTAATATCCTTCCCAAGGCCTATGGGGGTATGATTGAGCATTGTGCATCCCCTAATGAAATGGTCCCCTCAACATCTATAACTTGGT
The DNA here is from genome assembly GCA_020310875.1 of Ceratopteris richardii. NCBI lineage: Eukaryota > Viridiplantae > Streptophyta > Polypodiopsida > Polypodiales > Pteridaceae > Ceratopteris > Ceratopteris richardii. Next base: position 94,408,007 of record CM035431.1, read on the forward strand.
CCTCTTGGATCAAGAGGTCTCACTACCTGTCATGCTTGGATTGTAGCTCTAGGTGCGGCGTACATCACATTGGCATATTCAGACCCATAAGAGTCTCCATAGCCATCATACTCATAATATTGTTGTTCTTAACCTGCTTCATACTCCACATGATTTTTATCTCAAGTATGGTACTCTCCATAGTTTTTCTCAAATCCCTGGCTGATGCTTTTGAGCTAGTTAAAGGAGTCACTTGCACTAGTCTCTTTCTGAGTTCTCTTTAGGTTGGGTGCATTTTACTGGCACTACGTTTTGTGGGTAGGGTGGTTGTTGTTCCGATATTGGTTGAGGTTGAGGATATCCTTGATATTCATATGGCCTTTGAGCTAGTGGATGTCCTTGATATGAAGCATATCTTGAAGCCTCCTAGCTTGCTCCCTTGATGGATAATTGTATGGCCTATAGAATAGGGTTAAGTTTGTCGAGTTTGTTTGTTATATGGACAATTATATTTGGTGTGATTGGTATACTCTTACTCAATACAAGATTAGAAACTTGGTCCTTGCATGGGTGGCCGTCCATCATAATATTGTGGTGGGTGGGCAGGTCCTCCTTGTGCATAGGCATGTGTCAGATGGTCACCTCCACACTATAGACATTCTTAACATTGGAATTCTCATTGCTTGAGCTTGATAGGGTCAGGGCCTGAAATGATTTTGTGCTCTAAGTTTTTTGGCCGCTAATTTTGTCGATTCCTGTACATTAGTAGAGTGAGCTGATATACTACAGGAAGCAACTTTAGGCTTCAATGGGATTTGAGGGATCTTTAGATTGTTGGATAAATTATCCTCTAAATATATGCACTCTGTGAGACAAGCATCTAACAATTCTAGTCTCTTGACATATACCAAAGTTCTCAATCTTCCAATAGTCAAGCCATCCATAAATAATGAAATCAACTTTGGTTAGGTAGGCCTTTCCATTGTTGGACAATGATCCACATATTGTTTGAATCTTTTAGCCACTAGCCTTATTGAATCATTGTTTGCTTGCTTAGAACTATGGATCAAAGAGAAAGTATTATGCCTAATCACTCTCTTTGCAAATTCACCTATGAATTCTTCCAACAATTGCTCAATGTTAGCAAATCCATCATGAGTCAATGGTTGGAACCATGCCAAATTTGTTCCAAACCATGTAAGTCCAAATGATTCATATTTGAATGAATAATTCTCCACTTATTATGCTCATATAACCTACTTAAACTCAACCATGTGGTCATATGGATCTCTTGAACCATTATAATGATTCTTCATTCACTTGGTTACCTAGGATGGTCTTAGTCTTCTACCCACATTGGGTGGTTGAAGAATGATTTGAACAGCAAGAGGCACACCTTGTCCTTGTCCTCATGGAGGTCTTGGAGCAAAGGGTGGTCTATTCAATATCCCTCGTCCTAGATTACCGTTAGGCATAACATTATTGAACAATATGGAAAAGTGCACATGAGGTCTTTGAAGGGTATTTTGCCAATTGTATTGCCCTAAATTAGAGTTCACTTAACTCCTATGGTGATCCTGGGGGTTTCCCAAAGAAGTTCTCTATTTCTTGAGTGGAAACACTAGCGAACCCATGTATCTGAATTTGTTCTTTTCAGACTTTGGAAATTCCCAATATATTCTCTTATCTTGATTCACATAGGTGATTCTTGAGGAATCCTCAAGATCATGTAATCCATAAATTGTAATAGGACTAACACTACTACCCAATGAAGCATCCTACAATACCCACTCGATTCCCTCAATCAAATATATGTGAATTTGATCACCTCTTAAGACATTCACTACAATATACTTATAACTCCCTCTAGGAGTGCTTATTACTTCACCACTTCCCATGTTGATTGAATGGTGTATTTCCTCAATTACACCCATGCCATTAGGTTTTTCTAGTTGTTCAATAGCCATATACATAACTCCTTTCTTATCCATTTACAATTTGCCTTCAAATCTCATAGCTAGCCTATATATAATTTAGATTATCCTAGAGTCTTGCAATTTAGCTATTGATCTACATTGAGTGCATCTAGGGAGATAGGTACTCCTTGCAAGTTACTGGGTACATGCTTCAAGGAAGTCTTATATTCCCCTTCAATTGTGGACATTACTTCAGTGGTGAAGATAGAAGCATGCATATCTTCTCAAGCTTCCATGCTATCACAATCGAATTCACTAGATGTCTTTGAATACATAGAATGTAGAATCATATTGTTCACACTATGTACCAAGGAAATACTACTTTGCTAGCTTCCTAGGACTCTTTCTGACCTCAAGCTCATTCATAGGTATGTTTTCCTCTATTTTGTTCTCTCTCTTGAGGTATTAGGCTCTGGCTCAGAGGGTCTCAATTGCCAATTTGCTAAATTTTAAGGTTCAACAAATAGATTTTTCTAGCCCAAATACTTAAGTATAATTTTTTGGGTCACACATGACTTGGTCCAGAAAAGAAATGGTACATGACACTAGGAGACCTATGACATGCTACTTACTCAAGGAGATACACGATACATAACTTTCGTGACACATGATACTTGCAATACGAGACATTACATGATACATGGATAAAAAGATACATGACACACCAAGGATTCATGATACATGATTCAAAAGACACATGACACATGATACTCAAAGAGGTATCAACAATACACAACCTTTGATTGTTCACAACACACGACACTTGATCAAAACATTGCACAAAACTTGTGCATCCATGATACATGATACAACGGGTTATGATACACAATACTCGATACACGAGCACCATGTGACGTGATACTCAATGGATCATGAGATACAATACTCGAGTATTGGTGATACATGATTGCGATAAGATGTCAGTGACACCTGCCAGGTGTCGATGATACTTGGGAATTTGGTATCAATGATATGTGACTCAAGTGTCATGATGCATGCACTTTTGTTTACTTATTTCAATTTTTGACTTTATATGTGAGTTCCTTGTGCTCTCTTCTATTCCATTATGTGCTTGAATCGCAAAGATACCAACTCTCGATCCTTAATGTAGCCTCATGATAGTCGAGAAGTGTCATTTCTCATGGCATGAACATGTGAATGCAAAACTAAATTAATAGACATGTAGGTCTAACCTCAATGATAATTTCCTCAAGTTTTCATGACAAAAAAATGTGTATCAACAATTCTATGTGTTTGAAGTTCTCATGATACTAGTCATATGAGCTCCATCCCCTGATACTTGTGCAAGCAAATGAGGTTGGGATGTGGTTTTTTTGTTTTTGACCTTGATTGAGGTCACTTCAAAGAAGGAAAATTTAGGTTCTTGGGTTTTGAATTTTTGGTGTGTTGTATCCTATCTTGTTCCACTCGATTCTAACTCCTAAACCCTAGTTTTCCATATCCTTTCCTACTCCTAAAGAACTTGCTACCACACTCTGATGTGTATGGGAAACCAAGTGCAATATTTATGACTGTCATCTAAGCTTAAGTTCCTCTTCACACATATTCTCTCCACAATAATACTATAAACATCAAGAAGGCACTGTGACTTAGGCCTTTGTCCTTGAAAAAAGCCCCAAAAATGTGTACATATAAGCTAACTCGTGACAAGTGAGTCTAGATAATTCTCACACATCCTACAAGTGCACTCAAGTGGTGGCTTGAGTCACATGTTAAAATGGTCAAATCGAGAGTATGACTTGGCCAAGTGCATGGAAGCATGTGCTCTACAAGATGCTTAATGCATATCAACTCCAAGTAAATGCATACAAGAATGGTATCACCTCACACTAACACCCTTTACACTTGGGTATGCTCCATGATACCTCTTCTAACAGTAGACACAAAATCATTTTTCTATTAGCTCAGAAGTCCAAATATGGTCAATAGTGGGTTCCTTTTGAAGCTCTCCACTAGACATATCTATTCCAAGTAGCTCAACAACATTCCAAGGTTTTCATGTGAAGTTATGGCTAGAAAACAAAGTTTTGAGAATCATCTACCTTCACCTAACTACTCCCTACACTTGATACACACATGAAAACAATAAAAAAAGGTGGGGATAGATAGACAACACACCCACACACACATTACATGCCATAGACATGCACACACAATCATGAAAAAGGAGATAAGAGGGCAAGAAGGAGAAGTTACGAGTTTGCTTGCTCAAGTTAGTCTCTATTTAAAATCGCCAAAAGTCTCTACATATGAGTCACAAGTGATTTATATACATGTGCCCTCCACTTTGTTCCTTTCACATAAGTGGACCAGCACTTTGGGAAGTTGCTAAAAATATTATCATTTTACAAGGGTATAATACATGTTTTGGGAACTACGCAACTAGAGGACTCTAGTGCATTTACAAGGATTTGTTGTGAAAAGAAATGGGCATTATTTTGAAAAAATGTATGTGCCTCTAATCCTATCTTTTTGCTTCTCTTCTTTGTTTCAATCTTTCTTTCCTTTCTCTTCTTTGGCCCTCTGAATCTCTACAACAATGGCCAAGGAAGTAACTGCTCAATGGTTGTTGTGCCATTACTCGTAATGTTTACATGCACCTAGCATATGATATATCCATCAAGAGAGAACTCACCAAAGGACAATTACAAACATTTAAGGAGGGATAAGGACGTTACACCTACCACTAGATGAGGAGAATGAGAGGCACCATTCTATGCCTAGAATTGATAGAGACCTTAGCCACCCCTCTACCATTGCCAACTAGAGCAACTCTAGTTATCCCTCCATTCACACTGTTTACGTGGTCCAATTGTCACCACTACATAGGGGCAGATAGTGCAAGAGAAGGTGGTTGGAGAGCTTGATATTATGATGATTGAATCAACTATTGCTAAAGGCTTCATATTCCCAATTAGCAACACAACCACAAAAGAAGTGAGCCCTAACATTTGATCTAAAATCCCCAACCCGTTGATTAACCCATTGATAGATTTCCAATTTTTAGATACCCAATTCATTTCTCATGAGTATGAATATCCTAGTTAACCGAGATCCCAAACCAACAGGGAAGAAGAATGCAAACACATAGAGGCACAACAACACATGGATGAGAAAGGGGATGATGAAGAAGAAGAATGATCAACTGAGAGTCCAGCTTACACCTAATCTTTGAGATGACTGTATAAAAAAATGGAAGAGGTCCAAGCCAAAAATCAATTGAATGCAAAACGAAGTCATGCTCTTCTACAAAGAAATCTTACAAATAACATGTTTGCTGAAGCTTTTATTGAAATGATGCATTTACGTACTAAATTACTTTGAGTTGTTGATACCCTTTGCTTCTTAATGAATCGACCGCTAGCTTGGTATGACCCATGCCACCTCCACCAACAAACACCTGCACAAAAACAAAAGAAAAAGCAAACTTAGAAACTATTATCGCTACGAAAGTAATGCCATCGCTTAATTGATCGCCATCGTGAAAAGCTTATCACTAAAGGTCGTTTTAGTTTTCCAAAATCTATATGCTGTTGCAGTGATCGGGATTCGAATCCGCATGGTTTCTTTGGGAGGCTTGCGATGTAGCGATGGTGCCTAGCATATAGAGAAGCCTTATAAAGAAGCCTTCATATGCTAACAGCTTCTCAGTTCTTGGACCATTGTTGGACATTGATTCCAACAATCCCCCTTTCAGAGTCACAACAGTACAAGGTTTAATAACCTGCAAAGCTTCTGAGTTCTACAAATATCTCTTAACTGATTTCCATTGAATCTTAAGCTGATTGTGTATGAACCTGTATAATTGAGAAACTATAAACTAAATGTGTGGATGTGTATTACATAGATATATCAAGCAACCAACTACTTGACTATATAGTGTAACATCAAATGGTTTTGAATCTGCTACTGACTGTAATAACACATTGACAACCATAGGTGTTTGCATAGGCTTGGAATCTATTATCTCAAACCTTTCCAAAAATTTCTCAATGCATTTTTGTTGGGTCATGTAGATACTCATCTCCTATCCTTCTGGGTTTGATATAACCACTTTGGTGTATTCCTGAAAAGTGGTGGTATGTTTTCTAATTCTTCAGTATCTCTTTCTTCTGGAACTCTAGAACCTTCTCCAACTTCATAAGTTGGAACTTCAAGCGTTACCGATGATGGACTAAGTACTGGTGTAGGTAATGAAATTCTCTCTTCACATGTATCTCTTAGGTTTTGAGTAGGTTCATCACCCCCCTTGTATGGCTAAATGTAAGCATCTGAATTCCTTCTGAAAAATGCATAGTCATCTGCCTTTATGAAATGTGGAATTTCTTCCTTCTTATCATAAATATGATTTTCTGCAATATATGCATTGCATGAGAGTAGGATATCACCTATATCTAGAACATAGAATCTATATCCTTTGCTTTCAATTGCATAACCAATAAATAACACTTTGATGCCTTTTACATCAAGCTTACCACGATCCTTCTTTTCAATGTGAACATAAGCTCGGGAAACAAAAATTTTGAAGTAACTCACACTAGGCTTCTTCCCAAAATAAGCTTCATAAGGTCTAATGACCTTCAAAGCTTTTGTAAAAGACCTATTTAGAATGTGATTAGCTGTATGTACTACATCAAACCAAAACTTGGGTGAAAGCCTTTTGGATGACATCATACTACGCATCATCTCAATAAGTATCCTATTCTTTCTCTTTGCAATACCATTCTATTTTGGCATGTAAGCAATAATGAGTTAATGAGAAATACCTTTTTCTTCAAGAAAAGTCTTAAAGTATTTAGACATGTACTCTCCTCCTCTATCACTTCTCAAAATCTAGATCTTTTACTAACTTTCATTTTCAACCATAGCTAAGAACTTCTTAAAAGTAGGAAAAACCTCTGACTCCACTTTAAGACCATAAATCCATGAATATCTTGAGAATTCATCAATGAACATAATAAAATACCTCAAACCTTGAATATAATTTTTTCTCATCGGAGCATTCACATTTGAATGTATGATATGCAACTTCCTTGTAGCCGTGATAAATCCATGTTTCTTGAAAGATAGTTTGTGAATATTTCCTTCAAGACATCCTTCACATGAGTCTGCATCATCTGGTAATCAAAAGTAGGCAAAATCTCCACCATATCTTGATCTTTGATACACTTGAGAGCTGTGTAACTGATATGAACAAATCTAGAATGCCATAACTTCATTTTCTCCTTAGATGTAGTAGACCTAGCAACATTGGCATGACTTATTTTGGAAAAAAAAAAAATTGCCACTTCTATTTTCACCTTGAAGTAGACAATGCTCCTCATTAGGTGAGAGGATTTGACATGAATCTTTCTTAAAAACTACTTTATAACCATCTGACAAGAAAGTAGAGATTGAGAGAAAATTCTTTTTCATGTCTGGAACATAAAGAACATTAGAAATTATGAAATTTCCAATTGCTCTTGACTTAAGGTTCACTTCTCCAACACCAACAACATCTAAATCATGACCATCTACAATGGTCACTCTTCTCCTTGAAGAGTTAGAAAGTGAAGAAAATACCTTTCTACAACCTGTCATATGTTTAATAGCTCCAAAATAAAAAATCCAAGTATTATCTGAGATTGCTTTTAATGTTGCCTGATCAAAAGCTATCTCTTCAATAGTAGCACATGCATATGAATCTACCTTTGAAGATTTAAGTTTTGGATCATCTTCAACACTATTACCTGATGCTTTCTTCTTCTCATTGAAAATCCTTGCTCTACATTCTACTATGAAATGACCTGGCTTCTTACAATAATGGCTCCTTTCTTTGAATCAGATGTAGTTGAAGATTTTTCTTTGGGTGTAGAGGAAGCATTAGGGGTAGAACTGGAAAACTTAGGATTAGAAGACTTACTTTCCTTCTTGGATTGCTGACTCTTCTTCTCCTTCTTTGTTTCCATCTTCTTCTTTACCTTCGATGATGATAACATAGCTTCATCATTCTCTTCCTTGAAGTAACACGAGTTGTAGCTCTTTAAATGAAGTTCTCTATCTCTTGTAGAGAGGGATAAAGAAGTAACAAAAACACGGTATGTAGATGGAAGTGATTTTAGAATGTGTCTGAACCGATTCACCAAATTTCATCCTTGTGTTGGCTAATTGTCTCCTTAGATGAGCTTTCCTAGTAGGGCTCCTGCTCTAATAGAGATTCTCTAACTCCAACCAAGCCTATCGAGAACTTCTACATTACTTGATTTGGGGTATAATATGCCTCTTGACTCCCATAGCAATATATGAAAGTGCTAGTGCATCCCTTGAATCCGATCTAGATTGCAAATAATCTAGTAATAGTACGGACTCTTGATGATGAAAGAGTTTCTTCTTCTTTACTAACCTCCTGTTGAGCAGAAATAGGAACGACATGTCTTCTAAAAGATGAAGTAGCCTCTTCTCCGAGTTGTCTTGGCCTTGGGTAAGTGCCATTGAAAATATTCCATAAGTCCTTTGATATTAACATATTCATCATCATAAAATTCCACATTGGATAATTAGACATGCCCTCAAGCTTGTCTTCATTATCAAGTCTATAGTCACTCATCTTGTTAAGGGTGTATGTCAACTATGCTTTGATACCAAATGTTGGAAGTGGGAGTAGGCCACAATAACAATATATCACAGGTTTACAGGATCTCTAACATATGAACCTTAACATACACCTTAATACTCAAAAAGAAGATGAGTGAGAGATAGAGAGAGAATAGATATGATTTCAAGTGTAACGGTAAGCTATGAGACTCACCTACACTAATTTATATACAAATGTCAAATTACAATGTGTGTATATGATACAAACTGACAATATCCATATCTAGGTAGAAATAGGAACTGGATACAAGAGATTTTGTGCCTAAGAGGTATGAAGAGTGTGTGTGTGAGAGAGAATATGGAGAATAAGAACAATTTAAAACTGTTGTAAAACAAACCCAATTTTTTATCAACTTAAATCAGAAACGAGTGACCTAGCAAGTAAGAATGGAAATAGACTTGGAACTCACAGTAAATCAACAATATATGTTGATGGTAAGATGGCAGAATCTCCTCCAAATAATCACCAAGATGTAGATCACAACTCCTCTAGGAGTGTGAGAACTTCTCCAAGATAGCCTCCAAAATCTCCTCCTAGTTTGAGAAGATTGATCACCTCCTCCAAGTTCTTCTCCATTATTTGCACCATATTGAGTCTATTCTGCACTTAGAGTATGCATAAACCAATGTGTCATCCATTATTTGCACTATATTGAGTCTATTCTGCACTTAGAGTATGCATAAACCAATGTATATATGCACATGTAAAAAAATAAAAAAAGGATGACATCCAATTCAAAAATGGATATCAGAAATTATGAAGAACCTCATCATCAACATCCTCTTACCCCTTTTGCACCATGATTTTTAGAACAATGCACTTAAAGTATGCATGGTAGGGTCTCACTACATGACCTTGCATTTAGGCATGTTTTGAGCTTTACCTATGCACACAGAGTGATTGTAAGGATTGATGTATATACACATTGATATGTATGTAAGTGAGTGCACAAACTTCATCATCAAATGCCTTTTACCCTGATACTTGCACCATGTTTGTTTACTTATGCACCTAAGTATGCATGATAGGGTCTCATTAGATAACCTTGCATCAAGGCACGTTTTGAGCTTTACCCATGCACTTTGAGTGATGGAAAGGACTTCTGTATGAAATGTATGAAAGTGAGCGCACATGCTTCATCTACAAATGCCAATTACCTTATCTTTTGCACCATATTTTTACCATGCATTTCCAAAGTATGCAATTGATAGGGCTACATTATATGGCATTGCATAGGCACATTTTTCATTTACCCATGCACTTTGAGTGATGGAAAGGACTTATGTATATACACATGAAATGTAGGAAAGTGAGAGCACATTCCTCATCAACAAATGCCAAATACCTTATCTTTTGCACCATATTTTAAACATGCATTTCCAAAGTATGCAATTGATAGGGCTACATTATATGGCCTTGCATAGGCACATTTTTTATTTACCCATGCACTTTGAGTGATGGAAAGGACTTATGTATATACACATGAAATGTATGAAAAGAGAGCACATGCCTCATCAACAAATGCCAAATACCTTATCTTTTGCACCATACTTTTAACCATGCATTTCCAAAGTATGCAATTGATAGGGCTACATTATATGGCCTTGCATAGGCACATTTTTTATTTTCCCATGCACTTGACACATGATTTCAAGATTCAATGTTCCTATGAAATGTCAGTTTATCTTTGAAGAAGAAAGAAGATTTGAAGATTGGCCCATCGAGAACGATGTGCATGTTTAGTAGGGGCGAATGTCGTAGAGATTTACATCTCTACATATCCATTGTTTGAATAATCCAACCTAAAGAAAGACTTTTTACTGAGAATGTTGCAGATATATTTACCAAAGCATTGGCCAAAAATAGTCATGAGAAGATTTGCGAATTACTGAAGATTGTATCATTATTGTGAAGGGAGGATTATTGGAGTCAATTGTCAAGTCAGCAGATCATTTGATTCATCATATTTTATGTGATTAGCACCCATATGAAAACCATGATTATATGTTCCATGTGAACCCAAAATTCATAGTGTGAAACCATTCTTTAGAAACTAAAGAAACTAAAAGCAAAGTCATTCGTTATTTTCAAATCTAAAAGCAAAATCAAATAGCGATCGTTATTTTCAAAAGTAAACTCAAACAAATATAGCGATCGTTATTTCCCCACAAAAAAGCTGATTTTATTGTATCGTAAGTGCTTTTGGAGGATGGTTGGAATACTATATAAAGAAGTCTTGGTTATTGTCAAGGAATTCAATCAAGGAGGATCATCTGAAGATACAAGGAACGTTCTCTAGCGTTGAAGTTTGGAGGAGCTTGAGACATTCAAGATTTGAGCTAATCTTATGAAGAGTTAGCATTGAAGTTTGAAGGAGATGAAGACATGGAGGAGTTGAAGGACATGGAGGCTACACACATATGTTGAAGGAAGGACATGGAAGTTCAGTTTTATGACAAAGAGGCTCTACACACATGATGAAGGATTGATGGACATTATGAATCAACATTATGAACCAACTTTATGATTTATGATGAATTGGTAACTTGTATCTTTTTTATTATTTTCATGACAATTGTATGAACTCTTCTTATTATGAATCAATTTCTTTCTCCCATATGATGGTATGTCTTGTAAGTGATCTTATAAATTTTGTTGAGTTTTCATTATCTCTTTGAGTCTCCATTCCACCACTTGAGTTGCTTGAGCTTGTTGAGAATGAACCAAGGATCTCCTTATATAGTACTAAAGACTTATCCAAAGGCACAACATAAAACAAAAGCAAAAGCAAACTTAAAAGCTATGATTGCTATGAAAGTAATGCCATTGCTTAATTGATCGCCATCGTGAAAAGCTTATCACTAAATGTTGTTTTAGTTTTCCAAAAGTCCATATGCTGCTGTGTCGATCGGGATTCAAACAGTGTGGCTTCTATGGAGGCTTGCAATGTAGCCATGGTGCCTAGCACCTTTTCTTGTGGTAACCCTTATAAAGAAGCCTTCTATACTAGCAACTTCTGAGTTCTTCGACCATTGTTGGACATTGATTCCAACATAATTCTTGCTACTTTGGTCCAATCTTCATGTTCATGATTTGATGTAATTTCTTGGTCATTCTTTATATTTGAATGGAATTGTTCATTCAAGCATTTCTCAAATCCTTGTGTATTCATTTGTAATGATTTTTCTTGCAATTCTCATCATGGAGGTTTCATGTATGTCAGATGAGCAACTACTTTCATGTTTACTAGACTGAGTTTTATTATGCTTCTTTGTCATCCATTGACTTTTCAATCTTTTAATTGATCTTGTTCTATGTCTTGAGGGGTCAAAATAGGCTTGCATGCCACCTCTTCCTATATTCAAATGTAAAGGGGCATGATCATGAAAAGTACATATTTTTTTCTAAATTTCACGCACTATCCTATGCCTATTTGCATTTTCATATGCAACACAATTCCCATACATATCATCGGTCTGATCACACCAAAAATATCTAACCATACACTTCTGGATTCTATTTGGTCTTTTCTGTATTGCTCTAGGAGTGAATCTTCTAGGATCAGGTAAAGGGTTGTGTTCAATAGAATGTGTAGAGATGCTTTGAACTTGAGCTTGATATTCATCTTTATGCTTGTATATTGTGATATCTTTTACTTGATTGTTTAAAGTATCCAAACTTTATTTTATACTTGAGAATTCATATCTCATTGGTCCATATAATGATCCAAACTCATTTTATACTCGCACATTAGTAATGATTTAAACATTTATGTCAGTTGTGCCATTGCTTGAGCCAATTTTGAGAGAAATGAGGTCGTTGAGTCAAATTTGGCATCCATGGATGAAATCATGTGTTAGTCCACACAAATCTAGAGGCTCTCTTGTAAGTTTGAGTTGCTTGGACTCTCTTTTTATATTTCACCCAACTGGAGGTTCGCTTTTGAGTTTGAGCCTCTACGATAAAAACACTTAAAATAAGAAATATGTATAATATGCGAGTATATTATTTGAGTAGCGATACCATGGAATTTCATGTCGAGTTCAAATGTTGGAGTGAAGGGTGCAATGGATGGATCAAGCCCACTACCACGGGTCCAATAATGCAGCACATGCAGGGTGCTTTATGTGGATGCAAGTGAGAGATGCAAATTCAAAGATGATCAAAGCACAACAATGTGGAAAAGATGCTTAAATTTATAAACTCGAATTTTAACTTCACAAGAGAATAAGCAGAGTTAGGTTGCATTTGGTACTTTGAATTATCACATTTTTTATTTCTAATCTTTGAACAATAGTTCTTCTTCGTGAAAGAAAGCAATCAACTTTTTTTTAGTACAAATGATCAATCGCTTTCAATACAAACATTGTTCACGTATAGACCATAATGTATGACTCTTTCTTAAGAAAATAGTGATTGCAATCATGCTATGAAAATGCGTGTCCCTTCCTACAGGAAAAGTATCATAAATTCCTTTTGCTGCCCATACTGATCATCAAGGAGCTTCGGCGAACACACAGAGATTCGCGTTGATTCTTCCACCAAGCCGCGTCCGAGCTGCCTCTAATGCTTTCGTGTGTACCACTACTCATGCATGAGTCTCATAATAATGAGATCAACCTCTCTTAATGCCTCTACCATATGACCTAAGTCCATTTTGGTATCATGTGACCTCTCTGCCACCTCACCCAAGAGGTGTTGTGCATACGATGTATCTCTATGGAGTAATAATATGTAAAGCAAGTGTAAAAGTGCCAAACTTATAAGCTTGAACGTACCATAATGGAGATAATAAACCATAGAATCCTATGAGATATAGAACAAAGTCCCATAACAAGTGGCTCCAAACCCATCTAAGACTAAATGATAGATTGCCCTCATAACACTCTAGGTCTTCCTAACCTTGAGTGTGCTCACAAGTAATAGTTTCCTCTAAACTACCTTGTGACTATGCAATTCCATCATCTGTGGTTTGTCACCCATTTCCTTTGGACTTAGCTGTATTGGAAGAGCATCTATTGGCACTTGTGCAAACTCAAATATTTCTCTTCCCTGTAGTTTGCCATATGAATGCAGAAAGCATTCCCTTTGAGATTCAGATAATCCCTAAGTACCCATCCTCCTAATTGATGTTTACTCATCATACCCATGATGTAACACCAACTAAGAGTTTGGTACCATAATAGGTTAGATATATCTCTATCTCCTATAAACGCTAAAGAGAACAGTCATAACTCTACTTCTAGTCTAACTAATGTCAATAACAAGATCATCTCATCTAATTAAGGACCATCACTGGAAATAAATATGACTAGTTCTCTCTAGAGTCACCACATGCGACTCAATCTAACCATCATGATTAGTTGACCTCCCTCTTGTCTTTGATAGAAGAGTGCCACTTCCATCTAGACAACCAAAATGAGAAAGTAAAACTCTCTCTCTGTCTCTCTCTGTAATCTCCTCTTAAGAAAAAGAGCTCTAGTAGTGGAATCTATTCCACTTTCCCTTTCCCTTTGAAAGAGATTCTGTTGAATCCATTTACCCTGCTCATAACTGAGAACATGTTTCTCCATGTTTTCCTTCAAAACTAGTGGAGAAAGAGACTCCCATGTGAAGGAAAATTACACTGAAAAGTAGAGTAAATGAATTCCTTCTGAAATAAAGAGTAAGAGATGTTTCCCAAACACCTCTTCTATCTAAAGGAAAACATACTCTATTCTTCTCCTATGAAGAAATCATGTTTTCCTTTCCTTCTTTCTCTCTCAAAGAGCAGGAGGTAAAGTGAGACCACTGAACTAAATTGAGATCTCTCATGGACCTCTGAGCTGATTCCCACTTTTTCCTTTCATTAAAAGAGAAACTCATGAATTTATTTAGTCCTCTCTTCCATAACTAATGCATAATCCCTCATTATGCATATTCCTATGAAGATGGAGAACAGATTTCCCCTACCTAATGAAGGTGTATGTAGCGAAGAGTGGAGAAAATAAATTCCTAATAAGGGTCAAAGCCCTCTACTAAAATGGTCAGCAATGATATAACATGATACCATAGACACATGTGTATCCATACTAAAGAGCTATCTATGCCAACCATACTCTATGCATGGATCTATACGAACCCATCAACTAATGGAATTATCCTTCCTTAAAAACTCAAAATGAGTATGTGATACCAATGGTGATAAAATCACCTATCACATTCTTTACTGGAAGAATAAATCTTCCCTAGACTATGAAGGATAACTCCGAATCCTAAGGAGATGTCTACTAAGAGCTCTCCTCTGATCTAGTGAGACATGACGTCATGAATGATGAGTCCTTTTCTCCCTGGCCATAGAAGAAGAGTGCTCAAAGGGAAGTCGTTTCCACCGTCCCATACCAGCGGAACCTTCTTCCAATTCATGTTGTCATACCTACACTAAACCGAATATATATTCCATACATATGTAATGGAATATGCAGGTGGACTCTAATGAATCCCATATCCAAAAATCATATCGGTGGACTCAAATGAGTCCCATGTCCTCGAACTAGTTAGTTTGGTTCTAGTCAATATGTGACAATGGATATCCCTTTTTGTTCCAAACCAACTTGTTCCTAGGTACCAAGACTAAGTCTAAGTACCTCTCTATAGATCCCAATATACATATATGTATTGGGTACCCCAACTACTCTTAACTAAGGGATCTATGCTCTAAATCATAGAGCTAGTGCCATGCCTATGGCCTTCCTAATCATCACTCGAATCATATAGCACCCGTTGATGTTGTCTCATGAAACCCATCTCTGTGATCCCATCTAATTGGTTTCCTTAGTAGTGTAGCAGAAATGCTTCACTACTTGCTCAAGTGAGGTGTATCAGTGAAACAAGTCACTCTTTGGGTATTCATCATGATACCCCATAGTCTCCTAACCATCATGTGAGACTCTTTTGAAGATAAATCAATCTTCACTACTCTGGAGATTATCATAAACATATCTCCCGTGCCTCTATGCAACTTCCTATAAGCTATAGGATTGCTTGTGCGCATTACTAATGGTGAAGGTGTAGCTCCTTCCCTTAGCAATCCTATGGTCTAAATCCATAAGGATTATATGTGGGGATCCTGTTGCTACTGAAGTTGCCTTATGTATAATACTATGATGGTACTAAGTCCATCAAATACATGCTTAGAAGCATGCCTAAATCTTATTGATGTTTGCAGAAAAAGGCATGTTACCATGCCATAACATTCTTACCTAAAGGCAAGTGCGTACATAACACCATGCGGTAGGAAAAATTTCGACAGCATTTCCCCAGGAAATGGAATCCCAAAAAATTTAAACCATAAGCTCAGTGGCACAGAGGCCACCCAAAAACATAGGGCTTGATAGGCCCATGGCATGCACGCCATAAACTCATATATGGACTCTATAACCTGCAAAACATAAAAACAAATGCTAGCAACCATTCTCTGTGTTGCATAGCCATTCTGCAATCCTCTTTCCTGCAAACAATCAAAAAGTATACTTCTTGCCTGTCGATCCATACTTTAAGAATTTAAATAATGATCAACATTTGATGTATGCAATCCAATTTATGCATGTACATATAGAACATGCCATAACATAAAGTAAAATGACTGAAGCATAAAGCGTACGTCCCTGAATGATTTGATATTGGAGTTGCATGCATCCAGTCATTCTCGACAAGCTTCAAGACCTCTACACCTTCCTTCTCAGGTCCTAACATAAACTTTGAAGTGTCCGAAAACATCAGAGCACTCCCCAAAACATAAAGCATGGTCAACTGATTACAAAAATAATGCAAATTTAGTCAAAAATGCATTAGTAATCCTTCTTTAGACCTGCCAAAATCACTTTAGGACCTGCAAATGTTGCTCTGATACCAATATCATAAATTCCTTTTGCTGCCCATACTGATCATCAAGGAGCTTCGGCGAACACACAGAGATTCGCGTCCATTCTTCCACCCAGCCGCGCCCGAGCTGCCTCTAATGCTTTCGCGTGTACCACTACTCACGCATGAGTCTCATAATAATGAGATCAACCTCTCTTAATACCTCTACCATATGACCTAAGTCCATTTTGGTATCATGTGACCTCTATGCCACCTCACCCAAGAGGTGTTCTCACATGACCCCCATGATGTGACAAAAAGATAGCATACATTCCTAAAATAGAGGAAAAGATAGCATACATTCCTAAAATAGAGGAAAAGATAGCGTCAATTTTTCTAGAGTCTTAGAAATTCAAATATATTCTTTAGAAACCTTGTGCATCATTACTGCTCATTCAAACTTGTTAGAGAACTTTTGATTTCCCCAACAATAGTTCCATTCTTGTGTTGCATCCAATTCTATAATTCTATGTCAACCGTGCATCCAATTACACTTCAAAATCTCAATCGAAAAGGAAATCAAAAGATACATGATGTCAATGTATAGTCAATGCAAAGAAATTATACCTTATACTTGTATGCAGCTCAAAACATTCATCCACACCTTTCTCTTGTGATCCGTGAGATATAACATTAGAGAAACTCTGTCTGATGGTGCCAACACTATTTGTCAAGTATTAGACATGATCAGCTTCATATTTGTCGTATTGCTCAGAAAGTTACCTCCTCAAGTCATTCGATATCCTCAAGCCAAACTCTCATTGCTATCCTTTGTAAAGCGATTTACGAACACAATATAAAACGTGTTCTTTAGTAATCACTTGCCCGTGTTCTTTGGTAAAGCGATTTGCGAACATAATATAAAACATGTTTTTGGTAAAGCGATTTACGAACCGTGTCCAATTTTTTGCATGCTTGAGTTGAACGTCTCGCCCCCTATAAAAACTCCAACATCACTCTTTTTGTAGCTTCGCACTTCAATCTTCAACTCCTCAATGCATATCTACCCTTCGATTCCATTCAGTGCTCCTTCATCTTCCACCATCCATTTCCATGCACCAAAGAGATATTCCATTCCTTATACGTAAGTTGAAGAATAAACCATACCGTTTTACATCATGCAAAAAGAGAAGTTCAACTACCAGATGCACCGAAACGAAACTGCCCACTTTCCTTGGTTCTATATGCACGATTACTCATCGCCAATCCTTTTTCAACCTTAATTCAACTGCGTTGTGTGAATTTTTTTCAACCTTAATTCAACTCCTTTGCGTGTTTTTTTTTTTTAATCCCACCGTTGATTTTACTTTGAAAGCATAAAGTTACCCCGTCACTTAATGTACAAGTAAATCCACCTTGCATTTTGTATTTGCTTTTATTTTATTATTCGATGCTTTCACACTTTTGCTTTTCGATTTGTGATTTTACACTAGCATAAAAGTAGGTTCACATGAAAAATCATGAATCATGTAACTTCCCAAATATGAATATCTTCCCAAATATGAATATCTTATAGGTAGTCATGGAAGATGTGATGGACGAACAGAGCCGAGTAAAAGAGGGTTCTTTGACAGACCACCTGCTAGCATAGCTCAAATTCTATTTTCACGTGTGTAAAAATATTTGACTCGAATTTGTCAAAGCTTAAGACCTTCATATATTGACAAGAATAAATGTGCCAAACTTACTTGTATTGCACCCCTTATTGGATGTTTTCCAAAAGATGAGTAGAGATAAATATATCAACGACACTATGGAGAGATGACGTGGGAGGTCTCATGTTCCGAGTTAACTGTGCATTGCATTCCATTTGTAGTCAAAGTTGATCTTCAGCTTCTACAATGGCCTCTTTGGTCTTCTATTCTTTCTCTAACTCCATATTATGATACGACTCTTTAACCTCTTTTCAGCAGGCATTGAGGGAAGCATTCTCTGTGCTTAATGAGTTATCAATGGTGTCAACGGTATAGAGTGGAGTGGGCATAGCTGAAAAAAACAATTGACCAGTACTGATGGTTGAATTGGGTGAATGGACTTGGATAAGTGTACTTGAGATATCAATGGCCAGGTCAGAGGGTTGAGAAAAGATTGGAGAAGGGATGGAAGATAGGTGGTGCTCAGTGGGATAAAGGATGGAAATGATTGGTTGGAGGGCATGCAAAGAGGGGATAGAGGTGGAAATGGTGGAAAGGGTGGGAGAGAGTGTGAAGGAGTAGAGGTTGGAAAGGTGGCAATAGTCAATTGAAGGGGTGGCAGACTAGCAATGGGGGTGGATTAGGTAGTGGCGGGTGCTAAAGTTACAACTTTAGGTTGAAAAATGGGAAAACAAGGAGTGTGTAAGAATTTTAACTAGTTGTGCTTAATCTAGATTAATGTTGTCAAATCATTTTAAAAATTCAATATAGGTTCATTTAAACGTATCTTACTCAAATAATTCGACGAATTTGAACTTTTCTCTCTTGTTCTTTGACCTATATAATGTGTGTTTAGGATGTTCGGCACTTTTTTACTCCACTCTCCAAAGCAGACCTGCTTCTCTCTTTCTCATAATTCTAGACACTTTTGCCTTGGAGAACTTCAATCCAAACACTATCACTATAATTTCATCCAACTAGAATCAGTGTGGTAAGTTCCATATCATTATTGCAATCAATCATGAGTCTGCAACAATGAGAAATGTATTCCGAAGAGCTTTACAATATTGTGAAGATGATGGATTACACAAGAAGGCAAAAAGCATATTGATATTGGAAAGATGGAGTTGTTTACCCAATTGATCCACAAACTGGAAGGTATCCACCTTTTTATAATCTTCATGATCTGATTAGATTTGTAGGAGATGGTGATGATGGTTTACATTGTCGAAACGATTTCATCCCTCAAATTGACATATAGGAAAATTAAAAAATTCTTATAAATTGGTGAATTCTAAAACAATTAAAGATATGTTTTATATGAGCTTCTGGTTTGTCTAAAATCTCTCTTAAGTATTTGCAGGCCAAAGATGATGGAAAAGTGCATTTGTACTCTCATTTGAGCCCTCCAAATCCTCATTTGAATTCTCCTTATATAACCTATCTTAAAGACCTTTGTGAGAATTATGAATAATCATTATATGCATGACTATGAAAATGTGACTGAGCACTTCAATGTATGCATTGATTGTTTGTATTTATTTATATGTTGTGCTTCATTATGATTTGATGTGTTTTTCATTGGTGAATGAAACCCTCCATAATTAATTGTATGTAAAACAAATCTAAATCTATTTAGTCAACTTATATGAGCCTATCACAAATTACATCTTTCTTTGTGCATAGTCCATCTTAGTGACATACACAAGTCATCTTGACTTACCCAAATGGAAGCATCAAACATAGAATATCCTGTGAAGTTTTTGATGAATTTTCTAAGGATAAAACCTTGTTGAGATATAATATTCCAAACCCTAGATATTCATTATGTTTATCATGTTTGAATGAAGAATTTAATTAATGGTGAATTTAAGTATCTAATTACATTATACCTTAATGTAAATCTAAAATTAAAAGTAGTAAAAAGTAGTAAAATAAAATCAAAAGAATTATAATACGTGAGTATCTATCTAACTTTATGTTTGTGATCGTGTGCATGAATGTAACTAAGCCAGTATGAGTGAGAGTGAGTTGAGATATGAGTGCATGGTGTGTATGTGACTAAGTGTTTGCATGTGCATTTTACTGTGTTGTTTGAGTTAAGTAATTGTGAGTTAAGTAATTGTGCACTCATATGATTGTGTATAAATATGTATGGTTATGTGTGATTTTCATAATGTGTTTTTTTACAGGTAATTTTTGTCTTTTCTCCTTCACCTCCTTCTTCTTCCTCCCCTCCTTCTCGAACTGTTGCATGTTGACAGAACACACTCGCACGCGCAATGCATAGGAGAGACCAGAGCCCCCTAGTCCTTCTCTGTTAATTGCTATGTCTGACGACAGAGACTTTCCTCTCTCCTCCCGACTTGTTGAGGATGCACACAGCTACCGTGCGATCAAATTAAAAGAGAGCGATAGATTAGTTTTTCTCTCCCCCCTCCCATGACTACGGGCACGCAACGCACAAGAGAGAGAGATAGATAGATAGATAGAGAGAGAGAGAGATGGCCTTTGGGTGTTGCAGAACAGGCACCTGTTGATTGCATCCAACAAGTGAGAGATGTTGAAAGAGAGAAAGTCAATCCTTCCCCACTCCTCCAGCAATGGCAAATCGCACACAAAAGTAGTGCAAGGGGGAAGGGAGGGGAGAGAGAGAGAGAGAGAGAGAGAGAGAGAAGAACCCAGCTACTCCGGAGGAATTGATGAGCATGTAGCTTCAAAGAAGAGCATTAATCGCACATAGGGAGAGAGAGAGAGAGAGAGAGCTAGGACGGCTGTAGATTACTGATGAGGCAGACTCGTAGAGAGAGAGAGAGGGGTAGACTCCCAGTTTCTTATAGATTCGCAGAGTGAGAGAGAGAGAGAGAGCAAGAGAGAGAGAGAGAGAGAGAGATTGAAAGACCATCTTCTTCAAACTTGATATTCTCTACACTTGCTAAAGATCTGTCTGAGCTTTGGGATGTGGTGTCTTCTTTCTTGGGAATGAGCACATAAATCGTCCACATAAACTTCTAAGATCTTTTGAAAGAACTCTTTGAAGACATGACACATGAGCCTTTGGTGCATTGGTGAGCCCAAATGGTGTCAGACGAAATGCAAAGATTCCCCACTCTATGGTGAAGGGCATTTTGTGTTGATCTTTTGGGGCAATGGCTGCTTGGTTGTAACCTGAAAATCTAACAAGGAGGCTGTAAACTTCCTTCCCTACAACACACTCCAATAAATGTTCGGTGATTGGAAGGGGATAGCTATCTCTGATCATAGTGGCATTAACGTTTTAAGGTTAATACACACACACAACTTTCCATTCTTCTTGGGCACCACTATAATGGGGGACACCCATTCATTATGCTCAATATCATAGATAAATCTAGCTTCAACCAGTCTGTCAATTTCTTCTTTTATTTTGGTTGCATAGGTGTCATTATATGTGTAGGGCTTCTATTTGGTGGGATTGGCATCAACCATCTTGGGGATCATATGAGAGCATATTTTCAGATCTACTCCCTTCAAGTCTCTATAAGTCCATGCTAACACATCCCTATATTCCCTTCATAAAGGTACAAACTCTACTTCTTCTCTTGCACTTAGGTCTTCTTTATGTACATACATAGCTCTTTGTTTTCTTCAATTGTTACTACAATTTTTTGGTCTTATCTTTATTATCATACACTTATCCTGTAACAGCCTCTCTCTTAGGCATTCGTACCAAAATTTTTCGATCTTTGACTTCATATTTCTTGAAATTCTCTGGTACTTTGAACATGATTCCTCCTTTGCTTGTTTCACTACTTTTATTTTCTTTTTCTTTTCATTACCTTCACTTTCTTCCCTTGAATTTATAGTTTTAATGATTGTGAGAGGTTCTTCTTCTTTTTGGGTAAATACTCCTATATTTCCTAGATACTGCTCCTCTAAGTCAAAGCAACTATCCATCACACTGGACTCTAGATCATCATCATCCTCTTCTTCTTCTATGACCTCATTAGAGTCACACTCTTCTAGCACGGTTTCACACATGAACAAATAGATAGCATAACCTTCCTCATCACAATGAGGCATCCATTGTTTTTCATTGACAGTGATGTCCATGGTGGCTAAGATTTCTACCCACCATGAGCCTCAAATTCCTCATCTGGAAAGATCATCGGTGTGTAGGTTGAGTCTCTAACTGGTTTAGATCCTTGAGAATTTCCTTCTTCTCTCGCTTTTAGGCATCTTTCCTCTTCCTTTGTGAACTTGCACATCCACAAGTGAGTATCTTCATGCATCTAATGGATCAAAAGAACTTACAGAATGCACAAAGATATCTTTTTGTACCTTGTGGATGGGATTCCACTATAGGGGTGGTACATCTCTGAAGTTATAATCCTTCACATTGACCTTGGTTGTGACCCCTAAGTGCTGCAAGTACAAGGAGTTGGTTCCCCAATCTTTTACTATTTATGGTTGTCGTTGGAAGGGTCTTCTTGGGATCATTTCATAGATTTTATTTTTGCCAAAGTCACATATAGCAAAGGTACTGAGGTCTTTCAACATGGCCATCAACCATTTGAAGCTTCATTATAGTTGGTCTTAATGCGGGTTTTCCCTATTGCTTCCACAAGGAGGTGGTCGCAATTGCAACATCAACACCCAAAATCTATGTCTCTTATTTTGTCTCTACATATCTCTTGTACTTTCAGCTTAGAGCCTGTTTTTGACATATTCGAACCAAGTTTTGGAACTTGAGTCACCACATCTTTCCACAACTCATGTTTTACTTTGAGAAACTCTACTAAGGTGAGATGACACTGCACCTTAGTATTCTTCATGGCTTCAGTGTTTCTTGGAATCACTGGGTCTTCATTTCTTATCAGCATTGTGGGAGCTTTGATTTGAAGAGATTCAGATTCCCATGTGCCTGTGAATTGTGGCAACTCTTGCAAAGAATTAGATTCAAAATCTAATCTTTCATCTTCTTGTTGCTCTACTTGGTCTCTGTAGATATATGGAATGTCTTGGGGAAATTGATCATGAAGATCATCAATTTCAGGAATAGGAGGGGGATTACCCTTCTCCTTGGCCCATTTTTCTTCTTGTATTTCTTGCAAGGACGCTTGAGATTACTGTTGAATTGAAAGAGGTGTTCCAACATCCACAGAATCAAGAACATAAACTTTCGTTGGTGTTGAGCTTTCTCTTTCAACATTGTTTGAGCCTGTGGAGGTAAAGAAACCTAAGGCTCATTTACCAACTGCTCTAGTCTTTCTAGTAAGCCCTGGAATTGCAAAACCGATTTGATAGAATTCGCTTGATTGAACAATTGATTGGCCTCGAGCATAATATAAGCTAGTTCTACCATTTTCATGCAATTTTTTTTAGTTCAATCTCTAAATCTACTCTAGGGTAACTCTTGTCTATATTTGCAATTGTTGGCCCTTCTTGAAGCTGAGCCTGGTAGGGCTTGAACATCATGTCCAAGCCTTCTGGGGTTGGATCTGCAAGAACACACCCTGATTGTGGTCTATTCATAATGACTGGTGGAGTGGGATGAAGTGGAATGGATGGATTTTTGACATGAAAGAGGTTCTGAGATGCAATGCGTCCCTTAGGCTTTCTTCTAGCTTGGATAACATTTTAGCCCACTTATGATTGGCCTTTTCTCTAGTATCCTTCCAGGTTTTTGTTTTCCTCAGTACACTAGGCTCTCCTGATTCACTTGACCTTGATTGTTAAGTTGGTTTAGCCTGTTTTAAGGCTTGTGCCCTAGTGACTGTCTGTATAGGATCCACATTAATGCTAATTGAACCTAAATCCACCACTAAGCCTACCACATTAATTGGTGTAACCTTGGGCTCACTAGAGGGTTTCCTTGGACAATCTCTCAAGAGATGTTCTTTGTCGCACTTAGGACAAAAGCCTTGTATTGTGATGGTTTTTCCTTGTCGCGAAGCTGGTGGGTGGGGACATTCACGAATGAAATGGTCACCCTGACATCTAAAACATGGTCCTCTAGGGGCTTGTGGTTTCACTTGTCTCAATTGAGGCCTAGGGTTAGGATTCATATACATGACATTGGAGTATTATGGCTCCCAATTTGGTTCCATAGGTAGTGCCTCATATTGATACGGATAAGTCTCACTATGCTCAGGTGAATCTGTGTAATGAGCTTGTGGACTATCTTCATGGGTATAATCAAAATTCAAAGCATAAGGGTCATTTTTTAAGACCAAAGGGGTCATCAGCACCAATGCTCTATTAGAGTTCTCCTCTGCCACTACATATTTAACTGTATCACATTGGAAGGAGGTGGCAGTTGGTTTCCTAGGACCGATTGTGGCCTATATGGTGCTTGATATTGTTGTTGGTATTGAGGTTGATATTATTATTGTGACCTATAATATGGTTGTTGGTATTGTTTATGATACTTACCCTATTGATAAGGTTGCTGATAAGTTTTTCTGATAGCATCCCTATTGTATGGACAATATTGATCCATATGGTTCATGTATTTTCTCTCAATAGTGCAATATGGAGCATTCATTTCTCTGATGTTCTAGTTTTCCATTGAGCATATGTTAGCCATGTGGTCCCCTCAACAAGTATAACATCATTTCAATGAGGTGACCCTTGGTGTTTGTCTATTTTGAACTCCTATCTTCTTGGCAGCCTGCTCATCTAGCTAATCTATCAAAGTGTAGGGTCTAAAAGTATGACTAGTGGAGTTGTCAAAATCCTTATAGATTTTGGACAATTTTAACTCCTTAGCCAAGTTGTCTTCTATGTCAATACACATTCTCAAGCATTGATCTAGTGTGATTGGCTCCTTGAGATATACATATGATCTAAGTTTCCTGCTTAGAAGTCCATCTAAAAACAAGAATACTTGTTTTTCTTGTGTGGTAATTGAGGTGTGGTACATCTTTCCACGTATTGTTTAAATCTATGTCCTGCTAACCGAACTATTTCTTGGGATGTTTGCTTGAAGTTGTAAATCAAGGATGATGTGTTATGCCTGATGCCACTCTTAGAAAATTCTATGATGAATGCTGCGAGTAGTTGACCTATATTTCGGTAGTTGTGACTATTTAGGGGTTGATACCAAGCTAAGGTAGTACCCTTGAGGGTCAAACCAAAAGCCTCGAATTGGGTGAAACAAGTCCTTGACCTGTTCAACTCTTAACACTTGTTTGAACTCTGCCATGTGATCATGAGGATCTCTTGACCCATCAAAGTATTTTTTCATTGTCTTGATCACTTGAGAGGGTCTAAGGGTTCTTGGTACTTTTGGGGTCTAGGCAATGGATTCTAACAAGTCTATTATCTCCATGCAGCCCGAACTTGAATGCTGCATCCTATGCTTCCTCATCATCACACTGAATCTGCAACACAAGTTGTATGGAATTTCATGACAATTTTATTCGATGGTCACAACATCTTGCATATTGAAGATTAACTGGTCTAGCATCCTCTTTCAGAAATTTCATAAAGAAAGTAAGTTCGTCACTTGCCAGCTTGCCAAGAATGTCGTGACATGCTTTTGCCTACCATACATGTTCTCAATTCTTTTTCTGGGGGAATTCCCAATCTAACAGCGTGTACTCCTTGTCTCGCAACTACTTATTATGCCATCACCTCCACCCCCATTACCTTCTCCTCCCTCTGATGAAGAACAAGTCAAGAGCACCAAAGTTTTGTTTCACCAAGCCTACAATCGTCCATGCCCACCCATCTCTATCGATTCATCCTCTTAGGAATCTGTGGCTCCTCCACCTATCAATGACAAACTTGAGGTAAGCTCTTTGCCCGCCATAGATATTGCAGGACCAAGTGAAGATAGCATGCCCTCCCCTCCACCTAAGGCGATGAACCACACTACAACAAGCATTGTCCCTCTTTCTCCACCCCACCAACCTTGTCCTTGTGGTTCTACAAAACCTCGCCCCATTGATGATGAACCACACTCGTCTGTCATGGGAGAATCCCAACATAAAGCTGTCCAACCCAAAATGAGCCATCTCCCTTCACCCCATTCCTCTCCTTCGTATTCTTCATACTCCCCATCTCCCTCTCCATCTTATTCACTACCCCATACTCCTCCTAAAGTTAGTGGTTGGACACCCCCACATATGCCTTCATCATCCGCATCCCAACCTTGGGCCACTCCACCAGGTTCCACTCATGGATGGTTCCCCACCTTGCCTGCTACAATGGACACCTATTGATCATTTGGTGTTAATAGGAATTTTGTCCTTAATGACCTTGTGGGTATCGATTCATGCCTCATTCATGCCCAGGATGTCATATCCCATGAAGCCAATAACCTGCTGCAATGGAATAACTCGTTTGAATTGTTGGTACAAAAGAGTCCAAGCCTACATACTTGGATAATTAGCATATATCACATATAGTCACATATGACTATTCCTTTGTAAAAGTCACTTTACCTTTTATCTTTGTAAAAGTGCCTATGTTTAGTGCACTACTCTCACGTGGAGTTAGGAGGAATCTAATCTTGGATAGCTTGGTAGATGATTGATGAGAGAATAAATCCTATAATTTAGGACTCACTTTATGGTGAGATATTGAATTTGATTTCAAAGCTTTGCTCAAACCTCAACTATAAAAGTGGATAATTGTGATTAGTGAGCTCAATCTATAGCTCCATCACTACCCTCACATTGTGCAATTGAAGATTGTCAATGTCATTGTATTTCTATGTGATCTAATACATCTACATTGATTACTTCTCTACTTCACTTCTTTGCTATGATCATCTCATAACAGTGAACTTCTCAGAGCTTGTTCTCAGTGCATGGTTGACCATTTGATGCGATTTAAAGTACTATAGATTTAGTATATTGTCTAGTTCATAGCTACAAAGTTTCATTGTTATTGCTTTTTCCAATCATGAGATATCTTCATATCTTTGCTCTTTGGTCTGCATATTGAAGCACCTTGAAAATGTCGGGCAAGTCTTCTAACTTGCTAAGCATCATTCTCAGTGTGTATTCCATCTTTTTTATTGAGATAACTCATGATTTGTAGCTATCTAAGCTAATTAGATACTCCCAAAGGAATTCAGCCAATTGAGCGTAGGTTGAGCACTGATCACTTTACTGAACATATGCAAAGACCAAAATAGCAACCACCTCCTCCAACAGTGGTATCAGAGCCACATCAAAGCAAGATGGGAGATGCATTTCCATCATTCATTAACAAATTGGACAGGAGCAACTATTCAACATGGTCAGTAAGGATGCAATCCTACCCCCAAGGAAGAAGATTATATGGATATATCTCAGGAGATGAAGAAATGCCAACATTTAGGAGCAAACATCAACCGACAAGGGAAGAGCAAGAAAGGCTAACTACATGGTGTGCAAAGGATGCTCTTGCCAGGTCTTATATACTTAACTCGATATCTGATTTCTTATTACCTCACATTAGGAATTGCAAAACCTCCCAAGAGACTTGGGAAGTACTTTCTTCATCCTTCTCATCAAATACAAGGGCTAGGAAGAACCAACTATGGATGGAGTTTACAACCTTGAAAAAGCAACCAAAGCAAAGTGTAGCTGACTATGTAACCAAGATGAAGGATGTGGATGACAAGCTTGCAAGCATGGATAAGAGATAGAAGAGGAGCAGATAGTAACATAGATCATAAATGGCATCAAAGCTGATGATAAGTGGGAGTCATTCACCATAGCAATGGACCTATATATGGAAATGCAGATACCCGACCTCAACACCTTGATGGGGCAACTCTTCACCCATGCGACAAAGCTCAACAAGAATGGAGACAGCTCTAGAGGTAACCAATCTTCTACCCTTTACACAGATAAAGGTAGCCAATCTTCTGACCTTTACATGAATAGAAATAAAAGTAAGGATAAAGGTAAAGGTGAAAAGAATGAAGAAGAGGCTAGTACCTCTCAAGTGAACTTCACAGGTAGAGGAAGAGGTACTAGAGGAAGGGGTAGAGGAGGAAAGCAAGGCAGGGGGAGATCATACAACCCTTCACCTTGCAATGTTTGTGGCTTGACCAACCATACTACAGATGAGTGTTTCAAGAACACAAGAAATCAGAGAGGAAGAGGCTTCCATAGAGGAGGCTATGGACAATCCAGAAGCAGGTTCAACAATGGAGGAAGCAATTATCATCACAACTACAATGAAGGCTACAACAACAATTATCAAGGAGGCTTTAGAGGTAGAAGAGATTATAACAACTACACAGAAGACCAAGAGGATTCTCTACTGATCATGAACAGACATCCAAGCAAGGTAAAGATGATAAGCATCTTTTCTATATTTATTCTGGTTGTTCCAATCATTTGGCTAGAAATGTAGCATTGCTATCTGATCTTGAAGAACCTAAAGGGAAGCATGAAGTGCAAACAGGTGATGACACTAGACATTCTATTAAGAAGATTGGAAATGTCAAGGCATTTGATGGTAACATGAACCTTTTGAGTAAGGTTTTATATGTGCCAACCATAACGAAAAATTTAATCAGTGTTGGACAGATTGTTGAGAAAGGCTTACAGGTTAGATTCACAAGTCATGGAGCATATGTGGAAGATCCTCAACAAGGTTTCAAGAGGATTGCAAAAGGTGAGAAATCTAGAAGACTCTTTACATTTGAAATTGAAGATACCAGAAACATTGCACTCTTCAATTACAAGGATCCAACCCTATCTGAACTAGAGATATGGCATAAAAGGCTAGGGCATTGTGAAAGAACACTAAAGCAAATATGCAGGGATCAGAGTGTGCTTGGCATTCCAAATGTGTCCAAACAACACATGATATACAAATGTGGAGCATGACAATTTGGAAAATCTCATAGACAACCATTCCACAAAAAAAGGGTATATGTATGAAGACTACTTGAAGCTTGTGCACACAGATGTGTGGGATCCTAGCAGAGAGCCATCAATCTCATGATCAAGGTATTATGTTTCATTCATAGATGATTATAGTAGATGGACAATCCTTTACTTCATGAAGCATAAAGATGAAGTCTTTAATTGTTTCAAAAAGTATTCAGGATTGGTTGAGAACCAAACAGGTAGAAGCTTGAAGAGGATCAGATATGATGGAAGTGGTGAGTATTTCTCACATGAATTTGACTCATTCTTACAGGACCGAGGTATAAAGGGAGAGGTCACAACAAGATACAATCCTGAACTAAATGGAGTGGTAGAGAGGAGGAATAGACTGATAGTAGAGGCTGCAAGATCAATGTTGAATGAAAAGAAACTACCAAATTACTTATGGGCTGAGGTTGTTTCCACAGCCACATACCTGATTAATAGGCTCCGATCCAAATCCTTGGTTGGAATGACACCATATGAGGCATGGAATGGTAGGAGACCCTCATTGGACCATTGTAAAATCTTTGGGTGCATTGCTTATGCACATATACCCTCTCAAATTATCAGAGGGAAGCTTGATCCAAAAGCTAAAAAGTGTATATTCATTGGCTATGACCAAAACCTGAAGGGATATAGGTTATACAATCCCACTAACAAAGGGTTTACAGTTAGTAGGGATGTGGTTTTTTATGAAAATAATTCGTGGTTTGAAGATGATTGCAGGAAGATCAAGTTACCTTATGACTTGGAAAATGATTTTCCAACTCTCACTCAAGAAGATCAACAAATACCAGAAGATGTCAACTCAGAGGATGAAGAGCAAATTGACTTCTAGGTTTGGAAGTCAAAGGCCAAGGCCAAGTTCAAGCAATTGGAAGACATTCTCGAATCTTCCAATCAAGCACTCAGAAGATCCCAAAGGAAGAGTAAAAAAACCATAAGGTATGGCTATGACACATCATTAGTCACCAAGCATTCTATGTACATGACAAAAGACTCTATGATAGAAGTAACTTCTTCATTTGAAGAAGCCAATGAGAAGAACGAATGGAGAGAAGCCATGCAAGAAGAAATTGAAGCACTTCAAGAAAACAACACTTGGGATTTGGTTCCCAAGAAGCCAAGCATGAAGGTAATAGGATCAAGATGGATATATAAAATCACAAAGAATTCACATGGTTATATAAACAGGTACAAAGCAAGGTTAGTGGCAAAGGGTTTTGCTCAAACCCATGGAGTGGATTATGAGGAGACCTTTTCACCTATGGCTAAGATGCCAACAATCAGGGTTTTGGTAAGTGTTTCTGCTTCAAAGAATTGGAACCTATATCAGTTAGATGTTAACAATGCATTCCTAAATGGATGGATCTCAAAAGAAGTTTACATGGCTCAATCAGTAGGGTATGAAGACAAGGACAAACCAAATTATGTATGCAAGCTAAAGAAAGCACTCTATGGTTTAAAGCAAGCTCCTAGAGCTTGGAACCATAGGTTTGTCACATATTTGCAGGATCAAGGATTTCATGCTAGCAAAGAAAATTCTTCTTTGTTCATAAAGAAGACTAACTCAGAAGTTATTTACTTATGTGTTTATGTGGATGACATTATCATCATGCCAATGGCATCAAGCAAATCAAATGTTAGATGATGAAAGAGTTTAAGATCAATGACCTTGGTTTGTTAACATACTTTCTTGGATCAGAACTTGTATACACATATTCTAGTGTTTTTATTACTCAGAGGAAGTACATTCATGATATGTTGGTTAAATTCAAAATGGAGAACACTAAAATTGCAGGTACACCCATGGAACTCGATCACAAACTTAGTTCTCATAAGGGAGAACTTCTTGAAGATATTACAGGTTGCCAAAAGCTTGTTGGGAGTCTCAGTTATGCAACCCTAACAAGGGTGGGCATATGTTATGGAGTAAGTACATTAAGCCCGTTTTTGCATACACCAAGAAAACCTCACTTAGAAGCTGCCAAGAGGATCTTAAAATATTTGAGGGGTACCATAAATGAAGGGTTGTTTTATCCATTCACTTCTGATTTGGATATCAAGATGTATTCTGATGCAAATTGGGCTACCTCCAAGGATGACAGGAGGAGCACTTCTGGCTACTTATCTTTTGCAGGTTCAAAGCTAATATCATGGTCATCAAAGAAGCAACCAACTGTGGCATTGTCATCTACAGAGGTAGAATATAGAGGCTTAGCAAATGCAACACAAGAGGCTATGTGGCTCAAACTACTCTACATAGATTTGGGGCTACATTCTTATACTCCAATGATTTTTGGAGACAACACTAGTTCACTTCATTTGGATGCTAATACTGTATTCATGCATTGACTAAGCACATTGAAGTGCACTATCATTATGTAAGAGAGAAATTACTTAGCAAGGACATCCAATTGTCCTATGTATCAATTCATTTGCAATGTACAGATATGCTCACAAAGTCTTTGGATGGAACTAAGATGAACAAGTTAAAGATGATGATTGGATTGCAGGAAATCAAGGAGGATTTGTAACAAACTAACAATTACGACCACCACATGCTAGAGAGATCACTCTCCTCCCAACCAAATGCCTCTATATATAGCTCTCTCCAGGGGACTACCTTCTTGGGCAGGTGGATACTAACCATCCATGTGTCGGCCATGCAACTGCATGTGCGCCAAGTGTCCCAGTTAACTCGAGTTAACTCAAGTGGATGCTTCTAGAAGGCTCTAGATCTCTTTGGGCAAAATACTCTCCCCATGTCCCGCATGGGGATTGAACCCAAGACCTCCTCCTTCACATCCTTGAGACTTAACCACTAAGCTAAGTGGATCACTTGTTCACAAGAGCACAAGACCTCATAGTAAGTCTAAACTCGAGATCTTTGGTCATACACAAGGATGACCAAACGGTGTCCGATTTCAGATTTGTCTAAACCGACCAGACCCCTAGATCATAAACTTACTTTATTACATTCTTTCCCTCTTGGAAAATATTTTCGACCTCGAAAATAGAGCTATATATCTACTATAGGCAACCCTCGAGCCTCATGTTCTAAAACTGGAAGAACATGGTCATGTTCTAGAACTGGAAGAACATGTCTCATCTCTGTGGTGGCATCCCTGCCCAAATGATTCAAAACACAATCTCGCTTGGCACTTTGATAAACTGATCAAAGTACAAAGTAGTGAATGAATAATAAGGGTGGATCTAAAACATCCCTGGCCAATTCATAGTTTCTTGATGTGTGATCTAGGCACAAACATGTGAACTGGATGGATTCAAATTACTAGTCCATTTTTGAGCATGACTAGTGCATGGAATTAGTAACGAAGGCGGGATTTGTATCCCAATCAAGATTTTGAGAACTCTTGATTCTCTTGAATTTGATTTGGAAAACTTGAAGTTTGGTTGATCCAAACATCTGACTTGGATGTTTGTACAATGATTAACTCCCTAACCAATAGTTGCTTGATTTATTCATCCAACTTGAGGACTACTCGGTCCTAAAGTCAAATTCAAAATAAATATCATCCAATCTTAGGAAACTTTGCTCAAAGACTTTAGCTGAAAGTTCTGAATTGTCAATCTGATGAGCAATTCTTAACTTCATTGTTCTAGAGTGTACTGAACTCTAGAAAGTGCTAGTAACTGGAAGCGAACTCAAATGAATAAGTCAACCTTGGACTTGTCATCTTTTGAAGGTTGAATAAGTTCTTATTCTAAACATCTATCTAGGATGTTTAATTTAGTTATCTGGTTCCGATCAGCTGACCCAAGACTTTTGTGAAAGGAATCAGATACTCTATCTGAGTCAATTCCAAAAGATTTTGGAAAGCAAAAGGAAATAACTAAAACTCTGTATAACTATTTCAAACTTCTAAGATATAAAACTTACTATGAGTCAAATACTTGATGACCCAAGGCTTTAACTTCTTAATGATCTGTTTCAACCAGATATTGGAGCATTTATTTTTTCTGTCTTTAAGAGAAATAAACTTGATTCTCAAAAAGATTCATAGAGTAAATCTAAATATCATCCGACCACAAGATACTAGTGTGGTATCCAACATCAGTGTGTCGACCCACTGACATTCTACTGATGAGTTTTTACTCAAACAATGCTTCACTTGAGACTAATTTCATACCTACATTCAATCGTTACGACTGCTTACGAGGAATGCAATTCTTGTGCATTTCTTTGAGTCAAAGGATTGAATTTACCAAGTTACACTAGGAACTTGACGCTTGACTTAGTCAGTTTATTCCTTAGTCAAAAGGTTCAGTTCAAAATCAAAGTCTTACTCTTTTAGAAATTTATCAAAAATTTCCGAATCATCAACACTTTAGCTTGAAGTGTTTCAAGAAGATCTGGAAGCTACTTGCTACACATCTTCTTACAAACTTGATCTTGAAGTATCTTGAGGTCATACTTTTATCCTCCTTGAATTAAAACTTATCCTTGGAAGTTTTAATTTCCTTGAAGATCAAATCTAACTTCAAGATTTATTCTAGGACTAAAAGATAATTATCATTCCACGGCCCGATGTCCCATACCATCTTTCCTACATCAATCTGAGTATAAAATCTGGTGTCCCATACCACCCTATTTTATATTCGCATTAATGTGTGGGTGATACTTATCCTAAAGTCTAAACATATCTTGATAGAGTACCTTTTTACTTCAACTCTTTGAAGTTTCAGGCATTACCTCTAACTTGATATTCTAGGTTTTAATTCCTTTGCACGATCGTTTCACGATCTCGTGCTTTCCTTTGGGAATTGGAAAACCTTTGATAGAATATCCATTCTTCTTTACGAAGATTTTCAAAAGAAAAACCCACTATCATTCCAAGTTCTTGAGTTTATCAAATCCAAGTCTAATTGGTTATATTTGATCAATTTGTAGTGACAAGAGCTTTTCACTTTTTGTCTTTAGATTCCTTTTTGAATAAAGCTTTAAGCAGCTACCCCGGGGACTTTATAGGAATCTCTCTATTGTTTAAGTCTAAGCATCCGCTCATGCTTTTGGATTTCATCTTTAGGAAATCCCTTTAAGGATGGATAAACTTTACGTTTTACCTTCCACAGACTTAATTACCGTTGACACGGTTGCAGACTACATACTTGGAATATCTACTCTGTTCAAACTTGAAACAACTTACTATTTCTATTGCCAATACTTGGGCAATCTTCACAGTAGTTCCAATCGCAATTCTTGGACAAACCTTTCCAAGCTTTGATCAAGTCTTGTTGATCATGCGATAATAATAAAGGCTTGGTCTTTATCATTAAGATCTCTTGATCTTTTTAAAGCTTTTTTGGCTTACCTGCAAGATTTTTTTAGAGATCTTTCCCCTACTCAAGTCCAAGCATGTTCTAATACTTTTTAGATTCTAAAGATAAGAATCTTTGATACACATCGAGGTGCTATCAACCATTTGGACTTTGAGTACCACTGTTAGTGGTTTGGGATAGCTAGGGAACTACTTACTAACTAAAGAGTTTAAAGAATTTCCTTCTCACTACTTGGGAGAACATTATTCTTCAACGACTAGAAATCCATACTAGGCCATGACATGTATGCATCCCATCATCCATGTCCAATCATCCATGCACAAAAAATCTATCTTCTTCCTTACAAAAAGTTTAAATATACATGTGCACAAACTTGAGTGCATCCTATTCCTTTTGAAAGCAAGAAGAAAATATAAATTGTGCATGAAAACATTCTTTCGTAGACGCATGCTTGTGCTTTAATGAGTGTTTCAATGTTTATGCTCTTTCATGTAGGTTTCCTTAATTTGCATCAAGATTATCAAGAATGAAGTTTACTACCATACTTCAATGATTAAAATGCATCCTACCTGAAACCAGAGAGCAAAAACAAATATTGAAGCCAATCATTAACTTGGAAAATACTTATCTCCCAATTGAGCTATGTCCTTCCTTCGATCCTTTGGAAAAGGAAGCTTCCACCCTTTGGTCTCCATTTCAAGTAGCCATGTGGCATACAAAGACCATCTTTATGCTTCCTAGATGCCTTCCATGTCCTTTGTCGAATAGTTGCAAAAGGAACTACTCCATTTTGAAGTTTCAGAAGCTTACTAGTTCCCCCTCTTTAGAGTGAGAGAACATAGATGCAACATCTATTAGAAGAGTGGAAAGAACTCTTTCTTTCTCTCCCGGTGAAAGCTGTGAACCGTCTCGATAATGTGGACAGATGTTGTGGCTTGTTGTCATAAATAGAAGACCAGTTCTTCTCGTTAACTTTGTGGGATCAAGCCCCAATAGCCATCACCTGTAAAAGTCTTCTCTTCGAGATGTAGCTATCAAAAGTTGTCGTAGTTGGTTAGCTCAAACATGGTAAGAGACATGGGCTACACCATGGTTAGGCGACCTGTGAACGAATCTCGCGTGACACAGCATTATGGGTTCAATCCCCGAGTAGTGCAGTGTTCGAAGCCATAGCTTTGCATCATTTTACTCCGTTGTACACCTCGGATGCAGAGCCACGAGAATGAGTAGCCGTAAGCGAAGCTGCGAGCACGTCTCTCTCCCTTGGAGACAAGCTAAAATTTATACACGAGTTTCTAAAGAGAAAATCTCGTGCACACTCAAGGCAAATAGATCATCAATGAAATCTTGATGAAGGAGATGATAAGAGCAAAGTGTCCATGAAAGCTCATGAGGAAGATGATGAGCTATCAAAGGTCTCCATAGAAGCTTGCCTAGAGCTCTGATACCAGTGTAACAAACTAACAATTACGACCACCACATGCTAGAGAGATCACTCTCCTCCCAACCAAATGCCTCTATATATAGCTCTTTCTAGGGGACTGCCTTCTTGGGCAGGTGGATACTAACCATCCATGTGTCGGCCATGTAACTGCATGTGCACCAAGTGTCCCAGTTAACTCGAGTTAACTCAAGTGGATGCTTCTAGAAGGCTCTAGATCTCTTTGGGCAAAATACTCTCCCGTCCTCCATGGGGATTGAACCCAAGACCTCCTCCTTCACATCCTTGAGACTTAACCACTAAGCTAAGTGGATCACTTGTTCACAACAGCACAAGACCTCATAGTAAGTCTATGTTGGAAATGAGGTAGGCCCATAGCTCATATCACAGGTCCATGGTTCCATAGTTCCAGCATATACAACATAGAATCTAGCAATCTTCAATATTGACATACCACATTTAATCATACAAATGATGAGACAAAGATAGAGAAAGAATAGACGACATGTGTAAGGTGTTACATAAGCCATCGCTTACTCATAGTATCATATATACCAATGTTCAATATACAATGTGGGAGCAAAACTCTTAACCACTCTATGTGATGAGAAATAGATGGATGAGTGAATGTACAAATGTAACAAACATATTCAGATGTATGGGCAGAAATCTAAATATACATGAGATGTGTGACCTTATAGGTTATAGAAGAGTGAATATGAGTGACCGAAAGAGGAAGGATCACTGTGAAACTGATAATCAACAAACCCTCATCTAACCTTAGGCTATGGAAGACCCTAAGTCAGATACGTGTGTGAAAAGATCACATACTTAAAAAGTAGCAAAGAATGCTAACAAGTTTGCTGTCGGAAATCCTCAAACTCATGTGAACACACCTTCTCAAACACCTCATCCAAATATGCATAAAGCATATACGGATTGATTCTCTTGTACCTATGCTGAATAGGACTCCTCCTGATATGGATGTTACTACCTCCATAAACTCCAAGAAGTACCTGTGTGCATAAAGAGAATATGTACCTGAATCCTTAACATAAGATGTAAATCTTATGTTAAACACCATCCAATGTCTTTGAAGTAGCCCGAAATCTTCATGTAGAAGACAATCTTCAAATACACCATGTAGATGGCCGATCCTCACCATCAAGCTGCTAATGACCAAGTCTTCTTTCCATGAACAAGAGATAACCTCCTCTTCATGAGCAAGAGTGTGAGCACACTCTTCATCTTCTCCAAGAAGAACTCCATAGCTGCTCCTCAACATGCTTCAAGTTAGCACCATGGCTGCCCCATGTGCTAGAAGAAACACCACCTCTATTGAGGTCCAAGCTCTCCAAAGCTTGTGTTGAACACTAGGTGAAGGATGATTACAATGAGCATGAGGCTCTTCTTATATAGTATTTGTGAATCCTTCAAAAGCACATCAAAAGCACTTATTGAATAAAAAGCTACGATCGAAAACACTCCGTGATCGTGTAATCTACGAAAAGTTCCATCGCTGAATTAGTCTTTTAATAAAGCAAAAGCTTTGTTTTAAATATTCGCGAGCTTGCTCGCTGCACCACTGCTGGACTCAGGGATCAACAAGTTTGTTGTTATAAACTTTAATAGTAGAAATGTCAAAAAAACTCTCTGAAGATGAAGCTTCCTAAGTTTCTCCAAAATTAGTGGCATTCTTTTGCATCATTATGTACCTTTATGATAAATCAAAGCAATGATGAGAATCAGATGGTCTCATGTTGCACATAGATTAGCAAGAAGGAGAAAGCTTTGAGAAAAGCAATGGAGCTCCTTTCTCTTTAGGAATTGTAATGCCACTCCAATCTGTTCTAGAAGAAACCTTGTACATAATCCTAGTTAATTGCTAGCCTCAAGAAATCCAGAAAAAAACAGCTCTTGTAATATAGTTATCTTTACATTTTACCCGCACTCATTTTTGTAAAAAGTGGTATAAAGGGGGGTGGGGGCACTATAAAAGAACCAGTTTCTCTCTCTTTAGAGTGAAGTCAATAGAGAGCTCTTCTTGCAAATTTGTTTGAGTCTTTCTTGTACATTTATGAGTGTTTCCATGACATTGACATGCTTGTGACTTAATTTTGAGTGTTTCCTAACCCCATCTATTCCCCTTTGTTAACCTCTATCGATATCTACACTCGATATCTATGCTCTGTACAGTCTTTTCAATATTCACAATTGGTAATTCTCACACTGTAGACTGGAGGTCAACGAGGGTTCTCAGTTGGAGGGTAATCCTAATATAGAACCCTCATCTTTTCCTATCTACATCGTACTCCTTGTCTTCTCTGATGGCATTGTTCTCCAGTGGCGATTGTAGCAATGGCTTTGGTGACTTCGATGGAGAGTCCTTAGTTTTTTTGTTTCTATTCCACCATATGAGTTTGGAGAATGGTTTTTTCTTGTTGAACATGTGTCAGATGGTATGAAGTTTCAATGAGACCAATATGCATCCCTTCATTTTTCTTAATAAGTTCATTAATGGTTTCCTTATGACACTCATTCACCACATGCAAGTTTTGTGCTCGCCGATGGGCTTCATCTCTCTCATGGAAAACATGCTCAAAACAATCTTTAAAGTATTGTACCTACCAATTAGCCCCTTTGTGCAATGCTTACCAACTGTTGCAGGCATCCGTACTAGAGGCGAGTTCCTCCTCTAACTATCGGAGATGGCCATGAAGTTCTTGGGTCTACACATTCATGTTGGAGGAGATGGTGGATAGATTCCAGAGATGAAGTGGTGCTGCAAAAACTTGCTTCACACCAGCCAAGAACAAGTTGTGGAGAGTGTAACTGGCCTCTTGAGCTTCCTAATGATCACAAATAATCACATATGTGTTTTGGAATATGATCCTCTAATCAATGGATCAAAACACATAAGTAGAGAGTTAAACCAAGAGCTCGGACTTGCTATTTTGGTCTTTGCATATGTTCAGTAAAAAGATCAGAGCTCTCAACCTGCTAGCAATTGGCTAAATTCCTTTTGGGAGTATCTAATTAACTCAGATAGCTACCGAGCATGAGTTATTTCAATAAAAAAAGATTGAATACACACTAAGAATTATGCTTAGCAAGTTAGAAGACTTGCACGATATTTTCTGGGTGCTTCAGTATGCAGACCAGAGAGCAAAGATATGAAGATATCTCACGATTGGAAAAAGCAATAACAATGAACCTTTGTAGCTATGAACTAGACAGTATATTGAATCTATAGTACTTTAAATCACATCGAATGATCAACCGTACACTGAGAACAAGCAAAATTTTCCGATCCTTTCAATAAACTGGTTTAACAATAAGAATTTTTTGCTTGAGAAGTTCGCTGTTTTGAAATGATCATAGCAGAGAAGTGAAGTAGAGAAGTAATCAATGTATATGTATTAGATCACATAGAAAATACAATGACATTGGCAATGTTCAATTGCACAATGTGAGGGTAGTATGTCATCCCTATGAAGAAGAGATGACGATGTGCTCCTCAAGCTTGCAATGTTTCTCAAGAGTATACGAAAAAAAAGACTCCAAAAGAAGATGAGAATTCTCAAACTTTGTAATATTTCATGAGGATATGTTCTTCAAATCCATAAGTTCTACTTTTCATTATAATTAAAAAACTCATAAAAATCATAGAGAATAGTCCGTGTATTTCACCATCAAAAAGGGAAAAAGTAACCTAAACAAAATTCAATTTTCTATTTTAATGAATTAATTTTTTTTCTATTTTAATGATTAAAAAATTGACCCCACACACACATCTATCTATCTCTCTCTCTATATATATTATATATATATATATATATATATATATATATATATATATATATATATTCAAATTCCCACTTAACACTCACGCCCGTAGACATCCAACGGTTTTGAAAGACGTACTTGAACTCTAGACCTTCTAAGAAATACATAAAGAGGAGGGCAAGCGACGAGACGAATAATTGCCGTAAGTTTATGCTGAGTCCCATCTTATGGAAAATCTATGCTAGCTTTGTCGCCGTAAAATTTAGGTGAAGATAAATATGCATGCGTGAAAGAGGCAATCCATCTTATGAAAAATTTAGGCGAAGATAAATATGCAGACGTAAAAGGGGTAACAAAGAGAGGGGACAATCAAGGGGCGGCCGTTGAAATCGCCCCTTCTCAGACGAATGCTGTGCATTCTCATTCCGAAGCTTTCCGATTCCCTCTATACCCTCAAACATCCGCTCGTCTGGCGGACTGGCTTCCGGGAGCGAAAAGGTTCGTGCATTTGAGTAGACATGCCCTGGTTGCGGGTCTACGGGACGTAATCACCTTTGATTCCGAGACACCCGCCGAGAAAGGAGGAGAGTACTTTATTCTTCATCTCGTTCGCTCTCTTTCTCCTTCTTATTTTTCGCACCGTGCACAGTCCAGGATTCCTTCTGTACCTCCTCGTTTGCCTGCCTTTGCCAATTGTCCAGGATCTTTTTTTTTTCTTTTTCTTTCCTCTACTGTATTTATTTAGAGTATGATGGACTCTGCTGCGGTGGACGATATTATACGGCGCCTTTTGGAAGTACGAGATGCCAGGCCTGGCAAGCAGGTTCAGCTCTCGGAAGCTGAGATCCGTCAGCTGTGTCTTGCCTCGAAAGAGATTTTCATGAAGCAGCCCAACCTTCTCGAGCTCGAGGCCCCCATTAAGATCTGTGGTAAGGAGATCTGTATTTCGGATGTAAGCTCTTCACATGTACAAGGATATTCTCTATTAGCCATATTCTTTTCAACTAGTTACACCAGAAAGTGCTACATGTCTCGGATCCCTTATTTGGCCGTCCTGATACGCCAAAGCTTTACATATGCATGTCATGTTGATAGATCAATGAACCTGCATTTGTGCAGTAGACATGGAGTTTCACATATGGGTGGTATTCATGTGTGGATACAATCAGATTCATACAACTTTTGATATGCATTACTCATGTTTTGAATGTATCTATAGATTTCATGAATGAGGGGTCCTAATCATGGCATTGTTATTTTGTGTTGATTTTTGGTAATGTTAGCTATTCTTTTTACGTTGCGATGTAATCATAGGTGATCGATTTTCACTCAAGTGGTCCGGTCTGTTTGCGTACTCACATAATATGTAAATCTTTATGGAAGAAATTCTATGAGTAACACTAAGTCTTCTGATGGACGTATTTCACCTCCTAAAAACCGTGGGAATAACCAAATTTTATGGATTTGCCTCAACCATCTAATCATTTCAAGGTCAATTCAGTCCTGCCTTGCGTTTTTCTTTTTATTTCCTTTCTTCTGCTTAGATCATTCTCTTGTTGTTTTTTGAAGGGTGCCTTTAGGATTTTCATTGCATGTGCGAATTATATGTTCAGCTATCAAGTTATGTTCAGGAGTTTCATTCATATTTACAGACAGTTTTCATCTATTTGTCAATGAATAAATCGATTGGATTCTTCCAACCTGTTTTTGTCCTTAATAATTGATTGATCATCTCAATTTAAAATGATTCTCTCACAATTTCTCTCTCTTCTACCAGTCTACATGGATCATGTCGAATTTTTCATCTTTATAAAGCGTGAATGAAGCTTCTATTGTTGTTCTTGGTTTAAAGTACAGTTTATTTGGGAATTATGTTGCGGATGACACTTCCACCACGTAACCACTTCCCTTGTGCCTTTCAGGTGACATCCATGGTCAGTATTCAGACTTGTTGCGATTGTTTGAATATGGAGGATTTCCCCCACAGTCAAATTATCTCTTTTTGGGAGATTATGTAGACAGGGGTAAACAAAGTCTGGAAACTATTTGTCTGTTGTTAGCTTATAAGATCAAATTTCCTGAAAATTTTTTTCTTCTGAGAGGCAACCATGAGTGTGCCTCCATCAATCGCATATATGGATTCTACGATGAATGCAAAAGGAGGTTCAATGTTAGGTTATGGAAGTCCTTTACAGAGTGCTTCAACTGTCTTCCAGTTGCAGCTTTGATAGATGAGAAGATTCTGTGTATGCATGGTGGAATTTCTCCATCATTACAGAACTTCGATCAGATCAGATCAATAGCTCGCCCTACAGATGTGCCTGATGAAGGATTGCTGTGTGACCTCTTATGGTCAGATCCT